>CM038675.1:676524064-677160660 GCA_021605145.1 Aegilops bicornis
CAACAACAACAACAATCCACCAACACCACCAGTTGATCACTTAGCCCGTTTTCTTAGGCTGAATGCACCGGTGTTCTCCAGTAGCACCGAGCCGATTGTTGCAGATGATTGGCTCCGCAAGATGGAAAGGGAGTTGACTACTGCAGGATGCACAGATGCGGAGAGAGTGCGTTTTGCCGCACATCAGCTAGATGGACCCGCAGCATCATGGTGTGGGAGAATTTCACAGTCACTTACCCCATTGACACTGTGACATGGGACCAGTTCCAGCAGGCTTTCCGTACTGCCCATGTATCAGCAGGAGGTATGGTCATGAAGAAGCGTAAGTTTCGTAACTTACGCCAAGGAGGGCGCACTGTTGGCCAGTATGTGGATGACTTTAGTAACCTAGCACGTTATGCCCCAGATGACGTCGCTACAGATGCAGCTAAGAAGGAGAAGTTTCTGGAAGGACTGAATGATGAGTTGAGCATGCAGTTGATGGTGGCAAATTTCAATAACTACCAGGAGTTGGTGGATAGAGCCCTCATGCTTGAAGGGAAGCAGCAGTAGATTGACAGCCGCAAGAGGAAGTATGGACAAGGGAAGTATAATTCTTGAGCTCAGCAGAGACCCTGGTTCACCCCGAACTCGGGAGGACCTGTTCATAACCATGGAGGCCACACTCACAATGGAGGAAGTTCACACAACCATAGTGGCCCCAAAAATGGGAATCGTAATGGAGGAAGCAGCGATGTAACTGCTCCAACCCGGCAACACCCGCCAAGAAAGATCTAAGCCACGTTACTTGCTACAAGTGCCAGAAGGCCGGACATTACGCCAATGAGTGTCCTGAAGCTAAGAATGGAAACAGCAATGGAAGCTCTGGGAAGAAGCCCAACCCTTTCATCAGGGGACAAGTGAACCACGTAAACGTGGAGGAGGTTGAAGCCCAGCCAGATGTAGTAATAGGTAAGTTTTTGGTTAAGTCATTCACTGCAGTCGTACTTTTTGATACTGGTGCATCGCATTCATACATATCAAGAGGACTCGTGGATTAGTTTAAACTGCCAACCCAAGCCCTTAGGTCACCCATGTTAGTAACCTCACCAGGAGCTGAGTATATGGCTAGCCTATGGTGTGATCGGTTACCATTAAGGATTGGTAACTACCTGTTCCCCTCAGACCTAATAGTATTGGAGTCACAAGGATTGGATGTGATATTAGGCATGGATTGGTTATCGAAGTATGGAGGGAACATTGACTGTGCCAGTATGTCGATCTTACTCACCACCCCAGAATGAAGAAGGATCAAGTATGTATCCCGGCATGTGCCGAATAGGACACAAGTAAATTCCTTAGCAGGAGTTGTACAGGAGGAAGTACCAGTGGTGAAGGATTTTCCAGATGTATTTCCAGAAGAGTTGCTGTGCATGCCACCGGATAGAGATATTGAGTTTTGATTGAGCTTTTGCCGCATGTAGGCCAATATCTAAGAGACCGTCTGCATGCCCGCAAAGGATTTGGAGGAAATTAAGAAGCGATTAAGGAGTTACTCGATAAAGGTTATATCCGCCCAAGTTCGTCACCTTGGGGATCCCCAAAGATTTCTAGTGGAGAAGAAGGATGGATCGTTAAGGATGGTTGTTGATTATCGAGGATTGAATGAAGTGACGATCAAGAACAAGTACCCACTTCCGATGATCAATGATTTGTTTGACCAGCTGCAAGGAGCTAAGGTGTTTTCCAAGATCAATCTGCAATCAGGGTATCACCAGCTAAAGATTCGAGAGTAGTATATACCTAAGACAGCTTTTACCATGAGGTACGGGTTATATGAGTATACCGTTATGTCATTTGGTTTGACTAATGCACCTGCCTATTTCATGAACATGATGAACAAGGTGTTTCTGGAGTTTTTGGATAAGTTTGTCGTGGTGTTCATTGATGATATTCTAGTCTACTCGAAGAATGAAGAAGAACATAAAGAGCATTTCCGTTTAGTACTTGGGAAACTCAGAGAACATCAGTTATGCGCCAAGTTCAGCAAGTGTGAGTTTTGGCTGAAGGAAGTTGGATTCCTTGGACATGTTATATCCGGAGAAGGAATAGCGGTAGACCCCACCAAAGTTGTCACTGTGACAAATTGGGAGTCACCCACGTCAGTTGGAGAGATCCGGAGTTTTCTTGGACTCGCAGGATACTACCAAAGTTTCATTGAAAATTTCTCAAAGATTGCGAAGCCCATGATGGAATTGTTGAAGAAGGACACTAAGTTTAAATGGACTGAGGAATGTGAGGCCTGTTTTCAGGAGTTGAAGAGATGCTTGGTTACATCACCAGTGTTGATTCTGCCAGATCAAAACAAGGATTACGAAGTGTATTGCGACGCTTCTCGTCGAGGACTTCGAGCCGTACTTATGCAGGAGGGAAGAGTTGTTTCATATGCCTCACGACAGCTTAAACCCCATGAGTTAAATTGTGCTACGCATGATTTGGAGTTAGCAACCGTAGTGCATGCGTTGAAGACATGGAGACATTTTCTCATCCGAAACCATTGTGAGGTATACACGGATCACAAGAGTTTGAAGTATATCTTCACGCAGAAGGAGTTGAATCTCACGCAGAGGAGATGGTTAGAACTCATTAAGGATTATGATATGAGATTGCATTATCATCGCGGAAAGGCTAACATTGTAGCCGATGCGTTGAGCCGCAAAAGTTATGTCAATACACTCATGATCGTAGAATTACCCAAGGAGTTGGCAAATGACCTTCGCGAGCTATGTTTGGAGATAGTTCCGAGAGGCTATGTAGCAGCATTGGAGATTCAGTCTACTTTGATGGATAAGATCAGAGAAGTTTAGAAGACGGACAAGGAGATAGCCGAAATAAAGGAAAGAATGAGCAAAGGAAAAGCTAAAGGATTTCGTGAGGATGAGCATGAAACCTTATGGTTTGAGGACCGCGCATATGTGCCAAATGATCAGGAGATCAGGAAGTTGATTCTGCAAGAGGCCATTGATTCGCCATATTCGATTCACCCAGGAAATACCAAGATTTATCTGGATTTGAAGGATAATTTCTGGTGGACCGGAATGAAGAAGGATATTGCGGAGTATGTAGCAGTTTGTGATGTATGTCAGAGAGTGAAGGCAGAGCTTCAAAAGCCAGCAGGATTGCTACAACCATTGCCGATACCCGAATGGAAGTGGGATAAGCTAGGCATGGATTTTATTACGGGATTACCCAGGACTCGTTCAGGCTATGAATTGATATGGGTTGCAGTCGATCGTTTGACGAAAGCAACTCATTTCATCCCAGTGAAGACCACTTACACCAGTGCTAAGTTGGCAAAGATATACATGACCAGGATCGTATGTCTTCATGGAGTTCTTAGGACCATTGTGTCAGATAGAGGAACCCAGTTTACCTCAAAGTTTTGGAATCAGTTGCATGAAAATTTGGGAACCAGGTGTCGGTGTCAAAACCGGCGGATCTCGGGTAGGGGGTCCCGAACTGTGCGTCTAGGCGGATGGTAACAGGAGACAAGGGACACAATGTTTTTACCCAGGTTCGGGCCCTCTCGATGGAGGTAATACCCTACTCCTGCTCTATTAATATTGATGATATGAGTAGTACAAGAGTAGATCTACCACAAGATCAGAGAGGCTAAACCCTAGAAGCTAGCCTATGGTATGATTGTTGTTCGTCCTACGGACTAAAACCCTTCGGTTTATATAGACACCGAATAGGGTTAGGGTTACACAGAGTCGGTTACAATGGTAGGAAATCTACATATCTGTATCGCCAAGCTTGCCTTCCATGCCAAGGAAAGTCCTATCCGGACAAGGGACAAAGTCTTCAATCTTGTATCTTCATAGTTTAGGAGTCCGGCCAAAGATGATAGTTCGGCTATCCGGACACCCCCTAGTCCAGGACTCCCTCAGTAGCCCCTGAACCAGGCTTGAATGACGACGAGTCCGGTGCGCATATTGTCTTTGGCATTACAAGGCGGGTTCCTCCTCCGAATACTTCATAGAAGGTTTTGAACACAAGGATAGTGTCCGGCTCTGCAAAACAAGTTCCACATACCACCGTAGAGAGAATAATTTTTTGCACAGATCTGCTGACGTATTCCGCGGCGTGACATCACACCATGGCCAGGCCTTTATTCGAATCGTTTTTTACTGTCCCACCTCAGCGCGTTTAGCGAGGCGGTTTCCTTGGCACGTCTTATCAAAGCGTAGATCGTGCCCCCTTATTACGGGATTCTCATCAATACGGACATGGTAACTCCAACTGCGTGCCATGGCACGCCTCCTCTATCGGCGAGTCCCAATCAACCACGGGAGGGCTCTTGGTATTCAACCTCTTTATAATGAGACCAAGGCCCTCTTCTTTTTCCACCCTCCATCGAATTACCTCGCTTCGAGTTCTAACACCCAAAGCTTCAGATTTAGGCGCTTCGGACCTTCGACGATGTCCGGCTCCGACCAGCTCGGCCGATGGATGTCTTCTTCCGTCACAGAAGAAGATGTGCTAAAGCTGCGAGACACCAGGTATCTAACCGGCGAGATTTCGCATAGGCTGGCTGTTCCAGGTCAGGTCATTCCCACTCCCGAGCCCGGCGAGAGCGTGGTGTTCGTGTCTCACTTCCTTCGGGGTTTAGGCTTCCCGGCGGATCCTTTTGTGCGGGGGCTCATGTTTTATTATGGGATGGATTTCCTTGACTTGAATCCGGAGTCCATCCTCCATATCTCGTCATTCATTGTCGTATGTGAAGCCTTCCTCCATATTACCCCTCACTTTGGATTGTGGCTCAAGACCTTCAAGGTGGAGCCGAAGATGATCGAGGGGCAACAAGCGGAGTGCGGAGAGGCGGTCATAAGCAAGTGTGCTGATGCTCCGTGGCCCGAGGGCTCTTTTCAAGAGGATCTTGGTTTGTGGCAACGGGAGTGGTTTTATATCACCGCTCGGGGCACCAAATGGGTGGCGCCACCCGCCTTCGCTCGGAGTCCACCACAATGGCTGGCATCATCGGTCAACCGGGGGCTCGACTGGGGGCCGTCCAAGGACGTTCCTCTGTTGCAGGGCCGTATTCGAGACCTCCAAGAAAGGGAGATCAATCTGGTCGTAGCGGTGCAGGTTATGCTGATTTGGCGCCTTCTGCCCTGCAAACGTCGCCCCCTCCGTCTGTGGGAGTTTAATCCGGAGGGACCACGAGCTCTCCAACATTTTATGGGCACGGCGCCCAAGGAGATGTACAAACTGTTCTTCGGATCACAAGAGAAGTGTCCGGACTTGACCGAGGACACAGGTCTAAGCTGCAATCACCCAGATACTCAAGTAAGTAACCTCAGAACCGGACAGGCTGTTCATTCATTTATCATATATATGCCCTTTGAGGGAGCCGTTTCTTGAACAGGAGTGAATAGCCAAGGCAAAGTTGATAAGGTGTCCGCTCCTCCCAGAGACCACGCCGGATCCCGTCTTGACCAAGATGTTGAAGGCCGCGCCTTTTAAAGAAGGCAAAGGGGGGAGCAGAAGCAATCGCCTCCGCCAAGGAGGCTTTCAAGGAAGAGGGATCAGGATCCTCCCTTCAAGGGGAGAAGAGGACCGCTCAAGACCCGGAAGCCAAGGCCTCAAACGGGGAAAGAAGTCTTCGTCGGAAAGTCCGCGCCGGAAGTGCCCCAGCCGCACTATTTCCCCAAGGATCAGCCCTCAAGCGAGCCGTAAGTAAAATGTAAGGGGTCCTGTGAATAAAGAACATCCTGTATTTATTTCGAAGATAACCGAAATTGTACCTTGTAGTTCGGATCTCAGCCCTTCTCGAAGAGAGCTCGTCTTGAGGATCTTCGTCCGGATATGATAGAGAGCGAAACGCATCCACCTATCGCGCCTTCGTGCGAGGCGGGCGACCCTGAAGTGTCGTCACGGAGAGTTTCCCCGAGTCCGGCTGGGCCGGACGGTCCGGCGCCAACTGGCATGCGGTCGGAGGAGCTGAAGGACCTGCTCGGGCGAGCGTATATCTCATAAGATCACCATGCGCTAATGGCTACGGTAATTGAAAGAATTGCATCCGCTGAGAGCGGATTACATGAAGCCGCCAGAAGTTTACTGACGGGGTTTGAGGTACGAAAAAAATGATGTACCTTCTGACAGTTATGCATATAGAATGCGCCCTGTATAGATAGTAGTTTCGAGACTCGGTATGCAGTCTGGCCGACAAAGCATGCCGAGGATCATAATCTCAGTACTAACATGTCGCCGTTCCTATGTAGGTGGCGGGGCGTCCGGTGGCTAGCCGGACTGATGAATTTGCCGAACTAAAGCGGCAACTTGTTGAGGCGGATGCGGACATCGCGCTTGTCAATAAACGGTTTGACGAGTCACAAGGTATGCGACTTCTCCGCGGACACCTGGTAAGGGAGCTTGACGCCCATGCCTTACTACTTGTATGCTTTGATGCAGACGGTGCCGCTGTTGTGGAGAGGCGGCGGGCGGAACTTGCCCGAGCTAAAGAGCAAGCCCGAAAGAGTAATGCGGCTGCTTTAAAGGCGGCCGAAGAGCTGAAAGCCGAACGGGCTGCTCACTACCGAAGCAAAGAGGAAATGGCCGATTTGGCCTCAAATCAAGAATACTACCGACCGATGCGAGGTTCTTGAAAAGAACGTCAAAGCGGAACAAGAGGACCTGAAAAGGATACCGCCCGAATACAAGGATGCCCGTTCCGCTATGAGAGCTGCGAAGGAGGAGCTGAGTCGGGCCGGGATATTGCGGCTGGAAAACCGTTTCACTGCTGGAGGAAATATACGGATCTGAAGTATGCTCAGTTGGACAAGCTGTGGAGTTCGTAGGATGCTTATCTGGACTTAGCGGCGAGCGCTGCGGACGCGATTGAGCACTTCCGAGGCCAGAAGGGGCACATAAGGGAACAACTATTTTGGTCGCAATTCCATAGTCCGGAGCGTCCTCTTCTGTTGACCGATCGGTTGGCCGAATGGGCCGAGCTGAATCGATTATCCGGACTTGCCATGAAGCATTTCATGACTCATTTGTGGCCAGGCGGACCCCAGCCGAAGAGTTATTTTGGTTTAGTGCAGCAGTTCCTTGGTGCGGTACCGCGTATCGACGCAATGAAGCGGTCGGCGTGTATTGAGGGGGCGCGGATGGCTCTTGCCCGTGTCAAGGCATATTGGGCTGAGATGAAGGCCACCGATATTGCGTCCCCAGATTCGGACGGCAGCCGAGTACCAGTCGAGCGCTATTTTGAGGAAGTTCTTCCGGGCGCTCATTTAATAGAGACGCAGTGCTCGAAGGATGTTATGTTTGAATGACATGTATAATTTTATGAAACAACGTTTCAATTTAATGTAAGAGCTTTTTATACTTGTGCCTTCAAGTAGCAAACTACCTCCTGTGCGGCCGTTGATGTATATATGTATATAACCAGAAAGATGGCAGTCTTCGGCTTCAGCCCCCACGCACATAGTGCGGGGGTGTTTGCAAAGAAGTCACGCTTTCACACTTAATCCAACGTCTTAGTCCTATAAAGGAGGTGGTAGCGTTGCAAACTAGGCAACCGGACTATAATGCTTTATCACTTTCACTTAGCCATAGGAGTTCGATGGTGGGGCTACTATATAGCCCCTGGGGGCACCGCACTCTCCCGAATTCGGGGTGCGTATGTGCCTGACCGGAAAATGGTCCTTCGTTAATGCGGAGGAATTCTAAACATTCCGTGAGTCATCGAGTGGTTGACCAGTCTCTCGCTATATCATGACAGTCAGTTTTCGGCTTTCTCTACTGAGGTGCTCGCCCGGCGAACCGGGCACAATCGCAGTAGTTCTCCTGGTGCCGCGTTAGCCGATAGAACGGAACGTAAGGCAGCAAAACACAGGAGTCGGGCAAACCCAACATTTGACCAAAGACATGATTCGGAGCTGATGCATATAAGGCCTAACTCGAGACGCCGAACACTCCCTAAGGTATTCGGTCTTTATAAAGCGGGATGAGCAATGCCCTTGGTAACAAGCCCCTGGTGTCCAGGTACGTGCAAACTTCTGACGCGGCCGATGCCAAAACGCCAGCCTCCTCCTCGGTTATAATAAGAGACCGGGGGATGAGTAACAACAAGAGACAGTAAAAAAGGTTTACGCAGGGTCTTAATCTGAAAAGAATCCTTGCAACGGGTCCCTGCTGCACATCTGCGCATGTGTCTCCGTTGTGCCGTATCCTGGACGGGTATAGCACGGCGTACATCTGTAAAAGAGAGGAACTTAGTTTGAAAAATATCGCGCTAAAATGTAATTGGAAATAAAATAGAGTATGATTCAAAAATGAGTAAAATTGAGCTTTATTGTCTCTTGTTGTACATGCGTGGAGCCCCTTGTAAGGGGGGTACGCGGCTAGTAAGCATCATGTTTATTTATGCCGGACTCGCCTAACCGTGTCCGGGGTCTGAACGACCTGCTTTAGACGCTTTTGGCCAGCAAGGCCGTATTAGTGTGAGGCTATTAAGGCAGTCTCACATTCTTTCCTTGAGGGACACGCGCAGCTTCCCTTTAATGAAATGATGCCTCGTGGACCGGGCATTTTAAGTTTAAGAGATACATAATGCGGTATTGCGTTAAAGCGGGCGAAAGCTTCGCGTCCCAGTAGTGCTTGATGGCTACTTTTAAATGGGGCGATGTGGAAGACCAACTTTTCCCGATGGAAGTTGTCGGGTGAGCCGAACATAACTTCCAATTGTAGGGAGCCCGTACAATGGGCATATGTGCCTGGCATTATTCCTTGGAAGGAAGTGTTGCTATGGCTAATCCTGTTTGGGTTTATCCCCATGTTGCGGATATTGTCCTGACATAGCAGGTTTAAATCACTACCGCTGTCCATTAGGACTTGCGTAAATTGAAGACCGTCGATTATAGGTTCTAGTATCAAGGCAGTCCATCCTGCGTTCCGGATACTTTCGGAGTAGTCCTGATGGTCGAAGGTAATTGGTTTTGACAACCAGTGTTGGGACTCATTGGGTAGATTATGCGGTAGCGTAATTCAATGGGTGCCGCTCTGTTTTCCCCTTTTGTTACTTGAAGTAAGTTTACTGTTTTGACCTCTTGTGGGAAATTCTTTTGTTTTCCGGGGCTCTGCTTGTGGTGCTCGTCATCATCCTCACTTGGTGTGTCGAGCCCCTTGTGTTCGGCGTTGAGTCTGCCGGACTGCTTGAAAACCCAACAATCTCTGTGGGTATGGTTTGCAGGCTTCCCGGGAGTACTATGGATTTGGCATATCTTGTCCAAGATTTTGTTTAAGTTGGATAGCTCATAGCTATTGTCCTTAAGGGGCAGTTTTTTATTGTTCTGCCATGAGCTTTTGAATCCGGCATTGACTATCGCGCTCTTTGGACCGTTCCCCTTAATCCGGCGCTGGTCCTTGCTGCGTCGTGGTTTCCCATTCCCATCCCTGACTTCGGATGTACTTGGGTCGCTAGTACTACATCTTTCTAGCCAGCTATCCTCTCCCGCGCAAACGCGGGTCATGAGGCTTGTTAGTGCGGCCATTGTTCTTGGCTTTTCCTGGCCAAGGTGCCTGGCGAGCCATTCGTCTCGGACGTTGTGTTTAAAAGCTGCTAAGGCTTCGGCGTCCGGACAGTCGACTATTTGGTTCTTTTTGGTGAGGATCCTGTTCCAGAATTTTCGAGCTGACTCTCCGGGCTGTTGGGTTATGTGACTTAGATCGTCTGCATCCGGAGGTCGGACAAAGGTTCCCTAGAAATTGGCCCGAAAAGCATCCTCAAGCTCTTCCCAACTACCAATGGTGTTTTCGGGGAGGCTTTTAAGCCAATGCCGGGTTGCCCTTTGAGCTTGAGGGGTAGGTATTTTATGGCGTGGAGATCATCTCCTCCGCCATGTGTATGTGGAGGATATAATCCTCAATCCAGACTCCTGTGGTCTGCCGTTCCGTCAGATGCCTCTATGTTTACGGGCTTGAATCCGCTGGAAATTCATGATCCAAAGACCTCATCGGTGAAACATAGAGGGTGCGCTGGCGCCCTGTATTTGGGTGTGCCGTGATGTTCGGATATTTGACGTGTTGTATTGCTCGCCGAACTTGTTTCCTTGGCCCGTAGATAGATCTAATGGGCCATCCTTTTGGTGCGAATCCTTATGCGGATCGCGTGCGGCTTGTGTGCGGCGCCGCTTGCCGCTCTATGTTTGCCATGTGGTCGTCTATCCGACCCGGCGGCCTCTTTGTTTTTTGATCGTGGGGGATCTACGGCCTCCTCATCGAATTCGGGCAGTAGTTTGCGCTTTGGGTAGCTCTTTGCTTGGCGGCTATCGCCATATTTGTCTGCAGTTTTGAGTAATTTACTCCATCTCATTCGGAGTGTGTCTTTCGCTGTTCTGAGCCTATGTTTCTGCTTTTTCAAGCTACGCGCAGTAGTGAGGAGCTCTTTGTGGAGGTTCTTCTGATCCAATGACGTGTCCGGCGTGAGATCGTCCGGACTGTTGTCCTTGCCGAGGACGGGTTGTTTGTCCAAGTTGGCCTGTTCGGATGGTTGTTCAATGGCATGTTCGTCGTCGGTCGGCTCATCCTGCTCTATGGCTAGGTCTGTTTGGGCGCTATCTTTGTCGAGGTGGGGTTTTGAGCGGCGCTTATGCCGCCGCTTTGGCTGCTTCCCGAGGGAATTTTCTTTTGCAGCGTCTCGCCGTTCCTCGTTATCGCTTCCCTTAGGTGTGTCCACCATATATGTATCGTAAGTTGAGGTGGCCATCCAGTGCCCTGTGGGCGCTGGTTCTTGGTCGTCTCCGGTGTCGTCGTCCATATCGTCGATGTCCTCGGAGTGGAAGTCGAGCATGTCTGTTAAGTCATCGACAGTGGCTACAAAGTGGGTGGTGGGTGGGCGTTGAATTTCTTCGTCGTCCGAATCCCAACCTTCCTGATCGTAGTTCGGCCAGGGCTCCTCTGACAAAGAGAGAGACTTTAATGAGTTCAGGATATCGCCAAGGGGCGAGTGCTGAAAGGTGTCCGCGGCGGTGAAATCCATAACCAGCGCCCAGTCGGATTCGACTGGCAGGGGCGCGGGAGGTTCGGAGTCCGGAAAGGAGTCCGGCACCTGGGAGTCACGAGCTTTGCAAAGGACAGGGATGGTGTTCAGCTCAATTGCCGTAGAGATTTCAGCCCCCGAGGTGGTGTCCAACCAACCGTCCTCGATCGGCGAAACCGGCTCCGGATTAAGGGTCGGAGCGGCATGTGGCCTCCGTGGCCTTTGACCGGTGGCAGAGCTAGATCGTACCCATCGAGACAGTGCGGCACGCTCGGTTGTGGCTCGAATCCGTCGAAGATCAAGTCTCCGCGGACATCGGCCGCGGACATCGGATTCGACTGGCCAGGAGCGTAGCTTTCGATCTGCTCCAGATAGCCTAGCGAATTGGCCCGCAGTGCAAAGCCGCCGAATACGAAGATCTGTCCGGGGAGAAAAGTCTCACCCTGGGCTGCATCGTTGCTGATGATTGAAGGAGCCATCGGGCCTATAGGTGACGACATAGAGGAACTCTCAATGAAAGCACCAATGTAGGTGTCAAAACCGGCGGATCTCGGGTAGGGGGTCCCGAACTGTGCGTCTAGGCGGATGGTAACAGGAGACAAGGAACACGATGTTTTTACCCAGGTTCGGGCCCTCTCGATGGAGGTAATACCCTACTCCCCTTGATTAATATTGATTATATGGGTAGTACAAGAGTAGATCTACCACGAGATCGGAGAGGCTAAACCCTAGAAGCTAGCCTATGGTATGATTCTTGTTAGATCTCTGGGACTAAAACCCTTCGGT
This sequence comes from Aegilops bicornis, assembly GCA_021605145.1. NCBI lineage: Eukaryota > Viridiplantae > Streptophyta > Magnoliopsida > Poales > Poaceae > Aegilops > Aegilops bicornis. The sequence goes on from CM038675.1 coordinate 676,535,877, forward strand.
TTATATAGACACCAAATAGGGTTAGGGTTACACAGAGTCGGTTACAATGGTAGGAAATCTACATATCCAGACGCCAAGCTTGCCTTCCACGCCAAGGAAAGTCCTATCCGGACAAGGGACGAAGTCTTCAATCTTGTATCTTCATAGTCTAGGAGTCCGGCCAAAGATGATAGTTCGGCTATCCGCACACCCCCTAGTCCAGGACTCCCTCACCAGGCTAGAGTACAGTACAGCTTTTCACCCGCAGACAGATGGACAGACTGAGAGAGTCAATCAGATTCTGGAGGACATGTTGAGAGCTTGTGCACAAGATTATGGATCTAGTTGGGACGATAATTTGCCTTACGCAGAGTTCTCTTACAACAACAGCTATCAAGCCAGTTTGAAGATGGCCCCTTCAAGCCTTTGACGGAAGGAGGTGCAGAACACCATTGTTGTGGGACGAAATTGGAGACCGACAGTTTTTTGGACCAGATTTGATTAAAGAGTCTGAAGAGAAGGTTAAGCTGATTCGCGATAGACTCGAGGTAGCCCAGTGCAGGCAGAAGAGTTATGCGGATTCAAAATGCAAGGAGAAAGTTTACGAAGTTGGAAACAGAGTGTATCTTCGTATATCCCCACTTCGAGGAGTGAAGCGCTTTGGACTTAAGGGAAAATTAGCACCACGTTTTGTGGGACCATACAAAGTTTTGGAACGTATGGGAGAAGTTGCTTACAAGTTGGAATTACCCGAAGGATTGTCAGGAGTTCACGAAGTGTTCCACGTTTCTCAGTTGAAGAAGTGCCATGCAGAGTCAGCTGATATTCCTCTGAGAGATACAGTGCCGCTGGAAGCGATACAGTTGGATAGTGATTTGACCTACGAGGAGAAGCCAGTTAAGATTCTTGATTTTGCCAGTCGTGTCACACGCAGCAAGGTTATCAAATTCTGCAAAGTTCAGTGGAGCCACCATACCGAGGATGAAGCCACCTGGGAAGAAGAGGAAGACCTACTGAAAATTGCATTTTTTTTTTAAATTGCATTTTAGGCCCAAAAAAATGTCCACCTTGTTCTCTCTATTTTTAGAGGGCGGGGAAAATTTATTTCGGGATTTTTGGAGTACGTTTAGTACTTCTTTTCTTTCTTTTTCTGCACGTCGGAATTATTTTAAAAAAAGAGAAACCGACTCCGGGCCGTACCCGAGCAGGACTCCGCCTGGGGGGGCTTTATAAGCCGCCGCCCTGAGCCGCCCCAAGCCCAGCCGCCGCCAGCCCACCTGCGCCTGCACCCTAACCCTAACCCTAGCCTCCACCCGCGCCCGGCCTTCGCTGCCCGCGCCGAAGCCTGCCGCCCGCCTCATCGGACCGCCGCTGGAGGTAGCCGCCGCCGCCGCCGTTCGTTTCCGTTTTATTTTTTCGGTTAACCGTTCGATTTTTTTAGAAAACCTAGATTCATTTTTTTGGATTAGATCGGTTCAGTTTTTTTCGGTTTAATTATTTAGCGAACGCCCGTTCATACGTTTGTTTTAACGAACAGTTTTCACCGTTTAGCCGCAGACAGCGAACGTTCGTTCGTTAGCCCGTTCGTCAGTTTTTCGTTTTCTCGGATTTTCCGCGATTATTTTCGATCGCGATTTCTGATCCGATTTTCCTTTTAGTTTATCTTTTCGCTCGTTTGTCGGAATCAGGCGATTCAAGCGCCTAGAATTTCGTCTCGAAGCCCTGTTTCTGTTTAACCAACTTGAACAAGATTTTGCTACTATAAAATTTGACTTTAGTCAAGATTAGTAAACGAAGCTTGTTTCTTTCGCCGTTTGAGTTTTGTTGCTTAGTTTGATTTGATTCTTTTTGCAAACCGGAGTTCTTAAGTTGAACTTTCTTGTTAGATCTCTTATTTGAGTTTTACCCGTGCCCTTGCTTGATTGCTTATTGTATGCTTGTTTGTTTGCGATAGAGTACCCGGAGTGACGTGCTACTCTACGAAGTCTCTAGGTTTCTCAGATCATCAGCAAGGCAAGTAACACTTTGATCATACCTCTTTACTACCTAGTTTTATTGCATTAGATCAATCCTCAAACAATTGCATGCTTAGGATCTGATTCAAATTATGGGTTGAGAAGTAGTTGAGGTAGTACCTACTCACCTGTTTATTATCAAACCTTTGGGAGTTACTTCTACGTCGCTTATACTGCTATGCTATGCTCGTAGACGTGGATTGGGTTTGAGTGTATTCACGACAGTTGTGAGTATTGTTAATTAATGGTTAACTTAAGGTGGCAACTTTAATACACATCTGGGTGGATTGAGGCACCTGGGGAATCTAGTGATTGGCTATATTTTTTTGGAAATCCCGAGGTACCGTGTGATTCTCCTATGGACTGCAACCCAGGCTCAAAGGGATCATGAGATTATTCATGCTAGAAACTTCCGTGTGCAGCCACAAGCCATTATGGGCTCTGGCATAGTTGATTAAGTCGGGTGAACTCTTAAAGTGGTAGACTAGCAGATGTAGGGGATGTAGCTGGTACTGTCTACCCATCGTAAGGTGCTAACGCTTCTAAAAGACTGTGTCTCGGTCATCCTTTTCACAAACACCATGTAGTGCGAGAAATCCAACGGTGGAGATCGGTTTTTGTGGGGAAAGTGCGCAAACCTCTGCAGAGTGTACAAACTAATCATGGTTAGCCGTGTCCCCGGTTATGGACATCTTGAGTATCTGGTTCTTGGATTATCATGTGGATTTCATCACTCTTAATTATAAAATTTGATTGGGTTATTAATTACCTTTTAATTGGGATTGAGATGGGGTTTACCATTCTCAATGTTTAACAACCACCATGATAGTTAAATAAAATTTTATTCCTTTGTTGTAGGAAAAAATTGGCTTTTCGCAAAACATATTAACCATACAGCCTCCACCAGCCATATATGCATGTAGTGATAGCATTATTCTGTTTATTACTCTTTTGTGTTACTTTGCCAGCATATTCCATGTGCTGACCCGTTTTCTGGCTACAACGTATCATGTTGCGGACTTTTCAAACGACGAGTAAGGAGCCTTAGGTCGTGGTCTTTCACTCAGTGATGCTGTTGGAGTTGATGGACTCAGTTTATCTTCCAAGCCTTCCACTGTTATCGTATTAGATGGCCTTAAGCCATATTTATTATAATAAGTTCTCTTTTGAGACATTCGATGTAATAAGTGTGTGATTTCTACTCTGTTATAAATCCTTCAAGTACTGTGCGTGTTAGCATTACCGATCCAGGGATGACATTGATGCACAAAGATCAAATTGTTTGAGGTCTGGTCGCTACACATACCCTCAGCCCCGAGGGTGAACTACTCCCTCCTCATCATGGCGAGCGTCGGGATGATGAAATGGCCACCGGTGATGGATCCCCCCTCCGGCAGGGTGCCGGAACAGGCTCCCGATTGGTTTTTGGTGGCTACAGAGGCTTGCGGCGGCGGAACTCCCGATCTAGGTTATGTTCTGGGGGTTTCTGTATATATAAGAAGTTTTGGCGTCGGGAACAAGTCAAGGGGGTCTTCGAGGCGGCCACGAGGTAGGGGGGAGCGCCCAGGGGGTAGGGCGCGCCACCACCCTTGTGGGTGCCTCGGGACTCTTTTGGCCCATCGCCGATGCTCTGTGGGCTTATTCTGGTCCAAAAATAATCTCCGTCAATTTTCAGGTCAATTGGACTCCTTTTGGTTTTCCTCTTCTGCGATACTCAAAAACAAGGAAAAATCATAAACTGGCACTGGGCTCTAGGTTAATAGGTTAGTCCCAAAAATCATATAAAATAGCATATAAATGCATATAAAACATCCTAGATGGATAATATAATATCATGGAACAATCAAAAATTATAGATACGTTGGAGACGTATCAGCATCCCTAAGCTTAATTCTTGCTCGTCCTCGAGTAGGTAAATGATAAAAACAGAATTTTTGATGTGGAATGCTACCTAACATAATTATCTATGTAATTTTCCTTATTGTGGCAAGAATATTCAGATCCGAAAGATTCAAGACAAAAGTTTAATATTGACATAAAAATAATAATACTTCAAGATACTAACTAAGCAATTATGTCTTCTCAAAATAACATAGCCAAAGAAAGCACATCCCTACAAAATCATATAGTTTGGCCATGCTTCATTTTTGTCACACAAAAATGCTCTCATCATGCACAACCCCGATGACAAGCCAAGCAATTGTTTCATACTTTAGTATTCTCAAACTATTTTCAACTTTCACGCAATACATGAGCGCGAGCCATGGACATAGCACTATGGGTGGAATAGAATATGATGATGGAGGTTGTGTGGAGAAGACAAAAAGGGAGAAAGTCTCCCATCGACAAGGCTAATCAATGGGCTATGGAAATGCCCATCAATTGATGTCAATGCGAGGAGTAGGGATTTCCATGCAATGGATGCACTAGAGCTATAAATGTATGGAAGCTCAACAAAAGAAACTAAGTGAGTGTGCATCCAACTTGCTTGCTCACGAAGACCTAGGGCATTTAAGGAAGCCCATTGTTGGAATATACAAGCCAAGTTCTATAATTAAAAATTCCCACTAGCATACAAAAGTGACAAAATAATAGACTCTCTATCATGAAGATCATGGTGCTACTTTGAAGCACAAGTGTGGAAAAGGATAGTAACATTGTCCCTTCTTTTTTTGGGGGGGCCTTCCTTTTTTTATTTGGCCTTTATTTTTTTATTTTTTTATTTCGCCTTTCTTTTATTTTTTGGCCTTTCTCTTTTTTGGGGGACAATGCTCTATTAATGATGATCATCAAACTTCTATTTATTTACAACTCAATGATTACAACTCAATACTAGTAAATAATATGACTCTATATGAGTGCCTCCGACGGTGTACCGGGATGGGCAATGAATCAAGAGTGACATGTATGAAAAATTATGCATGGTGGCCTTGCCACAAATACGATGTCAACTACATGATCATGCAAGGCAATATGACAATGATGAAGCATGTCATAATAAACGAAACGGTGGAAAGTTTCATGGCAATATATCTCGGAATGGCTATGGAAATGCCATAATAGGTAGGTATGGTGGCTGTTTTGAGGAAGATATAAGGAGGTTTATGTGTGATCGAGTGTATCATATCACGGGGTTTGGATGCACCGGCAAAGTTTGCACCAACTCTTGAGGTGAGAAAGGGCAATGCACGGTACCGAAGAGGCTAGCAATGATGGAAGGGCGAGAGTGCGTATAATCCATGGACTCAACATTTAGTCATAAAGAACTCACATACTTATTGCAAAAATCTACAAGTCATCAAAAACCAAGCACTACGCGCATGCTCCTAGGGGGATAGATTGGTAGGAAAAGACCATCGCTCGTCCTCGACCGCCACTCATAAGGAGGACAATCAAAGAAACACCTCATGCTTCAAATTTGTCACACAACGGTTACCATACGTGCATGCTACGGGACTTGCAAACCTTAACACAACTATTTCTCAATTTCACAATTACTCAACTATCACGACTCTAATATCACCATCTTTATATCTCAAAACAATTATCAAGTATCAAACTTCTCATAGTATTCAATGCACTCTATATGAAAGTTTTTATTATACCCATCTTCAATGCCCATCATATTAGGACTAAATTCATAACCAAAGAAAATTGCCATGCTGTTTAAGACTCGCAAAATAATATAATTGAAGCATGAGAGTTCATGTATTTCTATAAAATAAAACCACCACCGTGCTCTAAAAAGATATAAGTGAAGCACTAGAGCAAATGACAAACTACTCCAAAAGATATAAGTGAAGATCAATGAGTAGTCGAATAATTATGTAACTCTGTGAAGACTCTCTAACATTTAAGAATTTTAGATCTTGGTATTTTATTCAAACAGCAAGCAAAACAAAATAAAATAAAATGATGCTCCAAGCAAAACACATATCATGTGGTGAATAAAAATATAGCTCCAAGTAAAGTTACCGATGAACGAAGAAGAAAGAGGGGATGCCTTCCGGGGCATCCCCAAGCTTAGGCTCTTGGTTGTCCTTGAATATTACCTTGGGGTGCCTTGGGCATCCCCAAGCTTTGGCTCTTGCCACTCCTTATTCCATAGTTCATCGAATCTTTACCCAAAATATGAAAACTTCACAACACAAAACTCAATAGAAAACTCGTAAGCTCCGTTAGTATAAGAAAATAAATCACCACTTAGGTACTGCTGTGAACTCATTCTAATTTCATATTGGTGTAATATCTACTGTATTCCAAGTTCTATATGGTTCATACTCTCCGATACTACTCATATATTCATCAAAATTAGCAAACAACACATAGAAAATAGAATCTCTCAAAAACAGAACAGTCTGTAGTAATATGTAACTCTCGAATACTTCTGTAACTCCAAAAATTCTGAACTAATTGGTGGACCTGAGGAATTTGTCTATTAATCTTCTGAAAAAAGAATCAACTTAAAAGAACTCTTCTGTAAAAAAATTGATAGCTAATCTCGTGAGCGCAAAGTTTCTATTTTTTTACAGCAAGATCGCATTAACTTTCACCCAAGTCTTCCCAAAGGTTCTACTTGGCTCTTTATTGAAACAAAAGCTATAAAACATGATTACTACAGTAGCTTAATCATGTGGGCACAGAAAAACAGTAAAGGTAAATATTGGGTTGTCTCCCAACAAGCGCTTTTCTTTAATGCCTTTTTAGCTAGGCATGATGATTTCAATGATGCTCGTATAAAAGATAAGAATTGAAATATAGCGGGAGCATCATGAAAAATATGACTAGCACATTTAAGTCTAACCAACTTCCTATGCATAGGGATTTTGTGAGCAAACAACTTATGGGAACAATAATCAACTAGCATAGGAAGGCAAAACAAGCGTAACTTTAAAACTTTAAGCACATAGAGAGGAAACTTGATATTATTGCAATTACTACAAGCATATATTCCTCCCTCATAATAATTTTCAGTAGCATCATGAATGAATTCAACAATATAACTATCACATAAAGCATTCTTTTCATGAGCCACAAGCATAGAATTTTTATTACTCTCCACATAAGCAAATTCTTCTCATGAATAGAAGTGGGAGCAAACTTAACAAAATAACTATCATGTGAGGCATAATCCAACAAGCTTCGTGGTTATCACTATTCTTTATAGCATCCATGTCATCACAATAATCATCATAAATAGGAGGCATGCTTTCATCATAATAAATTTGCTCATCAAGACTTGGGGACAAAAAATATCATCTTCATCAAACATAGCATCCCCAAGCTTATGGCTTTGCATATCATTAGCATCATGGATATTCAAGGAATTCATACTAACAACATTGCAATCATGCTCATTATACAAAGATTTAGTGCCAAACATTTTAATGCATTCTTCTTCTAACACTTTTGCACAATTATTGGAATCCTTATTTTCACGAAAAACATTAAAAATATGAAGCATGTGAGGCACTCTCAATTCCAATTTTTTGTAGTTTTCTTTTATAAATTAAACTAGTGATAAAACAAGAAACTAAAATATTTGATTGCAAGATCTAAAGATATACCTTCAAGCACTAACCTCCCCGGCAACAGCGCCAGAGAAGAGCTTGATGTCTACTACGCAACCTTCTTCTTGTAGACGTTGTTGGGCCTCCAAGTGCAGAGGTTTGTAGGACAATAGCCAATTTCCCTCAAGTGGATGACCTAAGGTTTATCAATCCGTGGGAGGCGTAGGATGAAGATGGTCTCTCTCAAACAACCCGGCAACCAAATAACAAAGAGTCTATTTTGTTCCCAGCACAACCAATACAATGGTAAATTGTATAGGTGCACTAGTTCGGCGAAGAGATGGTGATACAAGTGCAATATGGATGGTAGATATGGGTATTTGTAATCTGAAAATATAAAATAGCAAGGTAACTAATGATAAAAGTGAGCACAAACGATATTGCAATGCGTTGAAACAAGGCCTAGGGTTCATACTTTCACTAGTGCAAGTTCTCTCAGCATGCAACAAAGAGTCACTCCAAAGTCACTAATAGCGGAGAACAAATGAAGAGATTATTGTAGGGTACGAAACCACCTCAAAGTTATCCTTTCTGATCGATCTATTCAAGAGTCCGTAGTAAAATAACATGAAGTTATTCTTTCCGTTCGATCTATCCTTGAGTTTGTACTAGAATAACACCTTCAGACACAAATCAACCAAAACCCTAATGTCACCTAGATACTCCAATGTCACCTCAAGTATCCGTGGGTATGATTATACGATATGCATCACACAATCTCAAATTCATCTATTCAACCAACACAAAGAACTTCAAAGAGTGCACCAAAGTTTCCACCAGAGAGTCAAGACGAAAATGTGTGCCAACCCCTATGCATAAGTTCACAAGGTCACTGAACCCGCAAGTTGATCACCAAAACATACATCAAGTAGATCACGTGAATATCCCATTTTCACCACAGATAAGCACATGCAAGACATGCATCAAGTGTTCTCAAATCCTTAAAGACTTAATCCGATAAGATAACTTTAAAGGGAAAACTCAATCCATTACAAGAGAGTAGAGGGGGAGAAACATCATAAGATCCAACTATAATAGCAAAGCTCGTGTACATCAAGATCGTGCCAAATCAGGAACATGAGAGAGAGAGAGATCAAACACATAGCTACTGGTACATACCCTCAGCCCCGAGGGTGAACTACTCCCTCCTCATCATGGAGAGCGCCCGGATGATGAAGATGGCCACCGGTGATGGATCCCCCCTCCGGCAGGGTGCCGAAACAGGGTCCCGATTGGTTTTTGGCGGCGGAATTCCCGATCTAGGTTATGTTCTGGGGGTTTCTATATATATATATATAAGAGGTTTTGGCGTCGGGAACAAGTCAGGGGGGTCTCCGAGGCGGCCACGAGGTAGGGGACGCGCCCAGGGGGGTAGGGCGCCCCCCCACCATCGTGGGTGCCTCGGGACTCTTCTGGCCCATCTCCGATGCTCCGTGGGCTTCTTCTGGTCCAAAAATAATCTCTGTCAATTTTCAGGTTAATTGGACTCTGTTTGGTATCCTTTTCTGCGATACTCAATAACAAGGAAAAAACAGAAACTGGCACTGTGCTCTAGGTTAATAGGTTAGTCCCAAAAATCATATAAAATAGCATATAAATGCATATAAAACATCCTAGATGGATAATATAATAGCATGGAACAATCAAAAATTATAGATGCGTTGGAGACGTATCGCGCGCCTCAGGGGCTCTTACTGGCTCTCCAGCCCTCACCCCCTGGCCTTGACCACGGCACCGCGACCTGGCATACCAGCGAAGGCTGAGCTCGCTCGAGGGCCGGGACCTAAGGACGTAGAGCACCTAGAACAGCGTGAAAAAGATAGGGAAGCTGGTGTGGGCCTAACCCAACCATACCACCACCGCTAATGCACTAATCGGACACTGCACAAGGGAACCACTGAGGGAGTCCTGGACTAAGGGGTCCTCGGACGTCCGGCCTATTAGCCATGGGCCGGACTGATGGGTTGTGAAGATGCGAAGACCGAAGACTGCACCCGTGTCCGGATGGGACTCTCCTTGGCGTGGAAGGCAAGCTTGGCGACCGAATATGTAGATTCCTTTCCTTTGTAACCGACCCTGTGTAACCCTAGATCCTCCCGGTGTCTATATAAACCGGAGGACTTAGTCCGGAAAGGGAGACTCATTACCATAGTCAAACAGGCTAGACTCCTAGGGTTTAGCCATTACGATCTCGTGGTAGATACACTCTTGTAATACTCATATTCATCAAGATCAATCAAGCAGGAAGTAGGCTATTAACTCCATAGAGAGGGCCCGAACCTGGGTAAACATCATGTCCCCTGTCTCCTGTTACCATCGACCTTAGAAGCACAGTTCGGGACCCCCTACCCAAGATCCGCCGGTTTTGACACCGACATTGGTGCTTTCATTGAGTTCCACTATGCCGTCGACGAAAGGTTCGATGGCCCCTTCAATCGTCGATAGTGACACTGTCCAAGGAGAAACCTTCCTCCCCGGACAGATCTTTGTGTTCGGCGGCTTCACACTGCGGGCCAACTCGTTTGGCCACCTGGAGTAGATCGATAGCTACGCCCCTGGCCATTAGGTCAGATTTGGGAGTTTGAACTACGTTGCGGATATCTATGGAGATTTGATCTTCGCCGGATTCAAGACCGCGGTGACCGCTCCTGGTCACCTTGAAGAACATGACCTAAATCTGTCGTCAGACCACTTCCAGGGGATAGTTCCTGTGACCACTCCGGCCTTAGATCCAGAGCACACTGCGGCATCCAAGGACCGGGGGTTCAACCCCACCACGGAGGCCACAGATTCTCCGGCATTGGAGCCGCACATGGACTTAACCTCACGCAATACTCGTGTCACCGGAACTCTGGACTCTTCTCCGGGTATAAGTTCTGAACCATGTGAGTCCGCGGATACCGAACTTGATCGCTTATCGATCTTCGAGTTCAACGCCGCAGACATCTTCCAGCACTCGCCCTTGGGTGATGTGTTGAACTCATTAAAGAACTTGTCCTTGACGGGGGCTCATAGCCGAACTATGTACAGTTCGAACTAGAAGCTGATGATGCAGAATTTTGCTTCCCACCCGCCACCCACGTCATAGCCACTATCGAGGACTTAACCGGCATGCTTGACTACGGCTCTGAAGACATCGTCAGTATGGACGATGATGCCGACAAGAAGCAAGGCCAAAACTCGCCATTCACTGGAAGACGGGCGGCCACTACTTCCTACGATGTATACATGGTGGACACGCCTGAAAAAACTAACGACGGTGACAAAGAGCATCCAGTTGAGGATAAACCCCCTGAAAACAGCAAAAACGTCGGCGTACTCGGTGCCGCTCTAAGTCAAGTCGCCCCAAAAACAACAATACTGGCACCAGAGAAAATAATACTCCGGACGATGCCAAAAACAATGAAGACCCTGCTGAGGTCACATCCGAGCAGGAGGATCAAGAACACGGGCAAAATAGCCCCAACGAACAGGCCAGGACCAACGACTGGGAGGACGGTAGTTATCGTCCGCTCTCTGAGGATGAGGAAAGCCTCGGCAACAAAGATTTTATCGTGCCTGAGAAACCCCTCGAGCAGGAGCGCTTCAAGCGCCAGCTAATAGCCACCGCAAGGACCTGAAAAAGAAACAGCAGCAGCTTCAAGCTAACCAAGATCTGCTCGTCAACAGATGGACTGATGTCCTGGCAGCCGAAGAATACGGCCTCAGACGCCCAGCCAAGAGTTACCCAAAGTGAAGGTTGCTACCTCAGTTCGATGAAGAGGCGCCAGAGCCCATACCTCCCTCGCGTAACGCGGCCGACTGAACACTACGCGGTCAGGACAGTGGGGCGGATCGACCACCTCCTGATCGGGATAGAGCGGCAATTCAAGCCGAATAGCCCACCCCGCTGCCACGGAAAAATAGATACAAAACAGTTCAGGGTCATACATAAGACCTCCGGAAAACCCTGGGCAGTAGAGCAGGACATACAAGATTGATCTATGGATCGCGAGGACGTGCCTCGACACGCGATGATGGCTACCTATTCGGACGTGAAAAACCTAGTCACGACGCAGCCCGATATAGAGGCACCGCACACCCTCTTTGCTTCACTGATGAAGTAATGGACCATGAATTCCCCGAAGGGTTCAAACCCGTCAATATTGAATCATACGATGGAACAACTGATCCCGCGGTATGGATCAAGGATTTTATTCTCCACATTCACATGGCCCGCGGAGATGACCTCCATGCGATCAAATACCTCCCACTAAAACTCAAAGGGCCAGCTCGGCACTGGTTGAACAACCTGCCTGAAAATTCCATCGGCAGCTGGGAGGACTTGGAAGAAGCCTTTCTTGACAATTCCAAGGTACATACGTACGGCCGCCAGACGCCGATGACTTAAGTCACATAGTTCAACAGCCCGGGGAGTCAGCCAGGAAATTCTGGACTAGGTTCCTAACTAAAAAGAACCAGATCGTCGACTGTCCGGATGCAGAAGCCCTAGCGGCCTTTAAACATAGCATCCGCGACGAATGGCTCGCCCGCCACCTCGGCCAAGAAAAGCCGAAATCTATGGCCACCCTCACGGCCCTCATGACCCGCTTTTGTGCGGGTGAGGACAGATGGTTGGCTCGTATTAAAAATACGGCCAGCGAGGCAGGGGCAGCTACTGTCAATCTCGAGACCAACGCATGACTGATCATCCAGGTCGAAGCGGCCTATGTCAAGACGCATATTGTGATAGCCACAGTAGGGAACCATAGCATTGTCAGAGGTATAGATATAGTTGCTTCTCAAAATGGTAGTAACGTTGTGTGAACAGCAGCTGGATCGCCTTTCACCATGATTGGATAGTTTTGTCCAAGGAAGAGCGAGTTTCCTCCAAGAGTATCAATACTAAACCAGGGAGAAGGTGTTGGTGCTAGCACAGTAGTATCCATCCCGAATACCCTGCAATGGATGTTGGAATAGGTCCGGAGAGTGCGACCATGGGACACCTGCTTCCTTAGTAACATAAGCAGTGCCCTGTATACAGACAAGAAGAGGTGATCCATCGAAATAAGTTGCCAGGCGCCACTGAGTATATGGTTCCTCATGCTCGTGATCATCATCATTGTCATCTCTCCCTTGTTTATTAAAATTTTCAAATATAGGTGGTCGAACGGTCACAGGACCTTGGAAACACAAGAAGGTTAACTAGTAAAAGGAAACTAGCTAACCCGCATGCATGTGGATGAAACAATTATAAATACGGTGGAAGACAAACGTACCGAAAGCATAAGGATTCCATGCAAAAACAGTGCTACGAGTGGTGGCAACAAACACAAGACCCTCATATTGAATTGCATCATAGTACTCATCCATGTACAGAAATTGATTTTTGAGCAATATCCATCGAGGCGTGGAAGTAAGGACGGCAACAAGCTTGTCGAAGATAGCAACAACTTCATACTCCGTGTAATCCCAAAAGCAGTCAGGAACTCAAGAAATTTCTATCTTCCGTAGACGACAGTCACCATGATCGTAGATGAACGTACGTATATTACCGGTGTGCTGAACCTCTGTGCAGTCTGAGATTTTTGGAAGTGGAATCCGGTGACGAGTGTACACATTCACAAGTTCCCACTCGCAGTTGTACCCAATATAAACAACCCAATCTCCATTTGCGCCTGCCCAAGCCTTACCCTCAAGCGATGGCATCTTAACATCACACGTATCATTATCAAGCGGCATCAACTTGCACAAGGTGAGGCCTCCGTCGTCCGCGCGCCAGTGACCAGGGTCACGGTGAAGAAGATAGAGGAGATCAAACCGCTCTTGGACCCTTGGGTTCCTTGTAATGATGTTATTAGTTGAGTCAAGAATGGTCTTGAACGAACCTGCCATGCTAGCCGAGGTGATGACGTCGCACTGATCAATGAGTTCCTCCACCACGTCATCTTTCAAATCGGGGCAAGAATAACGGGGTCATTTCCGGCATGTTCCCTCCATGGAGAAGACGAACAAACAATGGCAGAAGGAAGGGTGAAGGCAAATAGAGGGAGGAAGAGCGTGTGACAGCATTCCAAATTGAGAGGGAAAGACGAAGAGTCGGTGGACGGTTGCCACGGTACATGAAGTGGCACCCCGGCCTACATAGACATCCGTTCGGAAATTGTACAAAAGGACTCGCCGTCGTCTCACTAACATGTTGGAACGGGGCCACATGTCAACGAAACATGGTGTGTAATTTCTCGTGCAAAATGCGATCTGGCCGTGTTGGCCCAAGGTGCCGCATTAGTTATCAACCTTTATTTTTTAATGGCGTGCCGTTCAGTTTTGAAGCACGACTAACTGGTACTGTATGCAGAGAAAATATGAACTACTCTACCACTACTCCGCCTCTAGTACTAGTAGTATAGAAAGATATATAGGCTGGAGCTTCAGCGCTTTCTTGCTAAGGGTTGCCCACTTGCTTCTCACACTATCACCCTCTCACCAGATCTAAAAAGACGGCCTCTCTCTCCCTCCTCACCGGTGGTCACAGATCCTCCAGGGAAGAAAAGGACGTGCAACGTTGACACACTCGTCATTGGCGAGTGAGGTCACGCACTGACGACAAGGCCGACCTCTTAGACCTAGCGCCCGCACGGGATGGCCTCCGTCCCCAAGCTCGCTGCCGTAGTGTGTGCGGAGGACGACGACCACGAGCGAAGCCACTTCCCGCCGACCCTCAGGTATGCTACCTCTTTTCGAACCATACCCTTGTTCTATTGCCCCATCTGTCACGTCGCTGCATGTGGGTATTTTTCCACTCCACCATCTTCCCAAATTGCTATCCTCTGCTCTGCTGGTCACGTAGACGAAAACCTGAATTTGCACTATTAAAGGAAACCCTACTTCATGCAGACTAATCCATGTATGGGTCGAATAAGGAAAGGAAGGGAGACTGTACTGTCGAAGAGACTAGGCATGGAACCCGCATCTAGGTTGAAAAGGGGAAAATCAGTAGCTAAGGAACGAGTCTCCTGTCTCCTGGTTGAAAAAGGGTGAAAAGGGGTAGAAAGGCATGACAACGCAATAGATAATGACCAGGTCGATCGGTTTGTTGTCCTAACATAGGAAAAAGGTGGCTAAAGAGAACAAAAATGGGACGTAATCCACAGATGCTACCTGGATATTTGCTGCTCTGGGCAACCGTACCTCCCTCACCACTCTATGCGTCTATGGAGGTACATCGTACTGGTGCGTCCACTGTCCAAATGGGCCTCCCATGTTCTTATTGCCACTTTTTTTTATTATAACGCCAGCGGTCAAGTCAAGCAATGCTACTCCTAAAGTGATGCCACATTTAACTAATGCCACACTCAGTCTAATGCCACCAATAAATTTAAGCAATGCCATTTAAAGTCACTGGATTATTCCAGTGTTAGCTGTTGATTGTGGATGTATTAAAGATTTTTCAGCTAAGGCATTCTAATGCTATTGCACAGCCAGTATACCAACGATGAAACTTGTTACTACCTTCAGATTTTTGCACTGTTAATGCTTATAGATTACATACCTCACTTTCATGAGATAAGTCAAAAAAAATTGTACAGTGTCACCAAAATCCAAAGGCGCTGATGTCAATTTATTTTGGTTAAACTGGACAAAAAATTATGAAGACAAGAGGAAAGGTCAAGAGTGGGCACCTCCTCCTCCGGCTGTTCTCTTGATTCGTTTGATCAAGTTTTTATGTTTGATCGATTATCAAGATTGGGATAGCAATTTTTAGGTCCCCTCGAGTTTGAAATGATAATTTACCTTGAAGGTACATGGTTTGCAATTTTTTTATACTGTCATTAGTTAATAATGCTAGTTACCTTCAGACTTCTGTATTTGGTTTAATGCTCTTGCATAGCTAGTATACCAATGCTAAAACTTGTTACCTTTACATTTGTATTGTTAATTCTTATAGAAATCTTCTAGTGCTAGAGCTTATGGAAATCTATTCAGTAAAACCATTGTACTGTACCCCCTAATAAAATAACTACTCTACTGTTGCACTAGCCACTGGATTAGTGTATATTTGTACTATTTGAATGGTGTTGCATTAGTGTATGGACATATATAAAGTGTGGCAAGCTTTCCCAGATATGCGCTTAAGAAAACTACTACCTGTTTTTCTAAATACTAGATGTTTGGGTACTTTAAATTGAACTACGAAAACATCTTATATCAAGGAACATATGATGTAGAGTTCACTCAAATTATCCCAGTAAATCTAGTCACAACTTTGTTAAAATTAATGTTCATTATGTTATCGGAGGAGGTATGTATGTTTGTCTCTAATGCCTGTCGACTACATACGTGACATCATGATGTAATGTTAAGTCATTTCCTTTTGTACAGTGTCATTGAATTGTCAAGGCGGTGATGGCATTTTATTTTAGTTGAACTGCACAAAATATGCTTAAAGGAAGAGGAAAGGTCGGGAATGGCTCAATTTTTCAAAAAAAAAACTATGTATGCCTTCCTAACATCAGCCGATGTTGCCTTATTTATTCCTTCAAACAGGTGGTTAGAAACAGTCTTGCTACCTTTTCCCATTAAGAAATTGGAATGCTTATATTTGTGAGTCTATGCTTCAACTAGTGCCACTTCTATAGTAATCACACTTTCAATATCTATGCAAACAGGGATGCTCGATTTTAGTGGAATTGCACAAAAAGTCCAAATGGTTCAACATTAGGAGCATTTTTTCTTCCAAACCTTTATATCCAATTGGTGGCACTATGAGCTGTTCATTACGAAGCTACATGGTTTGCTACTATCTTACTACTCATTTTGTACTGTCATTAGATAGTAATACTAGTGGTTTGCATGTGAATTTATTGGCAGGGTGGACCTACATTTGAGGTGCAGGACAGGATTTAATGGTTGGATGCTCAATTTTGGTTGTATTGATTTGACCTCTTCCATCACTGCGAACATGGATATCCTTGGTCTGATGAAGAATAGGCACTATATTTCTGCTCTGAACGAGCAAATCAATTCAGTATGAAATTGTCCAGGGCAAAACATGACTGTATCAAATTGTCCAGTGCAAAACATGACAGATGCTAAGCGGAAGAGACGTGTTTAAACCGAAAATACAAGGTGGGGTATATGTTTACTAGCTGCTTGATATTTGTGCAGACAGAGATGTCTGCCCATTGCTATTTGGCAAACAAACAAAGTGACCGCAATTTTGGTTGAACTGCACAAGAGAATAGTATAGTCACTGCATGCAGTGCCTTTTGAAAATAGACACAGAAAGATTGGATAGTCACTTCATGGACTGCAGAAAAGTAGTACTATGCTATTTATTTGCCAACACTAGGTGCTTCATTGCTTTGGTCTGATTATACAATGGGCATCATTTTGCCTAAGTTAAAGTTTGTATTCCGAAAATAGTCTCATCGTGTGATCGAGAGAAGACCAAATCATATTGCAGTGGATGTTCCTCCATCATGTGTGGTTCATTCTCATGGTTCCAGCTGTTGGTGAAACCACTTACGTTTGCAAGAGGAATTGTAGACTTCACAAACAAAATTGTCTTTCACTCTGTACTGAATGTTGTCCAAGAGAAGCATACATGTTAGTAGGAAGAACAGATGTTTTTTATAGATCTTTTATTTTGGAGATACATATTTGTATATGATCTGTGAATCATTTAGATGCATTAACATGTTGATCTTATGTATGGGAATCGTACTAGTTGGTTTTGAATTTGGTCTACTAATGTGAACATATTACAATGCTAGGCATGTGAGTCTCGTGTGAACATTTTGAACGGCGGCTCTTACTGCTGTGCACAACATGATCCTTATTTTTGTGTTCTCAGTGTTTACAAGTTACTAACAGTTCCTTATTTATGTTCGCTCAGTTTTTACAAGTTACTGATCGATCACTAGCTAGCCTACTAATGCGCTCCTGGAAGTTTTAGTTGCGACGCAAGATCCGAAGTGGTAGTTTTTTGAATAAAAATGCCTACCTCTAAAGAAACTGACAAGCTGCTCTGAAGAAAATGCCATGCAAATCTGAAGAAACTGCCAGCAAAAACATTCGCAAATGCCTTATCTCCTAGCAAACGTTCATCGGCTAATGTGATCCTACATGTACACCATCCGACCTATTCGATCCTACACGTATACTATCCGACCTACTCGATCCTACACGGATAAATAAAGGACCACACACGTACTACCTCCTTTCCGGTTTGCAGGGCTCAATTCAAAAAACGACCTACTCGATCCTACACGAATAAATAGCGGATCACGCATGTACTACCTCCTTTCCGGTTTGCAGGGATTAATTTAAAAATATCACCAACCAAGGTAGATGATGAGTGGTGAAATCATTTTTGACAAGGAGGGAGTACCTCATCTGGATGATTTGAGTGCACTCGTTTGACCGTCATGCCGGCGTGCGACCCATGATGGACGGGACGCACCACTGACGGGATGGGACGGCACAGTCATAATTTTAGTTTTTCTAGTTTTCCACGGCAAGTTGGCGTGCTAAGCCATGCCTGCTTATGCATTGAATTCCGCTGACCGCGATGACCATCGCGTTTCCTGCGACACGCTGGTTCACCTACCTTCCGCCTATAATTACTGTTTCCCGGGCTTCTCCGGTGGCACCATCACCCAACTCGCCCTATCCTCATAAGCCCCCACCAGCCTGACGTCGCTCGCCACTTATCCTCGCTCTCGCCATGTCCTCCATGCCCCCGCCCGTCCGCAATAGGCGACGCTGGATGCGGTCACCGCCGGAACTAGTGTTCGGTTTTTCACCGGAAGGCGGACGGAGGGAGGAGGCATTCTATCGGTCTTTAGATGGCAAAGCGGAGTATGAGGAGTTGTTGGAGCACAACCGCCTTGCGGACGAGCAGCATATCGCCGATTTGTGCCGCCAGCGGGACAGGGAGCAGCAGCGCACCGATGCTCTGAGTCGCGAGTAGAGCGCCCGCAACTGGGCCGACTACGTGGAGGCCGGCGCCGGGCAAATAGCCCTGGAGGCTGTCGGGCATGCACGCGTTCGCGACGCCGAATTTTACTACAAGCTCGTCAAGTGGGTTTCCCGCTTAGAAGCTGAAGCTTCGGTGGACCACGCCGGCATGGAAAGGGCCAACGCGCGCGAGCAACGCGCCCTATCGCACCTCTGGCAAGTCCGAGGCGAGGCGGAGGACGCCGGTGCCGGCGTTTAGCGTGTACCGCAGATGGCGGCTGGCATCGTCTAGTTAGCTAAGAGTAAGTTAGTACTTGTACACTACTAGAGTATTAGTGGGAGTAGATAGTTAACTTGGCTATGATGGTTGTCAACGTGGAAGTTCAGTACTCTATATCTGGATCAGACCTATTACTTTGCTCTGAATGTTGAACTTTCTACTTGAACGCATCGAATGGGCTGTTATTTTTTTTAAATGGGTTGTATTTGTCCGCCACGGGTTTAGAGGCTGACCTGTGGGCCTACCAGGTTGACCCGTACACAATCAGGAGATGATTGTACATGGAGAGGATGACAGCAGGGACCCACCAAGGTCATCGCAGTACGCAAGCAAGTGCCTCCTTATTCCAAGCCAATAAAAAAATGGCTCCTCTTAATGGATTTCTGACATCTGGGTCCCATGCCATTTTCAACGTAGTCAATAAACGAGAGAATTGCACAACGAGCGACTGACACCAGGGACCTAGCAGCTCGCCCAGTTTTTTTATTTTGGGTAAATTTGATAAATGCCACTCCAAATCTGGTGATTCCGAGAAATGCCAATGCAATTTCCAAAATTTGAAAAATGCCATTTCATGCCATTTCCACTGGCATTTTTCGAAGCTGGAGTGGCGTTTTTTAAAGTTTGCAAAAATTGCAGTGGCATTTTTCAAAGTTTGCAAAAACTGCAGTGGCATTTTTCAAAGTTTGGCAATTGCAGTGGCATTTTTATGAATCGCCATAATTAGAGTGGCATTTATCTAATTTGTTTTTGAGACGGAAGTAGGGTGTCAACTGGGCTGTGCGGGGCACTCTGGCCTGTCTAGACAGCCTTTTCTTTTATGTTTACCACAAACCGGCCCAGTAATTTTTTTTGTTTCTGAAAAATGGCTAGCCCAGTTTTTTTGTGCTTTGTCAAGTAAGTCGCTTTGTCAGGCCTGTTGAGCTGCAAATCTTTCAAGACGAGGAGAGCTTCATTCGGCTGGCCGAGAAAATGGCCTATCAGTAATGGGAAATGGGTTGTACATTTTTAAAACACATCAAACCGGCAATTAGTTTCAAATTTCTTTTTTTATTTTGAGATTTTAAATTGCATTGAATTTTATGTGTGGATAATTTGTTGGATTTTATATTGATATACATTTATTTTTAAAATCAGTTTGAATGTACTCAAAATTTCAGGATTAAAAACAGTTCAGACCGCACCGAAATATGCAAAATTTCGTATATTTTTAACCGCGGCCACAATATGGGTTGTAATGCTAACAAAAAGAATATGGGCTCCAAAAAAACCCTTAAGAATTAGCAAATGGGCTGTAAGTTATTACAAATAATGGCAAATGGGTTGTATGCTGTTTTCCACATATTTGAGGCTTTCCTAAAAAAAGGTTGACGCCTTTAGCGGTGGATCGTTGGATGTCCATCCAACGGCCATCGTGCTTCTTCAATCTCCGCTCTTCCTGCTCCAGCCGCTAAAACAAGCGCCGACCGGACTGCCTGCTCTCTCCTCTCGCGGCTGGCTGTGCTGCCGCGCAGGCCTCACCGCCCCACCGTACTCTCATCACTGACCTAGCCATCCCTCTACTCACCGACACCTGCTGTAATTCTCCAGCGACGGCAGACGAACCAGTAAATACTCGTACTCCCCTCCGCGTGGGAAACAACTGTCGAGTCTTCCCTGGCTCCGTGTCGTTCCCTTCCTAGGCCTCGCCGTCGTCCACCGCCTTGGTGCTCTCGGCACGGCGTGGTCAACGAACTACATGCATCGGACGTAGACTGTACGTGGAGAGGCTGACAGCTGGGTCCACGACCGCACGCAAGGAAATGCCTCCTTATTATGTGCAAAATAATGATTCCTCCACCTGACAGCTGGGACCCACCGGAAGGGCCTCTGTATTTCACGAAAAATGTTCCCCCGCTGACAAGTCGGACCCGCCAGCTATATCTTTGCACGCAAGGAAGTGCCTCCTTATTACGCACAAAAAAATGAATACTCCCCCTGCTAGCTGGGACCCAGCATAGTGGGAGGCTGACTTGGTCCTACTAAGTTGACGGGGACGTTGGGCTTTGTCAACTTAGTCAATACGAATGATTCTAGCTCCAGTGACTGTACGATGTCCATCCAACAGCCATAGTGCTTCTTCAACCTCTGGTCTTCTTTCTCCAGCCGCCCAAAGCAGCGCCCGTCATGCCGCCTGCTCCTGCCTCTCGTGGCCGGTTGTGCTGCCGCGGAGGCCTCACCGCCCCCTACTACTCCCACTGCTGGCCAGGCCATCCCTCCACTCACCCACACCCCCCTGTTATTCTACGGCGACGGCAGCCTCACACCGAAGCCGAACTAGTGAACCCTCGTACTCTTCTCCGTGTGGGCATCCACCGCCGCGTCTTCCCCGGCTCCGCGTCATCCCGTTCCTAGGCCTCTCCGTCGTCCACCGCCCTGGTGCTCTCGGCGCGGCGTTGTCAACATGGTCAAGGAACGACTTCCATCGAAAGAGTATTGTGCGTGGGGAGGCTGACGGCTGGGTCCATGGCCGCAGCAAGGAAGTGCCTCCTTATTACGCGGAAAATAATGATTCCTCCACCTGACAACAGGGACCCATCGGACGGGCCACCGTATTTCGTGAAAAAAATGTTTCCCCTGACAGCTGGGAACCAGCAGGTACATCTTTGCACGCAAGGAAGTGCGTCCATATTACAGGCAAAAAAATGATTCGCCCCCTGACTGCTGGGACCCACCAGCTACATCTTCGCACGCAAGGAAGTGCCTGACAGTCGGGACCCACCTGGTCGAATCGTGCATAGCGTTGTCTCGAACGTGTACGTACATACAGGTCGATCGGTCTGGCTGCAGGCAGCAGTGATGAATCGTGGCCGTGTAAGGAAGGGTATGTGCCGTACTAGAGGCGCTCACGTGTCGTAGTAGAGGCGCGCACGTAGCATGTACACGTACGTACGACGGACAGGATGCAAGAATACGACCACGTACGTACATACGGGCAAGGTCTAGAACGCCTACTAGTGCATACGTATGGCCAGGGATCGTGTACATGGCTGGGTCGGAACGGAGAAACTGCATCACCGTCGTGTTCATGGGGAGGCAACGGAATGCGTCGTGTTCATCGGGAGGCAACGGAACGCGTGCTGTTCATCGGGAGCCAACCGGCTTGGACGGAATAGCCGATGGAAACGAGGCCTGGCGTACCGCAGAATGGAGGAAACTGCCTTGTGTTCGACCGGCCATGGTCAAAATGGGAACCTGTTCATCGGGAGGGGTCTGGCGTACCGCAAAACGGACCTCCTACAGTCGAAACAGGGTCCTGTCAATCGGGAGGGGTGTGGCGTACCGCAAAACGGAGGAAACGGACTTGTGTTGGAGCGCTAGGTCGAAACGGGGGTCCTCTTCATCGGGAGGGGTGTGGCGTACCGCAAAACAGGACTACACAGGATACCATTCATCTCCACCGTCAACTGCCTCCATGGGCTACTGTTCATCCACCATCGACTGCCTCCACGGGCTCCTGTTCATCCACCGTTGACCTCCTCTAGCCTCCACCTGCGACTGTTCATCCACGGGCTCCTGTTCATCCAGCCTCCACCGCTCCTCCACCGGCTAGTGTTCAACCAGCCCTCTCCACGGGGTCCTACTAAACCACCCCTCCACGGGCTACTATTCATCCAGCCCTCCACCGGCTACTGTTCATCCAGCCCTCCACGGGGTCATCCTGTTCCTCCAGCCCTCCACGGGGTCCTGTTCATCCACCCCTGCACCGGCTCGATCGATCGGGGTCCTATTCATCCAGTGGCAACGGCCTCTACTACCACGGGTTCGTGTTCATCCAACCCCCCACCAGGAACTGTTCATCCAAACCCCCCCAACAACGCTCACTGTTCATCCAGAGGCAGCATCGATCAACTTCAGTTAGCAGCAGTAGCGAAGGAATCACTCGGATTCAGTTAACAGCAAGGGATCGACCGGTCGCTTGGGTTCAGTAACGCGTAGCCTGCAGTGCAATCGCTCGGGTTCAGTTAGATCCCAACGCCAAGCACACACGCGCGTACGTACGAGAGAAACGCACATCGCTTGGCCCCCAACCACCCACCATAACTGGGAACTCCCCCGATACTTTCCTCGCCCTCGCTTCTACCATGGTTTTTTCCATCATGGACGGCCCAAAGAGTGTCATGCAGCTGCGTCTCCAGCCCGCCCAGGATGAAAATCCCATTTTCTATCATCATTTTTTTCATATAAGTAGGAGCCCACCACATCTATGATGATACCGGGTTTTTTCACAACTATCATCATAGAAGTGTCATAATGATGATAGAAAAAAATTCGTTCGGCCCAAAATGTCACGGATGTGTTTTTTTTTTGTAGTGTATGCCCCTGTTGCTAGACTTGAGTCCATTCGCATCTTACTTGCTTATGCCAATCATCATGATATCACATTATATCAAATGGACATTAAAAGTGCTTTTCTAAATGGTGAAATTGAGGAGGAAGTTTATGTTAAACAACCTCCTGGCTTTGTTAATTCTAAGAAACCCGATCATGTTTACAAACTTCACAAAGCTCTTTATGGTCTTAAACAAGCTCCTAAAGCGTGGTATAAATGCTTGACCAAGTTCCTTATTGAAAAAGGCTTTGAGATTGGAAAAATTGATTCTACTCTTTTTACTAGAAGGGTTAATGGAGAATTATTTGTGTGCCAAATTTATGTTGATGATATCATATTGGTTCGACTAACCCTCATTTTGGTGAAAAGTTTGGAAAGCTAATGTCGAAGAAGTTTGAGATGTCTATGATGAGTGAACTCAAATTATTTCTTGGTTTGCAAATCAAGCAAACTAAGGACGGTACCTTTGTTTCTCAAACAAAGTATAACAAGGACTTAATCAAGAAGTTCAACATGCAAGAATGCAAAGGTATGAATACACCCATGCCTACTAGTGGACATCTTGACTTGACCAAGGATGGCGAAGCGGTTGACCAAAAGGTTTACCGCTCTATGATAGGTTCATTGTTATATCTATGTGCCTCCCGTCTCGATATTATGCTAAGTGTGTGCATGTGTGCACGATATCAAGCGGCCCCCAAAGAATGTCATCTTAAGGCTGTGAAAAGGATAGTGAGATACTTAATTCATAGACCAAATTTTGGCATTTGGTATCCTAAGAGGTCTTCTTTTGATCTCGTTGGCTACTCCGACTCGGACTATGCCGGTGACAAGGTTGATAGAAAGTCCACTTCGGGTACTTGTCAATTTCTTGGTAGATCTCTTGTGTCTTGGTTCTCCAAGAAACAAAACTCGGTATCCTTATCCACCGCCGAAGCGGAATACATTGCCGCCGGTTCATGTTTTGCTCAATTACTTTGGATGACCCAAACTCTTAAAAATTATGGAATATATGTGAAACATGTTCCATTGCTTTGTGACAATTAAAGTGCTATTAAGATTGCTCATAATCCCGTGCAACATTCCAGAACTAAGCATATTGAAGTTCGTCATCATTTCATTTGATATCATGTTGCTAAAGGAGACATTGATCTTAAGCATGTATGTACCGATAAGCAATTGGCGGATATACTCACCAAACCGCTTGATGATAAAGTATTTTGCCGTTTGAGAGGCTAATTGATCATCATTGATGCCTCAAACTTGGAGTAGAACCTCCATTTGGATGCATGCAAGGCATGAGCCACTACATGACTAATCCTTGATAGTTCTACTATGATGATGATCATATGTCCCGGACCTATTTGTACCCTTGCATGTAACTTAACTCTTGTAGGTACTTGGATGAATCTAAATGTATGAGAGTGCAACTCACTCACATCTCGAGCAATCTCTACATCACAAGGTCTGTACAATTCGGTGGTTGAAGACAAGGAAGCATGAAACCTTTCAACATATCCTTTGACAATTTCTTTATATCAAATTTCAATTGGTATCAAGCTTCATGATTGTCATTTTGGATACACAAGTTCTCTTCCTTGCAAGACTAACCAATGTAGGAAGATGAATTCAAACTACAAGTGGTGCTCCCAACTCTTGATGAGCAACATCAACCTTGAGCTTCCCACACAATTTCAACTACATCATCAAGATCAACACCACCATCCAAGGTATGTTATTCCATCTTAGATAAGCTTTTACCCCAAGTCATGGGCCAAAGCAGCTCAACAAGATGTGAATACATCAAAATGCTTAAATGAAAAATGCCAAACCCATTTCGAGCTTTAATGATGAGTATGACCTACAATCAAGTCTTCTCACTTGACTCCTCAGTCAATATACTCTAACATCGGTGACTTTGTCGCCGACCAATTCTAGATGAAGTTCTCTAGTGTCCTTCTGTGTTCCTGCATTTGTCTCTTGTATGTTTGTTTCCCTTTTCAAAAAAACTTCATCTAGATTTCTTTTCTTTTTCTCTGTTATGTTCTGCATTCCCTGCATCTAATTCATTGCAAATCTTTCAGTTAATACCTTGCAAATCTTTGTGAGATGTTATTTGTCTAGTGAGCTGAGATGACAATTATTTTCTCTCTGTGTTGAATTTGGCCTCACATGTTTCTTTCTTTCGTCTAAACCAAAACAACTCGGCACCACTGAATAAAACGACTCGGTGTTACCGATTTCAATGCTGAGAAAACACTTTGCCATTTGCATCCTGCATATTTTTTCTGGCTCCACTCAATGATTCTTGTCCTCTGCCAGCATCTTATATGACATGTTGCTTTGTAATGTGACTCAAGGACCAAACCTTGACTCATGCTCCAGAAGATCCTTTCTTGGAAATTGATGTCAAAGGGGGAGAGAGAGCACATCAAAGCTTATCACATAAGAGAGAATGCACACCTAAGCTTCACCTGATGCTTATTATCCATAGAGGAGAGAAGTCACATGTCTTTAAGAGGGGAAAGACATGTTAGTATGAGTTATGTTTATTATGATTGTTTTGCTCTGATTTTCTATTCCCTATCTTATCCCATTATCCAATATAAGATTCAGGAGAAAGACATTTAAGGGAAGAAAATCCTCGAATTCTTTGCATATCTTTACCTTTTGGTGACATGTCTATATCCAAATAGAGTACTAAGTACTCACTCACTACATGTCATCCCAATCTTGGTACTCTTGTGGTTTCCTATTCTTGCTTTGTCCAGTAGGTGTTCCTGTGTTATCTAACCTTGTTTACTCAGGTTCATCTCTTCCAAAGCTAGCTCATGACCACAAGGTAAGTATATGCATCACACTCAAGTGCATGATGATTTCTTGCTGCTATACGTATTCTTTGCAAGAAGGAATCATGAACATGGAGGTACATTTCCTATATTCTTTCATACTTGAATAATTTTTAGTCAAAATCGGGTGCTTTTCATATAGACTGGAGCAAATTAATTACATTTAAGACATATTTGAACTAAGTCATACTATAAACCTACTCTATATGGTCTAACGCCCTTGGCTATTTCCGGCCAGCCATGAGCCTCGGGAATTGAAGCTCCAGCTCTGCCTTCATAGTCTTCGCCTCCACATCCTACAAGCGGCTAATCGACTAACGATTTTGAGCCCGCAAAGCTTTGCTTCAGCGTGAGCGAAAGGGTGGTGCCTTCCTGGGGCCCGAATGTCGTCGAACTCCCATGCTCTACTCTTCATCACTGCCAGCATCGCTGAAAGCACAAGTGCTCCCTGGGTGATTTTGGTAATTAATGGCAACATATCTCTTGTTGGACTAATACCTTTATCTAGTATATTTCAGATGAGTTAAACATTGGAGTGGTATGTACAAAAGGATGTGGAACCCCTTCAAGATGCTAAGGACAAACATTGGAAAAAGCTCAAGACTCTACATTTTCATTTTAGTGATCCATGATC
This sequence comes from Aegilops bicornis, assembly GCA_021605145.1. Taxonomy (NCBI): domain Eukaryota; kingdom Viridiplantae; phylum Streptophyta; class Magnoliopsida; order Poales; family Poaceae; genus Aegilops; species Aegilops bicornis. The sequence continues at coordinate 676,562,517 of CM038675.1, forward strand.
ACATTGAGTCCATAGGAAAAACCAATACTATTAAAAGGGGATGAGGTGTTGCTTACTGGCTTGCTTGTTCAAAGTGCTTAGTGATATGCTCCAAAGCCCTCAACCACTTTCTCTTTTTCACATATGTCCTAAACCTAAAGTCAAACTCGGCCCCACCGATTTGATCTATCCGATGCCACCGAGTTCACTTGACATAGCCACTGCCAGAAATCCTAACCAGTCCAGTCTCACCGAGATGGGCTTGCAAACTCCCTGTTGCCTGTTGTAATTATTTCGGTCCCACCGAGATATGCAATCAGTCCCACCAAGCTTGCTTGACCAACTCTCTGTTTGCTCATTACCAAAATCGATCTCACCGAGTTTGTGTAATTGGTCAAACCGAGTTGAGGTTTTACCCTAACCCTAGCACATCGGTCCCACTGAATTGCTCATGTCGGTCCCATTGAAAAGCCTAACGTTCACATTTGAACCATATCAGTCTGACCAAGTTTCAGTATTCGGTCCCACCGAGTTTGGTGAATTGTGTGTATCGGTTAAATTTTGTGTGGAGGCTATATATATACCCCTCCACCCATCCTCCATTAGTAAAGAGAGCCATCAGAACGTGCCTACACTTCCAGCATTCATTTTCTGAGAGAGAACCACCTACTCATGTGTTGAGACCAAGATATTCCAATCCAACCACAAGAATCTTGATCTCTAGCCTTCCCCAAGTTGCTTTCCACTCAAATCATCTTTCCACCATATCCAAATCAGCGAGAGAGAGTTGAGTGTTGGGGAGACTATCATTTGAAGCACAAGAGCAAGGAGTTCATCATCAACACGCCATCTATTACCTTTTGGAGAGTGGTGTCTCCTAGATTGGTTAGGTGTCACTTGGGTGCCTCCGTCAAGATTGTGGAGTTGAACCAAGGAGTTTGTAAGGGTAAGGAGATCGCCTACTTCGTGAAGATCTACCCTAGTGAGGCAAGTTCTTTGTGGGCGATGGCCATGGTGGGATAGACAAGGTTACTTCTTCGTGAACCCTTCGTGGATGGAGCCCTCCGTGGACTCGCGCAACCGTTACCCTTCGTGGGTTGAAGTCTCCACCAACATGGATGTACGATAATGCATGTGTCTCACATCCGCATGCGTGCCGGTCGGTGCATAAATATTCAAATATGTGTATACACATAGAGTGCGAATATTTAGAACTTAATTTGAAGACCTCCATTTAATTATCCCGTTGTGACGCACGGGCCTTTGCTGGTGTAGACCAAACAAAAGTTACTCTCATGCTATATACTCCCTCCATTCCTAAATATAAGTCTTTTTAGATATTCCAATAAGTGACTACATACGAAGCAAAATGAGTGAATCTATACTCTAAAATATGTCTACATACATCCGTATCTTGTAGTCCATTTGAAATGTCTAAAAAAACTTACATTTAGGAACGGAGGGAGTACATTTGAAAAACTATATTCAAACATGCTTGCCAATGAATTTTAATCTCCATAAACTGATGCATGAATTTCTGCAGCGATGTACGTCATTGCTATATTGACCACATGTTGCAGTTGGGAAAATTGTCACTGCATATAGCCCAATATCTTTTATATCACCCACAAGCATTCCATTTCTCCTATTACTTGCGATTCTACTGTCAATCAGAAATTGGTATGTGCTCCGTATGTTATAGTACTATTCTCTCTGTTTCAAAATAAATGACCTAACTTTATACTAACTTTAGTACAAACTTGAGTCATTTATTTTGGAACGGAGGAAGTACTTTCTAATCCTATACGCTAACCCCTTTTATGTTTTAGAAGTTTAGCTCGTTTATCTGGAAGAAACTAGAAATTATTAAAGAACACCAGCACAGGGACATGGCGAGATAGGATAGGACGTTAAAGAAAAGCAGGTGTGCATGGGGGCTCGGCCTGGAAGACGACGACCAGAGAGCAAAGGTGCATTCTCCTGTCAGTGAAAAATTCCTCCCCTCATCTTCCCTGCCCTTTGTCGCCATGTAGTCATCCTGTCTTTGACAGGGCCGCTCCCGTAATAATTTCTCAGCAACGCAAGGCAAAAAAAGCAGGCAAAAGCAACACACAAACAGCCCATAAAATCAAATATAAATAAAATCGAGTACTAGTGTACTACTGCTAGCAGCTAGTAGACACACATTCTCTCTCCATTCCCTCCCCTTTATTTCCTCTCCTCTCTCCCCTCGCATCCTTTGTTCTTCTTTCATCCGGTTGGGTAGACAGAGAGGGAAGCACAACTGCGCAAGGAAAGGAGGAGAGATAAGGAAGCAGCAGGCAGCGGCAGCAGCAGCAGGAGCGAGATCGGTCGATCGAGCGCCGAGCTGCGGGAAGCAATAAATAGAAATTAAGGTTCGAGCCGCCACCATGGCGGCGCTTGCAGGCGCTCTAGAATTCCTCCCCGGCAGCTTGCGCCCATCATCCCTCCCCAATCCTCCTTCTTTATATAGCCTAGCCACGCACTTGGCTCCCCTCACCACCCCAAAAAGCACCTTACCCCACTCCCTCCTAAGCTCCTCCTCCTCCTAGTGAGAAGAGAACAAAGCCAAGCCTTAGGCAGTCTCCGCTCTCAAGAGGAGATCGAGAATTAGAGGCAAGATCAAGCTACCAATCCTCACGGCAAGAGGCGAAGAAAGGTGAGTAGAAGTGGTTGGGGTAGTAACTAGTTTCCTAACTTGTTAGGCAGGCTCGCTCAAGTTTGTCAGCGCTAGCTACATGCTGTTAACACCCGTAACCAAGCCCCCTAGATATGCTAGCGAGGAGGAGTATGTGTGTGTAATTGCGTAGAAATCTGTGTATCTATCGGCATCTCAGTGGTAGATCTGTCTAATCTACTGGTGAGCTATGTTGAAAATCTGAGCTATGGGTCGCGCAATCCCAAGAGCCTGCCATGTTCTGTTGCTTCTTCCGCTTTTTCTTACACCCAAGATCTACTTTTTTATTCGGCCCGTTTGTGTTTGTAGGAGTGAGAGGGAAGGAAGGAGAAAGTAAGTAAGGAAGTGAGCGCGCTGGCAGGAGCTTCTTGATGGGTGTTGGCTGCTGCCGTGGATGGCGGGGTTCTCTCTGAGGGGAGGCGGCGGCGGAGGCGGAGGAGGCAGCGGGGGAAGGAGCGGTGACCGCGGCGATCATCCAATCGGGGCAGACAGCCTGTTTCTGTACGCGCGCGGCGCCGCCGCCGCCGCCGCCGACACGGCGGGCGGCGGCGGCGGGGGAGGAGGTGGGATAGGGTTCCAGCTATGGCACCCGCACCACCAGCAGGCGGCGGCCGTGCCGCACACGTCGCAGTTCTTCTCCTCCGGGGTGGCCACCGGCGTCGTGCTGGGCTTCTCGCCGCATGAGGGCGGCGGCGTGGGCGGCGTCGGCTTGGCTGGTGGAGGCGGCCCGGGGGGTGGGAGGGCCGGCACCAGCTGCCAGGACTGCGGAAACAACGCCAAGAAGGACTGCACCCACCAGCGGTGCCGCACCTGCTGCCGCAGCCGCGGCTTCAACTGCTCCACCCACGTTAAGAGCACCTGGGTCCCCGCCTCCAAGCGGCGCGAGCGCCAGCAGCAGCTCGCCGCGCTCTTCCGCGGTGCGGCAGCCAACAACAGCGCCGCCGCGGCCGCCGCCGCTGCCGTTGCCAACAAACGGCCCCGCGAGCTCGTGCGCTCCCTCGGCCGCTTGCCGTCCGCGACCACCGCGATGGTCGACGCCACCACCTCCTCAGGTATGTGGTAGCTACTCAATTACAGTCTACAGTACAACCAGCCACTGCACCATTCAGGACGCTGACGCCGACGGGGTGTGTTTGCAGGCGAGGGGGACGGGAGATTTCCGCCGGAGCTGAGCCTGGAGGCCGTGTTCCGGTGCGTGCGGATAGGGCCGGTGGACGAGCCGGACGCGGAGTTCGCATACCAGACAGCGGTGAGCATCGGGGGGCACACGTTCAAGGGGATCCTGCGCGACCATGGGCCGGCGGAAGAGGCGGCTGGGCAGCTGCCGCCGTCGTCGGCGGAGTACCACCAGCTGACAGGGGCCGCGAGGGAGGGGTCATCGCCGGCCGGGAGCAGCGAGGCGGCCGGCGGGCACGGGGCGACGGTGGCGACATCCGCGGCGGTGCTCATGGACCCCTACCCGACGCCGATCGGCGCCTTCGCAGCAGGCACCCAGTTCTTCCCTCATAACCCTAGAACCTAGCTTCAATTCCTGCCATGAATTCCTTGCAAGTTTCATTTACTGCCAAAGATGGCGACCGAGTTGCATTGATCCAAGTCGAGCAAACAAAAGCAAGCCAAGCAGATCGAAGAAGAGGAGAATTGTTGTCCGTAGTCAATGATGAACACTAATGCATCTCGTTAGCTAGCTAGAGCTACTACTTTTGGATCCTTCCATGCAATTTTAATTTCCAGTTGGTTAATTAGTAATGACCTTAATGCATTGGTGCAATTAAAGAGAGATAAACTAAAGTGTATCTTAATCACTGCTTCCTTTTGAAATCGTTTACTACCACATTTCGCATGCAGCACGTGATTGTTTAACTATAGTTTACTGCCACTAGCACTACTATTATATGTTAAGTATCGTAGTATAACTTACATTACATTACGTACTCCTACGCTATGGCATTGTTTGCTTGGATTTGCTTTTGTGTGTGTGCATGGGGAAGCTTCTCTCTGGATGGCATGGGTAAAGCTGCTCATTTTGTGGTGCTTTTTATATGATTTGTTTGCATGTCTTGTTCTTCTATGCTTCTATAGCTGCATTGGTTGGTTCTGTACTTCTGTTTAAGCAGCCAACCATATATTCTCTTGTTCCTTGGGATGGATGAGCAACCAGCTTCTGCTTGCTCCACATCACAAGGGAAAGTACAGCAATCCTATGCATTTCTTTGGCTAATCTTTGCACTACTATCTATCTCTCTCTCTCTCCCTCTCTCTAGAGTACACAGTGGCCTTGTCACGCCACTGTTCCTCCTTTTCCTAGGGTACTATTTTTCAATATTCTTTGTTGAAGTGACATAGATCAGTGTCGCAATTCTTTACAGAAAATAGGAAATACCGACCAATACAACCTAGTCACACATGGAATGATGGAATGTCAACAATGTGCATGATTTACTTTTAAGAAACTGCATGCAAACTTGTCTAAGCCTAGCCATTATTAATTAGGGCATGTATGCGTTATTCTTGTGTACAGTTTGAAGCTAACATTTCTGGTTCATGCTTAACTACGAGTAGTTTGTCTTTCATCTTAGATAATCTCTCGCTCATTCAAATAATTAGTACCACCAGTGCGTTGTGCAAGATTAAGTCTTTTCAGAGAAATAAAGAACAGTGGGTATGATCTCTTGTCTTTCAGTACAACAGTACCCTGCAATTTTCAGCTCCCGGCCGGCCTATATATACGTAGAGTGGTACAGTGAGTACTGTCCATATCCTATATCTAGGTGTAGCCTCAACTCTACTTTGTTTCCTTTCCCCCCTTCTGCACACTTATTTTCAAGCACACTAGGATTGTAATGCACTGTAGCCTGACCAATGGCCACTACCTACAACCAAAACATCATTCAACACATATCCATGGTTTTCAAAAATCTTTTGTGTTTGATTACATATATGCATGGAGTGATTCCAACATAATAGGCACACATACAGTTTTGTGGATTGCGAACTGGATTATATATATCTATGCTTTGTTAATGCTAACATCAGTTTTGTATTACAAATTTGCTGCGTGTAGTGTTTTATAGTCCTATGCGTGTCTAGGTTCCTCACACATGATTAGGGGTACTTTGGATAGTCTTGCATTGGAGAAAGTCCCTTGGCGAGGTAGGGGTTGTATCTCAACTTCGATGCTTCACAAAGGGATTTGGCACCGTTACCGTGCATCCAAACAAGAACTTTATGCGGCCGATTGATATATATCATCTCATGTTTGGTACACCATTGTTATCTGTGTTAAATGGAAGTTTATAAATGTTAATGCTTTCGTGGATCTAAACATTTAAATAAATGGGATATGAGCATATTCTGGGTGCAAAAATATTACACAAACTATTTAAGAAAGGCTAACTCATCACAAGTGAGATCAACTAGAGTGGGCAAGAACATCCCTTCATATTCAAATTAGCAGCTGATGTAGTTCTCCTTGTGCACATGGACGATTAATTTTTAGTCGCCCTATTTCTTCTCCAATATAGTGAAGATAAATTGTATATCCTTAGAAATTTTATGTTATATTATCATCTGAATTTTGTGTATGAACATCAATCTTTACTTCAAATTTGCAATAATAAATCATTCTTTATCTTAGCTTGTTGAAAAGATGACACACATTAATAGGAAAAGGTTACTTTATGTATCATATGATATGCATGGACTTCATTGGTCCTAGTAGTAATTTGAAGTCGAGAATTTATATATTCGTGCAGTAGCTCTATTCTACCCAGCATATATATAAACTTAGAACTAGGGAATATGCACTACTATTCCGTGTGCATGTGTATTTTCTAAGTGAATTGTTGATATATTATTATTTGCAACCCTATTAACTTAGATAATTCAGAAAGGATTGGTTTCAAACCGAATATTTTGTTTCTCGATCATTTTAGAGCACCCGCACTAAGCACTATAATTTCTTGGTATTCTCATGCTATCCATAATCATCACATGTTTATAGGATGAGAGTGTACATATGCTAAGGTACGGTGGTGTTGAATTCTTTGTTTCTATGTTTGAACTAAAAATTGAGAGAATGAAAAATATTAGCATATGAAACTGTAAACTTACCTATGGAGCTACCCTTTTCGGCCTTGGCTTGTACCCATCCATGACTCCAACTCTTGATGTCGACTCTAGCTAACTTATCTTTAGGTAGGAAGGATCTAGTAAAGTTATCAACACCGACGTACCTGGATGTATATATAACAACCATCTCAGCATAATTAATCATATATATACCATAAAAGGCTCTATTTTTCTGTTTCCAGATCATCTTTAATTACAATTCTTCAAGGCCATCAAAATAGGATTATTTAAACAAATCCATTAATATTGTGCACTGGCTCCAGATATATTTGGAACTAATTGATCTGTGAGAGTGTGATGAAGTTATAAAATACAATAGTAATTAGTAGACTCTTTGCTGCCCCGTGAGTATGGTATAGATCATGTACTTCTGAAGCTGAACAAATGGCGACAAAGAACTAGCTAGCTAGGTATGGAATGCAGTATACACATGCATGATACTGAAAAATCTTTTGGATATATATGAAAATCTGCTTGTTGTTTGTGTAGGTATTGTGGCTAGCTAAACATATGCTTTTTCTATGTAGTGTAATGTACTATGATCGTAGTTTATATACAGCCAGAACCAAATTGGATTGGGAAAGCGATTGCTTTCATCGTTCGTCGCTAATTAAGGCTAGTTTCCTTTTGACGAATGTGTCAGCTACCCGTCAAGCATAATGCACAGTGAATGTTTGTGTCTCCTAGGAAAAGGATCCTAAGTTTCCAAAACTATTCTATCCGTCATCTTTGAGGTTGTGCTTCCGTAGCTACGATATACATCTACTTCATTCTTGATACCGTGCACACTCGTGATATATGTACCCAAAAAATATGTGAACGATGGATTCAATTTGTAGTTGCAACTATGATGAAGGGCATGAGGAGTATTATGATATAACCATATTGACCAAAATTTTCTTATACCGTGGACCCCTTTTTGAAGAGGTTGACCAGGTCACCATGGAATGCACCTAAAAGGCTTGAGATGTGCATTGGATATATACATTAATTGGGTCTTACGGCAAACATAATGGCTATGAAGCGCATTACATAAGCCTAGAGGAGTTCACTCTCCATCACATACATGGGAGGAAAGGGACATGAGTTAGGCCTTCTTAGATTTCGTGGACCACTTTCCTCTCCATGAGACCATGACCTAGCAGCTCTCACAACAAATTCTTGACCTTGTAACAAGGAACAGCTAGCTCGCAGCTCCCTTTGCCATCACCAGAATCCTCAGCTACTACTGCAACAAACAAGGAACCAGACCTAACAAGAAATAATTTATTGGCCCAAGCTACGTATCCACACCTAACACCCTAGCTCTATCCCTTTGCACAACCATAGCCTCCATCCCCTCTGGCTATAGGGCCCTAATTGTAAATATTCATTTATTCTGAGTGCCTTGTGTACTGAGCATGCATGTGGGCCTGGTTGGTGCTGCCCCCTCCTAGTCAGCTGTACGTGTTTGCAAAAAAAAAATGGCAAGCACTCCGCAACATAAAAGAAGAGCCCTAGAACCAAGCTTAGCCAGCCAGGATGATTAACAATAGTGTGGGGTGAGAGACTAAGAAAGAGGTGAAGGAATTGCAGAGACGACATACATGGTCCAAGAAGACAAGGCTTTAATTTGTAAAGGTTGGCTCTCATGCACATGTCCTGCTTGCATGCCGCAAATTTAGAGAAGCACAATGTCGCAAATTAATCATGTTGTTCAATGTCTCATACTGTAGCTACTCCTACTGGGTAGCTAGCTCGTCTTAGTGAGGATTGTCTTGTGGTGCCCTTTTGATTAGCTAATTTCTTAACCAACAAAGTATAGGGTTATTGTTCAGCAGTTTGGTAAAAAAATAGTGGTGAGAAATCGTGCACGAATAGATTCACCGGTACTGTAGATCTGTTGGAGTGCTTGGTTGGTTCGTCTGTTGGTCATGGCATGCATCATGCATGCATGATTTGATCATTCGTCCATGATTTCTAGCTAGAGAGAATCGATCGATCACACACATACATGCTTGAACAGTACCAAAGCCCACAGTAACATGATCAAGCGTTACCATGTAATGTTGGTTGACCTATGCATACCCCTGCCTGCCACTCATCGAGGCGATCTAAAAACGTTCTGATCTATCGAAACAATCATCATGCATGCCTACCCTTTTTGTCTTACGTGCATGCACGATCGCGCATGATCTCACTCATGAAGAACTCTCTCAAGTTTGAACTTCCTTGTCTTGCCTGCCGCGCGCCAACCTTAATTTCGCTCTCAGGGAATTAAGAGATAAGTTGGTGGTGCCTAGCTAAACTAACCTAGAGCTATTCATATGCCTTGGCTAGTAGGAGGGGCGTACTATACGTATACTTAACGCGCTGCATGCATGTCCTGCAGCTAATCTTGCATGCGAAGGGAAAACTTAATTAAACCGTCCGCACATGCCGCCCCGTACGTAGGTCTGTGCAAATAAAGCAAAACGCGTCCGATCGATCGGGCCTGTCACACATGACCCGACACTGTGATTACCATGTGCGCGCGCCGCGCGCGTGAATATATATACTCCCGCTAGTACTACTCACTGATTAATTGCTTCTTTTTGTTAAGCAGGTGAGGAGACCACTGCAAGATTTAATTGATTAATTAGCTAGTGGTGAGTGGTGACAAACTAAGGGTTAATTATTTGACCTGATGGATCCTTTTTCTACTGGGATCTCCGGCAGGTGGTGAGAGCGAGAGTGATGAGATGATTAAGTTAGGGGTGTGGGGGCATGTGAGATAAGAGGTGGCCGCCTTGGGCAGTGTGATAACGCTAGCTTTCAGCGCTCGGCTCGTCGGGATCGAGGGCAGTACGTACTTTGTGTTTCCTAGTGCTTGCTGATGGGAGGCAGCAGAGTGATCGACCGGACCGGCCGGACGGCTCCGGCTTGGCACCATCGATCCTCACACGCCACCTCAAAACTCTTTTCCTTTCTTTTACCCCCCGCTACCGGCGAGCAGTCGTCTAGCCTGGAATCACCGACGGTGATTTGGGGAATCTAGGATCGGGCGCTGCTGCGTACTCCTGTCTTAGCTGTCACGGCCTGCCAATGTCTCAGTCTGTTGGGCCAACTGAAATGAAATTGGACTCTCAGAGTCCATGTGGATATGCATGCCTAATGTACGCACGAAGCAAACATTATATATTTATTTATTTATTAGAAAAAATTCAATATATTCATTGTCAAGACAGTTCGAAGAATATCATCCGTTGGAGACAAACCTCCACATGTCCTTTGGCGACGGTAAACAAGCCGTTGGAACCAAGGATAGACTGGGAGGATCTTATTTCATCTTCAAGGAGACGCGGCAGTCTCACCTTTCTGAGCAGGACACAAACTCTAACCAAACTAAAAAAAAAACACCTAAAGATGGTATGAGGGCTAGGCAAGGAGAACCTTATTTGTATTTATTTACTTTTGCAAGAAAAACTCCCAATCTATTCATCAACTATCAAGGCAGTACAAAGATCATCCGTTAGCGACTATACTAAATGCTCCGCCAGAACAGGGCCAAGGCGGAGAGAACCTTATTCCATCCTCAGGGACCGTTGCCATCTTGCCTTGCTAGGAAGGACACAAACCCTAACCAAACTATAAAAAGTCTAAAAATCACTGGTGGAAAAACAGGCTTCCGTCCAGCCCCATAAGTCGCGAAGCTGTAGGAACCGCGACTAATGGGACCTTTAGTCATGATTACGGAGGTGAACCGCGACCAAAGGCTCGGGCCAGGCGCTCGGTGGCCAACCGGTGCACGTGAGGGCTTTAGTCGCGGTTGGCCAGACAACCGCGACTAAAGGTTTTCGAGCACCTTTTAGTCCCGGTTTGCCGTGCCAACCGCAACTAAAGCCCTCCCCTATATATACCCATCCAGAGCCAACACTTAGCCATTTGGAGCCATTCTCTTCACAAGTGGGTGTAGGTTTGCTTTTGGTTCCTCTTATGCACATAAGGTGTTTGATGAAATGCCCCAAGAGCATGAAACAAACATGACATGAAGTGTTGGAGCCACACTCTTCGATCGCGGTTAGCAACTTGATGAACCTTTGATGTGTCAATATGCATGTGTGTAGTTCATTGTTTAATTTATATTGTTTGTAGCTAGTTAGTTTAACAAATGCATGATGGTTAATTATATATTTTATATTATAATAATGCAGATGAATCGGCAATGGATGTACGGTAACCGACTCTCCGGCGAAGTTCACTACGGGTTTGAAAGATTTCCTCGTAGTGGCTAATGCGAACAAGCGGGGGGTTTTGTTATCTGTCCATGTGTTATCTGTAAGAATGAGAAGGGTTACTCTTCCTCAAGAGTTGTTCACATGCATCTGCTTGAAGGGTTTCATGCCAAGCTATAATTGTTGGACCAAGCATGGAGAAAGAGGGGTTATAATGGAAGAAGATGAAGAAGGGATGATTTCATCGATGAAAGCTATCTTGCTCATTTCGGTGATACTTTCGTGGAGGATGTCAAGGTGAAGGGGAAGGTGAAGAAGAGGCACGTGATGATCCCGTTGATGATCTTGGTCGGACCATTGCGATGCACGGAGACGCCGCGAACCTGAAAAGGAGAGGGAGAATTTGGATCGCATGTTAGAGGATCACGGAAAAGGCGCTGTACCCCGGATGCGATGATGGTCTGAAAAAAGCCGGGCTGCACCGGATTTGCTGAAATGGAAGGCGGAGGCAGGTGTAGCTGACTCGGCATTTGAAAAATTGCTGAAAATGTTGAAGAATATGTTTCCAAAGGATAACGAAAGGTTGCCCGCCAAAGACGCATTTAAGCAAAGAAGGTTGTCCGCCCTCTAGGTTTAGAGGTTACGAAGATACATGCATGCATCAACGATCGCATCCTCTACCGCGGTGAATACGAGAATTTGAATGAATGCCCGGTATGCACCTTTGCATTGCGTTATAAGATCGAGGCGATGACCACGGTGACGATGTTGAGGGCCGTAAACCCGGAAGAGGGTACCCGCCAAGGTGATGTGGTATGCTCCTCTAATACCACGGTTGAAACGTCTGGTCAGGAACAAAGAGCATGCCAAGTGGTTGCGATGGCCCACAGAGGACCGTAAGTCGGCCGGGGAGTGGAGACACACCGCAGATGGAACGCAATGGAGAAAGATCGACAGATGGTTCAAAGATTTTGCAGGTGACGCAAGGAACATAAGATTTGCTCTAAGCACGGATGGCATGAATCCTTTTGGCGTGCGTAGCTCCAGCCATAGCACCTGCCCGTGACTCTATGCATCTACAACCTTCCTCCTTGGTTGTGCATGAAGCGGAAGTTCATTATGATGCCGGTGCTCATCCAAGGTCCGAAGCAACCCGGCAACGACATCGATGTGTACCTAAGGCCATTAGTTGATGAACTTTTACAGCTGTGGGGTGGTGTCCGTGTGTGGGATGAGCACAAACAAGAGGAATTTGACCTCTGACGTTGCTTTTCGTAACCATCAACGATTGGCCTGCTCTTAGTAACCTTTCGGGATGTCAAATAAGGGATACAATGCATGCACGCACTGCTTACATGAGACCGAAAGTGTACATTTGCCAAATTGTAAGAAGAACGTGTACCTTGGGCATCGTCGATTTCTTCCGAAAATTCATCCGAAGAAAGAAAGGCAAGCATTACAACGGCAAGGCAGATCACCGGCGAAGCTGCGGAACGCACCGGTGCCGAGGTATTTGATATGGTCAAGGATTTGAAAGTCATCTTTGGAAAGGGTCTGGCGGACAATCAGTTCGAAGGGAGCCGACGGCACGCAGCCATGTGGAAGAAGAAATCTATATTCGGGAGCTAGAATATTGGAAAGTCCTAGATGTCCGCTCTGCAATCGACGTGATGCACGTTACGAAGAATATTTGCGTGAACCTCCTAAGCTTCTTGGGCGTGTATGGGAAGACAAATGATACAAAGGAAGCACGGCAGACCTGCAACGTTTGAAAGACCACGATGACCGGCATCCGGAATGGTTTCAAGGTCGTGCTACCACGCCCGACCAAAGAAGAGAAGGTCATCTTTTTGAATGCTCGAGCAGATGAAGGTTCCGTCTGGATTCTCGTCCAATATAAAGGGAATAATAAACATGGCGGAGAAAAAGTTCCAAAACTCAAGTCTCACGATCGCCACGTGATTATGACGCAATTGCTTCCGATTGCTTTGAGGGGCTCCTGCCGAAAATGTTCGAGTAGCCATTGTGAAGCTATGTGCATTCCTCAATGCAATCTCTCGAAGGTAATCAATCCGGAAGTTCTACCACGGTTACGTAACGATGTGATCCAATGTCTTGTCGGTTTCGAGTTGGTGTTCCCGCCATCCTTCTTCAATATTATGACGCACCTCCTGGTTCACCTAGTCGAAGAGATTTTCGTTCTCGGTCCTGTATTTCTACACAATATGTTCCCCTTGAGAGGTTCATGGGAGTATTAAAGAAATATGTTCAGAACCGTGCTAGGCTGTAAGGAAGCATCGCCAAGGGCTATGGAAATGAGGAGGTAATTGAGTTTTGTGTTGACTTTGTTCCTGACCTTAAGCCGATTGGTCTTCCTCGATCGCGGCACGAGGGGAGACTAAGTGGAAAAGGCACGATCGGAATGAAATCAACGATATGTATGGACGGCCATTCTCTGACCGAAGCACACCACACCGTCTTGACCAATTCCAGCTTGGTGGATCCGTACTATGAGAAACACAAGAATATTTTACGTTCTGACAACCCGGGGAAGCCGTAATCCTGGATAAGGAAGGCCCACATGGAGACTGTCGGCAGTTGGTTGAGAAAACATTTAATGAATGACAATGAAGTTGAAGATCAGCAGTACATGTTGGCCAAGACACCATCTTCTACTATAACGACTATCCAAGGGTACGAGATAAATGGGAATACATTTTACACGATAGACCAAGATAAAAAGATCACCAAACAACACAGTGGTGTCCGCTTTGATGAAGCAACCGAGAATGGGCAAGAGGTCACATATTATGGTTACATAGAGGAGATATGGGAACTTGACTATGGACCCTCCTTTAAGGTCCCTTTGTTCCGGTGCAAATGGTTCAAGCTAACAGGAGGTGGGGTAAAGGTGGACCAGCAATACGGAATGACAATGGTGGATTTCAACAATCTTGGTTACCTTGACGAACCATTCGTCCTAGCGAAAGATGTCGCTCAGGTTTTCTATGTGAAGGACATGAGTAGCAAACCGAGGAAAGCGGAAAGATAAGAAAAGCGATCAAGACATCATGCGATGATCCAAAGCGCCACATTGTTCTTTCGGGGAAAAGAAACATCGTGGGAGTGGAGGACAAGACAGACATGTCAAGATTATAATATGTTTGCTGAAATTCCGCCCTTCAAAGTGAACACCGACCCAAGCATTAAGTTAAATGATGAGGATGCTCCATGGATACGGCACAATCGTAAGCAAGCGAGGGACACAAGGGAAGAAATGACGTGTAATAATTTATTGTACCAAACTTTGTTGAATGGATCATGTTAATTTGAAAACTAATGGCACTAACAGAAAGTTTATAATTTTTCTAAAACTAAAAGCAAAAAGAATTAAAAAATAAAGCAAAAAACAACAAAAAATAAATAATAATGCAGAAAACTAAAATAGCAACAATAAGTATTTTGTTGTAAGTAGAAACAAAATAAAATAAATAAAGCAACAAAGAAAACAAAAAAGTGTTTTCAAATTTGAAAACTAATGGCACTAACAGAAAGTTTATAATTTTTCTAAAACTAAAAGCAAAAAGAATTAAAAATAAAGCAAAAAACAACAAAAAATAAATAATAATGCAGAAAACTAAAATAGCAACAATAAGTATTTTGTTGTAAGTAGAAACAAAATAAAATAAATAAAGCAACAAAGAAAACAAAAAAGTGTTTTCAAATTTGAAAACTAATGGCACTAATGTAAAGTTTATAATTTTTCTAAAACTAAAAGCAAAAAGAATTAAAAATAAAGCAAAAAATAGTGCCACCCTACAGGACCCCCACGGCTGAATACGACTAGAAACCCTACATGGGCTGTGATTCAGGCCCGCAGGAGGCCAAGTAGGCCCACAGCACATAGCTAGTAATGAGTAGGTCTGAAAGCCTGCAGTTGAGAGGAGCTCGAGAGGGTGGCGCAGCAGCGCTTATAAACCACTCTCGAGCTCTCTCAACTAGCGAGGTGGGACTAAACATTTGG
Source organism: Aegilops bicornis (assembly GCA_021605145.1). Lineage (NCBI taxonomy): Eukaryota > Viridiplantae > Streptophyta > Magnoliopsida > Poales > Poaceae > Aegilops > Aegilops bicornis. The sequence goes on from CM038675.1 coordinate 676,577,542, forward strand.
GCGCAAGACAAGGCCTTTAGTCGCGGTTGGCCACGAGGACCGCGACTAAAGGTGCCCTTTAGTCGCTGGTCGCCTTCCCAACCGCGACCAAAGGGGGTCGCCTTCCCAACCGCCAAACCCCTTTAGTCGCGGTGGGCGGGCGACCAGCGACTAAAAGACCTTTAGTCGCGGTCCTCGTAACCAACCATGACTAAAGGGTCGGGCTATATATTCAAGCCCTCGACGCCCGCCGTTTCTCGTCTTCTCCGATTCCTTGGCTTTGTTAAACCGACGCCCTCGGCTTGCCGCCCGTCGCCCTCGCCCTCGGCGCCGTCACGCCCGTCGCCCTCGCCGCCGCCACGCCGTCGTCGCCCTCGACCTCGCCGCCGTCGCCCTCGCCCTGAACCCCTACGACGCCTTGGTTTCGCGCCTTGACCCTAGCCCGGCCCACCTAGCCGCCCGCCTCTGCATGGCGGCGCGCGCCCGCTCTGCATGGCGGCGCGCGTCGCCTCAAGCACGTCGATCGCCGTCCCGCCGTCCGGTTAACGCACGCCGCCATGCCTTAGCAGGTGGCGCGCCCGCGCCCGCTTAAGCCGACGCCCGATAGGCCCTCGTGCCTATGACAGAGGGGTCCCACCCCAAAAGCTGTGTTGATATAAAAAAGAATAATAAAAATATATTAGTTAATTAATTAATTAATTAATTAACTTAAATTGTTGAGTTTAATTAACCTAATTAAAACTGTTATGTTAACACTAGTAGCAATTTAATCTTTATTCTCGAATTAGTTTTAATTACAATATATCAATAAAACTTTAGAAAATCATAGAAAATAAACCGTAGCTCGGATCGAAAAACTTTGTACATGAAAGTTGCTCGTAGCAGCGAGACGAATCCGATTACGCAGACCGTTCGTCCGCCACACACCCCTAACCTATCGAACCTGCAAACTTTCCTCTCCGGTTCATCTGTCTGGCAGACGTCTCGAACCGGAAAACTTTCCGGATGTTTCTTCGCCCGGTATCGCCTAGCGCTGCGTTAGAACACGTCTAGCTCTGTCTGTTGACCTGTTATGCACTTGCCTTCTATGTATTTAGAATTTTATAAGAGGGGGCGGCGAGGGTTATACATGTGTGTTGTCCTCGCCTCCCTCTCCGTGACGCCGTCGTCTGCCGCCCCGTCTCGCGCTCTACCGCGACACCCTCTCCCACCCCTTCCTCGCCCCCTCCTTTTGCCACCGCCCTTTCGCCACCGCCACCGCCACCGCCCCCCTTCTTCACTTAATTAATTTGTTTTTACTACATGTTTTCGTGGATCGACATAATGGCGGACGATAGAGTGACCCGATTATGGACAACTATGATCCGGAGGGTGAAGCACATATGTTCGGCATCATAAACGGCGATATTCAATATGTGCCGACCGGAGAAGAAGAAGATGATATCTCTTCTTATCTGAACCTTGACGGTGAAGATGAAGGGCGCGGTCGACAAGAAGATGTCAAGAAAAGCGTCGATAAACGACGATCTTCAAATGGAAGTAGCAACCACCTCCGCGCCGAGGTATATATATACATTGAGCCTGGTGATACAAACAAACTGATTTGAATAAATATGTGTGTACTAACGCGTGCGACTCTCTTTCTTATTTTAGCCCTCGGCCGGATCGTCGAAACAATCGAGTACGTCGTCAAAGCGTGGCGCAACCAAGACGATGAAACAAGGAGAAACATGCACCATCGAGGTTGTCGACAAGGTAACCGGCGGTCAGCCGGAGCCCGCAAGAACGCCACCAAGTTTGTCGCCCAATGCGGAGCCATTGTTAGAGACAACGTCTCGATCACCGCCCGAGTGGAATGAGCCAAAGAAGGCACGAATTGATGGTTTCACTTTTGTCGATAAGAGAACAAAAAGATTGCTTCAAGAAGCTTATGGAACATTTCGTTCTACCTCCGAATACAACAACTTCGATGAGGAGGGTAACAATATTGAGGAAAACAAGGAGAGGAGGAGGCTAGTCAATCAGTTCGCACTTCTTTAGATGGCCGACGCTTTCAGGTAATTCAATCAAAATCTAGCACGTGAGTTTGTCAAGCAGTACAAGACTACGGATTTCAAAGGTCAATATGAGAAACTTAAACATGTTTGGCCAGAATTTGTGAAGCAAAAGTAATCGGAGCAGTTCATTGAAATATCGAAAAAAATAAGGAAAATGCGGCTAAGAAGGAGTACAATCATGTTATGGGGCCAGGAGGGTATCGCATTTTGGTGCCTAGGTTGGAGAAGATGGAGAACGAGATGAGGGCGCGAGGAATCCGTCCAGCGAGGGATGGGACCCAAGGGCCAAAAGCTGGTGGTACGGGCATGGGGGAACGCCGAACCCGGAGATGGGGAGTGTGTTTACCGGGCAAATTAATTAAACCCACCCAAGCCCTTATTGACGCAATGAAGGATGCTCAAGAGGGGAAGATCAAGTTCAACGAGAGAACGACGCGGCGACAAAAGCCCTCGAATCCTGAACACGGAGGACGTGTACGAGGCATGGGGCACATTCCGTGGAAAGTAGGGTTCCCCAGACGATGACCCGTCTGATTCTGAAGCCGTAAGAGAAAGATGGATCGAATCGGATGTTGTGGCGCGGTTGGCATCGGAAATGGATGTGATGAAGAAAACCATGAGTGTACTTGGTAGCCGAAGAGATGCAGCTCGGGTGCAGCATGAAGATCATCCAATGGATCTCGGAAGCCAGCGGAGAAGCAACGTGGCTTCCACGGAGGCCCCACCGGCTGGTGCAGATGCACCGACGATCGAAATTACTGCACCGGAGCCTCCGGTGGTCGAAATTACTGCACCGGAGCCTCCGTGGTCGAAATTACTGCACCGGAGCCTCCTCGCTACCCCGTGGATCGATATAAAGGAGATGAAAGAATGTCATCTGTATTATCCTATCGGGAACATGTCCATGAAGGTAGCCATCGGCAGTGCTTTTACCATGTTTACTCGAGCACTCCACCACAACAACCCCATTCAAGATGGCTATGCTCGTGTCACGGTGGAGGACATAGTCCAAGGGTTTGAGGACACGGAGATTGACATTGCTACACGAAGGGGAGAAAAGACTTGAGATGTCAAGCGCCATTTCATTCTATGGCAAAAGAAGTTTATCAAGTTTCGAGGCGAGGCGCCAAGGACAACAAGTCCACCCCCTACGGTGGTGGTGGTGGCGGTGGTGGTGGTGGCGGTTCACCTACACCTCCGCCACGTCGGCCGACGCCGCCCCCGATCCACAACGTCCGGCGGGTGATCAGCCGCCCCGATCCTCGTCCGGCGGGTGATCGACGCCGCCCCAATCCACCTCCGACAAAGAAGCGAAGCAGTCTGGATTATTAACCCGGACCCTTATGTACCTAAGACCACAAAGGTACCGGAGCCATCATCAAGCCTCTCCCCACAAGGCCTTGGGAACGTAGTGCCGAGGAAATCGACGCGTCATGCTGCTCATTATGAGAAATGGAAGGCGGACTGCAAGAAGAAAAGAGAGCCCGAGCCCAAGCCAGTATATTCGATGAGCAAAAGAAGTGGGCTAAGTCATTTTTGAGCACACCGTCCCAAGCCACAAGAATCTGCTCGACGACTATGCACGTGAACTTGGTGGCAGGCACTCATGTTCAAGGAGAACAAAGAGCGGAGAAGGCCGAAAGTAAAAAAGCGGGAAACAAGTTGCCCAGCTTGGGGAACAAAGTAAACAATCGATTGCCCCGCTTATAGTGGAAGCCCGGATGCCCCCGAGATCATACAAGCTGCGACAGACATGGATTGATCAGAACGAAAAGTGCGTAGAACAAGCGGCCAGCTTAGGTATTACTCTTCGTGAACTGTTAGGCCTTGATGAGGCGCCCGGTCACGAGGATGTAGTAATTACATATGTCAAGAAAGGGCCTCTAGTCGAGCCTGCGCAGAAAATGATCTACCCGACCAAATGAAAGGTCTCGCTGAATTGGTACAAGGGTTACATAAAAAATAAAAACGCCAAAGAATATATTTATGCGGAAGTTAGACATGAGCATCACTTCAAACATTACTATGTAACAATTGCACCGAGTGAATTGTTCCAGCTTTTCAATCAAGCCGAGCTCGACAAATCTATCATCGCTGCTACGCTCGTAAGTGATTTATTAATTTCTACCCCATCTCGTTCATATTGCCTGCACTATATATATGTCCTAACTATATTGTTGTGTCCGCTATTATACATGCGTAATGAAGATTAAGGAATGCAGAGTAAGGAACATCCATGATGTTGGGTTCATTGACCCACACATCGTTAATGGATATGTGTTGGAGCCGCCACCCCACCGACGTGGAGGCGCACTGTGGCGATTTCTTACAAAGCAGGAACTCAAAAGTGATATTCTATTTCCTTACCATTTTGGGTGAGTGTTTCGTCTTGAGCACATTAATTCTCTTTTGTTTACTCCATGCATGGTATGTGGCGGCTAATCGATGAGTTATGCATGACGTCATGTGCATGTATCGTGTCCGCAGGTTCCACTGGATTCTGCTAGTAATTAAAGTTAACACCTCGTAATGTCTCGCCCACGACTCTCTGAATATGGATCCAAAGCTTTGGGCCGACATGAGAAGAATGCTGCGTAAGTAATTATTTTCATTCATTTGCGCTCTATATCGATCGGCCTATTTCGTTCATTTCCTAATATCAAGTAACTAATAACTCTCTTGTTCACTTAATTTTCTTTGCCTCGTAGGGTTTGGAGACGGTTCGTAGATACAAAGGTCGGTGAATTCAAAAAGAGCTAGAATTCAAAATGGTAAAGCCTAAGAATGTCGGGGATATTCAGCCACCGAAGACCAATCTATGTGGATACTATGTTCAGGAGAGGATCCGGAGATACACCTCTGAGCGGGCCGTTCGAGTGATACCAATGCTCGTGAGGAATAACCTCCTGATGATGCTTAGTGTAGAAGCTCGCTTCCGACCACTTCAAGAGGAACTAGCTGGATGGTTGAGCAGGAAGTCCTCCATCCTAAAGGAGAACACTATTACGAGGACGTAGAACTTTATATGGATTAAATCATGTATGGAAACTTGTTCAAAATTGTATATGGTCATCCGATGATATTGAATATATATTGTATATTCCTCTTGAATTCTTTTTGGTTCTAATTTCAAATTTATTTGAGATTGTACATTCTGATGCAAATTTATTTGATATTGAATATATATGTAAGTAGAAACAAAATAAAATAAATAAAGCAACAAAGAAAACAAAAAAGTGTTTTCAAATTTGAAAACTAATGGCACTAACAGAAAGTTTATAATTTTTCTAAAACTAAAAGCAAAAAGAATTAAAAATAAAGCAAAAAACAACAAAAAATAAATAATAATGCAGAAAACAAAACAAAAAACTGGAAAAAATAGTGCCCCTACCGGACCCCCACGGCCTGAATACGACTAGAAACCCTACATGGGCCAGATTCAGGCCCGCAGGAGGCCAAGTAGGCCCACAGCACATAGCTAGTAACAGAGTAGGCTGAAGCTGCAGCTGAGAGGAGCTCGAGAGGGTGGCGCAGCGCTTATAAACCACTCTCGAGCTCTCTCAACTAGCGAGGTGGGACTAAACATTTGGGCGCCGGGCGCTGGGCAGCACAAGGTCTTTAGTCGCGGTGGGCAGGCGACCGCGACTAAAGGTCCTCCGCCCGACGGCCCGCCTGGCGCCCACGTGGACGGGCCTTTAGTCGCGGTCCCTTAAGCAGCGACTAAAGGGGGGGCTTTAGTCGCGCTTATTTGTCGCTTGCGCAACCGCGACTAATGGTCTGTTATGAATCATGCGATCAAGGCCTTTTTTCCTCCAGTGAATGGAACCCTCCCACCAGCAAAGGCCGGAACCCACCCAGGGCCGGTCATGCGATTTTGGGGGGCCATGGTGAAACTAGAACCCTGGGCCCCATAGTATAAAACTCTCTTGGGGCATGTACAGAACTCGCATCGTTTTTTGGCCAATATGTAGCTATCTAAAAGATGCACGTGCTTATTGTAGTAGGAAACATATAATCGCGTAAGGAAGCAATGCATATGTCGACCATCATCAACACATCTAGTGCCTACTTATACATGTTCTTCTTGATAAGATTTTTGCTTTGTGTGATAATGTGAAACTCTTATTTCATCATTTGGAAACCATTTTGGCCATTCAAACATGCAAAACAACACATGGGCATGTGTAGGCTGAAGTAGGGGTTGTTTGTCGTAGTTACCAAATTGAGGGGGCTTTCTGCAAGGATGTTTACGTAGGCATCTCCCCTAATTCGAGAATACAAAAAGTTAGGATCTTCTGTTCTTGTGGGAGCTCTTGGGTTAGGGAGAGAAGTGAGGCTACTTGATCTACAAATCCACCCAAATTTGAGTACTAAAATTGGGGATTTGGAGCCTTCTTTCTTGTTGGCTTCTACCTTGTACTTGATTCATCTCTATAGTGGAAGATTACTCGTGGCCACCCGTGGTTTTTCCCGCAAGGGGTCTCCACGTGAATCCTTGTCATATTGACTGCTGGTCAACTGCTTGCTTGCTATTGGTACCTATTCCTCAAATTTGGTACAGTTTTTTTTGCCGAAAAAGTTGTACCAAATTTGGTACAGTTTGGTTGAGTTCACACTGGATGCATGGGATGCATGGGTTCTTTGTTATATTGATGATTATGTTGGGCTGTTGATGTTATAGTGAGTTGCTCTTGCAAGTATATTGTTAAGGTGAACATTGGATTGCTTAGTGCACATAAAGGTGTTTGATGAAATCCTTGTGAAGAACTAGCTCGTTGTTGTGGTCTCTTCCACTGCCCCTCTACACTCACGAGTGGCATCAGGGCTTTGTTACACGGCGTTTGTTTGCTTGCTCTTTGTGTGGGTGATGTCAACTTTGGATGTGAGAAAGTTTGATTGCAATGGTGACTTCCGGTTATGGCAAGTAAATATACATTTAGTTTGGATGACAAGGAATTGGACACGGGGCTGGAAGATGGTGAGGAAAATATGGCAAATTATGAGATTAAGAAGCTAGATAAGAAGGCATTGACAGTTCTCCATTTGAATCTTGCTGATAATGTGTTGAAGCAAGTTTGTGTGTGTGTGTGTGGGGGGGGGGGGGGGATTGCTTTGTTATTGTGGAAGAAAAGGGAAGCGCTCTATTTGGACCACTGTCCAGCAGATGCGTACGAAAAAAGGTACTCATATCAAGAAATATATTGATGAGTTCAGTAAGTCGGTGTTTGACTATCAAAATACAGGTAGCTCTATGGACAATGAACATTTGGCAATTTGTTCTTGTGTTCACTCCTAGATTCATATGATATGATGGCATTACAGACAAAATCCTTTATGGTAAGGAATCAATCTCGATGGATGATGTTATTTCTATTCACTTATCAAAGGACTTGTTAAGGAAAACTCGCATGGAGAGTCATAGTGAAGGTGAAGGACATGTTGTGACATGTAAGAGGTCCTTTGAGCATGGTTGTGGTGGTAAAGCTGCTCCTATTAGTAGTAATTGGAAATCCAAGGGACGTTCATAGTCATGTTCCAACAAGAAAAATTGATGCCACTACTGTAAGGAGGAGGGCCATATCAGATAGGATTGTTCTAAATTAAAAACATAAAAAGGACAAGGCAAATAAGACCAATGAGAATGAATCTTATTCTTCGAGTAATGTGGCAAGTACACATGAAGATGATGGATGTTCTGGTGAGTTACTTGTGGTCAATGCGGATTGTTTATCAGTTGGGTAGTGTGCTTTTACATTTCTTCTATGTGTGACATGAGTTTCAACACTGGTTGGGTTCTTGATTCTGCTTGTTTCTATCATATGTGTTCGTACAAAGAGTGGTTTGCCACCTATGAGCCATTCAATGATGATTAGGTTTTCATGGGCAACGACACAAAGTGCAGTGTTGTCATTATTGGCACAATCAGATTCAGAATTTTTGATTGTATGATTTGTGCACTCAAGATGTTCGTCATGTGGTTGGGCTAAAGAAAATTTTGATACCATTCAAGGCACTTGACAGAAAAGGCTATAAGTTTGTGACTCATAGCTTTCAGATCAAAGTGTTTAGGGACTCCTTGTGTGTGATGAAGTCCCTCACTACTCCCGAATCCAGATAAATATGAGTTGTATTTCTTGTAGGGTGGTTTGCTTACTGGGTCAGCCTTGCTGGCTTCAAGCTCCTGCATGGATGATAGAACCATGACTACTTTTGTGGCACATGAGATTGGGGCACATGTGACAGGGTGGTATGGCAGAGTTGAGTCGTCGTGGTCCGTTGAACAATCAGAAGACAAGAAATTTGTAGTTTTGTGAGCATTGCATCTTTGGCAAGCAAACACACCTGAGGTTCAGTGATTTTGTGCACATGACTAGGGACATTATTGACTATTTGCACACCGATTTGTGGGGTGAAGCACCAGTTAAATCAATTAGAGGAGGAAAATGTTTGCTTATTTTTGTTGATTATTGCAGTAGAAAGGTTTGGGTCTACACCCTAAAGTCTAAGGATGAGATAATTTTCGTGTTTTCGCTAGTGGAAGTCTAAGCTGGAAATTCAGACAGGAAAAAGGTCAAATATTTGAGATCAGACAAGGGTACAGAGATCCGTTCAGGAGAGTTTGAGACATTTTGTCGGGACGCCACCATTACTAGACAATACACCACAGTTTGTACTCCACAATAGAAGGAGTAGCAGAACTATGAACATAACATTGCTAGAGAGGACCCGTTGCAAACTCTCCCATGCTAGGGTTGGAAGATGGCTTATGTTTTATGAATGGCGTTCTCGATGCTCCTCTGTTGGGGATCTGGTGAGGATCCCTTTAAATTAGTTGGTTGGTTGGACCCCGCGGAGCCGTTGTCACTTGGTACAAGCACTGGTACGAGCATGTGCGCTCATACCAGACTCCACCTTGTGCTTTGGTGACTTGGCTACGCCTCCAATTCCTTCCTCCCTTCTCCCACAAGCCCTTATTCCTTCTAAGTGATGATTTTCATCCATGTTTGGCCTCTTTTCCCAGGGAAACAAAATAAATAAAGGATTTCATGATCTCTGGTATTCATTAGTCATTAGTGGCAATATCAGAGTGATTTTCTCAGAAAATATAAGACTATATGGTTTAAACAATAGTGTGATGAGCTTAAAAGTATCACTCATTAGGCACACGTGCATAGCACCGTTGACGACACAAATCCATCGAAAATAGTAGTCATTAGCAGCACAAATCACTAATGGTTCCTACCATGCAGATTCTCAACGACAACGGTCGATTCACCAACATGGAAGGATGATCGCCAGGGCCTCGATATTCGTGTCTCCCGTTGATGAGGAAAGTATCTTCTGGCACGCAAAATTGTCCCCAAGCACCCTGTCATAAAATTCACTATCCAACTGAGCTCTCTACCATTCACTTCTCCTTGCTCTTACTTCTAACCGTTACTCAAACGTACCTATCAAGAATGATACCCGTACCACACGCCATCTCCACATATTTTCAATAAACTATCTAACCCCATGTTGCTCTCTGTATCACCGCATTTCGTATCACGTGCTCAACCTAGATACTTACCTATTTCCAGCAGTACTCTCTTTAGTTCCCCAAAAACCTTGGATGAGACAATGAGGGACAAATGCGCAATAGACTGGAGGTGAATACTTGTAGATGAGGGAAAGGACAAGTGGAGCGCACCGCTAGTGGTTAGGAAGCGATGGCATCGCTCACTGCCGGAATGCATCGCTCGTCCCTCGGCTCTTACTCACATGTGAAGCACCAAGAAGACATGGACGGGCTCTGCCGCTGAAAAAGTGAACTAGCCGGAGAAAGACAAAGTGGCTAATTCCACAGACATATGGAGCCACTCCCGAACCCACAATCGAAAGCCAACAATTCCTGCACCGGATTCTGCCATGTGTAATGTCTAGAAGATTCCATGCATTGTCATAAGCACAACACATAATATGCACAAACCCCAACACAGAGAGACTTCTTATTTGTTCTAGACTCATCCATACTTTAGGCTATGTCAGTAGCTTCTTTTTTTTTGCCAGGAACTAAAGGGCTTTATTGAAACTACCCCGGGAGGGCTCCTTCACCTCCAGTGTGGATGCATGTTTTGCACATAGGTGGGCCGAGACATTGGCATGACTCTTTACATGATGAATAACAAAAGAATTAAAACTAGACGCTAGCCCTTCAATATCTAATAACACTGGTGCTATCAGCTAGCGCGAAGAATGATACGAGTTCCAGAAAGTAACGACCTCCAAATTGTCATTCTCCATTTTCACCCGTGCAAAGCCACGGAGCTTTACAAAGACCACACCTTCAAGAAGAGCGAGCGCCTCCGCAACAAGTAGGTCAGTAACACCCTAAACATGGCTTACACCAGGCACCCAGATATGCGGCGGACGATCTTGCAACGTCCCCTACACCCAGCCTAACATCCATGGAAATCCCTGCATTGGTATTGATCTTGCAATCAACGTCAGGGGGTCTCCATCCATGATCTGGCAGAATCCTCGCCTGATCTCGAGGTAGTTCCAGCAGCGACAAAGCCTCTCTTCATCTCTTCATCGAGTGCACCAGATCTAAACTTGCTCTATCATGAGTTACTTTGTTCCTGGGCGTCCAGATTGCCACATCACGGCGATAATTTTTGCTTGATCTGCGTCATCAAATCTTGGGTCACATAGAATGTCCCTAGAACAAGCGGTAGCTAGGGTTGGGACTCGGGTATGCACTGCTGGACTGGTACAGACGGCGTAACACTGTAGCAAGCGGCCGCCGCCCTAGATGTATGTCGGTCCGCTAACGTCTGCATGATGAGAGCGAGAGCGAGTACCATAATCGCACTGCTTCGGTTGTTAAGTACTGCAATGAACAGTGCCATGCATGGCCGCAAGATCATGTATGCACTCCAATGAATGAATGGATCAGTCGATGCATGCATGGGCTTATCTAGCCGCAGGCACGTACGGACAATACGTTTGAGCGATCCAGTGTTTGGCTACCTGCATTTGCAGGCGAGGCGCATAACGCCGGTGCGTCAGACTGCTCATGCCCCTGCTTTCCTGCGTACTGTGATGTAATTTACCACCATCTGGATCTATCGATGAGTGCTACAGTCGCCTGCAACGCCTAGCTTATTAGCTTAGGCTACATGCATGCACGTATGGTCCAGCTCCTCCATCCTACAGACAGCGCGCGTACGTACGTGACCTAACGCAAACGCCAGACCCAATTTCCGTGTCAGAACGTGGACAACACAGTATGCCCATGACTTTGGTGGCTGGCCATCGATCGTCTTATACATATCTGCAGCCTTGCTTTTCGATCGTATGGTCAGTTTCATCTTAGGTAAACAATTTTATTCGGTTTTGCGACGACTTCTTAATTAATCGGCGTATTATAGTACCAGTGCAATGCAAGTCCAGCGCTCACCGTTTTCACCTAAATCATGCTTATTTTGAGTTCAGTCGCTGACCTAATTATGACGCTAGCGCGTCGTCTACGTGATGATGACACCACCAGTACAATTAATTAACTACTCTTCCCGTTTGATTTGATCTGATTAGCATCTTGTGATGCTCCTTTCGTGTTGTCGGCTTGTCCCTTTCTCTTTTGAGCGCAAATTACGGTCGCTTTGATGTTTGGCACTACGTACATTCTGGATTCTTCTGTGACTGTATGCCAATGTCCACGCTTAGCTTCAAGAGCAAAAAACAAGAGAAGTCTCCTCATGATCAGTTCCATTTATGAGCATCCAGAGAGAACAAATTGTTCTGGAATGAATGAAATGATCTTTCTCAGAAATACTTAAATAATCAAGCACTCTAGTGTTAGTTAACTGTTGAACCTTAGCTACGCAAGTGCAAGAGGCATCCATCGGCCTCTATATATAGCTACCTAGGCTTTGAGAGAGAACCATCAAAAGATTGTAATGGATCATCAATTGAGACACTAAACCTTCCGAATCAAACCATCTGTCTCCTAACCAACTGCGTGCTAGTAGAAGTGTAGAATCTAGTTACTGTTGTAACATTCCATTCATAGCACCCCTCACAACAGCGATATACTCCCTCCGTCCGGGAAAAGTTGTCCGCGTGATGTTTTTGCAAAAAAAACCCTTGAAGAAACTCCGACCGAACCCGCAATCCATCATCCCCTTCGACAGCCATGCTCGTGCAGCTCCCCCACACGCCGGGCCGACCGCAGCTCCACCACGCCAAGGCCACCCGCGACCTCAGCTCCACCGCGCAGCTCCGCGACCCGCAGCTCCACCGCCTCCCTCCATCCCTGCCCGTCGATTTGTTCCCTAAAATACTCACATTTCCCTATCCCTGCCCGCGACGAGGCCGAATGTGTACCACTCCAAGATCTCCCACAAGGCCCAGCCAGAGGAAGAGGCAGTCGTGGCGCGGAAGACGCTGGCCGGCCTCCACCAGCCTCGATGTAGATGTTGGAGCCGCCCGGCAAAATTTCAAATTGGAAAGAGCAAAATCTCACCTTTCCTTTTCCGGGCGGATATGAAGGCGGGTCTCCTCTTCATAGGGTACGTGCAGAGCACACACCCCCTGTGCTCTCTCCTATGAAATCTTGTCTAGCTAAATTTAATGGTCTCGCTGCTCCTGCTCAATTTTGGTGCCTGTGGTGTCCGGAGTCTGAATTGGAAATCAGAACCAGTTCCATAATTTTCAGTTTGTAAAATTTCACTGAATTTTACTGTATGAGACAGCCTCTATAATTTTCAGCTCCATAATTTTCAGTTTGTAGAGCTGGAGGTCAGATTCAGCTCCATAATTTAATCGAATTTTATTGAGAGAAGTCATATACTCCCTCTCTCAGTTCTTCTGTTGCATGGCCATTCCTTAAAGAAACATGATACAACAAAATTCATAGGAACATCCTCAAGCCCTTGTTCTTATTCTTATTCTCAGTAATCTAAATTACTCGTCGAGACCATCGAGCAAGAGAGCAAGAGAGTTAGTCTGTATTGCTGTTTTCATTTGCTGAATAGAGCTTAAACTCTGCACTTTCATGGACTAAAGTTCATTTTGGTTGATGCTCTCTGCTGTTGTATTCAAGAGGGCCACCGCAAGCTGCTGCTATTTCATTGATCTGCTGCTGTTATTTCAACTGATATGTTGTCCCTCTTGTCTCCGTAATTGCCTCGCTGTTGCTATTGATGTGTTGTTGCTGCTTCTTCAATTCGTGGCGCTGCTGCTTCAATTGCCAACTCTTCTTGCCGTCATCACTGGTGCTTCAAATCAACAGAGGAGGCGATGACAACATTTAGTCCTGGTTTTCTGCCAGAACAAGTGAGCCATTTATTTTTGACTAATACAAGATTCCATTTTATTTCTTCGTAAGCTAGCTCATTCTAAAAATAAAGGAACATAGGCAAAGCAATAGACAGTAGCTAGCATATGATTTGGTTACAGAAGGATCTTCTCTAACATTTGGTTAGCTCTATCTATATCTCTGAACATATGAGCACTGTGCATTTTTAGTACCCCTGAACATATAAGCAACAGTATCTAGCATGGAGTATGTCCAGATAGCATGCCTTGCTTTAGTTGAAGAAAACCAATATGTCTTGCCTTTTAAACCAATAAACAATGAAAACATTGAAGTAAAGCAAGCAGTAGAGATATCATTAAAGTTCAAAAATTAAGTGAGTACGCAAGTGGTGACAGGGAAGGAGAAAATTCAGTTTCAGTTTTGGGATGGTACAGTACTCCCTCAAAAAGACATACACATGATAGAGATTGTGTTTCTAAATCAACATCAAGTTTAGGAACAAGTGTGTTCCTAAATAATCTTCAGTTTAGGAACAATCTTCAGTTTAGTATTGTCAAGTCTGAAATTTTGACAAGAATGTTGTGACATGTTCAGACTAGGATAATCTTCAGTTTAGGAACAACTTTGATGATTCTCTGGATTGATCATAGTGTATTTGGATTGATGATCAAAGTTCAAAGAATTAGCCTAAATGCACATTGATGCTCATTCATCTTCTTTCTCAAAGTTCAAAGAATTATCAACATTTAGCCTGAATGCACATTGATGATTCCAGAAAATAAGTTTATAACCACTCTAGATTTACAAGTGTTTACTGAAGAATATTCTGTTTATGAAGTAGACCAGCAATATTCATCTTTTTTCTGTTTATGAAGAAGAAGAAGAATAAACCTAGCTAATTCAAATAATTCCAATTTTAGGGACATGTTTTTAATTCAATTGGACAAGCATCGAATACTTTGAATTTTGACCCTGACAATGAATTTCGATTGTAATCCAATTAAACTCTCTGTATCAATTAAACTCTTTGTATAACCTATTAATTTTGATTGCAATCAAGTTTTTGCAGGAACGAATGAACAATTTACTCTAATGTGATCAAGATTTCGCAGGAACAGAGGCGGAGTACTGCAGGCGCCGCTGGCCGGGTCGGGGGGCGGTAAAAAAGAAGGATCATTCTAGTTTCTACAACAGGTTATGCTAGTGAATTCAAACTATGCTTTGTTTGATTCAGATTATGCTAGTGAATTCAGTTACTTCACCTCACCTTCACTTCACCAAATTTCCGACACAGGACACCTGAATGGGGTATGATTGATGTACACAAAACATCAGTAAATTTCAGATAACATCAACAGTAGATCAGCATTGCAATTGAGAATTTTAATACTCCAATTAACACCGCAATTGACGCTGATGGAGTACTTCTTTGACAAAATGAAATTGATCTGCAATTGGCACTGCACTGCCAACAAAGCAGCAGTTAGGGCAATCAGCAATGAGGTGCTCGAGGGCGAGGCAATCAGCCAGAAGCAATCAGCGATGAGGGCGTAAGCAATCAGCAGAGGCAATCAATGTAAGCAATCGGCTGTGGCATCAGCAGGTTTGCATGGTCCTCTCTCGCCGGGAAGATCCGCCTTTGCACCGCTCACCGAATTCTTCAAGAGGGGAGCGGCGATCGGTCGGCAATGGCCGGGTTGCCGCAGGGTGAGGAACCGCGAAAGCAGGCCACGAGGAGGAGGCGCCACGAGGTGGTCGCTTGGAGGAGCAGCCTCACCGGGCGGCGGGCAGCTTCGCCTCCGTGGGGACGACTCCACGCGTTCAGCCGGGCAGCTTCGCCCTGCGGCGGACGGCCCACGTCAGAAGCGGGCCGAGCAACCGCAGGTGGACTACGGCGCAGGTGGGCGTCGGCGGAGGTGGTCGCCCGCTCTTTCTACGGCGGCTGCCGGCGCTGGCTACCAGGGCCGCTTGGTCGAAGGAGGAAGAAGCAGAGGTGAGGGGGGATTAGCACTAGATTTAAAACTGGAAGGGTTTTTTTGTAAAATTTGAAATGAACTAAGCTCTGGACAACTTTTCCTGAACGGAGGGAGTAGTACTTATCCTCGGTTTGCTGCTAATTCAATCGAGAGCTCGATAGATGAAGCTGACGTCTTGTAAATGCTTGGTGATGCTTTGTTCAATCGCCTTCATATGGACTTGTCAAATTCCTAACCGCGCAACCCGGATGACATGGGAAGAAGATCATTCTAGGGATGTAAATGGCATATAAACAGCGCCCGCAAGTCCCGTTTAGTTAGCTTTAGGTAGCTCGAAAGTTCATTTTCTCCGGAAAAAAAAACTTCATTAAACTGGAGCATAAGTGGGCTTAATTAAGATTAAACCGGACCCGATTTACATCCCTACATATCATCACAGCATGCGCATATAGGGATGCAAGCTACGAAAAGTGCAAATGGAGGCCGGGCTCCATGGAGCCCAGTACTCAAATATCCACATTATACATTCCAAAATAATATGAAGAAAATTGTGTATACACATTGTGTGACTTTTTATAGTAATATGCTTTCACACATGGCGTAAAAAAAAGACAAATATATACATGAAAATGGGCCGATTTTTTGTGTTGTTCGCTGGATTTCTTTTTAGAGTTTAGAGCATTTCCAACCGGCCCCGTAAAGGCCTTCCCAGCAATTTTTCGCCAACAAAACGGCTCGGCCGCCTCAGAGCCCGATTACGCAGCATAGGCCGAAATCAGCGCCGGCGGAACCAGCCCAAACCCGGTGCGCTGGGGGGCGCCCGAGGGCGCCGGGCGAATTATTTTTGGCACGAAAGAGCCGCGGGCCCGCCGATTCAGCGAAACGGGCGCTTCGTCGCCATCATCACCTCGGTTCCCGCGGGAATCAATGCCAAAGCTGCCGCGTTGTCGCCGCCGGTCAGCCTTGCCATTGATTCCTCACGGGCGGCGCGCCGACGCCTCCCCTCCCGCGCACGCTTACACACGGGCGCGGCTATATAAGCCGGCGGCCTCCCTCGCCTCTGGCCACACCAGCCCTAGCCGCCGAGCTCTACCTTTCTCGTGCGCCGCCGCCGAGCCCTTCCTCTCCCTCTCCCGATGGCCGAATGTTTCTCCGGCGACGAGGCGGCAGCCAACAGCTTCGGCCGCCGCTCTCTCCGCGAACAGGAGTCGTGGCTCCTGTTCGAGGCCAACATCCCAGCGCCGCCGGACATGCGCGCTGGGCCGACGTGGTGGAGGCTCAGCAACGGGGGAGTGCCCATTCCCCCGTTGCCCAACACCGTGGCGCGGCGCACCCTACTTCGCCGCCGAGGTGGAGAACGTGTGCTCCTCCCTCACCGACGAGCAGCGATTTCATTTTTTAGTTATATTTGCTATGTAGCGCGTCGCGAACATGTAATATATGCCAAAGGTTGCCGAAATTTAGCCGTGTTTAACCGAACTTCGTCGAACGTATTTTTTTAAATTAGACGCATCTGGGGGCGGCCCTGGGGCTGGCGATTGGGGACCAACTCGCCCTCAGGCCCTTTTTTTGCGCCGGCTCGCCCCCAGGCGGCGATTTTAGGCGCCCCTGCGGGGCCAACGGCTGGAGATGCTCTTACAAACCACAATATTTTTGAACGAGAATTTACAGATCCTTAGTGAACATATATAAGTTTTCACATAATATTTTAAAAAATTAACTTGGAATATCTTTTTCAAGTTTTTTGAAATCAAGAGCTCTATGAAGCAGCTCGTCTCCCAGAACTTCGCACTCTGCAAACTACTTCTACTGCAAGCACAGTACACCCTGATGGCATCAAACATAGTAACGGGTGTCTTTGATTTGTAGAATTTCAAAAACATAGAAATAAGACAGGATTGCATGTGCAAAACAGGGTCTTGTGAAAACACCAGAATTTACAGAGTTAGATGTTTGATTCACAAACATAGAAAAAACACTGGAATCTTCCAAAGTATAGTCCAATGAAGATGCAAACATATGCAAATGTTGGATTAAGTTAATACTATACTAGCTGTGACCTTTATCTTGGTCTTTGTGCATAGGAATGTAAAAAAGAGGAGTGGATTGTAAAATTCTTTTGTTTCCCCCATGAACTCAAACCAAAGAAATAATTCCTATGTTTTTATTATGGTTCAATCGTTTGAATCTAATGCATGAATAATGTAACCATAGGAAATTCCCATTTCTATATTATTTATGTATTTTTCCTATGAATTAAAGAAGAACTTGGTTTTATTGATCCAATGAAGGATGTGGGGGATGCCCCTTTATATTCCTATTGCCATGTAGTATCGTCCATCTATATATTGTCTATGTTCCAAATTAAATGACATTGTCCTACAGAATGCAATCAAATTTCACTAATTTCGCTTATCCATGTATAAAGAGAAAACTGAGGTTGCACAAATTAGAAAAGTAAATCTGCTAAGATATTAAGCTCCCTAGACATGGAACATCCTAGTGCGTCGAGGGTTGCGGGGTCGCAATGGTCGCGCGGGTGTGTGTCGCTGAGTGAGAGTAAGGCACATCTAGTCGTAATGGGCCAGCTGGTTTCCCCGTTTTTTAGAAACAATGGCCTAGTTTTTTGTTTTTTATTCTGTTTTTTCTAAAATTTTAAATTATTTCTCTTTTGGGTTTTCCCATTTTTCCTTTTTTTTGCTTTTTTGCCTTTTCTTCTCTTTTTATTTTTTCACATTCTAATTCATACGTATTTAATAAAATTCATGACATTTAATAAAAACTTAAATATTTTTAAAATCAATGAACATTTTTTGATTTCATGAACATGAATTTTAAAAAAAGTTTAAAAAATCAAATTTGCAAGAATTCTTTGAAATTAGGAATATTTTTTATTCTTGAAAATTTTAGAAAATCATGGTTTTTTAATTTGCAGATTTTTATAAAATCCAAGGAGTATATATGAAAATATTTTTATTGAAAAAAAATCTTAAATAAAAAAATCTTTTTTTTCTCAGCTAACAGTGGGGTGTGCCAGAAAAAAAAACCTAAGTGAGTGAGGAGAGCTGAGCAACTGAGACTTTCATTGGCTGGCCCATGTGACTGTTATAACTGCAATTCCACAGTTTCGGCGTGGAATAAGTGCTTCCAAAGGGCTCACATAACCACCACTGACTGACACCGATGCCGAAACTTGTAGTGACACCACAACCATGCATTGAGAAGCTTCACTCTCCTCTCAAGGCAAATACGGTCTGCAACAGCAGCCAAACACAATTTACAGTTAGAAATACAGTGCTAGAACATAACTAAAACCCAAGATAACATAGGTAAAAAAACAAAATAAAACAACTGACAACAGTAACCTGCTAGAGAAAAAAGAGGTAACCCCGCGTGTGAAAAACGGCACGGTGAAGCGTTCATTAGCCTCGAGTATTGAGTAAGCCCAATCGAAAACCATGCGTCCCTCTACTTGTGCCGTTGCATATATTAGATGATACTCCGCATGTTGTTGCTGTAATATTTTGCAACATATTTTAATGTGATTCTTTATATGAAACATGAATATTCAAAGTGATAACATAAAAGGTTAAAACCAAAAAATACATATAATTTAATATGTTTGATTACTATATTTGTAAAAATATTTATTATATTATAATAGAATGAAAATTCTCATATATGCTTGCATGTTGAGATGGGTCATTTTTTCATGCATGTTTCATGATGAAGTGGCATGCTTTCATGTTGAGTGACATATGATAATGGGGGTAGACCTTTTCTCATGCATGTTGTGTGATGATGTGGCATGCTTGTATGTTGAGAGAAATAGTTAGTGGGGCTAGATATTTAGATATAGAAGGTTCTAAATCTTTTTATATCGCTAATTAAGGAGTATCCCTTGCAAAGGTCGCTTCCACCTTTTTCAAGTTGCATCAAGTGGCGCACTACATGTGCGCCACTTGTCGCAACGTGAGAGTTTTCATTTTTTTTGTAGATTTGTTTATTTGAAATGTTTTATCTCTTAAACCGTGTGTCTAAATCGCGAACCGCTTTTATAGTTGGATTCTCGCATTGATATCTTTGAAACTAGATCTCATGTTAATAGGATCGATGCACTTTTTCTCACAAAAAAAAGAAAATTCAAAAGGAAAAAACTGAGCCGAAAGCACAATTTTTCCCACATTTTCCTTTTTCCACGAGGCACGACCGTGCTTCTTGCGGAAGAAAATTTGTGCCTCCACACTATGCCTTTGGCGGAAGCAAAACGGTGCCTCCACAGGAACCAAATCTGTGGCTCTCGCGAAAGAAAAAAACATATATATATTTTTCTTTTCCAAGAGGCACAGCTTTATCTATCATGAAGCAAACTTGTTCCTACACAAGAAGCTAATCTGTGCCTCTCACGGCAAAAAAAAACACATTTTTCCTTTTCCGAGAGGCACAGTTGCCTTTCGTGGAGCAAACCCTTGCCTCCCCGTTGTTTTTCCATTTGTGCCTCCACGAGAAGCAAATCTATGCGTCTCATAGAAGAAAAAATGTGTTTATTTTCTTTTTCGAGAGGCTCTCGCGGAAGCAAACTTGTGCCTCCACGAGAAACAAATATGTGCCACTCGCGGAAGAAAAAACGTGTATTTGCTAAAAAGAAATCAAAAAAATTATATTTAGTCTAAAATCTATGGTAGATTGGCCAAAAACCGAAACCCAAAAACATCATCTAAAACACGCACACAAAAAATCCCGAGAAAGCGCACAGAATACAACACATGACGACGGCTGAGTGTATACCAAGTGGCACAGTCCCGGTCCACTCAAAGTGACACTTGAGGGGCTGCCAATCGGGCCGACCCGCGAAGCATTGTACAAGTACGTGATGGTCTGGGGATTGAGTCCTTCGGCCTCCTATTGTTTTTCGGCCGAGCTCGCTCTTTATATGTTTTTGTAGGCAGCTCTTTATATGTGGGCCTTTTTTTATCCACGCATATTGGAGCATACCATCTTCCATATTGGGTTCACCCCTTTTAGGTTTGTTTTTTCTCGTTCGCAGAACTCACGCTAGTTGAGCGATCCATGTTTGTTTTTATCTCATAGGTTTTCGCCTAGATTTTTCCAGGACGAATTTTGTACAGTACGTTTGTTTTCCCTTCACTTTCTCTTTAGCTTTTATTTTTAGTTTGAGTTTAATAAAATTCATAAAAAACATAAAAAAAACTATGAACATTTTTCCAAAATCGATTAACATTTTTCAAATTTGTATACTTTTCTCAAAATTGATCGACTTAAAAAAAATCAGGACGATTTTCAAATTTTGATGATTTTTTAAAAAATGGATGAACTTTTCCAAATTTGTGATTTTTTAAAACAAATGAACTTTTCTCAAATTTTGATGAACTTTTTTTCAAAATTGATGAACTTTTTCTAAAATTCATCAATTGTTTTCAAAATTTTCATATTATTTTAAAAAATCGATGAACTTTTTTCAAATCCTTGAAATTTTTGTCCAAAATTCAATAAGCTTTTCCTCAAAAAACTGATTTGTTTGTCTACTTTTCTGTTTTTTCTTGCAACTTTTTTGAATTTTTTCTATAAGACAATGGTGGATAACGCTACCGTCAAAATGGGACGAACCAGGTGCGCTTGGGCAAGCGATCAGTCACGCGCCTGATGGGCTAACCCATTTACGCATGGGCGTGGGAGCCAGATCCCTTAACCAGCACAGAAGGCACCGGTTAGGAGGACTCTTATTTTCCGGTGAGCTCTCTCTTTATATGTGGGCCCTGGTTGTTCTTTGCTCTCTCTGTGGGCCTGTTGGTAATGAAAGGAAATGGAAAGAGGCCAATTATAGTGACTGTTAGAACAGGAACAACTATGTGTAGTTTTTGTGTATTCATATTTTTCAAGAAAAAATTCATTTCAATTTTTTGGACAAGAAAATACTATAATTTTAAAAACCTAGTTTTCCAACCGATCCAAAACAAAAGAGTTTTTCCAACCCATCCAAAATAGAAGATGTCGATAAAGAGAACCTTGACATGAAGTAACTAATCACTGAAGAAAAGAAAAAGGATAAAAGGAAGGCCTGGTTGCTGGTGAGATTTGGGTCAGGTCACTAGCCACAACCAAGCTATGAGGCATCAAGCGCATGTAGCCATGCCATGTGAGTGGGTGAAAAACCCTAGAGGCTAGCCGGTTAGAGCACTGTGGCGGCGGCCATGACAATAGGTAAGCGAACAATAGTAGGCGGCATGCATCAAGCAAGTGAACCATGATAATTCAATAGCGAAAAACTTTGGTCCGTCCTACCTTAAAAAAATCGACCTCCGTCACTGGCCCTCGGTGTTGCCTATAACCCAAACCTTTTTTATAGTAGCCTTATTACAACCTTGAAAAACCAAATCAATTAATTGTTTTTCGTTTTCTGTGATCGGTCAAATCAATTAATTGTGATATCATACTAAGAACTCTCTTAGCACGTTGTCGTAGGAGGTATAAAAACTTCCCAATGCATCTCTTAGGAGGTATAAAAAATAAGAGACAATTACCACAATGCATTGTTTCTTAGGAGTTGTACCTAAATTTAATGATTTGAGCCTAATGCATACATTTCTCTATGAGCCACTCACTAGTGCAGAATCGGGCTTTGGTCCTGGTTCGTAAGGACCTTTAGTGTCGGTTCTGCAACCGGCACTAAAGTGTGGGGACTAAAGCCCCCCTTCCCCCCTTAGTGCCGGTTCGTCACGAACCGGGACCAAAGGCCCACCACGTGGCACGAGCTCGTGCCGGGGAGCTGGGGGCCTTTACACCAACCGGGTCTAAAAGGTTTAGGGGTTTATGGGTTTATGATTTATTTTTCCTGTTAGTTTTGTTTTTTTCATTTAATTCTTTTTCATTTCAAACATATTTTACGCTACTACATATTATACACGTTATGCATATATATAAATAGAATTTCTCGTAAAACCGATCATATATATCATCGAATTTCTTGCACGGCCATTCACACACACACACACACACACACACACACACACACACACACACACACAATTTGGTATATACAATTTTTTCTACAATTTGGAGATCATTACATGGAGGCATTACAACTTGTAATGATATTCTCCTTTGGGATCTATGACCTGGTCGAGCAAAAATTCTGCTATTTCCTCTTGAATTGCTCATACGTGATCCTCTGGTAGGAGCTTATCCCGCATCTCCCTCATATTTAAAGAAGGAGATCAATATACATGTATTAGTTGTGTGTGTATATATATATATTAGATAATGATGTAAAAATTGTGAATAGTGTTCTGGCAAACGTACCCATTGGTCTCTATCATTTCTGCTCCTTTCAGACGTCATCATGCGAATGTTCTCGCAAACGTAGTATGCACATAAATTATTCCCTGGCGCCTGCTTCAGGGCCTTTATGAGAATAGAATTCAATCAGATAATAATTAATCAAGCATGATAATGATATTGAAACTAGAATTAAAGAGATGGTAGCTAGCTAGTACTAGCTACTTAATTAATTACCTTGGGTCGACACCATTTCAGCTTTTGTTTCCATTGTCCTTCAACTTGTTTGATGAACTTTTCCCAAGCCCTGCCCGCTGGCAAAGAAAATGAATAAATGAGTTATTAATTAGTTGATATCAGGAAATGAACTAAAGAGGCCGACTTATAGTTTGATAATGATTGAAATTACCTGTCAACCATCCCCCTCATGATTGTGTAGTCATTAATGTCTTTAAGTAGTGAGTCCAGTACTTGAACTTTTCCCTCGTCAACTTCAATGATTAGCAGGATCTAGTGAAAACTGCATGCGCACACGTTTGTATAATTAAGCGGGCATGTGCATAACTCATCAACTACACTTATTAACATCTAGTAAGAAAAAACAAAATTTGTAGTAGAAGACAGTGTCACTCACACGAAGTTGTAAGGAAGTAGTATTTCTGGTTGGGTATTTAGTTGCACCAGGAACTCTAGCAAACTTTTCTCTGTGTCTTTTCGTTCCCATTGACGTATCCATGTCTCTTCATTAATGGTATTTGGGTCAATGAACCCAATGCCATAGCGTCCAACTCTTTTCATTTCATACATCTTCATTCTGCATAATATCACAGAAAAGAATATAGTGAGGATAATGACAGGTAATGAACGAGCACTATAGCTAGCTAGAGACTTAAATTACAGAAAGAAATCACTTATAGACAATAGCAACTGACGACAGATTTGTCGAGTGCGTCTTGACTGAATAACTGAAACATTTCTTGAAACTCAACCCATAGATCTTTTTCATGGAAGTAATGCTCTGCCTTGACTTTCACCATGAGGGACTCTCGGTCGGTAGTTTTACTTCTCTCATGTACCATGAAAGAATTCATACATTCTCGTTGATAGCCGTGGGATCTGCTCAGGCTTGACCATAGTTTGGCCGCGGACATATTTCCATTGTAGTTCCTCCTCTTTAAATGTTTGGAAGTCCTCGGTGACACCGACCTCTTGCTCCTGCCTTCTATGATTGTCGGTTATTACCAGTTGATCGGCGCCGGTACTCACATGTGTTTGTACAATGAGCGGGGGGGGGGGGTCGATTGCGCCGCCTGTTCTCCCAGCTGGGGAACTGTTTTCCCGCCTTTTTGGCAGGTACTTGGCTCGAGCTCAAGCTCGACTCCTTTTTTGTGCTTGACATGACTTCTTGATAGAGCGCTCATAGTCTGAGTCCCTATGCTTCACAGTTGGTTGAGCCATATCAATAAAGTGCTGCATGACATGCTCAGGTACTTTCTCCTCTGGCGACGGGGGCGGTTTCGGTCCAAAATGGCCTTCACTTGGGCAGCCACTCGGCTTCGTTTTCCTCTTCATTCAAGTGGTAAGGCAACCTCGGAAGAGGCTTGAGGCTTGGACCATATCTGAATTTCTTGCCTCATGTTGTACCGCTAGCCGTCGTAGCTGCGGCGCCTCTCTTCCGCTGTTGCCGAGGCGGCAGAGCCCGCTGAGGCGGCGGAGACAACTGACGCGGTGCCTGACTTGGAGGAGGAGTCGGCTAACACGGTGTCGGACTTGGAGGAGGAGGAGTTGGCTAACGCGGTGCCGGACTTGGAGGAGGAGGAGTCGACTGACGCGGTGCCGGACTTGGAGGAGGAGGAGTGGGCTGGCGCGGTGGCGGACCTGGAGGAGCAGGAGTCTGCTGACGAGGTGGCAGACTTGGAAGAGTAGGAGTCTACTGACGCGGTGGTGGACTTGGAGGAGGAGCCGGCTGACGCGGTGTCGGTGGCCTTGGAAATACGATGCAATCCTTTCTCCATAGAATGATATGATGTATGGCCTCTCCCAGTGTGCGCTCCTCGTCACCTCCAGGAATGTCAAGCTCTAGCCCCGAATATCCTGCCACCACTTCATCAACCCCGACACGAGCATAGCTAGCTGGAATTAGATTGTAATGGAAGGTTGCTTCAAGGGGATTTGTATAAGCATAACCGTCTGCCACCTTCATGGATATGTTCTTCACTTTTATGTGTAGCTCACAAGTTGTCGTAGCTATGATATCATCCACATGGTATCTATCCAGTAGTGCATCATCGCCTTGGGCGGAACCCATGCTGCTTCTCGGCATGGATGGGACGGTGCTATCCAATGCTGGATCCGCTAGTTGCTGCCGCTGCTAAGACCCCCTTTCCTGGCTAAGTGAGTCGATCTGCTGCTGCTACCGCTTGAAAGCGAGTTCCAACTCCGCGTGCTTTGATTCTACGATGCGAAGGCGGTATGCTTCCTGGTTCCTCTCCTCCTCCTCCAGCTTCCTCTTCTGTTCCTCCTGCTGCTTCTTTCTAGCACGACTTTTGTAGTCGGTGTTCCAGTCCGCAAACCCCTCAAACCGCGGAACAACGCCTTTGCCTCGTGTTCTTCCCGGCTGTTCAGGATTCTTCAGGGCACGCGTAAGCTCGTCGTTCTCTTTGTTGGGCGTGAACACCCCATTCGAGCCTCTTCTATTGCAACAAGTATACTTTCATTGGCTCCTTTAAGACATGCCTGCTCCAAAATCTCGCATGTCTTTGGGTCCAATTTCCCCCCATGCGCATAGAACCAAGTCCTGCACCTAGGGGGCCAACTCAATGTAACTGGAGTGACCCCTGCATCCATCATCTCTTGCTCAGCGAGATCTCACTTAGGCCAGGCCACCTCGTAGCCACCTGGCCCCATCTTATGGTGCCACTGCTTTTTCGCGGCATTAATCATTTTTTTCGACCGTTCCTGAGCTATGCTTTCGATTCCTTGAAGTTCACGAAAGAGTCCTAGTGATCGGCTGCCTTCTCTAGTGTTCCCTTGAATTCTGGAGTCTGCTTTCCTGCTTTGACGTACGCGTCCCATATATTTTTCTTGTGGTTGTTGAATGCTATCGCCATCTTCTTAAGAGCACAGTTCTTGACTTTCTCCAGATCTGCATTTGTCAAATGATCTGGTAGGGTGAAATGTGACATGAGAGATTCCCAAAGCAGATATTTTGCTCTTTGGTCGACAAAAGTAACATCTGGATCTTCCTTTGCTGGCTTTTTAATTCTTGAACGGAGATTGGGATTTGGTCCCTGACAATAACTCTGCATTGACAAATGAACTTGTTCACATTCTTCTTAGGTTCACGCGGTTCGCCATTAGGTTTGATGGCATCGATGTTGTACTTTACGCCATCCTTCAACTTTTTGCCCGGGCCTCGAACTGTCGTGCTGCTTGTAGAAGATTTGCTCGACCCAGAGGGCTAAAATAAGAAAGATCGATTCGTTAATATATATACAAATCAATTAGAAACATGTGATGATCACCAGATGGATTATATAAATATACCTCGCCGGTCTTTGTTATTTGAAGAACAACATTTCCTTCGTCATCATTGTTCTGGACTTCATCTATTCGTTCGTCTTCATCGAATATCATACCCTCATCGGTATTGTTCAGATATTGCAAGCCGTCATCTTCTTCATTCTCATCTAGTCTCGGGGAGCGTATGATCTCGAACAGGGCCTCTTCTCCTTCTCTGCCGGTATTGTCCATAGCTTTTATTTAACTAATCCAGAAGAAAGATAAAACAATTTAGTATTCAAATTAGAATGCATGCATGCAATCAATAAGGAAAAACTGAATCATAGTAGATAATATATATACATCTCGAATAATCCAGATAATATGCATCATCGAGTATTCTCGAATATATCGTATCAAATATTATCGAATAATATAATCTCGAATACATCGTCTCGAATATTATCGAATATAATCTCAAATACATCTTGAGTATTATCACTAATACATCTCGAATATTATCATATATATAACATCACTACCTAATACAGATCGAATATTATCGAATAATCTAGTTCATCCGCTGATCCTGAGGCGCGGGAGGTGGACACCCAAAGAGAAGGAACCATCACAGGATCATACCTCGGGTGAGATCCCAAAAGAACCTGCCAAGTATTGGAGAACCTGACGTCCAACACAGCCATGTAGCGACGGACGTGCTCATCCTCCTCCCTAACACGGCGACATACCACCTCCGGCGGGGTCGGCTGCCTCCGCACTGAAAGTGGCGCACGCGAAAGCCACCAAAGAAGCTCCGGGTTGATGATGGGAGCCCAGTTCCTCACCAAGATGCGCGCCCCGGAAGGTAGCACCTCCCAGTGCCAGCCCGACAGAGCCCAGTCCTGGACATGGCTCCCCTGAAGCAGGACGTCGTCATGAACGAGTCGACGACGAGGATGCGGGCCGGGCATCGTTGATTCGAGAACAAATTCGATCTATGCAAATTTAACATTTTTTAAATGCTTGATTATGATTTTTGTAATTCTTTTTCACTTGATTTTGCAAATACGTAACAAACTTTTGTAAGTACAACATTAAGATATATAACAAACTCTTTTCTATGCAACTTTTTTCTGTAAGTATAAAAAATAGTGAAAAAAAATAAAATACGTATATATATATATATGCATACATTGTATAAAAAACACATTCATGCATACATTGTAAATTCCAACATTCATCTACGTACAATACATATATATATATATATATATATATATATATATATATATATATATATATATATATATATATATATATATATACGTACATTGTATAAAAAACTAGTAAAAAAACATTCATGCATATACATTGTATAAAAAAACTAGTGAAAAAATCACCGCGGAGGGGGGGGGGGGCGCGAGCTCACAGTGGGCGGCGGACGAGGTCGAGGCCGGCGGGTGCAGGCGGCGTGTGAAGGAAATATGCCATAGAGGCAATAATAAAGTTGTTATTTATATTTCCTTATACATGATAAATGTTTATTATTCATGGTAGAATTGTATTAACCGGAAATTTGATACATGTGTGGATACATAGACAAAACTCAGTGTCCCTAGTATGCCTCTACTAGACTAGCTCGTTAATCAAAGATGGTTAAGTTTCCTAACCATAGACATGTGTTGTCATTTGATGAACGAGATCACATCATTAGGATAATGATGTGATGGACAAGACCCATCCGTTAGCTTAGCATAATGATGGTTAAGTTTTATTGCTATTGCTTTCTTCATGACTTATACATATTCCTTTCACTATGAGATTATGCAACTCCCGAATACCGGAGGAATACCTTGTGTGCTATCAAACCTCACAACATACTGGGTGACCATAAAGATGCTCTACAGGTATCTCCAAAGGTGTTTGTTGGGTTGGCATACATCGATATTAGGATTTGTCACTCCGAGTATCAGAGAGGTATCTCTGGGCCATCTCGGTAATACACATAATGATAAGACTTGCAAGCAATGTGACTAATGAGTTAGTTGTGGGATGATGTATTACGGAACAAGTAAAGAGACTTGTCGGTAACAAGATTGAGCTAGGTATGAAGATACTGACGATTGAATCTCGGGCAAGTAACATACCGATGACAAAGGGAATGACGTATGGTGTCATTGCGGTTTGACCGATAAAGATCTTCATAGAATAAGTAGGAACCAATATGAGCATCCAGGTTCCGCTGTTGGTTATTGACCGGAGATGTGTCTCGGTCATGTCTACATAGTTCTCGAACCCATAGGGTCCGCACGCTTAACGTTCAATGACGATTTGTATTATGAGTTATGTGTGTTGGTGACCGAAGATTGTTCGGAGACTCGGATGAGATCACGGACACGACGAGGAGTCTCGAAATGGTCGAGAGGTAAAGATTGATATATTGGACGATAGTATTCGGACACCGGAATGGTTTCGGAGTGTTCCGGGTATCTATTGGAGTACCGGTGGGTTATCGGAACCCCCCAGGGAAAGTTATGGGCCACATGGGCCTTGGGAGGGAGGCACACCAGCCCACAAGGGGCTGGCGCGCCCCCACTTGGAAGGGGTTAGAATTGGAGTGGGGAAGGGGGCGGCGCCCCCCTTTCCTTCTCCTTCTTCCTCTCCTTCCCCCTTTCCCTCTCCGGTAAAAGGAAGGAGGGTCCGAATTGGACTTGGAGTCCTAGTAGGACTCCTCCCCACTTGGGGGCGCGCCTTGGCCGGCCTCCTCCCCTCTCCCTCCTTTATATATGTGGGGGAGGACGCCTCTAGACACACAATTGTTCCAAGCCGTGTGCGGCGCCCCCCTCCACAATTTACACCTCTGGTGATATTTTCGTAGTGCTTAGGCGAAGCCCTGTGCGGATCACTTCATCATCACCGTCACCACGCCGTCATGCTAATGAAACTCTCCCTCGACACTTTGCTGGATCAAGAGTTTGAGAGACGTCATCGAGCTGAACTTGTGTTGAACTCAGAGGTGCCGTACGTTGGGTACTTGATCGGTTGAATCGAGAAGACGTTCGATTACATCAACCGCGTTAAACTAACGCTTCCGCTTTCGGTCTACGAGGGTACGTGGACACACTCTCCCCCTCTCGTTGCTATGCATCTCCTAGATAGATCTTGCGTGATCGTAGGAAATTTTTTGAAATTGCATTATATGTTCCCCAACAGCATGGGCGGCGTGTCGGGGGCGACGGCGACGGCGTCGGGGAGGACGGCGCGGGCGCCGTTGGGGCTCAGGGAGGAGGCGCCGGCATCGGGGAAGGTGACGAGCTCCGGCGTCGAGGTAGAGGCTAGACGGCACCGGGGAAGAGGCGAGACGGTAGTGCGCGGCAGCCTGGCGGCGTCCTGGTTCAGCGTCGACGATGGTAATGGAGAGGGCAGGTTGAAAGATTCACAAGTGTTTCTTATATACGAGGAACCTTTAGACCCGGTGGAGCTACCAACCGGGACTAAAGGAGGTGTTTTGGCCAGCCCAAGCGGCGGGAAAGCGCAGCCTTTAGTCGCGGTTGGTGGCTCCAACAGCAACTAAAGGGGGGGGGGTCTTTAGTTGCGGTTGGAGCCACCAACCGCGCCTAAAGGTCTCGTGCTACCACAGCAGCGGTGCAGGAAGTTTAGTCCCACATCGCTCAGTGAAGGGTAGCCGCACTAGTTTATAAGCCCCGCTGCGCCTGCTCCTTCGAGCTCCTCTGTGAAGCAGGCCTTCTGGGCCTACCTCACCTGCGCTGCCCTGTGGGGCCCTCTTGGACCATCTTGAACTGCATCACAGCCCAACTAGAGGTTGGGTTTCTAGTCGTATGCAGGCCGTGGTGGCCTAGTAGGCGGTTTTTTAAATTTATTTATTGTTCATTTTTTGTTTTCTGTTTTATTTTTATTTTTTGTTTCCGAGTTGTTTTTTTTTTGCTTTTTTTAGTTTCTTTGTGAATCTTTTTGCTTTAGGTAAAAAATTATAAACTTTCTATTAGTGCCAGTAGTTTTCAAATTTGAATTATTTGAAATTTGTGTGAATCACTAGTTTGTGAATAACTTTACTTAAAAATAGATTTTTCAGTGATTCTTTTTTCTATTGTTTAATATTAGTGTGTTTTATCATTATATTCAATTTGATAATTCTTAGGTTATTTAAAAAATGAAATTCCTTTGTAACAGATGAGTTTTCGTCCGAAACCCTGATACTTCGAAAGAGATTATCTATTTTGTACACGAAGTGCGTCCAGTTTTTGTCGGAACCCTCTCAACTTTTTTGCACATGCTATGTGGTGAAATGATGATACCATGCCAACTTTCAAAAATTTGAAAGTTCATTTGTAGTGCTTTTCAATTTCAGGGTCATGTAGCTCAAACAAATCAGTAAATGCATGAAAAATAGCAAATGATGTCAGAAAGGGTTGAAAATTGATGATGTGGCTTTGAATGGTGCATACTGAAAGCACAAAAAGTATGGAGTTGAAATAAGTTTTAGAAAGTGAAATGCCTTTTGTAACAGATGAGTTTTAGCCCAAAACCCTTATACTTCGAAAGAGATTGTCCATTTTGTACACGAAGTGCATCCTGTTTTTGCCGTAACCCTCTCAACTTTTTTGCACATGCTATGTGGGTGAAATGATGATACCATGCCAACTTTCAACCTTTTCAAATTTCATTTGTAGTGCTTTGCAATTTCAGGGTCACTTAGCTCAAATAATTCAGTAAATGCATGAAAATAGCAAATGATGTCAGAAAGGGTTGAAAATTGATGACGTGGCTTTGAATGGTGGATAGTGAACGCACAAAAAGGCTGGAGTTAAAATAAGTTTAAAAAAATGAAATGCCTTTGTAACAGATGAGTTTTAGCCCAAAACCCTGACACATCAAAAGAGATTGTCCATTTTGTACACGAAGTGCATCCTGTTTTTGCCGTAACCTTCTCAACTTTTTTGCACATGCTATGTGGGTGAAATGATGATACCATGCCAACTTTCAACCTTTTCAGAGTTCATTTGTAATGCTTTTCAATTTTAGGGTCATTTAGCTCAAAACAATCGGTAAATGCATGAAAAATAGCAAATGATGTCAGAAAGGGTTGAAAATTGATGAGAAATTAATCACACATAAGTACCCTAACTATTACAAATATTTCCTTCGGTTTGTCCGAAGTGGGACTTTCCAGGGTCATCGCGGTTGATCTTATAACGCATTGCACCGCATACCGGGCATGCATTCAAATCCTCGTACTCACCACTGTAGAGGATGTAGTCATTAGGGCATGTATGTATCTTTTGCACCTCTAATCCTAGAGGGCAGACAACCTCTTTGCTTCATATGTACAGTCGGGCAATTCATTGTCCTTTGGAATCATCTTCTTTAACATTATCAGCAACTTTTCAAATCCCTTATCAGATACACCATTCTCTGCCTTCTATTGCAGCAATTCCAGTGTGGTGCCCAGCTTTTTCTTCTCAGCTTCACAATTTGGCTACAACAATTTCTTCTGATCAACATGCGCTGCAACTTCAGCCTCTCCTTTTCACTTGCACAGTTTCTCTTTGCATTGGCAATGGCCCAACCAAGATCATCAGCGGGCTCAGCTGATGCCTCTTCTTCATCTTCTTCCCGCATTGCCGGCTCAGCTTCTTCCCCCATTGTTGTACCATCGTATTCAGGGAACCCATGGCCAGGATAGCTGTCATTGTCCTCTTCTTCATTGTCTTCCATCATAACCCCTCTTTCTCCTTGCTTGGTCCAAACATTATAGTGGGGTATGAAACTAGACTAAAAAAGGTGGACGTGAATGGTTCTTGACTTAGAGTAATGTTGATCGTTCTTACAGACATCACATGGACAACACATAAAACCATCCGCCCGCTTGTTTGCCTCAGCCACAATTAGAAAAGTATGCATGCCTTTAATGAACTGGGGAGAGCATCGCTCATCGTACATCCATTGCCGGCTCTTCATTACACAACACCCAAAAGACCAAATTAATACAAGTTCATACACACTTATTCTCATAAAACAACATACAAACTCTCTAGCTAAAGCATTTAAATGCAACAACAAATGCGATCAAGATCACAACTAAGGTAACAATTGATCCATCCGCATAATGATACCAAGCCTCACTATCAATGGCATATCTTCTAATCTTCAAGCGCATTTTCTCCATCTTAATCTTGTGATCATCGACGACATCGACAACATACAACTCCAGTTTCATCTTCTCTTCTTTTCAAAAAAAAGAATTCAGATACACGTTTTTCTTTTTCAACTAACCTCTCGACAAGAGGGTCGGTTGGAATTTCCGGTTCACATACCTCCTAGATAATAATGTCTATGTCAACTTGATGGGCATAAATTGTCATAAACACGAAATGCAACAAATAGTAATAAAAGAGAATATATGTAACATCCCAAATTTTCAAATTTCGTTTGTGATCCTTGAAATCTTAAGCAACTCAAGGACCCACTACGAGAGTTGGGGATTTCATTTATTTTCATATTTGAATTTTCTCAAATTTGAAAAAATGATCATTTTGATTTTAAAATTTTTTCTCTCCAAAATATTTCCAATATTAAAAATAAAAGAGAGGAGATAAAATGACTTCTCCAAAATAAAAGAAATATTGGAGGAAAATGTTAAAATCAAATAAATATTTTATTAGGATTTTATTGTTATTTTATTTGAATTAGAAAAAATATGCATTTTCAAAATTGCGTTTTTAGGCCAGAAACATGTTCACTTTGTTCTAAATATTTTATTTAGACGGTGAAAATTGTTTTTGGCATTTGTAGATTTTTTAATATTTATTTAGGATTTTCTTCGACGGAATTATTTTATTTAAATAAAAGAAAAAGAAAACGTTTACTTTGTTGGACCAACGGCCCGAGCAGGCAAGCCTAACCAGTAGCCGCCTCCACTTAGTCTGGCCTCAGGACTACTGTTGAGTCTTGGTCGGCCTCGGCGTCCGTGCCCCTCGCGCAAGCCGCACCCCAAGGCCTTTATAAGCCGCGCCGCTGCCGCCCGTCTCCAACCCGTCCAGCCGAGCCGCCCGCCGCCGCCGCGCGATCGCTGACCAGCGCCGCCGCTTCGCCGCTCTGCCATTGTTGTCTTGCGGCGTTGCGGCCAACGCCCTTGCCACTACCGCCTCGCCACGCCGCCGCCTGCTGACCCCGCGCCACCCCGCCTCGCTGGATGCCGCCGCCGTTCGGATCCGCCGCCGCCGGTTTTTTCCAGTTCTCGTCAGTTTATTTCGGTAAACCCTAGATCTAGATCGGTTTTTTATAGATCGGTTTTCTCGGTTTAGATCTATTCCGCGAACGTTCGTTCGTTTAGTTCTTATAACGAGCGAATTTGTTTGTTTGTCTTTGTCAGCGAACGTTCTCGCCGTAGTCTTTTTCTTTTTATTTTTATTTTCGCCAGGGACCTATCTGCAAATATTTTTATCACAGATTAGCCCCTGATCTTCAAACCCTCACAACTTTTTAACCGTTCGTCCAAATCCAGTGAAACCAATGGCAAAATCTTCGTCTCGAACCCCTCTTTCTAGTTAATCAACTTGAACATGGTTTTGACAATTTAAAATTTGGTTTCAAGCAGATTTGAATTCGAATTTCTGTTGATCGTAGTTTGAGTTTCGTAGCTCCGATTTGGTTGATTCTTTTTGCAATCCGAAGCTCTTCAGTTGAACTTTCAGATTGGACTTTCTCATCTGAGTTTTACCATTGCATCTATGCTTGAGTGCTTAAGTACGCTATTGTTTGTTTGCGGTAGAATTTCTGGGGTGCGAAGCGTGCTACTACGAGTCTCTAGGGTTTGTAGATCGTCAGCGAGGCAAGTAACACTTTGATCATATCCCTTTCATACCCATTTTTATGCATTAGTTACAACCCTCAAACATTGCATGAGTAGGATCTAATTAACATGTGGGTTGGAAAGTAGATGATGAGGTAGAACCTATTGTCCTTTTATTACCAAACCCTGGGAGTTACTTCTACGTTATGCTTATACTGCTATGCTATGCTAGTAGACGTGGTTTGGGTTTGTGTGTATCCATGACAGATGTGAGATTGTTAATTAATGGTGAACTTAAGGTGGCTACTTAAATACACATCTGGGTGGATTGGTTGCTGGCACCTGGAGAATCCAGTGTTGTCCTAGGATATCCCGGAGTACCCGTGTGATCATCCTACGGTTTGCCACCCAGGCTCAAAAGGGGTCATAAGATCATTCATGCTAGAAACTTCCGTGTGCAGCCACAAGCCATTATGGGCTCTGGCATAGTTGAGTTTGTTGCGTGACCTCTTTCAATGGTAGGCTAGAAGATGTAGGGGATGTAGGTGTTACTGTCTACCCAGAGTAAATAGTTAATGCTTCTGAAAGACTGTGTCTCGGTCATCCGTTTCTCAAACACCATGTAGTGTGAGAAAGCCAATGGAGGAGATTGAGTCTTGTGGGAAAAAGTGCGCAAACTTCTGCAGAGTGTACAAACTAATCATGGTTAGCCGTGTCCCCGGTTATGGACATCTTGAGTATCTGGATCTTGGATTGTCATGTTGATCTCATCACTCTAAATTAATGTGTTGGGTTATTAATACTGTTTAATTGGGATTGAGTTGGAGGAACCTTCTCAATGTTTATCAACTACCATGATAGTTAAACAAAGTATATTCCTTTGATGTAGGAAAAAAATGGCTTTTCGCAAAAACATGTTAACCGTAGAGCCTCCACCAGCCATATATGCATGTAGTGTTAGCATTTACCTGTTCATTGCTCTACTGTGTTATTTTGCCAACATATTCCATGTGTTGACCCATTTCGGGCTGCAACGTATTATGTTGTAGACTTTCCAGACGAAGAGTAAGGTGCGCTAGGTCGTTGTCGTGCACTCAGCTATGCCGTTGGAGTTGATGGACTCATTTACCTTTGATGCTTCCGCAATTATCTTATTTAGTTGGCCTTAAGCCATATTTTTGTAATAAGTTCTCTTTTGAGACATTCGATGTAATAAGTGTGTGATTGCGCTCTATTATAAATCCTTCAAGTACTGTATGTGTCAGCATTACCGATCCAGGGATGACACTTATGCACAGAGATCTGACCATCTGAGGTCGGATCGCTACAATATACCACATCCGAATCATAAACCGGACAAGGGCCAACGGGGACGGATATCAAAACCATGCCACTATGTATAACAAACAACATACGGGTAAGAAAATTATACAAGTAACTATATATCTTAATCACATAAACATGATTTTTTATATAAAAAGATAAGAACAAGAGGCTCACCAAGGTGGTGCCGGCGACGGGACGATGCTGGCGATCCACGGTGGTTAGGACGGGGATGGGAAGGCACTAAGTAAACCACACCTATATATGCAAACTAAGAGTTAATTTAAGCTCAAATTGCATATAAATCAAATAAACTACCACATATAATTACTCCCAAACTAAAACCCACAAATCACTATAGTTATAGAGCATTGCAAGAGCTAATCTAGCAATGAGAGATAAAAGGACAAAGTTGGTAACCTTTGTGATCACTTGGATGGATGGGGGCCTTCAAATCTTGACAAATTTTGGGCAAAATGAAGGATGAGCTCGAGCTTTGGGGAAGAACGGAGAGGAGAGGAAAGGGGAAGAACAAAGAGCTTGAGCTTTGGGCAAAATGAAGGGTTTATATAGGAAAACCTTTAATCCCACTTCATGACACAAACCGGGACTAAATGTGAGCTTCTAGTACTGGTTCGTGCCACGAACCGGGACTAAAGGGCCTGGTGGGGCCCCAGCCTGCCACCACCTCTTTAGTCCTGGTTCGTGGCACGAACTGGTACTAGAGGTTCAACACGAACCGGGAGTAATGATGCCCGCCCGCCTAGGCGTTGGAACCGGCACTAATGGTCACATTAGTGCCGGTCCGTTTACAAACCAGGACTAATGTATCTCATGTAAAGTAGTTTTTTCTGCTAGTGACTTCAGCCTCTTGGCACCTATCTCTATCTGCTCCTCATGTTGTACACCTGCATGAAAGAATGAACATTTTTCTTGTCAATGACTATATCATACTAACATAAAAATACGGGTCGAAAGTAAATTTGTTGTAGGGCCCATGATGATAAGTGCGCAAATAGACTTAACAATACATGCTCCGTAGCCAAGACCAAAAATTATGTGATATGCTAGGAGGTGGACATTCGACAATCATTTTGTGTAAAAAATGGCCAAACCACTCACACGCCATTAAACGGAAAACCTTCACTTCTGAGGCTCAGATGGGGGGGGGGGGGCTCGAGCGAACCCTATCCACCGCCACCCTGCCTCATCTCCCTCATTCTCTCCCACCATCGAACCACCTGTGGAGCTTGCGAGCAAAGCTTGTTTAGCAGACGACAGTGGCGGTCTCACTTCCTTCTTTTGGAGGAAGGCCTTCAAGTAAAGTGTATCCTTGTCCCTATGCAGGGGGTGGGCTTGAGGGAACCCTAGCCACCGCTACCCTGCCTCATCTCCCTCATTCTCGCCCCACCACTACTGGTGGAAGCTTGCGAGCAAAGCTCGTCTAGCAGACGATGGTGGCGGTCTCACTTCCTTCTTTTGGAGGGCGGCCTTCGAGTAGAGTGTGTCTTGTCCCTACACATCATGCATGATGGCAGAGCTAGCGCTAGGGTGGCGGTCCCAGACACTCTCGGTGGTGGCTGGGCCACCATGCTGTTGGGGCGGCATGGTGACTAGCCGTGGAAACTGGTGGCAATAGTTTTGTTGCTGTTGGTGGTGGCGACAATGGCTTCAGGTGTCCGTTCTCACATCCTGCATAGTGCGCCTCTCTCGCACACAGTAATGGCGGCCTTTATGCTCTGCGTCCTTATTGAAGGCATTGCTTTGCAGATTCCTCAAACATGCTCTCCGAGATGAAAACCCATGATCCAACCTTTAACAACGGGATCCAATGATTGCATGGGTGTCTTTCCCTTCTTGAAGGAGTGGCTTTCAAAGAAGTGGTTCAGTGTTGTCATTGACACTGGTGTCAAATTTTTGTTGGTTGCGCGTCGTTTGCCGCTTCAACTATATTTGTCTTAATTTCTTCTCTTTATATATTTTGGTTATGTGCATCCTCATTGTCTTGACTTGGTCTTGATTTATGTCATTGTAGAGGCTAGGCATAACTTGTATCGTAGTGAATTAATATATTATACTTTGTCGAAAATATCACAAACTGGGAGCCTAAATCATTCGGTTCAACGTACTCCCTCTGTCCGGTGAAGAGTGTACATTTGGCTTTAAAATTTGTCCACAAAAGAGTGTACTTCTATCTTCCCAGTGCACTTTAAAGTAGAAAAAAATTCTCTCTCATCACACGGTAATCAAGACTAATAACATTCTACGCATGGTCTCCTTAATTTCTACATGCACTTAGCTTATTGGAGGTTGGGTAATTAAAGACGAGATAGATGGTGGCTCGCACCTTTCCAATGCATGTTTTTTTACTTCACTGCATAATTTGTCCTAAAATTTCTATATGTACACTTTTCACCGGACGGAGGGAGTAGTTGGTAGCTATTTTGGCCTTCTGTTGTTAGTGAATGCGTCCATTCGGAGAAGGCCATTGTCGGTGCCGTGAATGGTTGGTCCACGGGGTCAACCTCACTCGGACCATAGGTAGATCTCTCCTTGGTCAGAACCGTCAAAGACTCAAGACCTAGGAACGGAACCTCCAGCAACGGCCGCGCTTCCTTACCTTCGAAGGCACCCCGACCAGGCTATTCCATGCGCGGCGCAATAGATCTACCCCATCAGGGTGGTCGCGACGGCTCTACCCCGTCAGGGCGGTCGCGGCACGTTACGAGCATGCGACTTGGGCGGTGAAGATGCGTCAGTGACCACAAATGATTTAGCAGTCCACCTCGCCCCAATGGCAACACTTGCCGAAGTACGTGGTGCCACCAGGCTCAAGTATCACTAAGGGCGGCGGTGACAAGACTGGGGTTCGTTCTTGGAAGATAGAAGACGATGACACATTACTACGCATTTAATGCGCTCACCTAGCTGGTCGGACCCATACCACTTCCTTAAGAACTACGCCATTGTGGTACCCCTTGACCTATAAAAGAACGACCGAGTGAAAGAGTAGAGAGGTTAGACACTTGTTAGAACACTAGTAGGAGCGCACTACTCTTCCTATTCCTAGAAAGGACTTATAGCTCTAATCCACACATAAAAACACACAAAAAGAAAGAGTGGGGTATTATGCAACCATGTGGTCCGAACTTGGGTAAATCATCGTGTCCATTTTGCATATTTCAGTAGTGTAGATCCTCACCTTCGTGCCCCATCCACGAACTAGCAAACGGACGTCATCCATCCACAGTGTCACACGCGTGTTCTGCACATGCCTGCCGGCAGCAACACAGACTCAGACGCATTTAGGGCATCTCCAATGCGGACCCTCAAACTAATCGCAACCGTTCTAACCGAGTGGTCTGAACGTAGTTTGCCATTCAACCCTACGCAGACTGGTCTGAAGGTCCTTTTCTTCGCAAATCGGACGCAAACAGAGGGGCCTTACGGGCATCCAACTGCTAACACGTATGCTTCCGACACCTCAGACCCACCCAAAACCATCTCTGGTGCTTGCGCCCTATTTCGCGAAGCGCTTGCCGTGCATTCGTGCTAGTCAACACCACTCCAGAGCGCCACCGCCGCATTCATGAAGGCTCGGAGAGGACGCTACCTCTCAATGGAGACGGCATTGAAGCGGCGGGTTGGCCAAGAGTGCCACCTGATCTCCGCCCCTGTTCCAGTACTAGAGGCGCGTGAATGGACGGGAATGGACAACTCTGTACCGCATTCAAATAGGTCTAAATATGGACTTGAATACTATCCATCTTGGACATCCACTTATTCTTTCCAGTAAGAATAGAGTTGCTGATATAGATTTATCATTGACAAATTTAAAGTTAAACTGAATAGCTATAAGGCTAATAGGCTCTCACATGCTGGTAGACTCACTCCAATTAAATATGTTTTTGCATCTTTGCCTGCACTACAAAAAAAATACACTTCCGTGATGATACGTGTTTGTCACAGTAGGTCGCGTTTTTTGTCATGCATGTACATCCATGATAAATTTATGACAGAATCAAGATAGTCATACATGTGCTGTCGTAGAAGTGTTCCATGACATTACCAAAATTATCATCACGGAAGTGTCCACTTCCATGACGATAAATCGCGCATCACGTAAGTGCTTTTCGTCAAGGGTGACCGACATGTGGCATCCACCGTAATGGAATGCCGTTAAGCTATCGGGTCGGGTTTTGGATCCGATAACCCGTTAACAGCCCCGACCAATG
Source organism: Aegilops bicornis (assembly GCA_021605145.1). Classification (NCBI taxonomy): domain Eukaryota; kingdom Viridiplantae; phylum Streptophyta; class Magnoliopsida; order Poales; family Poaceae; genus Aegilops; species Aegilops bicornis. The sequence continues at coordinate 676,617,024 of CM038675.1, forward strand.
GGGATTTTCCACGTGTAAAATCATCATTGGCTGGAGCAAACACGTGTCGGCTCACCGTTGGGACAGATGTCATCCGCTCATTGGACCGAAGGCGCCTATGCTACGGCGACACGTGGCACGGCCCAACAGAGGCCCATTCCTGTGAAAAGGCCAGCCCGTTTGACTTGGTCAAAAGGTGGCGGGCCGGCCCATGGAAATCTGTTAGCAGTGCATTCGCGCCTAGCCCATTTACAGCCCGCTAACCCAAGGCCCGTTACGCCCTATCCGAATTAGGCCCAGTAGCGTCATCTGGGCCATCCAATATGATTCCAGCCCGTTTTCACTTCTGGCCCATGTATGGCCCATGACGTCTTTCGGCCCATATGAGGCCCTATGTAACTCTTGGCCTATTAACGGCCCGTGGTGAAACTGGCCCGCAATGAACAGTGTATCACTTTACACCCACTAACGGCCCGTGGTGAAACTGGCCCTTAATGAACAATATATCACTTTATACCCATTAAGGGCACGTTATTGATTGGGCGTTTCCGGCAAATGTTATCTTGCGGCCTTTTGAGCCCAATTATTCTTGGGCTCGATTCGCCCAAAGATTCGTTTACTTACGGCCCGTTCATCATTTTTACGCTTGTGGGCCAAATTCAGCCCGTGGTTACATCGGCCCATTTGTGGTCCGTTAATACGTTGAGCGTTTTCATAGCGTCATCAAATACGGCCTATTAACGATGGCCCGTTATGGTCATACGGCCCGTATAAGGCCCATTGATGATATGACCCGTAGAAGGCCCATTGTTTCTACGGCCCGTAGAAGGCCCATTGTTTCTACGGCCCGTAGAAGGCCCATTGTTTCTACGGCCCGTAGAAGGCCCATTGTTTCTATGGCCCGTAGAAGGCCCATTGTTTCTACGACCCGTAGAAGGCCTACTGTTTCTACGGCCCGTAGAAGGCCCACTATTTCTATGGCCCGTAGGAGGCCCAGTGTCACTACAGTAAATATTAGCCCGTGGTTATTGTGGCCTAGTTTTAAAAAGAACTGCACTGACTACAAGCAAACAAATAAACAAGACAACAAGGAAATAAATAAGCAAGCAACTTATGCTAGGCTATCATGGCTGTTACACATATTACATCCACTGGGCATCAAAGTTGGCCAACAAAGGCAAATATAGGGAACAAAGCGACATATCATATACACTTTGGTTGTCAAAGTTGGCAACCTGCACAAATAAACGCCGCAAGAAAACAAATCCAGAACTGAAACCACTTGAAGATCTCAAGAAACAATATCACAGGTACCCATAATGTCGGCAATATGCTTCGCAGCTTATTAACTTTCTCTTGTTTGGCTCTTAAATCATCCAGTAACTTTGTTGCACCAGAAAATATGCATCTGAATTCTGCAGGGACTTCCTCAGTCCTTCAGCTTCCTGTCGCAGCACATCTGATCGATGTCTTTCAACTTGAAGTTGAGACTCAAGAAGACGAACTGATTCAGGCAGCAAGTTCGAAGAGCTTGTGCCAGCAGTAGTGGCCAGTAACTCGAACACTACATCAAGACAGGACTTTTGGGTTCCCTCACTGTCGTCAAGATAGTTTTTATCAGCTTTCTTGGAGACCAACAGGGATGTCTCACTATCTTGAACCTTATTGCATTACTTCCTTTACCATTGGATAATGCGATCTTTGTTCTCAATATTTTGTCCGCATTCTAAAAGAGAAACAAGCAGACACATCACATGTTTACCATGTCGTATATGAAATTCATTTTGGTAAATGAGTTCAGTAGTAAAGTGGATAGGATAACAACATGAAACAAACATATATCTATGTGCCATGGTCACTTTATGGTCTATATCATTCTAGTTTTTGTTGCCAAATCAAGATAGAGACATAGTTCAAATAATATTTGTTCAAGACAAAGCAGAATAGACAGAATATAAGTGTGGGTAACTATAGAGCAATAACAACACTTGTAATGTGCATGACATGAGAGCATAACTGTTTATTCAATTGAAACTGAAATCAACATAGAGCGGGTTACAACAGCAAACCAGTTAAAGAAACAAGTTTAAAACATACCTGTTGCGCCATTGGAGTTTCAATTCCATCCTTCAAATTTGAAAATAGTTGGTATGAGTAAATATAGTAATGCAAGAGAAAAGGAGTATGAACCATAGCTACAGAGCCTGACCTGAGAACAAATCTTCTTCTCCTTTAAGCGTTGAGTTGGGATTCGGAGTGGTGGTCCTCGTGCTTTGGGCACTGCAGTTCCCTTACTAACCGCTCGTGTTTGGGTGCTCTGTGGTGGAGACGGTGTTGTGTCAATCGGGCCCAGGTTACTATCTGCCGGGGTTGGGGTTAAAAGGGGTGTAGCTGGTTCTCTGTCCAACTGGGTAGGGGTACAATCTGCGAGAGTCTGGGTTATGTGTGGTGGATCTGGTCCTTGGGCAAGTACAACCGTGGTTCTATCTGCATCATCTGGTAGCACAATCTTTTCTGAAGACCGTGTTGTTACTCCCTTAGATACTGCCATCACGCTCTCCAATTCAAATGGCTGATAAACAAGAAAAGTAATTGAAAGTATAGACATTGTATGATAGACAGGTGCAATGGATAGTGGGGAATAAAAGAGGGCATGAAATAATTCATATTTATGTTGTCTAACCAAATAGGATAGCATGACACAATTTCACATATATGATGGCTAACTAAAGCGAGGATAGCATGACACAATTTCACATTATGATGGCTAACTAAAAAAGATGGAAAGACATAGTTCAAAATATGAGACTATGTAAACAGGATGACATGACATAACTATATAATGTGTTTATTAAATAGGTTGCCATGCCATAATTCACATACATTCATGGATAGAATGCCATAATTCTAAATATGATGACTGTAAACACTAAACAGGATGAGATGATATAACTATATGATGTCTTTATTAAATGGGTTGCCATGCCATAATTGAGATAGATGATGTGTATGTACTATGTAAACATGATGGCATGATATAATTCAAATATATGATTTATATAGTAAGCAAGTAAGAAGATGGCAATCTATATATGATGTAAAAACTAAGCAATGCAAGACAACATGCATGACATGGGTAATATAACCACCTGCCAAGTTTGAGCATAGACCTCGGGGAAATAGGACTGGTCATCGGTCTTTGAATCCTCCTCTGAGGAGCTCTCTGTAAACAAGATGTCTGCTTCAGCGAGTAGCATTGTCTGCTCTGAATACCTTGTTTTCACTCCAGATACTTCCATCACCGCTTCAAATGGCTGATGCACAGGAAGAGTAGTCGAATATACAAGCGTTGTCGACAAATGGAACATGTAATACAAAAAAATGATAGAATGATATAATTCACATACATGATGATTGGCTAAACAGCATGGCATTGCATAATTCACATATATAATGCCTTTGCAACAAGATAGCATTGTATAACTCACATATATAATGTCTTGCAACAAGATGGCAATGCATAATTCACATATATGGTAATTAGACACTTTGAGCAATTGGCATTCACACAAAGCATGTCTAAACTAATCAAATGGCATAGCAATGCGAGACACCATACACACGATATGAGCAACATAACCCTGCCAAGTTAGAGCATACACCTCGGGGAATAGGACTGGTCATCATCTCTGAATCCTCCTCTGAGGAGCTATCCGTAACCAGCGAGATATGCGCTTCGTTAGATAGCATAGTCTTCTCAGAAGACCTTGTTTTCACTCCAGAATTTGCCATCACCGTGTCAAATGGCTGATGCACACGAAGAGCAGTTGAATGTACTAACATTGTTGACGAATGTAATATGTAATGGAAAAAAAAAGATGGCCTGATATAATTTACATATAAGATGACTGGCTAAGCAGGATGGCATTGCAAAATTCACATATACGATGCCTGGCTAAACAAGGTGGCGTTGCATAATTCACATAAACTATGAATAAACTAAACAGATGGCATTCGCACAAAGGATGTCTAAACTAAGTAGATGACATATTTGATGTATAAAGTAAGCAATGCAAGACACCATATGCATGATATAACCAACATCAGCATGCCAAGTTAGAGCGAAGACCTCAGGGGGTAAATAGGAGTTATCTTCTCCTTCTGAATCCCCCTCAAAATAGATATCTTCCTCTCGATTACAACCCGAAATGCGTGGAGGGGGGCTGCCTTTGCGCCTACCATGGAGCGACGTTTGCATGAAATTATATTGCCATGCAAGGCTCGTCTCTTTTGCTCTACATGTTCAGTTCCATTGTTTACAATAACTGTCATGCATGGGAATAAAAATAGTGAGATTATGTAAGGAGTGCATGCAGAAATCCAGAGTGATGGCAGCAACTGTGGATAGACCCAAAACCAATAATAGCAGGCGGATAATGGCTTGATTAATAAATACAGATAATGGCTTCTTTCTTGTTTGTTTCCCACCCAACATGAAACTCATAGTAGACACCAGAGATTAACCAGATAGTAGATAGATACTATTGATAGCGGCCCCGATATGTACCCCACAACCATTTAAAAACTCAAGTTTGACCATTAGTTTGGAGCTAACTCAGAGACTAATCGGTGAACAGGACGATAAAGCAGCATGTAATATTAAGCGATGCATAATGTAAGCAGACATGAAAGAGTGCGACCTCTCTTGCGGACCTGTGTAGTCCTCGAGGTCATCTGCTCGATTGATGATGGTAATGCAGTTTTCATGGCTGCCAGCGGCAGGGAAGAAGATCTGAGGCGGCGAAAGACAGTCTGGAGGCCGGATCCCTGCTCTGTTGGACCCTTCTGTCATTGGAGCAGCCGAAATTTGGGGTGGATGACGGCAAGCAGGACCGGGACAAACCACGCAAGGTTTTCTTTGACAACTATCTGTAAGAGAAGTAATTACATGAGGGCTCGTTTGAATTGGAGGATTCCAACAATGCAGGATAGGAAATAGACAGAATAGGATAGGAATGCACGTGCAAAGCAGAGAATTTAAAAACAGGATTTTACGCCAACTGGGTGTTTGATTCACAACAATTGGAAGATCACAGGATGCAAGGAAGCATTTTGAGATTAAGTCAAAACACAATTAAATGTACGGTTATAATGCTATTATGCTACTATCTCTTAGTCTTGTGCTTCATGAATAGGAATTTGAAAAGGAGGAAAAGTGAAAATTAAAATTCCTACATTTTTTCTTTCAAGGAGACACTAAAGGAACAAATCCATGTGCTCAGTGGACAATATGTATAACATGTAGAGTAAAAAAGAGATGCAACAAGTGTGCAACCTCTTTGGCGAAGCCATGTCGATCTCAGCGTGATTGGGTTGGCCGGTGAGGATGCTCCGGCTGACTTTGCTGTCGGAGGAGGGAAGAAGATCTTAGGCGTGCGGAGATGGAGCCAGGTACTGCTCCGCTCGATGGAGGGTTTCATCGTTGGAGCAGCTCCGGTGAGTTGTACGACACCGAGGTGAAGCAGGACAAGAGAGACAACGAACAACGTTAACTCGAGTGGAATTCTAATAGCATCTCCAATACATGACGTAAAATACATAACCACAAAGTGCTAGATGTAAAATACATCAGCCGCTCATCTCTCGAACTTAAGCGTCGGCCCGAACTTAACCGTCAAACTGAACCTAAGCATCCAAACTGAATTTTCTTTGTCGGAAACTGAATTTTGTGGTCGAAACTGAATGCACTAGCAAGGTGAGGCTACACGTTGGTCGACTGACTTTTTCATCTCTGGTCAGTCGATTTTGCAGCCGTTGGATACAAAATCAAGGGCCTGCGGTTCATCTTCAACCTCCACCCCCCCTGAGCCGCCAGCCACCACCGGCCAAACAGCAGCCCCCCGCCGCCCGCGGCCGGCGGTGCGCCACCCCGCCCGCCCCGAAAACACTCCCCACCGCATGTCCGCCGCCCAGGCATCCCTCTAGCCCCGGTGCCGAAGCTTTTTCTCCAGCGATCCCCACGCCACCGCCCCGCCAACGCCCCGCCACCGCCGGCGACCACCGCCCCCATCCTGAACCCTAAGATAGATAGTGGGGTACCTCTCCGGTGAGCCCCCCTCCCCGCTGCGGCTGGTTCTTCCTTCACCCCGGCGAGCTCACCCCTTGAAAATCGACTGACCCAAAAGTCAATTCAGTCGACTGAAGTGTAGCCAAATCGGAGCAGCATCGCAAGCAAGAGCAAGAGCAAGAAGCGGCAGCCGCAAGAGCAATAGGAAGAGCAGACCAGGCGGGGACCGAGAGCAAGAGCGAGCAGCAGCGTGGCGGAAGCTAAAGCAGCAGCAGCTCCTCTTGATGTGGGCGTCGCTGCCGAGGGAGCGACGCCGTGGAGGAAGTGGCGGCGGCGCCGCCGTGGATGGAGCAGCGCCATGTCGGCTCGGGACGGCGCCCGGCAGCACCGTGAGATCGAATCAAGAAGAAAATGTGGCGATTAGTGTACAACCTCTTTGGTGGCGCCGATTAGGCCGCAACTTCATCCGAGGAAACGGTGATGATGATGCTCTTCCGTTGGTGCAGATGAAGACGGCTGTGTGGGAATGGAGGTGGCGCAAAAGATGAGGGGAACGTCGGGGCAGCTCCTTGGAGGTGGAGGACGGGGTGGCTGAACCGGCGGGACGATGAGATCGACGACGGATCCTCATCCGGTACGGTGGATGAGGGACGTCGAGGTGTTGTTGTGGACGACGTCGTCGGGGAAGAAGCTCCGGTGGGTGGCGACGAAGCGGGGTGTGGGGTTTCGTCGCGGGTTTTCGCGGCCTCGGTGTCTGAATGGGTGGGCGGATGGGATGGCAGTGGGGAACCATGGCTTAGAGACGCGCTTGTCCGAAATGTGGGGTAAGTTATGAAAGTACCCCCCACCGATTTGAGGCGGTTCTTTCGGTTCAGGGGTACCACGGGCATTTCGTGTGTCGGGATTTCACAGGAGGCGGGAGTTTTCGCGCGCGTTGTAATTTTGGAATAGCAAGGCGCGGGTTGAGATGGAGGGAGTTGTCGGAGCTAACAAGGCGCGGGTTGAAATTTCCGGACAAGCCTAATGTGTACTTTACCAAATCAATGCGCACTACAAATGTCATTCAAAACTTTGAATTCATGTTATGTTAAATTAAAATATTTCGCTACGTGTATAATGCATGCAACCTACTACTCAAATGAATGTTTTAGTGCATTCCAAACGTATATACTACCGCTTCAATATGAACTAAATTTGAATAAGATCTACAGTAATGATTGTTGTGAAGTCAAAGCATTTGAATTCATTTCTCTGCTTTAATAAGATCTACAATCATCATTATTGTCAAGTTAAACCATCGTTTGGTGTATTATCTTCACAAGACACCACATGATCGATGTCGAGTTACATATGAACTATGTGTACTATATGAACTCGAACTAGATTTTGAATCCACTTTATTTTGATTTCAAATCACATTACATTTCTAGCTCTAGCTAGATCTTCATAATCTAAACCATGTCTCATATGTATAATGTGTTTATCACATTATGTATGGTGCCCGCCCCTCGCCTACAAGTATTTAGATGTGAGTTGCAAACACCACACATTACCACAAATTCAAATAAAATGTGAGAATGTTCGATATATAGTATTGTTTAGATTTCTCGATATTTAGTTGTAAGCTGCAAACGCCGCACATTATCTCAAATTCAAATAAAATGTGAGATTGTTTGATGTATAGTATGGTTTAGATTGTTCGACATTTAGGCATGAGTTGCGAGCATACATGCATTATCACATTATGGTATAACATGTGCACAACACGTGTATCACCGCTATATTCATGCATGCAATGTTTAAAACACTATGATCTCCTATTCAAATATATGAATCCGCTTTCATATCAAATTATGATCTTTGTTAGTATCTTACACCCACACAGTCCTCTAACCTTTGTAGCTACCACTAACTTTCTCTCGTGCATGCACACGCCCTCCTCGCCCTCCCCTCCCTCGGCATTCTATCCACGGGCACATTCATTTTTTCCTTTAGGTCGTTCTCCCAGAGTCTCCGCAACTCCTTTCCTCGACACACACCGATCGATAAACCTCTCCAGTGATGCACGCCTACAGACATACACACAGCTTCAATCTCCTCCTTTATGTGTCCTTGCCTCGTGTCTCTCATATGGTGGAACACACGTGTAAACTCTCACCCCTCTTTTAATCGATCTCACAACCGCACACTCCTCCCCTATCCAGCTAGTAGTTGGGCCTCTCGCACCACCTCCTAGCTCCATTCTCTCTGTCTATCCGTCTCGCTGGGCCTTATTTGCCTCTAACAAATGGACGTACACCTACCGATCTCTCACTGTACATATAGCCAGCTAGGTCCTTATAACTCCTTTTTACCCACACATCGATCAATCTACCTCATTAGTTGTGTCTCTCCCTTCCTCCGACAAACAACAATTGATCTACCGATCTAGTTAGGTTTGCTTACCAAACACATGGTTCCCCTTCATCATCCATGGATGCGTCCGACAGATCTATCACGCACAGACACACACGTAAACACATCCCCACTCTTATTGATAACATTGCAGTTCCACCTCAGTTTGTCTAGTATGCCTCTCCCAACATCTCCGAGAAGCAACTCCATCACCCATCCAGCACTCTACCCCTCTCCCTCCCTCTCCCTCCCTCTCTCTCTCCTCTCTCTCTCTCTGTCCCATCATATTTCCCGTTCTTCAGTTATGTATGGATGTCGACTGATCTCCCTCATGACATAGCTAGGTCTCTCCTTCTCAACACATATACGAGTCGTTCTACCTCTATAGTTAGGCCTCTGCCTACCCCTCCCCCACCCCTCCCCCACACACACATCGATACATCAAGCGCTCTAGTCATGTCTCCCCGCCACACACAAACTCGACATGTGCCCTCTAACGTTCCGGTGGGCAGTCGCTCTATATCTTTGACTTGCACACACACGCAATTTCGATGGCTCTCTTCATCGATCTCGCACCCACCCGTGCTTGATCCTCTCTTCGACTCTATCGATAGCTATGACCCCTCCTCTCTTCTCGTGGATTGCCCGACCCTCTATGTATGATATGGATAGGCCTCCATTTCACACACATTGCATGCAAAATTTTGTTTGAGATGTCATCGACACATATTCCCACAAATAATTCACAAAATCAACCCCCACCCCACCCCCACCCCCACCACAAAACAAAAAACACTCACGAACGCGGTTTGTATCCCTCACACACACCCACGTAGGTGGGGGACGTGCACGAAGAGAAGAGGTGGATGCACGGCGCACTGATACGTCTCCAACGTATCTATAATTTTTGATTGCTCCATGCTACTTTATCTATTGTTTTGGACAATAATGGGCTTTATTTTCCACTTTTATATTATTTTTGGGACTAACCTATTAACCGGAGGCCCATCTCAGAATTATTGTTTTTTTTGCCTATTTTAGTGTTTCGAAGAAACGGAATATCAAACGGAATGAAACCTTCGGGAACGTGATCTTCTCGCCGAACACGATGCAGGAGACTTGGACCCTACTCCAAGAAGTGCCAGAGGCGGTCACGAGGGGGGGGGGGTGCGCCCTCCCCCCTGGGCGCGCCCCCTGCCTCGTGGTCCCCCTGACGCTCCACCGACGTACTCCTTCCTCCTATATATACCTCATTACCCCGACGGATCGAGATCACGGAGCCAAAACCTAATTCCACCGCCGAAACTTCCTATATCCACGAGATCCCATCTTGGGGCCTGTTCGAGCTCACGCGGAGGGGCATCCACCACGGAGGGCTTTTACATCATCACCATAGCCCCTTCGATGAAGTGTGAGTAGTTTACTTCAGACCTTCGGGTCCATAGATAGTAGCTAGATGGCTTCTTCTCTATTTTTGGATCTCAATACAATGTTCTCCCCCTCTCTCGTGGAGATCTATTTGATGTAATCTTCTTTTTGCGGTGTGTTTGTTGAGACCGATGAATTGTGGGTTTATGATCCAGCTTATCTATGGAAAATATTTGATTCTTCTCTGAATTCTTTTATGTATGATTAAGTTATCTTTGCAAGTCACTTGAATTATCCGTTTGGTTTGGCCAACTAGATTGGTAGTTCTTGCAATGGGAGAAGTGCTTAGCTTTGGGTTCAATCTTGCGGTGTCCTTACCTAGTGATGAAGGGGTTGCAAGGCACGTATTGTATTGTTGCCATCGAGGATAACAAGATGGGGTTTTATCATATTCTATGAATTTATCCTCTACATCATGTCATCTTGCTTAAGGCATTACTCTGTTTTTAACTTAATCTGTAGATGCATGCTGGATAGCGGTCGATGAGTGGAGTAATAGTAGTAGATGAAGAATCGTTTGGTCTACTTGTCTCGGACGTGATGCCTATATACATGATCATTGCCTGGATAACCTCATAACTATGCTCAATTACATCAATTGCTCAACAGTAATTTGTTAAGCCACCGTAGAATACTTATGCTCTTGATAGAAGCCACTAGTTAAACCTATGGCCTCCGGGTCTATTCTAATAATATCAATCTCCATCACTTTATTTACTTGCTTTGCTATTTTTTTTTACATTGAATATTTATACCAAAAATACCAAAATATTATCTCTATCAGATCTCACTCTCGTAAGTGACCGTGAAGGGATTGACAACCCCTAATCGCGTTGGTTGCGAGTAGCTATCGTTTTTGTGCAGGTACGAGGGACTTGCGCGTGGCCTCCTACTGGATTGTTACCTTGGTTCTCAAAAACTGAGGGAAATACTTACGCTACTGTGCTGCATCATCCCCTCCTCTTCGGGGAAAACCAACGCAAGCTCGAGATGTAGCAAGAAGTATTTCTAGCGCCGTTGCCGGGGAGGTCTACGTACAAGTCAACATACCAAGTACCCATCACAATTCATATCTCTCGCATTACATTATTTGCCATTTGCCTCTCGTTTTCCTCTCCCCCACTTCACCCTTGCCGTTTTATTCGCCCTCTCTTTCCCAATCTCCTCCTCTTTTTCCCTTTGCCTTTTGTTTGCTCGTGTGTTAGTTTGCTTGTTTGTCGTAATGGCCTTACCTAAATCTGGTGATCTTCATCTTAAAAGGCTAGAGGAGATCAAAAACAATGTCAGCAAGTTTATGGTTTTGCAATTTGAGCATAATAATTTCTTTAGAAACGAGCTTAAGGAACAAAAGAGTTTTATGAGTTATATGAATAAAGAGGTCGACGATATGTCCAAAGAATTTGATGGCATAAGAGCCCAAATCGCTCGTCCTGAAAAGATGACCGCTGAAATTTCGGATATGCAAGCTACCTTAGTCAATAAGATGGCCGCTAAACCGAATTCCTATGAAAATCAAGATGAAGATCTAAAAGTTATTGATACGTCCCCTATTAAATCTTTGATTTGCAATATGAATCCTGATGAAACTGAATATGATCTTCCTTTACCTAGAAGGCGTTTTAAGAATTCTGACTTTTTAGATCTTGATGATGAAATTGACAAAAGTGGGATTGAAAGAAATAAAAATCAAGATATTGCTATTTTGGATCTCAAGGAATTTAATTATGAAAATTTCTCTTTAATTGATTGTATTTCCTTGTTGCAATCCGTGCTAAATTCTCCTCATGCTTATAGTCAAAATAAGGCTTTTACCTAACACATTGTTGATGCCTTGATGCAATCTTATGAAGAAAAGCTTGAGTTGAAAATTTCTATCCCTAGGAAACTCCATGATGAGTGGGAACCTACTATTAAAATTAAAATTAAAAATTATGAGTTTCATGCTTTGTGTGATTTGGGTGCTAGTGTCTCTACTATTCCCAAAACTTTGTGTGATTTGCTAGATTTCCGTGATTTTGATGATTGCTCTCTAAACTTGCATCTTGCAGTTCCACTATTACAAAGCCTATGGGAAGAATTAATGATGTTCTTATTGTTGCAAATAGGAATTATGTGCCCGTAGATTTTATCGTTCTTGATATAGATTGCAATCCTTCATGTCCTATTATTCTTGGTAGACCTTTCCTTAGAACGATTGGTGCAATTATTGATATGAAGGAAGGGAATATTAGATTCCAATTTCCATTAAAGAAAGGCATGGAACACTTTCCTAGAAATAAAATAAAATTACCATATGAATCTATCATGAGAGCCACTTATGGATTGCCTACCAAAGATGGCAATACCTAGATCTATCCTTGCTTTTATGCCTAGCTAGGGGCGTTAAACGATAGCGCTTGTTGGGAGGCAACCCAATTTTATTTTGTGTTTTTTGTTTTTGCTTCTGTTTAGGAATAAATAATCCATCTAGCCTCTGTTTAGATGTGGTTTTATCTTTTAATTAGTGTTTGTGCCAAGTTGGACCTATTGGATCTTCTTGGATGATAGTTATTTGATCTTGCTGTAATTTCCAGAATCTTTGTGCTCAGTGCCCGAATTGTTAAAAATCACCAGAACGTGATAAAATACTGATTCCAATTTCTGCTGATCAATAAACAAATTGTCCAGGTTTTCTAATTTTGGTAGAATTTTTTGGGTTCCAGAAGTTGGCGTTAGTTACAGATTACTACAGACTCTTCTGTTTTTGACAGATTCTGTTTTACGTGTGTTGTTTGCTTATTTTGATGAATCTATGGTTAGTAAAATAGTTTATAATCCATAGATAAGTTGGAATACAGTAGGTTTAACACCAATACAAATAAATAATGAGTTCATTACAGTACCTTAAAGTAGTCTTTTGTTTTCTTTCTCTAACGGAGCTCACGAGATTTCTATTGAGTTTTGTGTTGTGAAGTTTTCAAGTTTTGGGTGAATTCTTTTGATGGATTATGGAACAAGGAGTGGCAAGATCCTAAGCTTGGGGATGCCCATGGCACCCCCAAGATAATCCAAGGACACCAAAAAGTCAAAGCTTGGGGATGCCCCGGAAGGCATCCCCTCTTTCGTCCACTTCCATCGATAATTTACTTGGAGCTATATTTTTATTCACCAACATGATATGTGTTTTGCTTGGAGCGTCTTGTATTATTTGAGTCTTTGCTTGTTAGTTTACCACAATCATCCTTGCTGTACACACCTTTTGAGAGAGCCATATATGATTTTAAATTTGATAGAATTCTCTATGTGCTTCACTTATATCTTTTTGAGCGTGATAATTTTTGCTCTAGTGCTTCACTTGGATATTTTAGATCACGGTGGTGGATTTGTTTTAAAGAAACTTGATCTCTCATGCTTCACTTAGATTATTTTGAGAGTCATTAATAGCATGGTAATTTGCTTAATGTTAATATACTTGGTATTCAAGATATGTGAAACTTTCTTTTGAGTGCGTTGAATACTAAGATAAGTTTGATGCTTGATAATTGTTTTGAGATATGGAGGTGATAATATAAAAGTCATGCTAGTTGAGTAGTTGTGAATTTGAGAAATGCTTGTGTTGAAGCTAGTAAATCCCATAGCATGCACGTATGGTTAAAGTTGTGTAACAAATTTGAAGCATGAAGTGTACCTGGCTTGTGCATCCTTATGAGTGGCGGTCGGGGACGAGCGATGGTCTTTTCCTACCAATCTATCCCCCTAGGAGCATGCGCGTAGTACTTGATTTTTGATGACTTCTAAATTTTTGCAATAAGTATATGAGTTCTTTTGACTAATGTTGAGTCCATGGATTATACACACTTTTACCTTTCCGCCATTGCTAGCCTTTTCGGTATCGTGCATTGCCCTTTCTCACATTGAGAGTTGGCGCAAACTTCGCCGGTGCATCCAAACCCCGTGATATGATACGCTCTATCACACATAAACCTCCCTATATCTTCCTCAAAACAGCCACCATACCTACCTATTATGGCATTTCCATAGCCATTTCAAGATATATTGCCATGCAACTTTCCACCGTTCCGTTCATCATTATTATGACATACATTAGTTTTGTCATATTGCCATTGCATGATCATATAGTTGACATCGTATTTGTGGCAAAACCACCATGCATTATTTTCATACATGTCACTCTTGATTCATTGCACCATCCCTGACATCACGGAGGCATTCATATAGAGTCATACCTTGTTCTAGTTTCGAGTTGTAATCTTTATGTTGTAATCAATAGAAGTGTGATGATCATCATTATTATAGAATTGCCCAAATAAAAAAAGGAGAAAGGCCAAAAAAAGGCCCAAAAAAAAGAAAAGGGCAATGCTACTGTCTCTTTTTCCACACTTGTGCTTCAAAGTAGCACCATGTTCTTCATGTAGTGAGTCTCATATTTTGTGCTTCAAAGTAGCACCTTGTTCTTCATGTAGTGAGTCTCATATATTGTGCTTAAAAGTAGCACCATGTTTTCCATATAGTGAGTTTCATAAGTTGTCCTTTCATACTAGTGGGAAGTTTTCATTATAGAACTTGGCTTGTATATTCCTACGATGGGCTTCCTCAAATGCCCTAGGTCTTCATGAGCAAGCAAGTTGGATGCACACCCACTAGTTTTCTTTTGTTGAGCATTCATAGATCTAGTGCATCCGTTGCATGGCAATCCCTACTCCTCATGTTGACATCAATTGATGGGCATCTCCATAGCCCGTTGATTATCCTCGTCAATGTGAGACTTTCTCTTTTTGTCTTCTCCACACAATCCCCATCATCATATTCTATTCCACCCATAGTGCTATATACATGGCTCACGCTCATGTATTGCGTGAAGGTTGAAAAAGTTTGAGATTATTTAAGTATGAAACAATTGCTTGGCTTGTCATCGGGGGTATAGAAGTTGGGAACATCTTTGTGTGACGAAAATGAAGCATAGCCTAACTATATGATTTTGTAGGGATGAACTTTCTTTGGCCATGTTATTTTGAGATGACATAATTGTTTTTGATTAGTATGCTTGAAGTATTATTATTTTTATGTCAATATGAACTTTTGTCTTGAATCTTTCGGATCTGAATATTCATATCACAATTAAGAAGATTTACATTGAAATTATGCCAAAGTATCACTCCGCATCAAAAATTCTCTTTTATCATTTACCTACTCGAGGACGAGCAGGAATTAAGCTTGGGGATGCCCGATACGTCTCCAACGTATCTATAATTTTGATTGCTCCATGCTACTTTATCTATTGTTTTGGACTATAATGGGCTTTATTTTCCACTTTTATATTATTTTTGGGACTAACCTATTAACCGGAGGCCCAGCCCGTAATTGTTGTTTTTTGCCTATTTCAAGTGTTTCAAGAAAGCGGAATATCAAACGGAGTCCAAACGGAATGAAACCTTTGGGAACGTGATCTTCTCACCGAACGTGATCCGGAGACTTGGACCCTTCTCCAAGAAGTGCGAGGCGGTCACGAGGTGGGGGCGCGCCCCCCTGGCGCGCCCCTGCCTCGTGGGCCCCGACGCTCCACCGACATACTCCTTCCTCCTATATATACCTCACGCACCCCGACGGATCAGATCACGGAGCCAAAACCTAATTCCACCGCCGCAACTTCATGTATCCACGAGATCCCATCTTGGGGCCTGTTCCGAGCTCACGGAGGGGCATCCCCACGGAGGGCTTCTACATCATCACCATAGCCCCTCCGATGAAGTGTGAGTAGTTTACTTCAGACCTCCGGGTCCATAGTTAGTAGCTAGATGGCTTCTTCTCTCTTTTTGGATCTCAATACAATGTTCTCCCCCTCTCTCCTGGAGATCTATTTGATGTAATCTTCTTTTTGCGGTGTGTTTGTTGAGACCGAATTATCCGTTTGGTTTGGCCAACTAGATTGGTAGTTCTTGCAATGGGAAAAGTGCTTAGCTTTGGGTTCAATCTTGCGGTGTCCTTACCTAGTGACAGACGGGGTTGCAAGGCATGTATTGTATTGTTGCCATCGAGGATAACAAGATGGTTTTTTTATCATATTGCATGAATTTATCCCTCTACATCATGTCATCTTGCTTAAGGCGTTACTCTGTTTCTTAATACTCTAGATGCATGCTGGATAGCGGTCGATGAGTGGAGTAATAGTAGTAGATGCAGAATCGTTTCGGTCTACTTGTCTCGGACGTGATGCCTATATACATGATCATTGCCTGGATAACCTCATAACTATGCTCAATTACATCAATTGCTCAACAGTAATTTGTTCACCCAATCAGAATACTTATGCTCTTGAGAGAAGCCACTAGTGAAACCTATGGCCCCCGGGTCAATTCTCATCATATCAATCTCCATCACTTTATTTACTTGCTTTGCTTTTACTTTTTACTTTGCATCTTTATACCAAAAATATTATCTCTACCAGATCTCACTCTCGTAAGTGACCGTGAAGGGATTGACAACCCCTAATCGCGTTGGTTGCGAGTAGCTATCGTTTTGTGCAGGTACGAGGGACTTGCGCGTGGCCTCCTATTGGATTGATACCTTGGTTCTCAAAAACTGAGGGAAATACTTACGCTACTGTGCTGCATCATCCCCTCCTCTTCGGGGAAAACCAACGCAAGCTCGAGACGTAGCACGCACGTACTCCCGTCTATTTCCCAACCACACCCGCGCAGGTACACGGTGGAGCTTGTTTCTGTACGAAGAAGGCAGCCTACGTGGTAATTTGGCACGTGTACTGGTTGTCCACTTAGTGGAGGGAGGATCGTCTACCACGGGTGAACAAACAAATTGCGACTTGACGCATTATGTTAAATTATAAAAAGAGGCAAACCATGTGGGGCCTACCTTGGAGGCAAGGCTCTATACATTGGAGTACTTTTGTTGTGTCCCGTCAACTCGCAGAACGAGGAGAAGCTTTCTTAGTACGCCGTCTCCCCCGCCCACGGGCGCGGTGGCTCGCAGGATGAGGTGAAGCTTGCTCGTTCCTCGCCCATCTTGTGTGATGGCTCACAGGACGAGGAGAAAAATTTACTACTCCCTCCGTTTACTCCTCGTCCCTACTACCTTGGTTATAGAGATTATATCATATTGTTTGGAATATATATGTCCTTACTAGATTTCAATATGAACTACTAGTACATACTAAAAACACTGATGTATATAGACGTATTTTAGAGTGTACATTCACTCATTTTGCTCCGTATGTAGTAGCACTCTCCCTCGCCCCTCGACCCTCACCCACGTGGTGGACGTGCAACAATTCATTCGGTCTCATATAGCCAGAACAATATATACTGCACTACCATTATTGCTCGACTTCCCGAAGATGCGAAGAGCCAATCACAAGGTTAATATTTTGGAGATGCCAAGCACAAGGTTATAGGAGAACGAGTAGTAGGTGCCGCGTCATTTATAAATAATTTTGTTTTCTTCAATGGCACGTACGCAATATGATAGGTTCATATGGAGAGAAAAGGAAACCGCTCCACTATATACATAGTCAGAACGGGCCAGCCTACACGGTTGCTTGCTGGGGTTGCTCTCTTCACACTCTCTCGCACAAAATGACTGTGGCCACATCTCTAACATCCCGGCGGATCACGTCCGCTTGGGGAAGGGGTGCATGCTTAGTGTAGATGCGGCGTCCGTCGCCGACGGTGAAAACCACTGTCAACACGTCCCGATCAGGGGTCCCCGCCGTTCTCTCTCACAAAGCCGGTGAGGTTGCCTTCGTCCCTTGCTCACTGCCGCAACGTGGGCAGTTGCCGCCTCCCGCCGCCGTCCTCAAGGTCAAGCTACGTCCCTCAGGTATAACTCCCTTTACAGCTGTCTTGCACCACTGCTCCAGCTGCCCACATCACTCCCTGTGGATATTTCTCTACTTCCTTGCCCCGCACATACCTGATACCTCTACTGGCTTCTACGTATTGTATTTGTGATGAGTTTATGTCTCATCAACTAGTCCTAGTAATCTTATTCTAATCACGCTTCTTCAATTTCTTTGCCACAGGATGCTCATCTCGATTTTGGTGAAACTGCACAAAATGATCCGATGGTCAAAAGGTTGCAAACTTCATTTATTAGGAAGCTCGAGCGTTGCCGACAAATTGAAGCCTGGTCGTGGTTCACGGTTCAAGGGCTAGGGACCCATGGATCGTTTTCTTTAGTTGCCGCTGGTCCAAAATAAGTGTCAACTTTAGTAGTAGTACAACTTTGTACTAAAGTTTGCACAAAGTTGAGACACTTATTTTGGAACAGAGGGAGTACATATTTGCTATGATCTGTCAATCATTGAGATGCAATAGCATGCATGTTAGTCTCCTTTGTATTTGATGAAATGTTGCAACGGGCAACCTTGGACGCAAGATACATGTAACAGGAGCTGGAAGCTTCATAGCATTGTATAAATTTATCTCGCTGGTAAATTACAATACGTACTAGTACTACACTAGTACTTCCTCCGTTCCTAAATATAAATCTTTGTAGAGATTTCACCATTAACCACATGCGGATGTATATAGATGCATTTTAAGTGTAGATTCATTCATTTTGTTCCGTATGTAGTTCACCTAGTGGAATATCTACAAAGACTTATCTACTAGTAATAGCTAGCCCCACTACTAGGAATTCTCTATCCTCTCCTTGAGCCACATCATCAAAATTGACGTAGCCGTTAGATGAAGTAAATCAGTCATAATAGCCGTCGATCTAGACGTTGAGAGGCTCAACACTAAGCCACATGCAAGCATGCGTAAATACCGTGGCACATGCATGGTAGTGGGTTTTAAATCACATCAACATGTTCGCATGCAAGCATGCACCGTAGCATGCATGCAAGGGAGCTTTTAAGTCCCATTAACATGTCAAAAGAAAAATATAATCCCATTATGCAAGAGGAGTTGGCTGATCTTTTTTCCTTACGTGGGATGATCTAAATGATGATGGGAGTTTATTTAGTTTGGCTACCACATCTGTCATGCGGTTATAGATTTTTTCTAGTTCTATGAAATCGATAATTTTGCGCAGAGAAATATACCGTTGTTCATGACAGCGGCGAGGACTCATCTAGTAATATTTAGGAACGGAGGGAGTATTATGTAAAGAGTTAGGTGTCGCACGGTGATAGTGTGAGGTGGGCCATGTAATCACTGAGCCTGCGTGTTTTCACTACTCTTGCACTCCTCCGCTGTAAGAATGGAGAAAATTATAATCTACTACCTCCTTTCGCCGAAAGTGTGGGACATCCAGCAGTCCTACCACCTCAGTAATAAAGACCAATGAGCCGTTAAATCACATAGACCCAGCAGTAAGTTGGACGGATGAAGCAACCATCACTCTTGCGCCAGTGAGAGGTCGCGTCCGCTCTGCCCGAGCATGAATGCGGCACCGATTCTTTGGAGCGGCGCTGACCATTTCGGGCGGGAAGCGCGCGCGGGCGGTGGAGGGGCTTTGGGTGGGTCAGGCTGGTCAGGAGCGGGCGTGGCAGCTGTCTGCATGTCCCTACCGGACACACCCGGAAACGAGAGGATGCACCGACTCTCGCGGCTAAAATCATACACTACACACCATATCTCTGTAGGAGTAGGTCGATCTGTCGCACTCTCTAACACACACATGCTGCTAAACACACACACGCACACGCACGCACCTTGGTCCCGGTGCACCTTCTAACGTGACTTATTACACCTAGACGGAGGGAGTAGTAAGTATACGAGATACGGTGGCACACTGACTTAAGTCGAATACAAGTGCATAAAATTTGTGTGCATGTTATAATAAGGATTCACTTAAAATAGTACGTGAGCGAATAGAGGGATCAATTGGACAGTGTTCCCAGCAAGAGCGAGATGTTTGAGGTAGTAAGATACATCACCGGGCGCTTTTAATTTTTCTTATTAATTTGTTTGTTTCACCTCCGACTGGTGGGACCCAACGCATTTCACGCGGAGAGAGGTAAGGTGACTAAGGCTGCATTATTTCTACACCACCGTGGATAGTCTTACCACCAAAGCCACATGACACGATTATGATTGAAATCCTAATGACTCCACACACACACACACAATAAAAACACGACATGCCTGTTACACGAATGCATGAATGTATAAAAGGTTATTTTCCTCTCGTTGAACATAACGGGAGGGTTGTGTAGCTGGTTAGCCTGTTCGCTCATCAAACATGAGGTCTCGGGCTCGATAACTACACTTGAGCATAATTTTTGCCAGGAGGATTCTTTGACTGGTCAAAATGTTTTCTAGGGTTTGCACGCTTCACACTCTCTCTCCAGTATATATATACACGCTGGAGCCTCAGCGCTAGTAGTTGCTCTCTTCACACTCTCTCGCCCTCTCCCGCTGGAGCTGGATCCTTAGCGCTTGTAGTTGCTCTCTTCACATTCTCTCGCCCTCTCCAGATCTAAACAAGACTTCGTTGGTGTAGGACCTTGAAGTATGTCTAGAGGGGGGGGGGGGTGATTAGACTACTTGACCAATAAAAACTTAACCTTTTCCCAATTTTAGACTTTGGCAAATTTTAGCTATTTTAGAACAAGTCAAGCAATCTTCACACAATTCAAGCAAGCATGCAAAGAGTATATAGGCAGCGGAAAATAAAGCATGCAACTTGCAACAATATAAAGGGAAGGGTTTGGAGGATTCAAACGCAATTGGAGACACGGATCTTTTTGTCGTGGTTCCGATAGGTGGTGCTATCGTACTTCCACGTTGGTGGAGACTTCAACCCACGTAGGGTAGCAGTTCTTGTGAGTCCACGGAGGGCTCCACCCACGAAGGGTCCAATGGCGTAGCAACCTTGTCTATCCCACCATGGCCGTCGCCCACGAAGGACTTGCCTCACTAGCGGTAGATCTTCACAGTAGGCGATCTCCTTGCCCTTACAAACTCCTTGGTTCAACTCCACAATCTTGTCGGAGGCTCCCAAGTGACACCTAGCCAATCTAGGAGACACCACTCTCCAAGAAGTAACAAATGGTGTGTTGATGATGAACTCCTTGCTCTTGTGCTTCTAATGATAGTCTCCCCAACACTCAACTCTCTCTCACAGGATTGGATTTGGTGGAAAGAAGATTTGAGTGGAAAGCAACTTGGGGAAGGCTAGAGATCAAGATTCATATGGTTGGAATGGAATATCTTGACCTCAACACATGAGTAGGTGGTTCTCTCTCAGAACTGGTAAGTTGGAAGTGTAGGTTTGTTCTGATGGCTCTCTCCACAAATGAAGAGGAGGTGGAGGGGTATATATAGCCTCCACACAAAATCTAACCGTTACACACAATTTACCAAACTCGGTCGGACCAAATCATAAAACTCGGTCAGACCGATTTAGTAAACCTAGTGACCGTTAGGATTTTTGGTGGGACTGACATGCATCTCGGTAGGACCGATTTGGTTAGGGTTAGGGCATAACGTAATCTCAGTGAGACCGACATACAAACTTCGGTGAGACCGATTTTGGTAATTAGCTAACCAAAGAGTTGGTCGTAAACTCGGTGGGACCGATTTGCTCTTTCGGTGAGACCAAAAGTTACAAAGGGAAACAGAGAGTTTACATTGTAATCTCAGGGACCGACTCGCTCTTTCTTCGGTTAGACCGAAAAGTTACGAAGGGGAAACTGTCGGCGTTAGGGAACGGGGTCCCCAGACTTGCACACTGCGGCTGCTGGCGTGGCTCAAAGGGGGGCCCATCACGGCCCATCTTCATCAACACAAGCTCAAGACCCTCGCGAGGGGCCAAGCCTCGCGGGGCAGACAACAGGAAGCTTCCTCAGGCACGGCCTCATCAGGCTGGCTCGCGAGGAGGTGGAGAGATCAAGGCGGGGTACCTCACGAGGTGCCCATGATGCAAGCCGTGACGACCAAGGGCGCCGGGCGGGCGCCAGCCCGCGTAGTGTCCTCCTTTCCTCTTTGGTGCAAAGGGAGCGAGCGCAGGCGAGAGCATCAAGCAAAGGCATCCATTTCGGTGCAACGAGACCAAGACCAGCCCAACGGCAGGAAGGAAGTCATTGTGGAGCCCGAGCCGGCGTCACCACCAGGGCTTTTGACAGGCGAGGACCAACTTTAGTCAGGATAAGTGTACCAGATGTTCCCCTTTAAAATGGCCAATTGTTGGCGCCCTTCCCGCTCAATATTTGGGAAGAGGCCCAGGGCCCTTGCCTATAAATAGGACTAGCCACCCACAGGGTAGAGGCATCTGGAATCAGCAGAGAGAGAGAGACTGAACTCCCCCTAGCAGTTCATCGCACCAGCCAAGAACAGACCCTCGCGAGGTTGTTCTTCCTTGTATTGTTCATCACCATCGGCCCAATAGGCAATTCACCACACCACAAACTAGAGTAGGGTATTACACCACAACGGTGGCCCGAACTAGTATAAACCTTGTGTCTCTTGTGTTGTTCCTTCGTTAGTTTAGTTCCAAGCGAGGCGACGGGGTGCAGGTAGGTAGAGGGCGAGATCTCCGCGCGCACCCCAGTGTTCGAACCTCAAGGGTCTGCCGGAACCCGAAATCCGACATTTGGCGTGCCAGGTAGGGGTGCGCCGAGTTTCTTCCGCCACCGCCGCGACCCGCCTCGCGATGAGCGGTCGCCGCCGCCCGCCAGCGCCCGGCCTTGATGGCCTGGGGCCTCGAGTTCGCCCCGGCCTTGCAACGGTGCGGTGGCGGACAAGTTCAAGCCGACGACGCCAGCGCTTCTGGCAGCGCGATCGATCCGATGGCCTTCCTGCTGGCGTACGAGGGGGCCGTCCTCGAAGCTGGAGGTGACGATAGGGTCATGGCCAACTGGCTTCCCATGGCCCTCACCGGCGCTCCGCGCGCGTGGCTGCTCCACCTTCCTGCAGCCTCCATGGCCTCTTGGGAAGAGCTCATGACCTCTTCCTCACCCACCACGCCGGCGCTTCGTCGTCGCGTCCTCTGGCGGCTTCATGGGCGCCGCCCTCAAGTCACCACGCTCAAGCCGTTAAATCCGTCGGGTCGGCGCCGCTTCCCCACGCAGCAGGGGAGCCCCCAGGACCGGGTCGGCGCCCAAGGCCTCGACCTTCACTCGGAGGACCACTCCTCCAACTCATCTGCTCGGGTGCGCTCCCCATCTTTGTGCACCCCCACCATCTGCCAGTGTGGCTGTCACCAGACTCTCATCAACGGCGGCGCGGCCTCAACGTGCTCTCGGTTGAGGCCTTCAACCTCCTCTGCATACCCCGGAGCGGCTGCAGCCCACCGGCCTTTCTCAAAGGCGTCGGGCGGGTCATCCAGCTCCTTGGGACAGATCCGGCTCCCGGTAACTTTCGGCACCTCGACAACTTCCTTGACGGAAAGGTGTCGATTTTGACATCGCCCCCATCAGCCTCCCCTACAACGCCATCCTCGGCTACCCAGCACTGGCCCAGTTCATGGCCGCGACTCACCCGGCATACAACCTCATGAAGATGCCCGGGAGCAACGGTGTCCTCACCGTGCCCGGGGACACCGGAGATGCGCTGCGAGTGCTCAAGCTCGCCTTCAAGACGGCAGCGCCAGTGCAACCCGCCGACGCAGAGACCCCCGAGCCCAAGGGGCTGCACCAACCAAGAAGAAACAGTTGTTCACCCAAGACAAGGCAGAGACCAAGCAAATACCTGTCAACGAGGACGGGTCCACTGACGCCACTTTCACCATAGGCGCCAGCCTCGAGCCCGAGCAGGAGGAGGCCCTGGTCAAGTTCCTGCGCGCAAACAAGAAGGTATTCGCCTGGGAGCCTGATTAGTTGGCGGGGATCCCTAGGGGCGTAATCGAGCATCACCTCCACGTGTGCCCCAACGTACGCCCCGTAAAGCAGAAAGCGAGGCGGCGACCGAAAAGCAAGCCTTCATCATCCAGAGACCCGCAAACTAGAAGCCCTGGGGTCATTCGCGAGGTCCGGTATCCGGATTGGTTGGCCAACCCGCTGCTGTACCAAAGAAGGGAGGGAAGGAGCGCATGTGAGTCGACTTCACCAACCTCAACAAGGCATGCCCGCAAGATCCATTCCCACTCCCTCGCATCGACCAGATCATCGATTCCACCGCTGAGTACGACCTGTTATGCTTCTTGGATGCCTTCTCCGGGTATCACCAGATCAAGATGGCGGTAGAAGACGTGGAGAAGACGGCCTTCCTGACCCCGTGTGGGGTGTACTGCTACACGTGCATGCCATTCGGGCTGCGCAACGCAGGGGCGACCTTCCAGCGGCTGATGCACATCACCTTGGGTCCGCAGCTCGGGAAGAATGTTGAGGCTTACGTCGATGACATTGTGGTGAAGTCTCGGGAGGCCAGAACCCTGATACAAGACTGGAGGAAACCTTCACGAGCCTCGACGCGGTGAACCTACGGCTCAACCCGGAGAAGCGTGTGTTTGAGTCCCCTCGGGCAAGCTCTTGGGCTTCCTCGTATCCCACCGAGGCATCGAGGCTAACCTGCAAAAGGTCAAGGCGGCCGAGGACATGAGCCCGCCAAAGACCCTCGTGGAAATGCGTAAGCTCAATGGGCGCGTGATCGCGCTTAGGGCGCTTCATATCCAAGTTGGGGAACGAGCTGCCTTTCTTCCAGCTAATGAAGAAAAAGGGACCCTTTGAATGGATCAAGAGGCCGACAAGGCGTTCAAGGTCTCAAGAGATACTGACCAGCCCTCCGGTCATGGTGGCCCCACGCCCAGGAACCCCCGGTGCTCTACCTCGCCGCCACTCCCTACTCCGCCAGCCAGTTACGTGGCGGTTAGGGAAGAGCGTCAAACCAAAACCACAGCAGCAGCCAGTCAAGGCAAAGCAGAACAAGGAAGACCCATTGAAACCACTACCATGGGCCGAGAAGGGTCACCAGCAGGGGAGCGCACTTGGGGATGGAAGAGGTCCCTCCCAGACTACCGACCTCTGGAGGCTCCATCGCCAGAGGCGCCACGGTCCCCGTGAGGGCGCCAGGCACCGGGCGCGCCCAAACCTCGTTGAGCACCCAAAGTGTACTTTCGTCGGCCACGGTGTTTCGGGACGCAAGGGCACGGAACCCCATGCCTCAGAAACTCCTCCTCGCGCTATTGGTGGCCTCACGCAAGCTGCAGCACTATTTTCAGGGTCACCCCATCAAGGTCGTCTCAGCATACCCCTTGGAAAGGGTGCTCAGGAGCCCTAACTCAGCCGGAAGGGTCGCTGAGTGGAACATTGAACTGCAAGCATTTCAGCTCAAATTCAGCACGACCAGAGTCATCAAGGGGGCCGCATTAGCGGATTTCATGGCAGAATGGACGAAGGCACCGGGCCTCAAGGCCGACGAGGATCGGTCCCTCTCTCCGGAAGCGGCGCCGTAAGGCTGGGTCATGTACTTCGATGGGGCATTCTCTGTGCATGGCCTGGGGCTGGGGCGGTGCTCATATCTCCCACTCAGGACAAGCTCTACTACGCTGTGCAGCTCTGTTTCCAGCAAGGTGAAAAGGTCTCCAACAACATAGCAGAGTATGAAAGTCTAATAGCGGGCTTGAAGGCCGCAGCTGCCCTAGGGGTGAAGCGTCTTACCATCAAGGGCGATTCGCAGCTCCTCGTCAATTTCTCCAACAAGGTGTACGAGCCAAAAGATGAGCACATGGAAGCCTACCTTGCGGAGGTCCGCAGGATGGAGAAACAGTTCTGGGGGTTGGAGTTGCAGCATGTGCCCGGCGGCACCAATCAGGAGGCCGCCGACGTCGCCAAACGAGCATCCAGGCGGTTACCTCAGGAGCCTGGCGTGTTCGAGGAGCGGCTTTTCAAGCCCTCAGCCATGCCATCACTATCAAACACGGCGCAGCCTCGGGAGGAGCTCCCCCAGCCACCTGCTTCAGGAGCCCCGGTCTGTGGCCCGGCCTCAGGAGCGCGCCTGCTCCTGACGATGGAGCCTCAGGAGGGGTGCTGGATCACAGAGCTCCGGAGCTACTTAACGCAAGGGACCCTGCCGGAGAAGGAGCAGGAAGCAGAGCGTGTGGCGCGGCAAGCCACATCGTACTGCCTCAGGGATGGAGAGCTCTGTCGGAAGCGACCGAATGATGTGGCACTACGCTGCATCTCCAGGGAGCAAGGGAAAGAACTGCTGGCGGATATACACGGTGGAGACTGTGGGCATCACTCGTCATCACGAACCCTCGTGGGCAAGGCATTCGAGCGGTTTCTATTGGCCTCATCAAGCGCTCAACGACGCCGTCGAACTAGTGAAGGCTTGCAAAGCCTGCAAATTCCATGCCAAGTAGATCCATCAGCCGGCGGGAGGTCTGCAAACTATACCCCTCTCGTGGCCGTTCGCGGTCTGGGGGCTGGATATCCTGGGCCCGTTTCCTCGGGCGCCCGGGGGCTATCGCTACCTCTACGTCGCCGTGGACAAGTTCACCAAGTGGGCTAAAGTGGAAGCCGTCCGCACCATCCCCGCAGGTTCTGCGGTCTAGTTCGTCAAGGGCATCGTGAGCCGGTTCAGGGTGCCGAACCGCATCATCATCGACAACGGTTCACAGTTCACCAGTAACCTCTTCAAAACATACTGTGCTAACCTGGGAACGCAGATATGCTACGCTTCGGTGGCGCACTTCGGCAACGGCCAGCCGAAGCGGGCTAACGCGGAGGTCCCGAGGGGCCTCAAAACCGTAACATTCAAGAAGAAACCGGAGGCCTGCGGCGAAGGTTGGTACGACGAAGCTTGATCTGTCTTTGTGGTCCATCCGCACGACCACAACCAAGCCAACTGGAGAGAACCCGTTCTTCCTGGTCTATGGAGCCGAAGCAGTCCTTCCTCACGAGGTCAGACATCATTCCGCACGGGTCCTGGCGTTCGACGAGGCGCGGCAGGACGCCATGCGGGGGACGGATCTCATGCTGGGGGAGGAGCGTTGTCGAGAAGATGCGTTGTGAGCGGCAAGGTACCAACAAGCACTGCGACGGTACCACTACCGCAACATCCTCCCCAGAACTCTTGAGGTAGGGGACCTCGTGCTCAGGCGGGTTCTCTCCAGGGAGGGGCTGCATAAGCTCTCTCCCATGTGGGAGGGCCCGTTCAAGGTTGTTTCATGTTTCCAGGCCCGGCTCCCTGCGCTTGGAGACTCAGGAGGGGGTGCCAGTCCAGAACGCGTGGAACATCCAGCACCTCCGGAGGTTTTACCCCTGAAAAGGCCCAGAGCCTGTGAAGAAGGCGAATGCCTGTGAAGCTATCTTTTTGGAAAAGGCCCAGAGCCTATGTTGAAGGCGACTGCCTGTGAAGCTATCTCTTTGGAAAAGGCCCAGAGCCTGTGAAGAAGGCGAATGCCCGTGAAGCTATCTTTTGGAAAAGGCCCAGAGCACATGAAGAAGGCGAATGCCTGTGAAGCTATCTTTTTGGAAAAGGCCCAGAGCCTGTGAAGAAGGCGAGTGCCTGTGAAGCTTTCACGTTTTTGGAAAAGGCCCAGAGCCTGTGAAGAGGGCCAATGCCCGTGAAGCTTGCTTCCCCCAAGAAATGCCCGGAGCCTGTGAAGAAGGCCAACGCCTGTGAAACTTGCCGCCCGTGGCACTCTCACGTAATAATGAGTTGGGGCTGTACACGCCCCGGAGTCTCAGGAACGCCGACCTTAGGCCCTGGGGCTCCCTCCCACGCCCAGTGGCAGCACTTAGCTCCGCGCTGGTGAGAAGACGTCGAAGACTAGATTAGGTGCGGGACGCGGCTTTTTCATTAGCTTTCTGCAGTTGGCTTGTTCATTCTCATTTGAAGTTTGATCGAAGCTGTTGCCATTTTAATTTGTGGCTCTTCGACCTTTCGCCCTCCTACCTTGATTTCTCTCACGCAAGGTCTCACGAGGGGGGCAGCCTGAGCGCCCCCGCGAGTGTTTTCTGCCCTTATTGTTCGAGGTTTCCCTACCCGGGTCCACTACAGGAGCACCCCTCCAGTCCACGCCCCACGGGCACCGCGACACGAACACAGGACCTGGGTCGGTCGCCTCCATAGCATAGGCCGGGAGCTACCTCTCCAGATTAACCTTCGCAGGACATGAAGCGTTCGACAAGGCCTCGACCTCGGGAAACGAGGGCCACGACGGGCGCCCCCGAGCTAAGTAATTTCTACGCACAAGCGTGTAGCACAAAGGCATAATACCGAGATAACAGAAACAGTACGATAATAAACAGCAATAGTCCAAGCACGCCCACACGGGGCCCTACACTACTGTCTCTTTGCGCAGGAAAAGGAAAAAGAACAAAAGCAGCGGCTCGCTCGACACCAACTTCATGGGAGACTCGAACTGCCTCCGGAGCTCAGCGGAATCCTCTCGCTTCAACCGGGCGAGACGGCGGGCGAACTCGCTACCTCCCTCCAGCGGCGCGGGCGGCGCGGAGGCTGGTCGCGGCCACCGCTGGAGGAGCCGCTGCCCGAAGAAGAGCCGTCAAAGCTCGACGAGCCCCGGGCGTCGCCGACCACGCGCACGCTGTCGTCTTCATCGTCGCTGGAGCTGGACCCGCTGCCACAGTCGTCGTTCTCAGGGTAGCACTCAGCACGGCGACCATCTTCCCCGAACACCCTCACATAGAGGGTGGCATCGCCGTCGAACTTGAAGTGCAGGGTGCATCCCGGCTCGGACAGCCACGGCAAAGCGTTTTCCAGCCAGCTGGGCAGGCCGGGCTCGGCTGCAGAGATCTCCAGCGAAGCCCAGGAGGCCCGGCTGCAGCAACCATCCACCTGAAGCCAGAGGCCGCCCGAGGCACCAGTCGGAAGCTCACCTAGGAGGAAGCGAGGAAGCTGGAGCCGGGTGCCGGTCGGCTCCGCTGACCACACAACGAACTCCGGCAGCACCTCTGCTGAAAGTGGAAGCGCGGCCTAGGGGGTCGCGGTCAGAAGCGCACTCCCAAAGCGGCCTGTCGCCCGCCACATGGGAGATCACCTCCTCGACCGCGAGGAGCCACCATGGGAGCCACAGGGTGTTTGCGAGGACGGCCTCGACCGCGCTTGGGCGGGGGAGAGTCAGGCTCCACCAGGCGAGCCTTCCCCTTCTCCGCGGCCGAGAACCTCTTGGTGAGCCATGGAGAAGAAGAAGAGGCAAGAGGAGATGGACTAGAAGGGCAGGCGCCGTCCCGTACTTATAGCCGGTGAAGGCCAACCACCGACCTCCACGATCGTAGGTAATCATGACCTGCTTTGCATGCAGGGACTTGTCAATCTGTGCAGTCGCCGAGGTGTCGTGGGGGAGCAGGGCCGCCCACGTCCAATCAACCGCCATGCGGCGCCCAAGGCCGCATGCTATGAGGGTCCGCGGCGCTTCGCACTTGCCCCTTCGCCTCTCTGCTCAGCCAAGTCCAAGCGTTCTGGGAACGGGGGTCCCCGGACTTGCCTGCCTACGGCCTGCGGCATGGCTCAAAGGGGGGCCCATCACGGCCCATCTTCATCAACACAAGCTCAAGACCCTCGCGGGGCAGACAACAGGAAGCTTCCTCAGGCACGGCCTCATCAGGCTGGCTCGCGAGGAGGCGGAGAGATCAAGGCGGGGCACCTCACGAGGTGCCCATGACGCAAGCCGTGACGACCAAGGGCGCCAAGGGGCGCCAGCCCGCTGCAGTGTCCTCCTTTCCTCTTTGGTGCAAAGGGAGCGGCCTTGACGAGAGCATCAAGCAAAGGCATCCATTTCGGTGCAACGAGACCAAGACCAGCCCAACGGCAGGAAGGAAGTCATTGTGGAGCCCGAGCCAGCGTCACCACCAGGGCTTTTGACAGGTGAGGACCAACTTTAGTCAGGATAAGTGTACCAGATGTTCCCCTTTAAAATGGCCAATTGTTGGCGCCCTTCCCGCTCAATATTTGGGAAGAGGCCGGGGCCCTTGCCTATAAATAGGACTAGCCACCCACAGGTAGAGGCATCTGGAATCAGCAGAGAGAGAGACCTGAACTCCCCTAGCAGTTCATCACACCAGCCAGAATGTAACCTCGCGAGGTTGTTCTTCCTTGTATTGTTCATCACCATCGGCCCAAGAGGCAATTCACCACACCACAAACTAGAGTAGGGTATTACACCACAATGGTGGCCCGAACTAGTATAAACCTTGTGTCTCTTGTGTTGTTCCTTTCGTAGTTTAGATCCAAGCGAGTCGACGGGGTGCAGGTAGGTAGAGGGCGAGATCTCCGCGCGCACCCCAGTGTTCGAACCTCAAGGGTCTGCCGGAACCTGAAATCTGACAGAAACAGAGAGATTACAATCCCATCTCGGTGTAACCGAGATCCCTATCGGTGAAACCGATTTGCCTAGGTTTTTCGGCAGTGGCTATGACATCTGAACTCGGTGGCGCCGGATAGAAAGAATCGGTAGGGCCGAGTTTGACTTTGGGTTTAGGTCATATGTGGATGTGAGAAAGTAGTGGAGGGTTTTGGAGCATATCACTAAGCACATGGAGCAAAAGGCTCATTAAGCAACACCTCATCCCTTCTTGATAGTATTGGCTTTTCCTATAGACTCAATGTGATCTTGGATCACTAAAATGTAAATGAAGAGTCTTGAGCTTTTGAGCTTGAGCCAATCCTTTGTCCTTGATATTTTGAGGGATCCACTTTCATCATCCATGCCATGCCATTCACTGAGCTTTCCTGAAATGTTTATCTTGGAATAGAATTAGCTCAATGAGCTATATGTTGTTATGAATTACCAAAACCACCTAGGGATAGTTGCACTTTCAATCTCCCCTTTTGGTAATTGATGACAACATATAGATCAAGCTTCGACAAATGATAATAAAATTGAAAACATCGTCGCTTTGAGAAGTATGTGATAAGCAAGAGCTCCCCCTAAATTTGTGCATATCTTAAGATTTGCTTTGGACTGCAAATGCACAAGAAATTAGGCTCATGGGTTATTCTTCCATGTCACATACATCTTGGTGGAGCGCTCAAAATAATAACGATTGAATACATGCACTCATCACCAAGCATAGTGAATGATCATATAAGGATAGATAAGATAATATCATAAAAGGCATAAGTGTAGCTTATGATCAAACACATGATCATCAATGTCTCACGGGTAATGCATAGTATCTCAAGCAATCAAACGCAAAAAAAGTTCAACCAAGAAGACAAGAGAGAACAAAAGCAAATCTCTCTCTCTCGAAGCCTATGATCTATACATTTTTCTCCCCCTTTGGCAACAAGTTACCAAAAAGTTCCTAGAAAATGCATAGTACTATGTCGTCTCTCGTGCTTGGTCTTCGGTGGTGGTGTAGACAGGACTCCAAGGATGAACGCATCAGTAGACGTGGTAGGAGCTAAAGAAGTTGGAGCTGGAGCTGTAGCTGGAGCTGAAGTAGTGGCTCTGGTGTCTGGAGTTGGTACAACAGCTGACCTCTGAGCTCTAGGCACTCTGGCAAATGCATCAGTTGTCGTCTTGCCCTTCCTCTCCTGCATATCATCTTGTAGCTGCTCCACGGTGGTCGATTCTCGATCACTTTGACATCAAGATCATAGAATTTTTGTTCCATGATTCTCTCCGTGCTCTCCTGGTTTTGAGTTAGGTGGCCAACCCCTTCTCAATCCGCAGAGATGATGCTATTAAGTAACCAAGCTGCTCCTGCTTGCTCTTCAGAAAGTAGTCAGATGCCTCTGCTTGAGTTGGCATCTTTGCAGCTTTTTCTTGTCTTGCCTTCTCCTTTCTCTCCTGAGCTTGCACTGATGATGGTTCATTCTATGTCATGACAAATCGATTGTCCTCAAAATCAGGATAGAGAACCATGTGTTCCTTATCCAAGAGATACTTTCCTGTGCCCATCTTCGAGTTAATCAACTCCTGAATCTGTGGGGCATAACCACAACTTCTCTTCTGATCTGCTGATGTCCCCTTAATTGTCTCGACTATGAGGCTCATGACCTTGAATTTCTGAGGCACATCAAAAACATGAAGCAAATTGATTGCATGCCCTCTAATCATGTTATGGTCACCTGATTTGGGCAATAGTGTATGCCTTAAGATCCAGTTGATCGTAGGCAGCCCTGACAGCAGAAAATGGACTGATCCAAACTTGAAGGTCTCAATTGCATCATCTGGGATCTCCTTGTACATGTGTGCCATTGAGTTATGATCCATTTTCTTCTTACCATAAATGTCCAGGTCATCCTCACTTTCCTTTGGGGCATTGATCAAACTTGCCCATTCCTCTATGGTAGACTGATATCTGGTTCCTTCTGACATCCACACTATCCTCGCCATCCGGATAGAAATGTGCAGTGGAATAGAATTGCATGATAAGTTCATCGTTCCGGTTGGTGAGCTTCGCCCAACAAAATCAGCAACTCCACAAGCACTGAAGCTGTCATAAACTCCAGGGTAGTGTTCTGCGTTCTCCTTCATGTAGGTCCAGTTGACCCATCTCATATCGCAAACTATGTGCTTCTTATCCAGCAAGACAGCCTCATAAAAGTCTTGCTGCTCCTTGGTGTGGAACCTGTAATCCACAGCAGTCCTTCTCCTTGTGGCATATGTATCTGTCTCTCTCCATAGCCTCAACCCATTATCTCTCCTGATCTTCATGTTTTCAGCCACAGGATGAGCATCGTTGTGGTCTGGGATCTTGGGTTTGAGCTTCCTTAGGACATGCCCTTCTTCATCTTCTTCAGCTTCAACCTCAGGCAATGGAGCCTTGTTCTTTTCAGCTGCCGGAATGCTCCTTGTATTTCTCTTGGGTGCATTCTTGGGCTTGGAGGCAACTTTGGGCTTGGAAGTTGCAGCCCCTGACTTGATTGCATCACCCATCAGCTTTTGTGCCTTGGGTGCAGGCTCTGCAGCCTCTTCTTCTTCTTCCTGTTCCATCATGGAAGGCTTCCCAATCACTCTTGCCATGGTCTTCTTGACCCTTTCTTTCCTTTTCTTTCCCTCTATAGCAACAGGCTCTTTGGGTTGAGATTCCAAGGGAGCTTGAGTAGACACTCTAGCTTTGGACATGGGCTGTCTGCCTGCTGGCCTTTTGATTTTCAATCCAGGCTTCACTGCAGATGTTCTTAATTCCCTCTTGAGCACTTTCTTCTTGGAGCTTGCCTCATCCTCAACTGCCACGTAATCCTCATCCTCAGACTCTGAGGTCTTCTTCTTTCTTGACCTTGTGGCAGCCTTGGGCAAATTGCTTGGAGTGCTCCTGCTCCCCTCATCTGAGTTGCTTGAGGGACTAGTGCCCTCGCTCATCTGGATCTGCTTCTTGATTTGTTACGGCTATCACTCACAGTGCGACATCTTTGTGCAACCGATTGACCACATGAATAGTAATAGATGAGGTAGAGTGGATGAGCATCACAAAATGTAGAGATTTTTGCAAAAGAGTGATTCAAAAAACTTAGTTTTAGTTTCCCACTGAAAACATTTCGGATCTACCAATTTTCAAACTCGGTGATACCGAAGGAGTTTTGGAACCTAAACTAGTGAACTCGGTCAGACCAAGTCACAGTTCGGTGGCACCGAGACTGCTAGGGTTTCACAAAGTTCAGAAATCGGTCACACAGATTTGTAATTCTCGGTCGAAGAGACTTACAAGTGCAATGGCATCAGCCAATCGGTAGGGACCGAGTTTTTCAACTCGGTGGGTCCGAGATGGTTTCATGAAACCTAACCCTAAATTTTCGAATCGAAACTATTCTAAGGATTGATTTGAATGGATAGGAGTGATTCAATCATGGCAAGATGCATAATGTTCACAATGTGCTGAGAATCGGACGAGGAAAGCACTGTGATGGAGTCCATACCCTAGTTCGGCGGGAACTCGCTACGGCGGCAACGGCAGAGGAGAATTCCGTTGACGGCAGCGGAGACCAGCGACTGGAGGCGGCTGGCGACGAAGTCGACGATCCGTAGACCAAGTTGGTAGAGCGAGCTATGCGCGGGCGTGAGGATTCGGAGAAAGTTTTCCAAATTTTTCCCGTGCGATATATATAGCCCGACCCTGTCGGTGTGACCAAGTGGTACAACTCGATGGCACCGAGATGCAAAACTGTGAACAGCTATTGCAACTCGATGTGACCGAAAAGTACAAATCGGTTGCACCGAGATGAAAACCTAGATCGACTTTAGTAATCTCGGTATGACCGAAATGAAGGAATCAGTCAGACCGAAAATCACAAAGAAGTTTTGGAAGTTTAAGTCTATGAAGAATCGGGGACTCCGAGTGCTCCTCACACAGTGGTTCGAATCGACTTGATCAAATTGTGTGATGTAGCATGGATAGAGTTTGAGACGAGAAAAGCATAGATAGCTAGAGAAGGTTCTTAGGCATTCTTGTCCATCCACTTGCCAAATAAAGAAAATCCAAACAATCAAAACAACAAGTGGATGTCCTCGAATGAGTAAATATGCAACCAACATGCTCACACAATAAGATGACAAATGAAATATGTGACAAAGCATGCACAACTAATTCTAGCATCTATCAAACAATTGGCGATGACTAGGTCATCTATATATGAGTATATTGACTTAGGAGTCAAATGAGAACATTTGATCATAGGTCATACTCATCGTTTAAGCTCAAGTGGGGTTACCACTTTTACATAAAGCATTTATGTGTTCACATCATTAGAGTTGCTTTGACTCAATTCTTAGAGTTAAGCTCCCCTAGATGTGAGATCCCCCCTTAGAGGGATAGACTAACCTTGGGTTTTGTCGATGATGACTTCATGTAGGTGTTGAAGATGTGGATGCTCAATGTTGATGTAGATCATTTGGAGCAATCCTTTGGAGTGAGTTACACTTTCAAGACCTACATGGGTTAGTCCCACAAGGAACAAACAAGGATATCCATAGACATAGAGTGATGCACACACAAAATGATGTCCATGAAAACATTTGGTTACCTTGTCCCTTGCCTTACCAACATGAGGTTTTGTGACTCGTTGAACTAGTGCAAGATATGGAAGTTGATTGCACTTGTCCTTGCCCTAATGATATGAGTGAAAAATGTTGGCGGAGTCACCCTCAAGAACTCTCTAGTTCTTCTTCTTTGGGATCCACATCAACTTGATGGGAATCCTTGGTGTTGTAGTTGTACTTGATGAAGTAGAACTTGACGTAGTCTTGGGAATCCACTTGACCAAGGCCTTAGGTGCTTCTTCAAATGCATCAATTTCCTCTTGAAGCTTGTCCGTGCCTTTGTTCTTGTGGTCTTGTGGTGGAAGATCATCTTGAGCGTGTGTTCCCTTGAAGGAAGTAAGATCATACTTCTCTTGTTGAGGAACAAACTTCGTCTTGGGGTATTGATCTTCTTCCCACTCAACTCCATTGGCATTGAACTTTCGCTCAAAACCAACACCTTGATTCTTCCTGCCTTCCTTGCTTGCGTACAATTTCCTCAAATTGCTTACTCCCGCAAGACTCTTGTATACACCTTTCTCTATAATTCCCTTCAATAAGTTGTTTTCTTGCTCAAGTGTAACTTGGCTAAGAGGATCATTAGTGGAATCAAGAGAACTACTAGAAGCAACAATATTGGATTTAGCATTATTATTGTTACTACTAGAAGAAGAATCTTTCGTGTTCTAGTTACTAGACTTGTCTTGAGGCATGTAAGTAGACAAGAGTAAACGCTTGGCAATGTAAGAAGAACTTTTCTTACGAAGATCATCATTGATTGCCTTTAAGAACTCATGCTCTTGCTCAAGATTGAGCTTTTCAAAGCGTAACTTCTCAAGAGCCCTTAAAAGTTCTCGATGATCTTCAAAGATAGTTTCATGAGCTAACTTAAGAGTGTTTAGTTCTTTAGTTAGACGCTCAATTTTCTCTTTATTATTGTCATTCGTTTCAAATCGATTAGCATAATTAATTGACATTTCATCATAGTATTCATCACTAGAGTTGTCAACAAGTAGATCATCATCACCTAGCAAGTCATCTTCATCAACATTAAAATCAACATACTCGGGGTGTGTTACCTTAGGACCTTTGGCCATGAAGCATCTACCAATTCCTTCATTTGGTGATTCAAATATGTCGTAGGAGTTGGTTGACACAAGTGCTAGACCTGCAACACCTTCATCTTGAGTGTATTCGGAGTCGGAGTGATAGCTTCTCTCGGAGTGATGGTCGAGTCGGGCCGGATACCCATTCACCAACATGAGCTTGATGTCTTCGTTTTGTGTAGCTCTTTGATGACTTGTCCTTCCTTTCCGAATATTTGCTTCTCCGTGAGGGTCTTCGTTCATAACGATCATCTCTACTCCTTCTCTCTCTTGGTGGTGATTCTTCTCGTCTACTTCTTCTCTTGGGAGAATCTTCTCTTCTTTTGTAGGGTGTCGTACACTCATTGGAATAGTGTCCGGGTCTCCCACAATTTTAGCAATTGTGCTCTCGACTAGAAGATCTTTTGTCATTGTAGGACCTTGACTTAGAGCTTCTTTCTTTGCTTCTACTCTTGTAGAATTTGTTGAAGTTCTTCACCATTAAGCTCAATTCTTCATTGAAGGTTTGTTTCTCACTTGATGATGTGGGGGCTTCACATGAGGCTTTGTAAGCACCACTCGACTTGTTGTGAAGTTCCTCCTTATCCTTGAGTGACATCTCATGAGCAACAATTCTACCAATGACTTCCGTAGGCTTGAGATCTTTGTAATTGGGCATCATTTCGATCAATGTGCACACGGTATCATATTTTCCATCCAATGCTCTTAGGATCTTCTTGATGATGAATCTATCGGCCATCTCTTCACTTCCTAAGCCGGCAATCTCATTTGTGATAAGAGCAAGCCTAGAGTACATTTCAGCGACACCTTCACCATCCTTCATTTTAAATTTGTCAAGCTGACTTTAGAGCACATCCAACTTGGATTCCTTGACGGAGTCGGTACCTTCGTGCATATCAATCAAAGTATCCCAAATTTCCTTTACATTCTCAAGACGGCTGATTTGGTTGAATTCTTCAGGGCACAATCCATTGAAGAGGATATCACAAGCTTGAGCGTTGTATTGCAACATCTTCAACTCATCCGCACTAGCTTCACGATTGGTTCTCTCCCATCAAAGAATTCACCTTGCAAGCCAATACACACAATAGCCCAAACGGCGGGGTTATGTCCAAGAATATGCATTTTCATCTTATGCTTCCAACTAGCAAAATTAGTGCCATCAAAGTAAGGACCTCTCGGTGATAATTTCCCTCGCTAGACACCATACTCTCCTAGGTTGTGAAACCAAGGCTATGACCACCAAAAGCTATGGAAATCAAAGCAAATGGAGACCAAAGCTCTGATACCACTTGTAGGACCTTGAAGTATGTCTAGAGGGGGGTGATTAGACTACTTAACCAATAAAAATTTAACCTTTTCCCAATTTTAGACTTTGGCAGATTTTAGCTATTTAAGAACAAGTCAAGAAATCTTCACACAATTCAAGCAAGCATGCAAAGAGTATATAGGCAGCGGAAAATAAAGCATGCAACTTGCAAGAATATAAAGGGAAGGGTTTGGAGGATTCAAACGCAATTGGAGACACGGATGTTTTTGTCGTGGTTCCGATAGGTGGTGCTATCATACTTCCACGTTGGTGGAGACTTCAACCCACGTAGGGTAATGGTTGCGCGAGTCCACGGAGGGCTCCACCCACGAAGGGTCCACGAAGTAGCAACCTTGTCTATCCCACCATGGCCGTCGCCCACGAAGGACTTGCCTCACTAGCGGTAGATCTTCACGAAGTAGGCGATCTCCTTGCCCTTACAAACTCCTTGGTTCAACTCCACAATCTTGTCGGAGGCTCCCAAGTGATACCTAGCCAATCTAGGAGACACCACTCTCCAAGAAGTAACAAACGGTGTGTTGATGATGAACTCCTTGCTCTTGTGCTTCTAATGATAGTCTCCCCAACACTCAACTCTCTCTCACAGGATTGGATTTGGTGGAAAGAAGATTTGAGTGGAAAGCAACTTGGGAAGGCTAGAGATCAAGATTCATATGGTTGGCATGGAATATCTTGACCTCAACACATGAGTAGGTGGTTCTCTCTCGAGGCTGGTAAGTTGGAAGTGTAGGTTTGTTCGATGGCTCTCTCCACGAATGAAGAGGAGGTGGAGGGGTATATATAGCCTCCACACAAAATCTAACCGTTACACACAATTTTCCAAACTCGGTCGGACCGAATCATAAAACTCGGTTAGACCGATTTAGTAAACCTAGTCACCGTTAGGATTTTTCGCGGGACTGACATGCATCTCGGTAGGATCGATTTGGTTAGGGTTAGGGCATAACGTAATCTTGGTGAGACCGATTACACAAACTCGGTGAGACCGATTTTGGTAATTAGCTAACCAGAGAGTTGGTCAGGTAAACTCGGTGGGACCGATTTGCTCTTTCGGTGAGACCGAAAAGTTACAAAAGGGAAACAGAGAGTTTACATTGTAATCTCGGTGGGACCAATTCGCTCTTTCGGTTAGACCGAAAAGTTATGAAGGGGAAACAGAGAGATTACAATCCCATCTCGGTGTAACCGAGATCCCTATCGGTGAAACCGATTTGCCTCGGGTTTGTGGCAGTGGCTATGACATCTGAACTCGGTGGCGCCGGATAGAAAGAATTGGTAGGGCCGAGTTTGACTTTGGGTTTAGGTCATATGTGGATGTGAGAAAGTAGTGGAGGGTTTTGGAGCATATCACTAAGCACATGGAGCAAAAGGCTCATTAAGCAACACCTCATCCCTTCTTGATAGTATTGGCTTTTCCTATAGACTCAATGTGATCTTGGATCACTAAAATGTAAAATGAAGAGTCTTGAGCTTTTGAGCTTGAGCCAATCCTTTGTCCTTGATATTTTGAGGGATCCACTTTCATCATCCATGCCATGCCATTCATTGAGCTTTCCTGAAATGTTTATCTTGGAATAGAATTAGCTCAATGAGCTATATGTTGTTATGAATTACCAAAACCACCTAGGGATAGTTGCAGTTTCAGTTGGCCTCTCTCTCCCCACACTACTGCTCAAAGAGCCGGCAGGATCCGTCCGCCGGGAAGAGAAGGAGGCTTAACGCTATCGCCGTCGGCGAGGGAGGGAATCCACTACCGGCGCTGTTGTTCACTTTCCACCCAGCGGCGGCGCGGGAGGGCCTCCGACCCTTCTTCTTCTTGCCGTCCGTCATGCCCACGAACCACGCCCCAAGAACCTTAAGGTATATTTTACTTACTCCACATGCATTGCTCTAGCTGCATGTATACCATGAATCTAGGACGTGGTTCAAAGAGGAAAGGAGTGGGGGGAAGTAGTGGGAAAAGTTGTATATAGCATGAATCTAGGACGCGGTTCAAAGAGGAAATGAAGGGGGAAAGTTGTATAGCATGAATCTGGGACGTTGTTCAAAGAGGAAAGGAATGGGGGAAAATAGTGGGGAAAGTTGTATCGCATAAATCTCGGACGTGGTTCAAAGAGGAAAGGAAGGGGCGAAAGTACTAGTTCAAAAAGGAAAGGAAGGGACAAGGCTGTAGAGTTTGAGCAGGATTAGATTTGTTGCGCTCACATAGGGAAAGGTGTCTAAAGATAACAAAAGCTGGGACCAACACAAATATGCTCCTTGGTTGTTTGTTCTTTGTTGCAACAGATCGTGCATGACCACAAGATATCGGTAGATGCACATGGTGCTGAAAAGGCCCACCGTGCCGTGCAACTCATTAGCTGTTGTCAATCTATGGCCCTGTTTGGTTAAAAACTCCCTAGTCCCTACCTGCTTGGTTCCAGGGACTAAACATGGACTAGAGGTTATTAAATGACATGATAAATGACCATGTTACCCCTAGTAATGAACTAATAGAAACAAGGTGCGATGCGTGGTAGGGGCAACTGTTGGAAAAAGTCCCAAAAAGACTCCCTCGGGGTCTTCTTTCTTTAGTCCCAAATGCCCACTTTTAGTCCCGAAAAGTCCCTCCTGTTTGGTTTAGATGTGACTGACACGGAGTTTTTTTAGTCCCTACACCAAAATGTCCCTGTAAACAAACACCCGCTAATAACGCCGCTGGAAAATTGATGCAATGCCACAGTTGAAAGCAAATTACATGTTTAACGAATTTTATTGTTAATATAATCTCTATGTTAATATTAATCAATGCCACCGTTTGAGAAATGCCACTATCTTGCTTTCTTTCCCATTTAGATAAGGTAGATGCTTCTTTTTGTTGGCTTCATGTCATCCACCGTTATTGACCACTAATTGTTTCCTTTGCACCCTGTGTAAACAGGGTTATCTACTTCACCTCGTTGCCATTGTGACCTTTTGTTGCACTTTGCACAAAACACTTTTGTTTTAAGAGTGTTTTGTGCAGTTCAACCAAAATTTCACTGCTTGACAACGTTGTTTGATTGCTTGATCTTAGTGGAATCTGCACAAGAGGAGATCTTACTTCCTATCCGTTAAGGCGAATTTGGTTCAGATCTTCTTCTTGTGAGTTGTTTGAATTCCGCATCATGAGAGGTCAAGATTAGCCTTCTTTCACATGATTCTCGCAGCGGTGCTTTCATATGTTGTGCTACTTATGCGATAATGTTGCTTGATTTTAGTGAACTGCACAAATGGAGACAAGACTTCCAATCATATGTGCACCGTAATATCCCATTGAGGTAAGATAAGGATATTTCACAACTGTTGGCATGTATTTTTCCACTTTCATCAGAAAATTAAGTTTAGTACTATACTTGTGCTCCCTAATTGACATGCCAAATCTTACATTGAAGGTGAAGCTTGTTTGTTATTGAACCAAGTGATGATGGGGAAGAACAAGCGGAAGAGAAACAAAAATCAACTCCCGGTGCTGTAATGAAGCACTGGAACTGTGATGACACAAGTAATGATATAGTTTTGCATCTTAATTTATTGCTATGGCTGGAACGAGCAATTGTTTTGCCACCAATTTGATGCCATACATAATTATCTCAGATTTGTGCAAACAGGGATCTTCTTTGAAGATACCATATATTTTAGTGGAACTGCACAAGAAGATGTTGGAAACATTAACTAATCGAGGAGTATATAGTAAGCATGGCCACCCCCGTAGATAGCAACAGATAGTTCCTGAGAAGTGCTTCATCTGTATGCTCTACACAATCAGCCTCCTGACAAAGGTTGGTACTCGCCCACTGATTTCATCTATATGATTGAGCTTTGTCATCTCTATTGGTGTTGTGCTACTGTTTAGATACTGTCATGAAAAAGTGGTATTGTCCTTGGGAAGTGCTTCATCTGTGTTGTTTTAAATATTTCCTTTCCTTTTTTTAAGCAAACATGGATGCTAGCATTTAGTAGTCCTCTTGTCTTTGCACAACAGGATCATCTTCCTCTGAAGAAGAATATGGAGTACATGAAGTGACTAGTTCCGATTATGCCAGGATGAAGAAGCACTGTCTATCTTCTCATCGAAGGAGCGAGTTGAAGGATGGTTACATTACTCCCCACAAGACCAAACTAACTTCATTTCGGAAGGACCGACAAATCTCCATTTTTTCTTTGTGATCTTGTGAGTACAATGTTGTTTTAGGATTCTTTCTGGTGAGTTCCATTTTTCTAAAAGTGTGCTCTACATGGACCATGTATGTGCCTATTGAAACTGTCAATTCATAGTAAAGTTTGCTTTATACTAATCACTTTTTTGTATTTGTTCAAACAGGGGTGCTCAGCTTGATTTCAACGGGAACTGCACAAAATGTTCATGAATACATCGAATCATTCATTTCCACCACAAGAAAGGAGGTGCCCATAAGTTCAAGGCGTTGCAACATCGAATTTGGTTGATTTTTGTGGAACTGCACAAAAAGATCAGTTGTTTTATTTAGCACGAGTTGCCATGTCAATGTCCGAACTGATGGCAAACCCTGCCCATTCCACAATCGTAGGCAATTGATATTTTGGAATGGGACAACCTTGTCAAATTTTGGTCATTGATTTTAGCAAGATATGCGTTTGATATTTTCGAATTGGACGCCCTTTGCTGTGAGCAGCGGCGATCAATTTTTTCTTTATTCTTTAGTTGTGAAGTAAATATTGCCTCTGACATATGAGTCACTCAGATGCATAATCATCGATTGTTTTGATTGTTCTCTATGAATTGCAAGGCCTGTGCGTTTGATTGCAATGTACAGAAACGCTAAAAAGCTGCTCAAACTCTTTGTACTCCTTTTGTTCCTTTTCACTTCGCACATTGTGAAAGTGCATACTTTTTTTATAAGATTGGTCAAAGTAGAGATACTTTGACTGCAGACAAAACTTGTATGAAG
This sequence comes from Aegilops bicornis, assembly GCA_021605145.1. Classification (NCBI taxonomy): domain Eukaryota; kingdom Viridiplantae; phylum Streptophyta; class Magnoliopsida; order Poales; family Poaceae; genus Aegilops; species Aegilops bicornis. The sequence goes on from CM038675.1 coordinate 676,659,108, forward strand.
ACCAGAAAGGATCGGAGGGAGTACATGTGAAACTGCTGCAGACATGGTGATCACCCTGGGAATAATGCTAGTACGTATTGTTTTGCATGTTCATCCAATGCGTTGATACAGAATTGAACTAATAGAAATAAATTCATTCATACACGGTCGGATTTCATATAAACATGCCGGATTTCATTACATTTCATACATTCTTCAACTAAAAGGGGTGTTTGTGGCTGCATGCATCTCCCAGATGCAGAGGCCGGGGGTCATCCTCCTTTTCGAAAAAAAAACTAAAAAGGGGTGCGTTGGAGGTATAATTAATTAACTGAAGCTACCCACCTGTGTCCCGTTGAGCCGAGCAGAAGCTTGGTGACTTAGCGATTTAATCAGAGGTGCGTAATCGACATGTGGCCTGTTGGGCCCACGTGTCGATCGACCACCAATCGCATTAAAGAAGCTAAGTAGAAGCGTTCTTCTCAGCGCAGCTCTCCGACTCATCGTCGCCGCCAAGAAGCTAACCGGCCGTCAATGGTCAACCCGCCTAGCTTGGCTTCAACCGGAGGGTAGCAGCGGTGGCCTTACTTGGACCCGGCGGCGGCGACCTACCGTGTTCTACTCTTCCTCATTTTACGTGTGGCACGACCTGCGTTGGCAATGAGGCGGGGCCTCGGCGGAGCCGCGATGCCTCTGTCTCGTTGCCGTGGCGGCGCCTCGGCCGAGCGGTGGAAATGCTCCCCACGTTGCCGCACGGTGGGGCCTCGGCTGAGCCAGCGATGTCCCTCTGCCTCGTTGTTGGCGCCAAGGCGTCGGCGAAGCGAGCGTCGTCGGCCGCCCGGCCAGCGGGACTCGTCGGAGCTGGCATTGTCCTCTGCCTCATCATCGGTCTCGCCAAACAGCGCCTCGCCCGCTTCATCGCCCTCTTTGCTAGCCTCTTTGTAGGCGGCCGCAGCCTCCGCCACCCGCATGCGGTACCGCCAGCGCTCGAGGCGGCCCTTGCGGGCGGAGCGGTACAAGTCGAGCAGCGCCTCCTGCTCCGCCGCCCGCTCGCGGCGATCTGCTCCTCCGCTGCAGTGCTCACGGAGGAGATGGTGGTTGTAGGCGGCATCGGCTGCGCCTCCGGAACTGCTCCTCACGCATCTGCCTCACCCTATCCATATATTGGGCACGGGCCTCGCCGATGGTCATGGTGCAACGCACCGCGAGGATGGCGCGGAGGAGGGTTGGCCGGATCGTCGACTACCATGTTATCCATTGGGGCGTCGTGCGTCCTCCGGCTACGCCACCACCGGTCGGCAGCAATGGCTGCTATCTCCTTGTGGTCCATCATCCTCCCATCCCGAAGAGCGCTGGAGCACGAGGAAGCCATGGTGGGCAGTGGTGGTGTGGACAGGAGAAAGGCAACGGATGCAGATGACTGCGGCTATGGCCGACTCAGCAGTTTATATAGCAATGGTGGGCAGGCGGAGGGACGGACGTGTGACGCCGGAGTAGCCGCCTCGGCAACCGCATATCATTAATGTGTGCGGCAGATGGACGGACGGACGGCACTTGCGTCGTTTGAAGGCGAACAATCGCCTCGACCGAAGCGGGCGGCCGGCTATTCGGGCGGAAAGCGCTGCGTGGGCGAGAGATCACTTTACTTGGATAGGATGACAATGGGGACCCACCAGGTCCATAGCCTCACGTGCATAAGTGCCTCCTTATTATATATATATATATATATATATATAACTATAATTTATTTTGCTTCCTCCTGGTTTCCTGACATCACGGTCCCACGCCATTGTCTACCTATGTACTCCCTCCTTTCCGGTTTATAGGGCTTATCTCAAAATTTTAGTTTTTCCAATTTATAAGGCTCAATTTGGTTGTTTTCCATCACATGTTCAGATTCCAAGGTGCATTAAATCATTGGATACAAGTATTAAGAGAAAATTGACCAATGCATGTACTTTATGCATGCATGCATTGCAATTAATGCATTGATAAACATAATTTTTTGAGGATAACAAGAGCATTAATTAGGTGCTTTTGCAAAACTAGAAAAAGTATTCCACCACTCACCATCTACCTTGATTGGTGAGATTTTTGAATTGAGCATTATAAACCGAAAAGGAGGGAGTAGTCAATAAACGAGAGAATTGCACAAGAAGCGGTCGACAGCTGGGACCAAGCAGCTCGAACAGTATTTGTGTTTTTGAGGTGTGAGAACTGCAGAGTTTTTCGATGTTTACCCCAGATATTAATTTTTCTCCTCTAAACAACAACGAAAACATCGCTGCAGGTATTATCTGGGCAGGCTGTGGCCCGTCTAGCCCAGGCTAGATATCCAGCCCAGATATTATTATTTTTTCAAGCTGAAAATGGCTAGCCCAGCTATACTTTTTTTTAGGAATACCCAGGCAAGGTCAAGTTGTTATTCTCCTCACTTGGCTGCAAATCTTTCCTAGGAGGGATACATTAGGCTTAACAAGAAAATGGGCTTTAAGAAATAATAAATGGGATGTAATTATAAAAAGCTGGGTAGTAACTATAAAAAAATACACCAAACAGTGATTACTTTATAAAATATTATTTTTGGAATATTGAAAATTTTAATTTCATTAATTGTTGCGAGCGGAATGTTTCATTGGATTTTTATGCAATATAAATTTATATTGAAATTGTATTTAATCTGACTAAAATTTCGTTATAAAAATATTCGGATCCCATCAAAATGTGGGAAATTTTATTGAATTCTGTTTTGAATGGTTGGTTGAAATGGGTTGTACTTTTAACAAACTGTAAATGGGCTAATCCATTAGAATTCAAAAATGGGCTACACATTCTTACAAATCTCAAATGGGTTATAAGTTCTCTGCTACACACTTCTGGCCTTACTAAGTTGACGCATCCCCTAAAAAAACAGAGTTGACGGGTATGCAAGGCTTTGTCAACTTATAGTCAACACACGGTTCTAGCAGTAGTGGCCGTTGGATGTCCATCCAACGGATGCCGTGCTTCTTCTTCAATCTCGGATATTCTAGCTTCACCCACCTAAAAAATGATTCATCCCTCGACATCCGGGCGCACCGTTTGAAGTCGACTGTGGGCCTACTAAGTTGACGTACCAAGGGCTTTGCCAACTTAGTCAATATAAACAATTCTAGCTGTAGTGTCTGTACGATGTCCATCCAATGGCCGTCGTGCTTCTTCAACCTCTGGTCTTCTTGCTCCAGCCGCCCAAAGCAGCGTCGGTCGTGCCGCCTGCTCCTGCCTCCCATGGCCGGCTGTGCTGCCGCGGAGGCCTCACCACCCCCTACTACTCCCACCGCTGGCCAGGCCATCCCTCCACTCACCCACTGACCCACACCCCCTGTTATTCTGCGGCGACGGCAGCGCAGCCGAACTAGTGAACCCTCGTACTCCTCTCCGCGTGTGCATCCACTGCCGAGTGTTCCCCGGCTCCGCGTCGTCCCTTTCCTAGGCCACGCCGTCGTCCACCGCCGTGGTGCTCTCAACGCGGCGTGGTCAACATGGTCAAGTGACGACTTCCATCGGACGTGGACTGTACGTGGAGAGGTTGACAGCTGGGTCCACGACAGCCGCAAGGAAGTGCCTGCTTATTACGCGCAAAATAATTATTCCTCCACCTGACAGCGGGGACCCATCGGACGGGCCACCATATTTCGCGAAAAAAATGATTCGCCCCTGACTGCTGGGACCCACGAGCTACATCTTCGCACACAAGGAAGTGCGTCCGAGAAAAAAACGATTCGCCCCCCTGACTGCTGGGACCCACCAGCTACATCTTCGCACGCAAGGAAGTGCGTCCGAAAAAAAACTATTCACCCCCTGACTGCTGGGACCCCCAGCTACAACCTCACACGCAAGGAAGTGCGTCCGGGCCAAAAAAACGATTCGCCCCCCTGATTGCTGGAACCCAGCAGCTACACCTTCGCACGCAAGGAAGTGCGTCCGGGCAAAAAAAACGATTCGCCCCCCCTGACTGCTGGGACCCAGCAGCTACAACTTCGCACGCAAGGAAGTGCGCCCGGGCAAAAAAAATGATTCGCCCCCCTGACTGCTGGGAACCACCAGCTACATCTTCACAAGCAAGGAAGTGCCTAACAGTCGGGGCCTTTTTGGTCGAAGCGTCACGTGGCGTTGTCATCCTGGTCGCGAACGTGTACGTACATACTGGTTGATGTAGAGGCACGCACGTGTCGTAGTAGAGGCGCGCACGTAGCATGTACACGTATGTACAGCGGCCAGGGTGCAAGAAAGAAAATACGGTCACCTATGTGTACATACGGGCGGGGTCTCGAACGCCTAGTCGCGCATACCGCAAAACGGAGGAAACGGACCTCCTACGGTCGAAACGGGGGTCCTGTTGATCGGGAGGGTGTGGCGCATCGCCAAAACAGGCATTTAAACGGACCTCCTACTGATCGAAACGGGGTCCTGTTGATCTCGAGGGTGTGGCGTCGCAAAACCGGGAAAGCGGTCCTCCTGCGGTCGAAACGGGGGTCCTGTTGATCGGTAGGGGTGTGGCGTACCACAAAACGGACGAAACGGACCTCCTACGGTCGAAACGGGGGTCCTGTTGATCGGGAGGGTGTGGCGTACATAAAGCAGACGAAACGGACCTCCCTACGGTCGAAACGGGGTCCTGTTGATCGGGAGGGTGTGGCGTCTTGCAAAAGCGGACGAAACAGACTTGTGTTGGAGCGCTACGGTCGAAACGGGGGGGGGGGGGAGGGGTGTGGCGTACCGCAAAACGGGACTCCATGGGAATTGTTCATCTCCACCGTCGACCTCCTCCAGCCTCCACGGGCTACCGTCGACCTCCTCCAGCCTCCACGGGCTCCTGTTCATCCAGCCTCCACCGCGCGCTACTCCACCGGCTACTCTTCAACCACCCCTCCACGGGCACCCCTCCACCGCTTCACTGCTCATCCAGCCCTCCACACCACGGGTCCTGTTCAACCACCCTCCACGGCCACCCTCCACCGCTTCATCGCTCATCCAGCCCTCCACACCACGGGTTCCTCTTCATACAGAGGCAACACCACCGTTCACTGTACATCCAACCCCCCCTCCCCCCCCCCGCAACGCTCACTGTTCATCCCAGAGGCAGCATCGGTGGACTTCAGTTAGCAGCAGTAGCGAAGGAATCGCTCCATCGGGTTAAGTTAACAGCCATCGATTGATCGCTCGGGTTCAGTAATGCGTAGCCTGTAGTGCAATAGCTTAGGTTCAGTTAGAGCCCAACGCCTCGCTCGGCTTCAGTTAGAGCCAACGCCTCGCACACACGCGCGTACGTACGAGAGAAATGCGCATCGCTCCGCCCCTGACCTCCCACCGTAACTGCAACTCCCGAAATTTTCCTCCCCTCGCTTCTACCACTGTTTTTCCGTCATGGACGGCCGAAGAATGTCATGCAGCTGCGTCTCCGCCCGCCCAGACGAAAAAGCCCATTTTCTCATCATGATTTTTTGTCATAGAAGTAGGAGCCCACCACATCTATGATGATACCGGGTTTTGTCACAATTATCGTCATAGAAGTGTCATATGTATGACAGAAAAAAAATTCGTTCGGCCCAAAATGTCACGGATGTGTCTTTTTTCGTAGTGTTGTTTATTACATGTCCACGATCCTTTTGAATAAAGGCACTATATCCAAGATTACCTTTGTTGTTAGAAAATTTGGTGGACACGAATCCAGAAAGATAATGAGTCGAAGCCTATTTTCTTTAGATCTTGGCAAGACATATGCAAACATATGCATGAAGGTGGGTTAGGCATTAGAGATTTATCCATTGTGAATAAATCTTTATTGTCTATGAAATTTTGGAGAATTATTAATTACCCAAGTTCTTAAAGCGAAATACTTCCATAATTCCTCTATTTGGAAACCTAATGCTTCTTGTCCCAAGTCTGCCTTCTAGACTTCTATTAACAAAGTTCTTCCCATGATGCCCAACTCTTGTCAATTACAAATTGTTGGGGGAAACTCTAGCATATCGACTACTACTTGGTGTAAATATTGGGTAATATACATGACCACCTTAAATCAAATTTGGAGAGATCTTGCCCTAGCATCATTTGTGACCTCTGGAAACCCAATTCTAAATGTTAGGATGAAGATAAGATTAGTGCTTGTTTTGATGATAACTTCCGGAACAAGATTTTAGATATTCTTGTCATCAATATTCATTGCAAAGATATGATTTGTTCAATTCATACTCCCAATGTTGGTTGCACCACAAAAAAGTGCATATTGATTTTTTTTGCAGGAGTCCCAAGTTAGCTCTACATGTCAAAGCTCTCTTATTGCAGATCAAGAAGTAGCATTTCTCCACCAAGTCGGGAAAGAGAAAGCAATGCACCCAAGGGTGAAATTTTTTGCATGGTGTTAGAAGGGAATGAAGAGGGATTGGCGGAAAATGATGCATGTTGTATTGAGCCTCACATGCGAGTATATATAGGAGTGCATACTTGGAGGGCAAGAAGCCTCTCCTAGAGATAAGGTAGGAGACAGATTACAAATCCTAAACTATCGAATACATGTAAACCAAATATATCTCTAACATCCCCACCCCATGCGCGTAGTCGTAGCGGTAGCATCGCAAACAACAAGAACATCATGGACGGTCAGACTGGAGAGAATAGCAGCCGACAGTCGACATCCCTCGCAGCTTGCGGGAGCATTGGGATTTGTGTCACACACGGACGCTGCGGATCTGTATGTGATGCCCTCGATTCAATTGTACACTAATCATACACACAAATGTGTACGATCAAGATCAAGGACTCACGTGAAGATATCACAACATAACTCTAGACACAAATTAAAATAATACAAGCTTTATATTACAAGCCAGGGGCCTCGAGGGCTCGAATACATAAGCTCGAATACACAAGAGTCGGTATAAGCAACAATATCTGAGTACGCATATAGGTTTGACAAGTTTGCCTTAAGAAGGCTAGCACAAAAGCATCTACGATCGAAAAGGCAAGGCCTCCTGCCTGGGAGCCTCCTAACTACTCCTGGTCGTCGGCGGTCTTCACGTAGTAGTAGGCATCGGCGGTGGCATCTGGCTCCTGGGCTCCGGCATTTGGTTGCATCAATCGGAAAGAAGAAGAAATGGGGAAAAGGAGGAGCAAAGCAACCGTGAGTACTCATCCAAAGTTCTCGCAAGCAAGGATCTACACTACATATGCAATATTATCAAAGGAAGGCTGTATATGTGGACTGGGCTATAGAAATGCCAGAATAGAGAGAAGGCCTAGTCCTATCGAAGACTAGCATCTTCTGGAAACCACCATCTTGCAGCAAACAGGAGGGATTAGAGTAGCTTAAAGTAAAGTAGCAGTGGTGTTATCAACCTCGGCCAGAGATCCTTTCTCGACTCCCTGCGAGAAAGAAGTCCTAGAGCCATACTATCCAGGTATCATCACAATCCAATACTCATCACCATGTCTCATCTCAAGTATCCAGTTCTAGTTGTATCGATCGGGATACAACTCCAAGTGTTCATTAACGTAGGACAGGCTATCGATAGATGTTTTCTTCCCTGCAGGGGTGCACCAACTTACCCACCACGCTCGATTAACTCCGCCGGACACACTTTCTGGGTCATGCCCGGCCTCGCCAAACAATACTCCGCAACCCGACCTAGGCTTAATAGAGAGGTCAAGACGCGGACTAAAACTATGCCCTCAGGGTCATGGGCCATCGCCCCGGGAACTCCTGCACGTTGCGTGGGCGGCAGGTGAGCAGACCTAGCTACCTCCTTAAAAAGGCAGGAGCTTACCAGTCCAATCCACGCGCCGCTCAGTCGCTGACGTCTATTACGCTTTGGCTGATGTATACGACGCAGAACGCCCATACTATGCCCACGTGATGGTTATTGCTATTAGGCCAGAGGCCCCTCGGATCAAATATCCAAATCATAGTGGATTAGGAGCGCGTGGTAACAAGCAGAGACTCACGAAATATGTGACCCCGTTGCCCCGTCTCGAGGACTTGCGGCAAGGGCTAGGAATGCCCGGCCACGCCTCGTAATTATCTCGCGGGCACCCTCCAGGTCAACCCGACTCCACATCACTCGCAATTAAGCTCGCGCGGGTACCCCTCAGGGTTGACCCGTCTTTAGTAACATGGTACAGTGTAAAGTCATAGTAATTATAGTAACCGTGTGTCTAAACATCAAGGGGAAACCCCGAGGAATCACCCCCGGCGACTTCCACTCGATGTAGTCATCAAGGTGAACGTAAGAGGATTCACCCTCGAGGTCCACACTTGAGGGGTTGCACGACAGAGTCGTATCGGAAGTGGTTAAAGAGGAAATCACCCTCGATGACCACGACTGCATAGCTACACTACAGGTTAACATCGGAAGTCGATGAGGTCTCACCCTCGGTACTCGATAGTAACCCATTAGTGTCGAGCAACTAAGGGGAAGTGATGTGCGATGTCAGGGCCTGGTCTTCGATCCCTCTTCTGATTATCCAGCGGGGCAGTCGGGACAAAGTGGGGGTCACTGATGGATCTCTAACCAACCTATACTAAGCAGTTTAGGATAAGGTGTAAGGTACAACAAAGAAAGTTACAAAAGCAGGCTATGCATCAGAATAGGAGCAATCAATAACAGTAGCAAAATCTAATGCAAGCATGAGAGAATGGAATGCGCGATATCGGGATGATCAAAAGGGGGGCTTGCCTGGTTGCTCTGGCAAGGATGGGTCGTCGTCGACGTAGTCGACCACCGGGGCATCATCGGCCTCGGGGTCTACAGGAGAGAAGAGGGGGAAGAAACAGTAAATACACGCAAACATATGCATAACAAGACAATAAGCGGGGCTAGAAGTGTTGTAGCACGGTGCTACACGATACCGGTGAAGGGGGAAGTCAACCGGGAATGTTTTCCCGGTTCCGGACCTGTGTCAGACAGATGACCGGAGAGGGAAAGTTCCATGTTCAGATAGTTAGAGGCATCTGACAGGTAAACGGACCGCATATTCGGATTCGTTGGATTTTTCTGAGCAACTTTCATATAGAAAACATTTTCATCGGAGTTACGGTTTAAATTCTATGATTTTTCAAAGATTAAACCATATTCTAGAATTATTCATATTAACAGAAAAGGAATATGATGTCAGCATGATGCAATGCTGACGTCAGCAGGTCAACCGGTCAGCTGACCAGTCAAACCAGACAGGTGGCGCCCACATGTCATCCACTATAAGCTTCACATTGGATTAAACTAATCTAAACAGGCTAACTAGAGGGGCGGGCCCCTGGTGTCAGTGACTAACTAATTACTAATTGATTCACAGATTTTCATTAGCAGATTTATTTATTTTTAAAACGTTTAAGCTAGTGGGGCCCGCATGTCAGTGGGTCAGAGTGCCCAGTCAGCATGTTGACTGGTCAAACCAGTCAATGGCGACCCGTGGGGCCCAGCGTCAGTGGCACAGATGGCCCACCTGCCAGGCCACGTCGGCGATGGCGCCGGAGACTGCTCTGGCGACCCAAAACGCGGCGGCGCGTGCGGGAGGGGCTCGGGTTTCGCCGTCCGGCGACCAAATCGACGGCGTTTGGTCGCGTTCGAACGGGAACAACGTCCTGCATCGATATGTGGCCTTAGTGCGAGCTAAAACAGATGGAGTCGAGCGCTAGGTCATCGGCGGCGGACGCCGGAATCGGGCGTTGGTGGCTACTGCGATGTGGGGCGCGACAAGCGATGCGAAGAGCATAGTTGGGCTCCTACGAGCCCCAGGAGCTCGGTTACGAGCTCGGACGCTTGCTCAGGCCACGATGGCCATGACGGTGAGGTGATCTGCGGCGGCGAGCTCACAGCAACGGCGACGAGCTAGCTAGGGAGAACCACGCGGTGCGAGGAGAAGAATGGAGGAAGGGAGGAGCTCACCGAGCGGCCACGAAATGCCTGCGACAACTTAGGAGCGCAGAGGTGGACGCAGACGACGGCGGTCACCGGCGACAGAGAAGATGGGTACGAGCTCGATCCCGACCGTGCGATCGTTCCCAAGCTCGATGGCGAGGCGTAGTCGAGGTAGAGGTCGACGGCGCGTCTCGTGGACGTGCTGGCGAGGCGCGGGTGGGCGGTGGCCGCGGTGGTGGTAAACAGCAGCGACGCCGCCGCGCGGGAGGTCCAGATCGAGACGAGAGGAGAGGGAGAGGCGAGCGAGTGAGGCAGGGAGCGGGCAAGTGGATGGAGGTAGGTGGGGGAGGAGGCCCGAGGCGTCAGGGTGCTGGCGGCCTTATCCTCCTCATCAACGGCGAGATGGTCCGGCGGCGACGCGCGGGCGCGCGCCTTCGGTCGGTTGAACAGGTGGAGGGGAGAGCGACTAGGGAGGTGGGCCGTCTAGGTTGGGCTGGCTGGCTCGGGTGGGCCGAAGCCTGAGTGAGGCAGAGGGCCCCTCTCTCTCCCCTCTACTTCTCCTTTTCTTTTTCTTTTTCTTTCTTCAGCAGCTTTTGCATTCTCTTTTTAGCCAATAATGACTTGAAAAATTATGCCACCGCCAAAACAATTTCAAGAATTAAAGTGCACTGCCACAAAAAGGTTGGGAGGCTTTTGGAATAGTTGCCAATTTTATAAATTAAAAAGGCATTTAATTTATTGCTCAGGTCACTATTTTAGGTAGTTTAGGCCACTCAAACCCTTTGCAAAAATGTTGGTTCACCACCAATATTAGTTGTGGAATATTTGGCACATGATGAACATTTTTGTTTTCATGTTTGAGAAATTTTGAATTTTTGACTTTAGATTGGATTTGAAATTGAATTGAGATTTGGATCAAGTGAAGATTAGTAATGTGATATCATGATGACATTGCACCATTAACAGGGGATTACTGTAGCATGACACTGGGGGTGTTACAAATCTCCTCCACTACAAGAAATCTTGTCCCGAGATTTAAGTGGGGAAGTAAAGAGTAACTTCAGGAGAACTGACCCTTATAGAATTAATTATCTGGTGAACAATTCAGGGAAAGAGGCAGAAGTATCTCTCGAGTTGAAACTTAATAAAACATCGAGAGCAAAGTATGAAGGTACAATAGGAAGTTTCATGAGAATGGAAAAACGATCGATACCTGATCAGAGTGTGAGAAAGGGGTTCAGAGCATCGGGAATAGATCATCTCTCGAAAGGTGGCTCGTGACATGATATGAAGCCAAATGCAAGAATATTTTGGAATCAAAGATATACAGGAGAGTTAGGTTTCGATCCTGTGGTACTGTGGGTTATGGGCCCACCTGGTGTGTTCGGAGTAGGAAAAAGGCGACGACATCTTGCACGGATATTATAGCAAGGCATGTCACAGGATAGCTTGTCAGTTATGTTGGCATCAACGTTGGTACCATGGGCGAGGGACGAAGAGAACCATTTTCCTGCTCGTTGGAACGAGGCGGACCATTAGGCAAAGTTCTCGTCCATCGGTGGTTACCAGAATGTCAACAACAATAGTAACATGGTCTCACTGACAAGGTTGTACATCGGGGGTGCTTACTTAAGCAGGGATTTATCTCTGCTCAGACAAGTTAGATTACAAGAAAGGTGAAACGGAACAATGGAAAGGAAAATGTGTTTACACACAAGAATTGGGAGTATATCCTTCCCAAGGGGAAGCGGAGCAGGATATACATGCACAACAAGTTCAAAAGCATTTAGATAAAGGGGGCGAGGGAAGAATCATGATATTCGGAATAATATATCAAGAAACATTAGACAATGTGCTTCCAATGTTCTTGTTGATATTCGGAATACCACAGTCATGCTTCGATGCGGCAATGATATGGTGTCAGGTAAAGATTGGGTTCAAAGATCTCAAGAGATACCGAGAAACAATCCCAAGATATCTCAGAACGTAAGGAATAACCAAGCACAACCAGGTTTGTGTTGGCAGAAAGTTTAGGCCACTCAAACCCTTTGCAAAAATGTTGGTTCACCACCAATTTTAGTTGTGGAATATTTGGCACATGATGAACATTTTTGTATTCATGTTTGAGAAATTTTGAATTTTTGACTTTAGATTGGATTTGAACTTGAATTGAGATTTGGATCAAGTGAAGATTAGCAACAGTATCATGATGACATTGCACCATTAACAGGGGATTACTGTAGCATGACACTGGGGGTGTTACACTGTAGAGGAAGCCGATGAGTTGCTCAAGCAAGGTGATAGCCCTTTGTGCCGCTGTCGAGGTTGCCGAGAGCATGGGTGGTGTACCGTGACGAGGTAGCCATGCGAAGAATGTTGTGGTCGATGTCGAGTCAGGGTGGCCGGTGTCGAGGAACTCATCATGGAGCTGCGGGCGCAAGGAGTTGCCAAGTTAGTCATGGGTGCAGTGGTGTCGAAATACTAGTGCACCAGGAAGAAGACGGTGTAGACGAGGCATCACACCGGGTTTGCCAAGCTCGGGGACACATCATGGACGAAGGCACACATTGGTGTTACCAGCACCGTGCATGCCTATACGGACGGAGTCGATGTTGATGATGTGCCGCTCTAGGCTTGCCATGCCTAGGAACACAACAGGGACAAAGGCACGCGCCGGTGTTGCCAGCATCAGGCATGCATATACGGGACTTGCATGAGCTATACGCCATGTCGAAGGAGTCGGAGGGGCCAGTAGAGAAGGAATCGACGATGGTTGCGGCACCAATCGGCGCGGGGCCGATGTCGACAACGGTGGTCGGAGTAGATGAAGTGGTCAGGGAAGATGACGAGGAGGCTGGCGATGAGCTGGTGCTGGACGAAGATGAACATGGGTGGATGGGCAGTGCGGCTCGGGTGAGCGAGTGGCAGTGGCGTCGAAGAAGAGCAGCGGCGGCAGCCTGACGGGGCGGCGGCGGCTAGGTTAGGAGTGCATCGACGATGGTCGAAGTAGGCGGGAAAGAACCTGACAGCGTGACAAAGACCGGCGCGGACGACGCTGTTCCAGCACCGAGGGAGGCGGTGTGGCGCATACCACAAGAAGTCAACACATAGGGACGGCGGAGTGGACCGCGGGCCACGGTGCTACGGCCCGAAGGGGCGACGCAATGACAGCAGGCGGGTCAGGGCGATGGCGAGAAGACCTCAGGGCGGTGGCATGGACCGCGCGCCACAGCACTACGGCCCAAAGGGGCGGCGCAGCAGCAGTGCATGGGTCAGTGCAGCCTCGGGAACGACATCGGGCAGTGACGTGGACCGTGTACCGCGGTGCCACAGCCTGAAGGGGCGACGCAACGGCAGCACGCGAGTCGGTGCAGCCGCGGGAAGAACTAATTGGTGGCGTTGCGGCCCAACGGGGCGACATAACAGCAACCAGTTGCTCGGTCGATGGAGGGGACCGCCGTACTCGAGGATAGCCTTCACGGGACCTGCAAAGGCACGTGTGTCGGTGTAAAAACCGGCGGATCTCGGGTAGGGGGTCCCGAACTGTGCGTCTAGGCGGATGGTAACAGGAGACAAGGGACACGATTTTTTACCCAGGTTCAGGCCCTCTTGATGGAGGTAAAACCCTACGTCCTGCTAGATTAATATTGATGATGTGTGTTACAAGAGTGGATCTACCATGAGATCAAAGAGGCTAAACCATATAAGCTAGCCTATGGTATGATTGTTGTTCGTCCTACGGACTAAAACCCTCCGGTTTATATAGACACCGGATAGGGTTAGGGTTACACAGAGTCGGTTACAATGGTAGGAGATCTACATATCCGTATCGCCAAGCTTTCCTTACACGCCAAGGAAAGTCCCATCCGGACACGGGACGAAGTCTTCAATCTTGTATCTTAATAGTCTTGGAGTCCGCCGATGATGATAGTTCGCTATCCCGGACACCCCTAGTCCGAACTCCTCGGTAGCCCTGAACCAGGCTTCAATGACGATGAGTCCCGCCAGATATTGTCTTCGGCGTTGCAAGGTGGGTTCTCCTTCAATCTTCATGTTCCCGTCGAATAGTGTCCGACTTCTTACTGAATGTTGCGCTCCTTGGCTCCTACACCCAATAATGGCCTTCTTCCACGTGTCGTACGAATGCGAAGGGCTGGGATATTTTTGCATTTTACCCCCTAGCCGCGCGAACGAGCCGCCTATAAGAGAGGCGAGGATCTAGATCCAGCTCACACCATCCTCCATCCGCAAGTTCTCATCGAAGCACCTCTGACAGAAATCCATTCCATCATGGATAGCCGACGCGGCTCCTCCTCTCCTGCTCCCAGCCCTAAGCCAGGAGATTGGGGGAGATGCTCAGTTCCACACAGCGAGCTAGTGGTACTCCAAGCCGAGGGATATCTTCCCCCAGCTTTCATGGTTCCGGTTCGAGCCGGACTAGCCACCTACAAGGGTGGAAAGCAGGAGGAGGGCGTCCCCAACCCTTCCAAAGGGGAGCGGGTATGCTTTGTCCCCTATTTAATAAGGGGACTCGGATTTCCCATACATCCGTTTCTCCGGGGGCTCCTAGAGTTCTACGGACTCCAACTTCACCACCTTACGCCCGCCTCCATTTTGCACATCGCGGGCTTCGTAGCTTTTTGCGAGCTGTTCTTGGGCATCGAGCCCCATTTTGCCCTGTGGAAGAGATTGTTTTGTCTCGTACCCCGTTCTCATGAGGGGTCGATATATCAAGTGGGCGGAGCCAAAATATGGCGCATCGCCGGGACCGGATATCTATCCGCACCCGAAGAAGGCGTCCAAGACCGGCCTTCGAATGGTTCTACATGGAGGACGCCCGCCGGATCCAGTCCGGATCGGCCTCCCGAGTTCAACAATTCTCCCTTGAAGAAACGCCAGCCGGGCGCCATGAGCCCTCAACGGAAGATGATAGGAGCGTCCATTATCCGATGGGCGGATTAGGTTACTGGCCCACTCCGGATTGACCATGATTGGAGTCATGGCCACGTGCATTATGCGAGGGGTGCAGCCACTCCAATATAGGGGCCACCCTATGTGGGATTTCAACGGGGAAGACGATGCCACCCGTCATGGCCGCAAAGGGCTAGGCTCGGCACCGATCCGCAAAGATCCTGTCCGGCTTGTACAAGGGAGAGGAGGAGGACTTCCTCCGCAAGAATCCGTTGAATGGATTTTCTATGAATAACCCTCGGAGCTGGGTAAGTGGATGTTCATCTACCCGATCCGTACCCCTCTTTTTTTAAAGTCAAGTATCTTACTCTGCGATTTCGACGCAGGAGCTTCGCCGGGACGTGGAGGGCATACGAAGCCTAGCTCCACAGCCCAAGGATCCGGAACGATCCCTTGATCCGACCTCCGAAGATGATCCAGACATAAAGGTGGAGCTGATTGACGGGGTGTTCCACCAACGTAGCATAGACAATGCCCTAGTCGCCATTACGGCTGACTACCCCGGTTTGTTCCCGGCCTCCCAGGTGACTGTGACCAAGGTCTTGACACCATCATTTGATCCGCGCTCAATTCTGACCATCCCATACTGATGGTGCATCGCAGGAGGTGCCTTTAAGGTGGGAAGCCGAACCCGCGGCCGGACAACAAGGGTCAGTCCGCCCAAAGAGAGGAAGAGGAGCGACACGCAATGTAAACGTCGCCAAGAACGGCACGGAGCACCGCTATTTTTAAGGGAAGGATCCCTAGGAGGTATATTAATGCTCATAACCTTTCCAGAAAGAGCGCTCGCCGAAAAGTGTCCGGAGAGGTTGCCAATCAAGCCTCTGCCGGCCATGCTACAACGCATGGTCCGGGACGGGAGGCGAATACAAGGCGTGAGCCGGACGCTCCTTCGACGGAGGATGCCGACAGGCTGTTCGCCACCCGGTCTGAGGTGGAGAGCGCCATGAATCACAGGCGTCGTCGGACAGTTCTTCATGACGCGTGTTTCTCCCCGGAGGCGTTAAATGCCTTTAAAGCGGGAAACGCGCACCTCCGTGCCGCTCAAGATGGGTTAACCAGAGCCACGGAGCAGTATGTGAAAGACATACGGGTAAGTAATTTTAATAGTTATATATGCCAGTAGCCCCCGAGACTTAAAATAGTTGAAATAACTGATTTAAGGATCAATTATCATGCAGGGTCTTACGGAGAAGAATACCCATCTGTCCCAGGAGCTCCAAGAGTGCAAGGCCCAACTTGAGGTCAAGACTGCCGCCATGTGGGGAGCCACAGAGACCCCCGCTGGTAAGACTTACTTTGAAAAGATAATTATTTAGCAAAGTGTGGCGTGAATCTGACAATAATATTGCAGAGGTCGCCGGACTAGATCCGGACAGGCAATAGCTACTGCATCAGCTAAAGGCCGGCGAGAGGGTGCTTATGAAGGTGCAGCAGGAGAGAAACAAGCTCCAAGATGCCCACACCCAGCAAGGGGAAGAGCTGAAAGGTGTTCGGGCCCACTGCAGCTCCGTGAAGGAGAATCAGCGGCTTCGTCGCGGCATTTATAGTAAGTGCTTGAACGAATTCCTTTAAAAAGAAGAATTGACGAGGAAGTCGATTGACGTAAATATGTCTTTAGGTGTGCTCACAGGTCGCCTCATGAGGAAATGCCTGAGTCAACGGGTGCCCAACTTCCCGAGCTAGTGCAATTGCTCAAACGTGTTCGGCAGGCGATGAGTGGCGTCGTTCATGCTTTATGGCCATCCGTCTCCCTACCCGAGGGCCTTGG
The DNA here is from genome assembly GCA_021605145.1 of Aegilops bicornis. Taxonomy (NCBI): domain Eukaryota; kingdom Viridiplantae; phylum Streptophyta; class Magnoliopsida; order Poales; family Poaceae; genus Aegilops; species Aegilops bicornis. The sequence goes on from CM038675.1 coordinate 676,675,725, forward strand.
TGGGCTTGTTGAGAAGCTTCAGGGAGTACGGCGACGCCTCCGTTTGTGGAAGATATCGGCTTGCCGTCAGGGCGCCAGGGAGGCCTGGGCCATGGTGAAGACAAGTTACCCAAAGTCTGACCCAAACCACATGGCCGAGGTTGGACCTGCGGGGACTGATGGGAAGGAGATCCCTGTGAGCTTGATGTACGGCCAAGTAGAACTGGCCGCGAAATATTCCCAACAGGACTGTAAATTAGACAACCTGTTAGATGGGATTGAGGAGGAGTACAATCAGTCGGTTTGACGATGTAATTTGAAATGACATGTAAAATGCCTTCTAGCCGGATTGTAGATCGTTTGTCTTTGCGGACCGTTTCGCTTTAACCTCGGGACCCAACTGTCCGGAGTTTGTCTGAATACCCTTACGGTTATAAAAGAACCGGGGCATGCATGGAGACAAGGCGTCGGGGTCATAATTGCTTTATCAGACAAGTGCCCAACTAGTTATGTTATATTACATGGTTAGTAAGAAACATCTTCCGTGGAGAATAGTTCCGTTAAGGGTTCCTTTTCTCGGAGGCATGCCCTAAAGTGCAATGCCGGACTATGAAAATAGCAGCAAAAGCATCCGGGGCGAGATAAATAAGTAAGTAATAAATCATCTTTCAAGTCACCGACCGAATATTCTCTTAAGAACGCTTAGCTTTCGGCTTCACCCGGTCGAGGTACACATCCGGCAACCCGGCAAGAATAATCGCAGAGGTGCTCCCTTTACCTCCTAGCCGAACAATTGGGAACGTAGGGGTAAGCACAGGAGCCAGGCAACCCAGCTTGGCCAAAACTTAAGTCATATCGATGCATATAATGGTGAGTAAAAGGTACATGCGGAAGTATGACACATGTATTAGACATGAAGCCCGTATGAATAAGCTTCTGTTAAAGAAGCCCCCAGGTATAATGAGTGCCAGGAGCACATCAAGTGTGTGCGGACGAAGCGCAAATCGGCCCATAAAAGGTATTGAGAGAAAAAAAAGTGGGAAGAAGGAGGAGGACGAGAGACAGTAAAAAAGGGGTGGACGGGGGAGTGAGACGAACCCGGAGTCCGGTGTTAGGCGTAGAATCTTCGGAGACGGGCTGCGTGCCATGGGTTCGGCTCGAGTCGGTTGTCAGATGCGTTACGTAGACGGTATGCTCCGCCGGTCAGGACTTGGTCGATGATGAAGGGACCTTCCCACTTGGGCTTAAGTTTGTCTTTTTCTTATCTGGCAGGCGTAGAACAAGTTCGCCAATATTCTAAGTTTTGGCCCGTACTTCTCGGCTTTGATATCTTCGAGCCTGCTGCTGATAAAATGCGGAACGATCCTTTGCCACGTCCCGCGCCTCCTCTAAGGCGTCCAAACTGTCCTGCCGATCTAGCTCGGCTTCTCTTTCTTCATACATGCGCACGCGAGGTGAGTCATGAATTATATCGCAGGGCAGAACTGCCTCTGCGCCGTATACCATGAAAAATGGTGTGAATCCAGTAGTTCGGTTTGGCGTGGTCCGCAGCCCCAGTCGGAGTCGAGCTCCTCTACCCAAAGGCGTGTTAGATTCCTTGAGGGACCGCACTAGTCCGGGTTTGATGCCGCTCATTATTAGACCATTTGCTCGCTCGACTTGACCGTTAGTTTGGGGGTGATAGACCAAGCGCAATCGAGCTTAATGCCCATATTTTTGCACCGTAGTTTAACCTCGTCACCGTGAAGTTCGTGCCGTTATCGGTGATGATGCTGTGGGGATGCCAAAGCGGTGTACTACCCCGGATATGAAGTCCATCACCGTCCGGATTACGCCGTTTAACCGGCTTGGCCTCAATCCATTTGGTGAATTTGTCCACCATGACCAATAAGTATTTGTGCTTGTGGGTTCCCCTTTAAGGGGTCCAACCATGTCAAGCCCTGCACCGTGAACGGCCAGGTAATGGGTATGGTTTTGAGGGCGGTGGGTGGCATGTGGCTCGATTAGCAAAGAGCCGGGCAACCGACGATCGTTGGACTAAGTCCCGCATCTGCCCGGCTGTTGGCCAATAAAATCCTGTCTGGAAGGCCTTGCCTACAAGGGCCCGGGCTGCACAGTGGTGCCCGCCGAGTCCGGGCGTGAATTTCAGCCAGGAGATTTCGCCTTCCTCTTCGGAGATACACCTTTGAAGGACTCGGTTGTGCTTTTCTTATAAAGTTCTCCCTCATGGACCTTGTGGCTTTAGATCACCGAACTATGCAGCGGGCCTCATTTTGGTCTTCGGAAGTTCCTGCCGCATTAAGTAGGCGAGGAATGGTTCATCCCACGGGCAATTACTGCCATTATTTCGTGAGTCAAGGTGTTATTTCGTTGGCTGAGCCGCCCGATTGCGTCGAGAATGTTACGAGTTAGGTGATGCACCGGCTCGGATTGTTATTTCCGGACTCCTCTTCCCATAATACGGATGGCTTGAAGAGCCGTCCAGGAAGATGTTTGGAGGGACGGCGTCTCGTTTCGCGCCGATGCGTGCTAACACGTCTGCTGCTTGGTTATTATCCCGGGCTACATGGTGGAATTCTAGTCCTTCGAACCGAGCTGACATTTTTAGGACGGCGCTATGTAAGCTGCCATTTTTGGATCTTTACGTCAAAGTCTCCATTTACTTGGGATATAGCAAGGTTTGAATCCTCGCGCACCTCTAGGCGTTGAATGCCCATGGAGATTGCCATCCGGAGGCCATGTAGAAGGGCCTCAGATTCGTTGCGTTGTTGGAGTCCATGTACATTATTTGAAGTACGTATTGGATTGTTTCTCCCTGCTGGGGGACGTCAGACGACGCCAAATTCCCAAGCCAGCCAACATTTTGGATCCGTCGAAATGCATGATCCAGTTGGAGTACGCGCCGTACTCTTTAGGGAGTTCGGCTTCGGTCCATTCGGCAAAGAAGTCAGCCAGAACCTGCGACTTAATAGCTCGCCGTGGTTTGTAGGTTATGTCAAATGGTAAGAGCTCGATAGCCCATTTTGCAATCCTGCCCGTTAAGGCCGCGATTGTTTATAATATCGTTGAAAGGTACTTGGAGGCCACCGTTATTGAACACTCTTGAAAGTAGTGTCGCAGCTTCCGGATGCCATGAACACCGTGACACGCTATCTTTTGATAATGTGGGTACCGGATTTGCATGGAGTTAGAACAAAGGATACGTAGTACACTGGTTTTTGAAGAGGGAATTTGTGCCCTTCGCTTCTCGTTCGACGACGAAAGTACCGTGCTGACAACTTGATGTGTTGCTGCGATATATAATAACATAGGTTCGCCCAGGTTGGGCGCGGCCAGAACCGGATTTGTTGCCAGTATGGCCTTTATTTCTTCGAGTCCGGTTCTGGCAGCATCCGTCCATTCAAAATGTTCGGTGCGCCGGAGGAGGCGGTAGAGGGGCAGAGCCTTTTCTCCCAAACGGGAAATGAAGCGACTTAAGGCCGCTACGCATCCGGTTAGTTTTTGTATCTACTTGAGGTCTTTTGGAATATCCAATTGTGACAGAGCTCGGATTTTAGCCAGGTTAGCTTCAATTCCTCTACCGGATGCGATGAAGCCCAAGAGCTTTCCGGCTGGTACGCCGAAGACGCATTTTTCCGGATTGAGCTTAATGTCATATGCTCGGAGGTTGTCGAATGTCACCCTCAAGTCTTCTACTAGAGTTCCGACGTGTTTGGTCTTGACGACCACATCGTCTACGTATGCCTCTACTGTTTTGCCTATCTGGGTAGCCAGACATGTTTGAATCATGCGCTGATATGTTGCGTCGGCGTTTTTGGGTCCGAAGGGCATTGTGTTGAAGCAGAATGGCCCATATGGAGTAATGAATGCCGTTGCGGCCTGGTCTTTCTCTGCCATCTTGATTTGATGGTATCCGGAGTATGCGTCGAGGAAGCACAATGAATCGTGTTCGCGGTAGCATCGATGATTTGGTCGATGCGAGGAGGGGAAAGGGTCCTTTGGACATGCCTTGTTAAGGTCTTTAAAATCGACGCAGAGGCGCCTGTGGATTTGTCCTTTTTTGGTACCATTACTAGATTGGCTAGCCAGTCCGGATGCTTTATATCTCTGATGAATCCGGCTTCTAAGAGTTTGGCTAGCTCTTCTCCCATTGCCTGTCTTTTGGGCTCGGAAAATCACTGAAGAGCTTGTTTGAATGGCTTGAATCCTTTTAGGATATTTAGGCTGTGCTCTGCTAGCCTGCGTGGGATTCCTGGCATGTCTGAAGGGTGCCGAGCAAAATGTCCCAATTTTCCCGAAGGAATTCTCGTAGTGCGGCTTCGACATCAGGACTTAATTGTGCCCCAATGGAAACCGTCTTTGTGGGGTCCGTTGGATGGACCTGAAATTTGACTATCTCGTCTGCTGGTTTAAAAGAGGTGGATTTGGACCTCTTATCGAGTATCACATCGTCCCTATCCACCGTGGAGCGCAGCGTAGCTAGTTCCTCTGCCGCTAGGGCTTCGGACAATGCCTCTAGGGCCAGTCTTGGCTGTCTTATTTTCAGCGGAGTGTCGATTCCGGATCACTGGCGAGAGTGATTATCCCATTGGGTCCGAGCATTTTGAGCTTCATGTACCCGTAGTGGGGTATAGCTTGGAAGATTGTGAATGCCTCTCGCCCTAACAAAGCGTGATATCCGCTGCCGAATGGGGCCACTTGAAACGTGACCTCCTCGGACCTGTAATTGTCCGGTGAGCCGAACACTACATCTAGTGTGATTTTTCCTGCGCAGCGTACTTCTCGACTAGGGATTATCCCTATGAAGGTTGTGCTGCTTCGCTCAATGCGGCTCCAGTCAATTCCCATTTTTTGAAGGGTTTCCTCATAGATGAGGTTTAATCCGCTGCCGCCATCCATGAGTACCTTAGTAAGACGAAAACCGTCCACTATCGGATCGAGGACCAATGCGGCCGGTGCTCTAGTTGTTCGAATTTAGGTTCGTCGGGCGTTGAAGGTGATAGCCGTGTCGCTCCATGGATTTGTTGTTGCTACTTGGTAGACTTCAAGTAGGCTGCGGATTGTTCGCTTCCGCATGTTATTTGATGCGAAAGTCTCAAGACTGTTAATAACATCTTTGGTCGTTGGGTTGGTTGCCGGGCTAAAAAGCCTACGCCACTTTTGGCCACTCGTAGAATCCAACACGCTCGAAGGCTGTGTGTTGGAGTGGCACCCTCCGTCTTGTGGATTTTGCGAGGTCCGTTGAGCCAACCCTCCAAAGACGGTTCCGCACTTTTAGGGGTTTTGGTTTTTGGTATTCAACCCGGTGCTTGATAATGATGCACCCTTTTGTTTCGGACTAGGGATGTATTCGGGCGGATTATCCCAAAATTTACTTCGGTTTTCCAGCGCTCTCCATCGCCACAAAGTACTTTTGTACTATGGTCATCAAGTCAGCAAAGCGTGTAATTTATGACGACTTATGGCGTTTAGGATTCCCTTGTCCGTGCAATTATTGCAGAAAATTGGGATTGCGTCCTCCTCTCTCGGCAGTCCTTTATCCTGTTCTTAACCAGGAGGAATCGCCCAAGAATGATGTCTTTGTTTCAGCGGGCTCTTGCCGAATTCGAGAGAGATCGCTAATGTTTGGGTGGGCGGGTGCAACTAGATCCGGAACCCCGTCCAATTCAGGACTCAAGGGCCGAGAAGTTTCCGAACTTGGAAGTTTGGATTTTTGAGTGTTATCCAATGAGTCCAACCCACCGCTTGACTTTAAGTTCAGGGCTTGGTCGACGTCCGTCCCTCTGCGGGAATCCGGCATGGAGGGATCGGGAATCCGGACGCAACTAGTCCTTAAGATACAAGAAGAATCGCCGCATTGCTGCTCTATCACAGCAACATGATGGGTAGCCTGGGGAGAGTTGATCTCTCTCAGATCGGTTTTAGGCCCGATCCGGTCGTAGTCTCTGGCGACTCCTAGGGCAGCGATGTAATCCAAGAGCTCATTTATGGAGGAGAGCTCGATCGGATCTAACTGTTCGGCAAGTTCCGAACTAACCTGGAGATTTGTTTCGATGACTCGAGAGGTCATCGTCGCGTGATGGCGGATCGGCGGTCATAAGAAAACCACCTAGCGAAGAGTTCTGCCAGCCGCCAAGGCTCCTTTGGCGATAGTATCGTCTTTAAAGACGAGATGAGGCATCCTACCTGACGGCAACGACACAGAGGAACTCTCAATGAAAGCACCAATGTCGGTGTCAAAACCGGCGGATCTCGGGTAGGGGGTCCCGAACTGTGCGTCTAGGCGGATGGTAACAGGAGACAAGGGACACGATGTTTTACCCAGGTTCGTGCCCTCTTGATGGAGGTAAAACCCTACGTCCTGCTAGATTAATATTGATGATGTGTGTTACAAGAGTGGATCTACCACGAGATCAAAGAGGCTAAACCATAGAAGCTAGCCTATGGTATGATTGTTGTTCGTCCTACGGACTAAAACCCTCCGGTTTATATAGACACCGGATAGGGTTAGGGTTACACAGAGTCGGTTACAATGGTAGGAGATCTACATATCCAGACGCCAAGCTTGCCTTCCACGCCAAGGAAAGTCCCATCCGGACACGGGACGAAGTCTTCAATCTTCTATCTTCATAGTCTTGGAGTCCGGCCGATGATGATAGTTCGGCTATCCGGACACCCCCTAGTCCGGAACTCCCTCAACGTGCAATCGACCGATCAGGTAGGTGGGGCGGCACGGATGGAGCGGATCGCAGGCGAGTGATCAATCCGACCACACACGAGGCTAGGGATGTTGCTCGGTGATGATGATGGCAGTGCGGACGCTGAAGTTAGGTGGTCGAGAAGACCTAGGCGACGACAGCCAGTGGGGAACAGTGTGCGGTCGAGCGGCTAACACAACGCCGGCGCCCGAGCGGTTAAGCCCGAGCGACCAACGCGGCATCGATGCCCGAGCGGCCAGGCCCGAGCAGCGAACGCAGCACCGTGCGTGAGACGGCCATACGGCGGTGGACATGCCTGAGCGGTGAACGTAACGCCATGCATGAGACATCCATACGGCGACAGCAGATACAGTAGGTGATGTAGGAGTATGTTCGAAGCAGGGCGGCGACGGCCGGTGCAAAGCGACCAGCGGGCAGACACACAGCCGATAGCTGTGAAGGCCGTCGAGTCAGAGAAGAGGTCGGGTGGTCGTGCCGATGTCAGAGTAGAGGCAGTGATGGCCGGCGTAGACCGACGGGAAGCGGAACATTGACGATGGCCGTGACAGGCGGGCGTGTGATATGTCCATTTTGTATCATGTTTACCTACTATTATATATAATGTTTATATGCATAATAATGCTTTACGGAGTAATTCTAATGCCTTTTCTCTCATAATATGCAAGGTTTACACAAAGAGGGAGAATACCGGCAGCTGGAATTCTGGACCTAAAAAAGCTACGTCAGAGCTACCTATTCTGCACAACTCCAAATGAGCTGAAAATTTGCGGAGAATTATTTTGGAATATATGAAAAATACTGGAGCAAATAACTACCGGAAGGGGCCACCTGGTGACCACAAGACACCAGGGTGCGCCAGACCCCCTAGTCACGCCCTGGTGGGTTGTGGCCAGCCAAGCCCACCTCTGGTGCCCATCTTCTGGTATATAAGTCATTTTGACCTAGAAAAAAATAAGGAGAGGACTTTTCGGGATGGAGCGCCGCCGTCTCGAGGCGGAACATGGGCAGGAGCACATTTGCCCTCCGCGGAGCGATTCCCCCGGGGGAGCTTCCCTCCCGGAGGGGGAAATTGAAGCCATCGTCATCACCAACAACCATCTCATATTTGGGAGGCTAATCTCAATCAACATCTTCAACAACACCATCTCCTCTCAAACCCTATTTCATCTCTTGTGTTCAATGTTTGTACCGGAACCTTAGATTGGTACCTGTGGGTGACTAGTAGTGTTGATTACATCTTGTAGTTGATTACTATATGGTTTATTTGGTGGAAGATTATATGTTCAGATCCATTATGCTAATTAATACCCCTCTGATATTGAGCATCAATATCATTTGTGAGTAGTTACTTTTGTTCTCGAGGTTACGAGAGAAGTCATGTTGCAAGTAATCATGTGAATTTGATATGTGTTTGATATTTAGATGGTATGTATGTTGTGATTCCCTTAGTGGTTTCATGTGAACGTTGACTACATGGCACTTCACCATCTTTGGGCCGAAGGAATGCATTGTGGAGTAGTTATTAGATGATGGGTTGCTAGTGTGACAGAAGCTTAAACCCTAGTTTATGCGCTACTTCGTAAGAGACCGATTTGGATCCAAATGTTTAATGCTATGGTTAGATTTTTATCTTAATACTTTTCTTGTAGTTGCAGATGCTTGCGAGGGGGTTTATCATAAGTGGAAGTTTTGTTCAAGTAAGAATAGCACCCAAGCACCGGTCCACCCACATATCAAATTATCAAAGTAGCGACATGAATCAAACCAACATGATGAAAGTGACTAGATGAAATTCCCATGTGCCCTCAAGAATGCTTTGCTTATTATAAGAGACTGCTTTGGCCTGTCCTACGCCATAAAAGGATTGGGATACCTTGCTGCACTTTATTTACTGTTCCCGTTACTTTTCCGTTACAAATTATCTTGCTATGAAACCACCTGTTACAGACTATTTCAGTGCTTGTAGAAAATACCTTGCTGAAAACCACTTGTCATTTCCTTCTGCTCCTCGTTGGGTTCGACACTCTTACTTATCAAAAGGACTATGATTGATCCTCTATACTTGTGGGTCATCAAGGCTCTTTTCTGGCGCCGTTGCCAGGGAGTGAAGCGCTCTTGGTAAGTGGAAATTGGTAAGGAAAAATTATTATTACATTCTGAAATTTATTGTCACTTGTTACTATGGGAAACCATCCTTTGAGGGGTTTGTTCGGGGTATCTTCACCTTGACTGGAAGCATAATTAATTGCCCCTCAACCTACTGCACCTACTGAAATTATTGCTTATGAAATTCCATCGGGTTTGATAGAACAACTGCTAGCTAATCCTTATGCAGGAGATGGAACAGAACATCGTGATATGCACCTGATACATGTTGATGAAATTTGTGGAATGTTTAAGCTTGCAGGTTTACCTGAAGATGAAGTCAAGAAGAAGGTTTTTCCTTTATCTTTGAAGGGAAAATAATTGACATGGTATAGGCTATGCGATGGTATTGTATCTTGGAACTGGAATCGATTGAAATTGGAATTTCACCCAAAAAAATATCCTATGCATCTAGTTCATCGTGATCGGAATTATATATATAATTTTTGGCCTCGTGAAGGAAAAAGTATTGCTCTAGATTGGGGTAGGCTTAAGTCAATGTTATATTCATGCCCCAATTATGAGCTCTCAAGAGAAATTATTATTCAAAACTTTTATGCTCGCCTTTCCCGTGATGACCAATCCATGCTCGATACTTCTTGTACTAGTTCTTTTATGAAGAAGACTATTGAATTTAGGTGGGATCTTTTAGAAAGAATTAAACACAACTCTGAAGATTGGGAAATCAAGGAAGGTAAAGAGTCAGGTATTAAGCTTGAGTTTGATTGTATTAAATCTTTTATGAATACCGATGCTTTTCACAAGTTTAGCAGTAAATATGGACTTGACTCTGAGATAGTAGCCTCTTTTTGTGAATCATTTGCTACTCATGTTGATCTCCCTAATGAGAAGTGGTTCAAATATCATCCCCCTATTGAAGAAGAAATTAAAGAACCGGTTAAAGCTAAAGATGAAATTATCATTTATAATGTTGATCCACTTGTGCCTACCGCTTATATTGAAAAACCACCTTTCCCTGTTAGGATAAAGGAACATGTTAAGGTATCAACTGTGGTTCGCAAAAGTAATATTAAAGCACCTAAACCCTCTGAGCAAATCAAAGTATAACATAGTGTTGCTATGGTTAAAGATCTCTTGGTTGAAAATATTGATGCGCATGTTATTTATTTCTGTGTTGAAGCTACTAGAATTGCCAAACCCAATGAAAAAGGTAAACATAGAACCATAGTTGGCATGCCTATTGTCTTAAAATAGGAGATCACTATTACCATGGTTTATGCGACTTAGGTGCTAGCGTGAGTGCTGTTCCTTTTACCTTATATCAAGAAATTATGAATGGCATATCACCCGCTGAAATAGAACACATAGATGTTACTATTAAACTTGCTAATAGAGACACCATCACACCACTTGGGATTGTTAGAGATGTTGAGGTCTTGTGTGGGAATAAAATACCCTACCGACTTTCTAGTTCTTGGCTTCCTACAAGATGACTTTTGTCCCTTTATCTTTGGTAGACTTATACGTCTCCAATGTATCTATAATTTATGAAGTATTCATGCTATTATTTTATCATTCTTGGATGTTTTACAATCATTTTATAGCAACTTTATATCATTTTTTGGGACTAACCTATTGACCTAGTGCCCAGTGCCAATTGCTGTTTTTTGGTTGTTTTTTACATCGCAGGAAATCAATACCAAACGTAGTCCAAATGAAACAAAACTCCACGGTGATATTTTATGGACCAGAAGACACCCATTGGGCCAGAGCAGCACCTGGGGGGTGCCAGGCCCCCTGGCACGCCCAAGTGGGTTGTTCCCACCTCGGTGGCCTCCCGTACCCCTTCTTTGCACTATAACTTCCAAAATATTCCGAAACCCTTTGGGGTTACCCTAGATCAGAAGTTTCGCCGCTGCAAGGTCTCTGTATCCACGAAAACAAATCTAGACCATGTTCCGACACCCTGCCGGAGGGGGGAATCATCTCCAATGGCCATCTTCATCATCCCGGCGGCCACCATGAGAGGAGGGAGTAGTCCACCCTCGGGGATGAGGGTTTGTACCAGTAGCTACGTGTTTAATCTCTCTCTCTCTCTCATGATCTATATCATGGACTTTGTTAATATAGTCGGATCATATGATGTTTCTCCCTGTATACTCTTGTTATGATAAATTGAATCTTTACCCTTCAAAGTTTTTTCTTGTCGGATTGAATATTTAGAGAAGAGAACACATGATATATGTCTTGCAATATGAATACTTGAGGTGACAATGAGGTATCCTATTGATTCACTTGATATGTGTTATGGCATTCAAATCGCGGAATCCCGCGGTGATATTGGGGTAATCTATGCATAGTGGTTGATGCATGTTTTTCTCCGACGGTAACTTTGGGGTCTCTTTTATAGTTCTTTATGTGGATTGAATATTCCGAATATGAATTTGCGTTGGTGATATTCTAGTACGAACTCTAGGATAGATCGAACAGAAAAATAGCTTATTTTAGTACGAACACTAGAATAGATCGAACAGAAAGAATAGCTTCGAGGAGGTTTCGTACCCTACAAACAATTCCTATCTTTTGTTCTCCGCTAATAGGAACTCGGGAGTGATTCTTCATTACACTTTGAGGCATAATCATATGATCCAACTATTTTAGCATTGTTGAGAGATCGCACTAGCGAAAGTACAGACCCTAGGCCTTGTTTTCAAGCATTGCAATACCGTTTGTGCTCACTTTTGTTACTTAATAACTTGTTGTTTTTTATTGTTCGCACTACAAAAACTCATATCTACTATCATTACTAGACTTTTATTACCATGTCTTCGCCGAACTAGTGCACCTATACAATTTACCATTGTATTTGGTGTGTTGGGGACACAAGAGACTTTTTGTTATTTGGTTGCAGGGTTTCGAGAGAGAGACCATCTTCATCCTACACCTCCCATGGATTGATAAACCTTAGGTCATCCACTTGAGGGAAAATTGCTACTGTCCTACAAAACTCTGCACTTGGAGGTCCAACACAAGTCTACAAGAATAAAGTTGCGTAGTAGACATCAAGCTCTTTTCTGGTGCCATTGCCAGGGAGGTTAGGAAAGCGACACTCACATTTCGTCAACGAAGCTCTTTTCTAGCGCCGCTGCCGGGGAGGTGAGTGCTTGAAGGTATATCTTTAGATATTGCAATTGAATCTTTTGGTTTCTTGTTTTATCACTAGTTTGGTTTATAAAAACAAAACTACAAAAAATGGAATTTATGGTTCATCATATTATTGATCATCTCTATAATATCTTTCTTGCAAATGATGCATCGTAAAATTGTGCTCAATTGTTAGAAGAAGAAGTCAATAAAATGCTTGGCACAAAATATTTGAATGATGAGCATGATTGCAATGTTAGTGTGAATTCTTTGAATATCCAAAATGTTTCTTATAAGCATGTCACTTTTTATGGAGTGAATTGCGAGTGCCTTTGCACACCAAAAAGGGGATAGATTTTGTAAGAAGCATAAATATTTGGAAATGAAAATGTTGCAAGAGAGGCTAGATGATTGTGCTGAAAGATGTAATTTTTTCGGCCATCCTTGTGAACTTTCAATGAACATGGTCATTTAAATCTTCAATACAGATTCTTTCATGATCAAATAGTGTACAAAAATTGTGATAACTTGATTACCCTTGAGCATCATAAAGAGCTTAGTCTTATTTTGGGATATGCAGAAATGAAACGTATAACTAAGGATATTCCAAAATTTAATCTTGATAGATTTCTTGATTTTGATCTAGAGGAAATTTATATGTTTTGTGCGGTGAATTGCATTGAGAATCCTTATATTGCCAACTATCTAAAGTCAAGAAATCAAATAGAATATGAAGAGAGTAGTAATGAAAAGGAAAATGTTTCCCAAAACCCTCCTATTGTTTATTATGATGAATCAGGTAACAAGGAGGAGCTTCCTATCCAACCAATCTCATCAATAAGAAGATTGAAAAGATCAATTAAACCCAAACATGATGTTGTGAAGAAGAAGAAAAGAATAAAGAAGAGAGGTAAAAGGTATCTCTCCCAAATAATGTTGCTCCTATTATTGTTGTGCCTCATGAAAATGAATAAAAAATAATTTTGGAAGATGATACACTTGATGATGATTTTGTTATGCCTATTGCTTGTTATGATGATTATGATTGGGAAGATAATGATACTTCTTATAATATTAGAAATCTTCTTGGCACCAACTTGGGAAATTATGATGATAGCAATTGTTATACCTTGGTGCCATTCATACTATTAATGATGAGAATGATTATGCTTATGATATGCCAAGCCACAAGCTTGGGGATGCTATGTTTGATGAGAATGACATGTTTGAGAATTTATGTTTGTCCCAAGCTTGGGGAGGCTATGTTTAATTAATATGATCTTTTTAGTCCCCCTACTTTGAATGATCAAACTTATTTTGATGATAGCATGCCTCCTATTTATGATGATTACATTGATAAAAGTGGGTTTGGAAGAGTGTCAACTCTAGGTAGTAGTGATCCCACTATTTTGGAGGGCGTTGAATCTTATTACAATATTGATGAAAGTGGATTTGGAGAGGTCATGACTTTATTTAGTGATACATCCACTATTTTGGAAGAGGTTTCAATTGACTATGGCAATAAAGTTGCTTTCTATGATGATTATTATGATGACATGTATGCCATAGAGAGTAATAAATTTTCTATGCTTGTGGATCATGAAAAGAATGCTTTACGTGATGGTTATATTGATGAATCTATTCATGATGCTACTGAAAATTATTATGACAGAGGAACTGATGATTCATGATGCTCTTGTTATGTTTCAATTCTTATCTTTTATGCGAGCATCATTGAAATCATCATGCCTAGCTAAAAGGCATTAAAGAAAAGCGCTTGTTGGGAGACAACCCAACACTTTTACCTACTTTTTTTCGTGTGTTCACATGATTAAGCTACTCTATTAATCATTTTTTTTACTTTTGTTTCAATAAAGTGCCAAGTAAAGCCTTTGGGATCATGTTGGGTGATAGTTGATTTGACCCTGCTGAAAAATAGAAACTTTTGCGCACACGAAAATGAGTCCCATTTTTAACAGAAGAGCAATATTGAGTTGATTATTTTTGAAGAATTTTAATATACAAATTTCTCACGTGGTCCAATTTTTTTAATATTTGTTTGAGTAGCAGAAGTATGGTTTGAGTACAGATTACTACAGACTGTTCTGTTTTTGACAGATTCTATTTTCAATGAATAGTTTGCTTATTTCCTAGTTTCTATGGCTTATATTGCTCAATATAAATTGTGGAAATGATATGCTACAGTAGTAATTGCGTGGAAAAAGTTATGAATCTTTTATTTGATGACAGTACCAAAGTGAAATGGTCTTGCTCTTTATCATACTAACCTATCTCACAAAGTACCATTAAGTTTTGTGTGATTGAAGTTTTCAAGTTTTGGGTGAGATGTCGATATGAGGAGAATAAGGAGTGACAAGACCCTAAGTTTGGGGATTCCCAAGGCACCCCAAGGTAATATCCAAGGAAGATCTAAGCAACTAAGCTTGGGGATGCCCCGGAAGGCATCCCCTCTTTCATTTTCAACATTATCGGGAACCTCACTTGGAGCTATGTTTTCATTCGTCACATGATATGAGTTTTACTTGGAGCATCAATTTATTTTGTTAGGATTTGCTTGCTGTTATTTAGAATATAATTTTTTTCATCTTTTATTTCAATAAAAATGTCAAGGATAGCCTTTGCAATGCTTATTTTACAAGTCTACATGTTGCTGTTTGAAAACAGAAAGTTTACCACTATTGCAAAAATTCCCTAGAAAAGTAAGAGTGTGATAAAATGTTGAATTTTTTTTTGCAAACTAAGCTCTGATAAATTCTCTACAGTTTGGTAGATTTTCATAATTTTTGGAGTTAGGTAAGTATGATGAATCTTGCATTATTTACAGACTGTACTGTTTTGGCAGATTGTTGTTATGGTTGCATTGTTTGCATATGTTTGCTTGTTTAATGATTCTATTTGAGGATAGGAGTATTAAATATGCAGAGGCATTTAGTATGCAATGTTGAATAATAAATTTTTTGATTTGCTACAGTAGAGTATGATAAGGTTTTTGCATGGGTTTATACTAACTTATCTCACGAGTTCTTGTTGAGTTTTGTGTGGATGATGTTTTTGAGATTTAGGAAAACCCTGATATGAGAGGAATTAAGGAGACACAAAAGCTCAAGATTGGGGATGCCCAAGGCACCCCAAGATAATATTTCAAGAAGTCTCAAGCATGTAAGCTTGGGGATGCCCCGGTAGGCATCCCACCTTTCTTCTTCAACAATTATCAGTTAGTATCGTTTGAGCCTAAGTTTTTGCTTCCTCACATGATATGCGCTATCCTTAAAATGTCATTTTTTTTTGCTTTGCTTGCTGTTTCAATAAAATACTTAGATCTGAAAGCTTTTAAATAAGAGAGAGTCGTCACATAGCTATCTATTTACTTAACTACTCGCATGGTCTTCACTTATATCTTTTTGGAGTAGTTTGTCATTTACTCTTGTGCTTCAGTTATATCCTATGAGTAAATTGTTGAATAAATTGAATGTCATGAAGTTGAAATCATAGCATGCCTAATGGTAGCTTCACATTTGGGTTTAGAAAGTGAAACCTTTTGAGGCTTGACAATCACAATATTGGTCATACAAGCAATTCATGAATAATTAGTATAAGGAAGAGAACTTTCACATGCGAATACACTATCCCAGAAATCTTTTGTGATTGTGATCCCCCATCAAAATAATATATGCCAAAATTGTTGACGTTGGACAAGGAAGACAACATAATGGTTTATGTTTGTTCATATTCACATAGAAGTCATATTGTCATAGATCCTTCAACATGTGGTGCTTGCCCCCCCATCTTTGCTAGCCAAAAATTCCGCACCAAGTAGAGATACTACTTGTGCATCCAAAAATCGTTAAACCCAAATCTTATTTTCAAGAGTCCACCATACATACCTAAGGATTGAATAAGATTCTTCAAGTAAGTTGTCATCGTTGCAATAAGGCAATAAAATTTGCTTCTAAAAATGTAAGATCATTTAGTGTAAGAGAAAATTGAGTGTTGTACGAACTTGTGATGGTAAAGCAATAAAAGTGATAGACTGCATAATAAAGGTTGCCATCACAAGGGGAAATATAACATGACGTTCTTTTGCACTAAGGGATTGAGCATACAAACAAATAATTGCATGGCAACCTCTGCTTCCCTCTGCGAAGGGCTTATCTTTTACTTTTTAGTATTTACTTTTATGCAAAGAGTCAAAGTTTTTCTCTCTATTCCTTTTTATTTTTCTCCATCATGTGGTGAGGAAAGATCTAGGCACATATGTCCAGTTGAATATGGGCAGCATGAGTTATTATTGTAGACATCACCCTTGAGGTGAATACGTTGGGAGGCAAAACAATAAGCCCCTATCTTTCTATGTGTCCGGTTGAAACGTTTTGCTCATGTGTATGCGGTGAGTGTTAGCAATCATATAAGACTATATGATGGTTGAATATGTGGAGCTCTTACTTAGACTCCGTTGAATAAGTTGAATTGCAATTGCTTGGTGACTGAGAACAAAGGTTGTTGAGTTTCAAGAGAGTTCATTGTTTGAACCTTAACATGTGAATTGGTTGCCACTACAACATGATAAATTTTATGAGAAAGAATTGTTGTTATGATGCCAGGAAAAGTGATTGAAATGGTCATTGATAAACTTATGCACTTTGCTAGCATTCACACTTCATAAATTATTTCTTTTATCCTTTACCTACTCGAAGACGAGTAGGAATTAAGCTTGGGGATGCTGATACGTCTCCAACGTATCTATAATTTATCAACTATTCATGCTATTATTTTATCATTCTTGGATGCTTTACAATCATTTTATAGCAACTTTATATCATTTTTTGGGACTAACCTATTGACCCAGTGCCCAGTGCCAGTTGCTGTTTTATCAATACCAAAAATAGTCCAAATGCAACGAAACTCCACGATGATTTTTGATGGACCAGAAGACACCCATTGGACCAGAGCAGCACCAGGGGGTGCCCCGAGGGGGGCAGAACCCACCAGGGCGCACCAGGCCCCCCTGGCGTGCCCAGGTGGGTTGTGCCCACCTCAGTGGCCTCTCGTACCCCTTCTTTGCACTATAAATTCCCAAATATTCCGGAACCCTTAGGGGTTACCCTAGATCAGAAGTTCCACCACCGCAAGGTCTCTGTATCCAGGAAAACCAATCTAGACCCCGCTCCGGCACCCTGCTGGAGGGAGGAATCATCTCCGGTGGCCATCTTCATCATCACTACAAAAAAAAGACACATCCGTGACATTTTGGGCCGAACGAATTTTTTTCCTGTCATACATATGACACTTCTATGATGATAATTGTGACAAAACCTGGTATCATCATAGATGTGGTGGGCTCCTACTTCTATGACAAAAAATCATGCCAGAAAATGGGCTTTTCGTCCTGGGCGGGCCGGAGACACAGCTGCATGACATTCTTTGGGCCGTCCATGACGGAAAAAACAGTGGTAGAAGCGAGGGGGAGGAAAATTTCGGGGAGTTGCCGGTTGCGGTGGGAGGTCGGGGGTGGAGCAATGCGCGTTTCTGTCGTACGTACGCGCATGTGTGCGAGGCGTTGGCTCTAACTGAAGCCGAGTGAGGCGTTGGGCTCTAACTCAACCCGAGCGACAGACCTGCAGTTACGCTACATCGAACCCGAGCGATCGATCGATGGCTGTTAATCAACCCGATGGAGCGATTCTTCGCTATCGCCGCTAGTGAGCGTCGCGCGGGGGTTGGATGAACAGTGAGCGGTGACGTTGCCTCCGGATGAACAGAAACCAGTGGTGTGGAGGTCTGGATGAACAATAGACGGTGGAGGGGTGGTTGAACAGGACCCCGTGGTGTGGAGGGGCTGGATGAACAGTAGACGGTGGAGGGGTGGTTGAACAGTAGCCGGTGGAGTAGCGCGTGGTGGAGGCTGGATGAACAGGAGCCCGTGGAGGCTGGAGGAGGTCGATGGTGGAGATGAACAGTATCCCGTGGAGTCCCGCTTTTGCGATCGCCACACCCTCCCCTGCTTTCACCGTAGCGCTCCAACACAAGTCCATTTCGTCCATTTTGCGGTACGCCACACCCCTCCCGATCAACAGGACCCCCGTTTCGTCCGTAGGAGGCCCGTTTCGTCCGTTTTGCGGTACGCCACACCCCTCCCGATCAACAGGACCCCTGTTTCGACCGTAGGAGGTCCATTTCGTCTGCTTTATGCGGCACGCCACACCCTCCCGATCAACAGACTCCCCTGCTTTCGACCGTAGGAGGTCTGTTTCGTCTGTTTTGCGGTACGCCACACCCCTCCCGATCAACAGGACCCCCGTTTCGACCGTAGGAGGTCCGTTTCCTCCGTTTTGCGGTACGCCAGACCCCTCCCGATCAACAGGACCCCGTTTCGACCGTAGGAGGTCCGTTTCCTCCGCTTTTGGCGGTATGCGCGACTAGGCGTTCGAGACCCGCCCGTATGTACACATACATGACCGTATTTTCTTTGTTGCACCTCGCCGCCGTAAGCACGTGTACATGCTACGCGCGGCGCCTCTACTACACATGCGGCGCCTCTACTACGACACGTGCGCGCCTCTACATCAACCAAGATGTACGCATATCGTCACCGGGATGACAATGCTACGTGACGCTTCACCGTGGGCCCGGACCGCCGTGCACTTCCTTGCTCATGCGAAGATGTAGCTGGTGGGTCCCAGCAGTCAGGGGGGCGATTCATTTTTTTTCCCCGGACGCACTTCCTTGCGTGCGAACGTGTAGCTGCTGGGTCCCAGCAGTCAGGGGGGCAAATCATTTTTTTGCCCGGACGCACTTCCTTGTGTGCGAAGGTGTAGCTGCTGGGTCCCAGCAATGTGGGGCGAATCGTTTTTGCCCGGACGCACTTCCTTGCGTGCGAAGGTGTAGCTGGTGGGTCCCAGCAGTCGGGGGGCGAATCGTTTTTTTGGACGCACGTCCTTGCGTGCGAAGATGTAGCTGGTGGTTCCCAGCAGTCAGGGGGGAAAATCATTTTTTTTCGGACGCACTTCCTTGCGTGCGAAGATGTAGCTCGTGGGTCCCATCAGTCAGGGGGTGAATCATTTTTTCGTGAAATACGGTGGCCCGTCCGGTGGGTCCCCGCTGTCAGGTGGAGGAATAATTATTTTGCGTGTAATAAGGAGGCACTTCCTTGCGGCTACCGTGGACCCAGCTGTCAGCCTCTCCATGTACAGTCCACGTCCGATGGAAGTCGTTCCTTGACCACGTTGACCACTCCACGTCGAGAGCACCACGGCGGTGGACGACGGCGAGGCCTAGGAAGGGGACGACACGGAGCCAGGGAAGATGCGGCAGTGGATTCACACACGGAGAGGAGTACGAGTGTTCACTGGTTCGGCTGCGCTGCCGTCGCCACAGAATAACAAAGGGTGTGGGTCAATGGGTGAGTGGAGGGATGGCCTGGCCAGCGGTGGGAGTAGTAGGGGGTGGTGAGGCCTCCGCGGCAGCACAGCCAGCCACGGGAGGCAGGAGCAGGCGGCACGATCGGCGCTGCTTTGGGCGGCTGGAGGAAGAAGACCGGAGGTTGAAGAAGCACGATGGCCGTTGGATGGACATCGTACAGTCACTACAGCTAGAATCATTTTTATTGACTAAGTTGACAAAGCCCTTGGTACGTCAACTTAGTAGGCCCACAGGTCAGCTTCCGAAACGGTGCGCCCCAGATGTCAGGGGGATGAATCATTTTTTGGGCGGGTGAAGCTAGAATACCTGAGATTTAAGAAGAAGCACGGCATCCGTTGGATGGACATCCAACGCCATCGCCGCTAGAACCGTGTGTTGACTATAAGTTGACAAAGCCTTGCATACCCGTCAACTCTGTTTTTTTAGGGGACGCGTCAACTTAGTAAGGCCAGAAGTGTGTGGCAGAGAACTTATAGACCATTTGATATTTGTAAGAATGTGTAGCCCATTTTTGAATTCTAATGGATCAGCCCATTTACAATTTGTTAAAAGTACAGCCCATTTCAACCAACCGTTCAAAACAGAATTCAATAAAATTTCCCACATTTTGATGGGATCCGAATATTTTTATCCCGAAATTTTATTCAGATTAAATACAATTTCAATATAAATTTATGTTGCGTAAAAATCCAACAAAACATTCCGCTCGCAACAATTAATGAAATTAAAATTTTCAATATTCCAAAAATAATATTTTATAAAGTAATCATTGTTGGGTGCATTTTTTATAGTTACTACCCAGTTTTTATAATTACATCCCATTTATTATTTCTTAAAGCCCATTTTCTTGTTAAGCCTAATGCATCCCTCCTAGGAAAGATTTGCAGCCCAGCGGGGTGGAGAATAACAACTTGACCTTGCCTGGGTATTCCTAAAAAAAGTATAGCTGGGCTAGCCATTTTCAGCTTGAAAAAAATTAATATCTGGGCTGGATATCTAGCCTGGGCTAGACGGTCCACAACCCGCCCAGTTAATACCTGCAGCGATGTTTTCATTGTTGTTCAGAGGAGAAAAATTAATATATGGGGTAAACATCCAAAAACTCTGCAGTGCTCACACCTCAAAAACACAAATACTGCTCGAGCTGCTTGGTCCCAGCTGTCGGCCGCTTCTTGTGCAATTCTCTCGTTTATTGACTACTCCCTCCTTTCCGGTTTATAATGCTCAATTCAAAAATCTCACCAATCAAGGTAGATGGCGAGTGGTGGTATACTTTTTCTAGTTTTGCAAAATCACCTAATTAATGCTCTTGTTATCCTCAAAAAATTATGTTTATCAATGCATAAATTGCAATGCATGCATGCATAAAGTACATGCATTGGTCAATTTTCTCTTAATACTTGCATGGAATGATTTAATGCACCTTGGAATCTGAACATGTGATGGAAAACAACCAAATTGAGCCTTATAAAATGGAAAAACTAAAATTTTGAGATAAGCCCTATAAACCGGAAAGGAGGGAGTACATAGGTAGACAATGGTGTGGGACCGTGATGTCAGGAAACCAGGAGGAAGCAAAATAAATTATAGGTATATATATATAATAAGGAGGCACTTGCGTACGTGAGGCTATGGACCTGGTGGGTCCCCATTGTCATCCTATCCAAGTAAAGTGATCTCCTCGCCCTGCTGCTGCTTCGCCAAAAAAACAGTCAGCGCTGGCCGCCCCGCTTCCTGGTTCAGGTGATTGCTCCGCCTTCAAAAGACACAAGTGTCGTCCGTCCGTCCATCTGCCGCACACATTAATGATACGCGGTTGCTGAGGCGGCTACTCCGGAGTCACACGTCCGTCCCTATGCGTGCCCACCATTGCTATATAAACTGCTGCGCCGGCCATAGCCGCAGTCATCCGCATCTGTTGCCTTTCTCTTATCCACACCACTACTGCCCACCATGGCTTCCTCGCGCTCCAGCGCTCTTCGGGACGGGAGGACGATGGACCACAAGGAGATAGTAGTCATTGCTGCCGACCGGCTGGCCGGCAGGTAGCTGGAGGACGACGACGTCTCAATGGAGAACATGGTAGTCGATGATCCGGCGCCAACCCCCTCCTCCGCGCCATCCTTGCCGGTGCATTGCACCATGACCATCGGCGAGGACCGTGGCCAATATATGGATAGGGTGAGGCAGATGCGTGAGGAGCAGTTCCGGGAGGCGCAGGCCGACGCCGCCTACAACCACCATCTCCTCCAGGAGCACCTGCAGGCGGAGGAGCATATCACCGCGAGCGGCGGAGCAGAGGCGCTGCTCGACTCGCATCGCCGCCCGCAAGGGCCGCCGAGCACCGGGCGGTACCGCATGCGGGTGGCGGAGGCTGCGGCCGCCTACAAAGAGGCTAGCAAAGAGGACGATGAAGCGGGCGAGGCGCTGTTTGGCGAGACCGAGGACGAGGCAGGGGATAATGTCGGCTCCGACGAGTCCCCGCTCCGCCGGCGTCGACGATGCCCTGCTCCGCCGACGCCCCGTGTCGCCAACAACGAGGCAGAGGACACCGTCGGCTCCGCCGAGGCCCCGCAGCGCCAACAACGAGGCAGAGGACACCGCCGGCTCCGCCGAGGCCCCGCCGCGCCAACAACGAGGCAGAGGACATTGCTGGCTCAGCCGAGGCCCCACCGTGCCGGCAACGTGGGGGAGGATTTCCACCGCTCCGCTGAGGCGCCGCCCGCCGGCAACGAGACAGAGGCATCGCCGGCTCCGCCGAGGCCCCGCCCTGCTGCCAACGAGGCCGCGCCACACAGAAAACGAGGAAGAGTAGAACACGGTAGGTCGCCGCCGCTCGGGTCCAAGTAAGGCCACCGCTACTACCATCCGGTTGAAGCCAAGCTAGGCGGGTTGACTATTGACGGCCGGTTAGCTTCTTGGCGGCGACGTGGAGTCAGAGAGCTGCGCTGGATAAGAACGCTGCTTCTACTTAATCTTTGGTGCGATTGGCTGATCGACACGTGGGCCCAACAGCCACATGTCGATTACGCAATCGCACTGCAGCTAAGTCATCAAGCTTCTGCTCGCTCGGCCGGGACATGTGGGTAGCTTCAGTTAATTAATTATACCTCCAGCACCCTTTTTAGTTTTTTGAAAAGGAGGATGACCCCGGCCTCTGCATGCAGGAGATGCATGCGCCACAAACACCTTTTTAGTTGAAGAATGTACGAAATGTAATCAAATCCGGCATGTTTATATGAAATCCGACCGTGTATGAATGAATTTATTTCGATTAGTTCAATTCTGTATCATCGGCATTGGATGAACATGCAAAACAATACGTACTAGCATTATTCCTGTGGTGATCACCACGCTTTGCAGCGAGCTTTCACATGTACTCCCTCCAGTCCTTTCTAGTCAAGATACAAGTTTTATTCCAAATAAAGTATCTCTACTTTGACCAATCTTATACAAAAATGTATGCACTTTCACAATGTGTGAAGTAAAAAGGAACAGAAGGAGTATAAAGAGTTTGAGCAGCTTTTTAGCGTTTCTATACATTGCAATCAAACACACAGGCCTGGCAATTCATAGAGAACATTCAAAACAATTGATGATTATGCATTTCAGCGACTCACATGTCAGAGGCAATATTTACTTCACAACTAAAGAATAAAGAAAAAATTGATCGCCATTACCGACAAAGAAGGGCGTCCCATTCGAAAATATCAAACGCATATCTTTCTAAAATCAATGAGCAAAATTTGACAAGGTTGTCCCATTCCAAAAGATCAATTGCCTACGATTGTGGAATGGGCAGGGTTTGCCATCAGTTCGGACATTGACATGGCAACTCGTGCTAAATAAACCAGCTGTTCTTTTGTGCAGTTCCACCAAAATCAACCAAATTCGCGCGTAGCTCGTATGATTTCGCCCTTATATGTTGCAACGCCTTGAACTTATGGGCACCTCCTTTCTTGTGGTGGAAATGAATGATTCGATGTATTCATGAACATTTTGTGCAGTCCCGTTGAAATCAAGCTGAGCACCCATGTTTGCACAAATACAAAAAAGTGATTAGTATAAAGCAAAACTGTACTATGAATTGACAGTTTCAGCAGGCACATACATGGTCCATGTAGAGCACACTTTTAGAAAAATGGAACTCACCAGAAAGAATCCTAGAACAACATTATACTCACAAGATCACAAAGAAAAATGGAGATTTGTCTTCCGAGCTGAAGTTAGTTTGGTCTTGTGGGGAGTAATGTAACCATCCTTCAACTGCTCCTTCTGATGAGAAGATAGATAGTGCTTCTTCATCCTGGCATAATTGGAACTATTCACTTCACGTACTCCATATTCTTCTTCAGAGGAAGATGATCCTGTTGTGCAAAGACAAGAGGACTACTAAATGCTAGCATCCATGTTTGCTCGAAAAAAAGGAAAGGAAATATTTAAAACAGCACAGATGAAGCACTTCCCAAGGACAATACCACTTTTTCATGACAGTATCTAAACAGTAGCACAACACCAATAGAGATGAAAAAGCTCAATCATATGGATGAAATCAGTGGGCGAGTACCAACCTTTGTTAGGAGGCTGATTGTGTAGAGCATACATATGAAGCACTTCTCGGGAACCATCTGTTGCTATCTACAGGGGTGGCCATGCTTACTATATACTCCTCGATTAGTTTAATGTTTCCAACATCTTCTTGTGCAGTTCCACTAAAATATATGGTATCTTCAAAGAAGATCCCTGTTTGCACAAGTAGAGATAATTACGTATTGCATCAAATCAGTGGCAAAACAATTGCTCGCTCCAAATACATAGCAATAAATTAAGATGCAAAACTATATCATTACTTGTGTCATCACAGCCCAAAGGCTTCATTACGGCACTGGAGTTGATTTTGTTTTTCTTCCGCTTGTTCTTCCCGTCATCACTTGGTTCAATAATGCATAAGCTTTGCCTTCAATGTAAGATTTGGCATGTCAATTAGGGAGCACAAGTATAGTACTAAACTTAATTTTTTGATGAAAGTGGCAAAATACAGGCCAGCAGTTGTGAAATATCCTTATCTTACCTCAATGGGATATTACGGTGCACATACGGATTGGAAGTCTTGTCTCCATTTGTGCAGCTCACTAAAATCAAGCAACATTATCGTACAAGTAGCACAACATATGAAAGCACACCGCAGAATGATGTGAAAGAAGGCTAGTAATCTTGACCTCTCATGATGCGGAATTCAAACAACTCACAAGAAGAAGATCTGAACCGAATTCGCCTTAACGGATAGGAAGTAAGATCTCCTCTTGTGCAGTTCCACTAAGATCAAGCAATCAAAGTTAACGTTGTCGATTGTGACATTTTGGTTGAACCGCACAAAACACTCTTAAAACAAAAGTGTTTTGTGCAAGTGCAACAAAAGGTCACAATGGCAACGAGGTGAAGTAGATAACCCTGCTTACATAGAGGTGCAAAGGAAACAATTAGTGGTCAATAACGGTGGATGACATGTAAGCCAACAAAAAGAAGCGCCTACCTTATATAAATGGGAAAGAAAGAAAGACAGTAGCATTTCTCAAACGGTGGCATTGATTAATATTAACATAGAGATTATATTAACAATAAAATACGTTAAACATGTAATTTGCTTTAAATTGTGGAATTGCATCAATTTTCCAAATGACATTATTAGAGGGTGTTTGTTTACAGGGACATTTTGGTGTAGGGACTAAAAAACTCCGTGTCACCACATCTAAACCAAACAGGAGGGACTTTTCGGGACTAAAAGTGGGCATTTGGGACTAAAGAAAGAAGACCCCGAGGAGTCTTTTTGGGACTTTTTCCAACAGTTGCCCCTGCCACGCATCGCACCTTGTTTCTATTAGTTCATTACTAGGGGTAACATGGTCTTTTATCATGTCATTTAATAACCTCTAGTCCATGTTTAGTCATTGGAATCAAGTAGGTAGGGACTAGGGAGTTTTTAACCAAACAGGGCCATAGATTAACAATAGCTAATGAGTTGCACGACAAGGGATTTGACCAGCACCATGTGCATCTACCAATGTACTGTGGTCATGCACAGTCTGTTGCAAAAGAACAAACAACCAAGGAGCATATTTGTGCTGGTCCCAGTTTTGTTATCTTTAGACACCTTTCCCTATGTGAGCGCAGCAAATCTAGTCCTGCTCAAACTCTACAGCCTTGTCCCTTCCTTTCCTTTTTGAACTAGTACTTCCACCCTTCCTTTCCTCTTTGAACCACGCTCGAGATTTATGCGATACAACTTTCCCCACTACTTTCCCCCATTCCTTTCCTCTTTGAACCACGTCCTAGATTCATGCTATACAACTTTTCCCCTTCATTTCCTCTTTAAACCACGTCCTAGATTCATGCTATACACAACTTTTCCCACTACTTTCCCCCACTCCTTTCCTCTTTGAACCACGTCCTAGATTCATGGTATACATGCAGCTAGAGCAATGCATGTGGAGTAAGTAAAATATACCTTAAGGTTCTTGGGGCGTGGTTCGGTGGGCGACGCGACGACGACGAATAAGAAGGGTCGGAGGCCCTCCCGCGCCGCCACTGGGTGGAAAGTGAACAGCAGCACCGGTAGCGGATTCCCTCCCTCACCGATGGCGACAGCGTTAAGACTCCTTCCCTTCCTGGCGGATGGATCCTGCCGGCTCTTTGAGCAGCAGTGGGGGGAGAGAGAGGCCAACGAAGTCTTGTTTAGATCTGGAGAGGGCGAGAGAGTGTGAAGAGAGCAACTACAAGCACTGAGG
Organism: Aegilops bicornis; assembly: GCA_021605145.1. NCBI lineage: Eukaryota > Viridiplantae > Streptophyta > Magnoliopsida > Poales > Poaceae > Aegilops > Aegilops bicornis. The sequence goes on from CM038675.1 coordinate 676,701,898, forward strand.
ATCCAGCTCCAGCGGGAGAGGGCGAGAGAGTGTGAAGAGAGCAACTACAAGCGCTGAGGCTCCAGCGTGTATATATGTACTGGAGAGAGAGTGTGAAGCACGCAAACCCTAGAAAACATTTTGAGCAGTCAAAGAATCCTCCTGGCAAAAATTATGCTCAAGTGTAGTTATCGAACCCGAGACCTCAAGTTTGATGAGCGAACAGGCTAACCAGCTACACAACCCTCCTGTTATGTTCAACGAGAGGAAAATAACCTTTTATACATTCCTGAATTTGTGTAACAGGCATGCCGTGTTTTTTGTGTGTGTGTGTGTGGGAGTCATTAGGATTTCAATCATAATCGTGTCATGTGGCTTTGGTGGTAAGACTATCCACAGTGGTGCAGAAATAATGCAGCCTTAGTCACCTTACCTCTCTCCATGTAGTAATGCTGGGTCCCACCAGTCGAGGGTGAAACAAACAAATTAATAAGAAAATTAAAAGCGCCACGTGTATCTTACTACTCACACATCTCGCCATCGCTCGGGAACACCGTCCAATTGATCCCTCCGTTAGCTCACGTACTATTTTAAGTGAATCCTTATTATAACATGCACACAAATTTTGGGCACTTGTATTCGACTTAAGTCACAGTGCCACTACATCTCGTGATACTTACTACTCCCTCCGTCTAGGTGTAATAAGTCACGTTAGAAGGTGCAACGGGACCAAGGTGCGTGCGTGTGCGTGTGTGTGTTTAGCAGCATGTGTGTGTTGGAGAGTGCGACAAATCGACCTACTTCTACACAGATATGGTGTGTAGTGTACGATTTTAGCCGCGAGAGTCGGTGCATCCTCTTGTTTCCGGGCGTGTTCGGTAGGGACATGCGGACAACTGCCACGCCTGGCCTCGACCAGCCTGGCCCACCCAAAGCCCTCCACCGCCAAGGCTTCTCGCCAAACGGTCAACGCTCCAAATAATCGGTGCCGCATTCATGCCCGGGCAGAGCGGACGCGACCTCTCATCACGCAAGAGTGACGGTTGCTTCGTCCGTCCAACTTATTGTTGGGTCTATGTGATTTGACGGCTCATTGGTCTTTATTACTGAGGTGGTAGGACTGCTGTATGTCCCACGCTTTCGGCGAAAGGAGGTAGTAGATTACAATTTTCTCTTCTTACAGCGGAGGAGTGCAAGAGCAGTGAAAACACTTAAATGCATGCTACCGGTGCATGCTTGCATGCAGACATGTTGATGTGATTTAAAACCCACTACCATGCATGTGCCACGGTATTTCTGCATGCTTGCATGTGGCTTAGTGCTGAGCCTCTCAACGTCTAGATCAGACGGCAATTATGACTGATTTACTTCATCTAACGGCTACGTCAATTTTGACGATGTGGCTCAAATAGAGGATAGAGAATTCCTAGTAGTGGGGGCTAGCTATTACTAGTAGATAAGTCTTTGTAGAGATTCCACTAGGTGAACTACATACAGAACAAAATGAATGAAGCTACACTTAAAATGCATCTATATACATCCGCATGTGGTTAATGGTGAAATCTCTACAAAGACTTATATTTAGGAACGGAGGAAGTACTAGTATAGTACTAGTACGCATCGTAATTTATCAATGAGATAAATTTGTACAATGCTATGAAGCTTCCAGCTCCTGTTACATGTATCTTATGTCCAAGGTTGCCCGTTGCAACATTTCATCAAATACAAAGGAGACTAACATGCATGCTATTGCATCTCAATGATTGACAGATCATAGCAATATATAATTCCTCCGTTCCAAAATAAGTGTCTCAACTTTGTGCAAACTTTAGTACAAAGTAGTACTACTACTAAAGTTGACACTTATTTTGGAACAGAGGCAGCTAAAGAAAAAAATGATCCATGCAGTCCCTAGCCCATGAACCGTGAACCCTGACCATGCTTCAATTTGCTGGCAACGTTCGAGCTTCCTAATAAATGAAGTTTGCAACCTTTTGACCATCAGATCATTTTGTGCAGTTCCACCAAAATCAAGATGAGCATCCCTGTGGCAAAGAAATTGAAGAAGCGTGATTAGAATAAGATTACTAGGACTAGTTGATGAGACATAAACTTATCACAAATACAGTACGTAGAAGCCAGTAGAGGTATCAGGTATGTGCGCGGCAAAGAAGTAGAGAAATATCCACAGGGAGTGATGTGGGCAGCTGGAGCAGTGGTGCAAGCCGGCTGTAAAGGGAGTTGTACCTGAGGAACGTAGCTCGACCTTGAGGAGGGCGGCAGGAGGTGGCAACTGCCCACGTCGCGGTAGTGAGCAAGGGACGAAGGCAACCTCACCGGCTTTGTGAGAGAGAACAGCGGGGACCCCTGATCGGGACGTGCCGACAGTGGGTTTTCGCCGTTGGTGACGGACACCACATCTACACTAAGCATCCACCCCTTCCCCAAGTGGACGTGATCCGCCGGGATGTTAGAGATGTGGCCACAGTCGTTTTGTGCGAGAGAGTGTGAAGAGAGTAACCCCAGCAAGCAACCGTGTAGGATGGCCCGTCCTGACTATGTATATAGTGGAGCGGTTTCCTTTTATCTCCATATGAACCTATCATATTGCATACGTGCCACTGAAGAAAACAAAATTATTTATAAATGACGCGTCACCTACTACTCGTTCTCCTAAAACATTGCGCTTGGCATATCCAAAATATAAACCTTCCGATAGGCTCTACGAAACTTCTTGAAGTCGAGCAATAATGGAAGTGCAAGATATATCGCTCGCTATATGAGACCGAATGAATTGCTGCACGTCCACCACGTGGGCGAGGGTCGAGGGGCGAGGGAGAGTGATGCTACATACGGAGCAAAATGAGTGAATGTACACTCTAAAATACGTCTATATACATCAGTGTTTGGAGTCTATACTATTAGTTCATATTGAAATCTACTAAGGACATATATATTCCAAACAATACGATATAATCTCTATAACCAAGGTAGTAGGGACGAGGAGTAAACGGATGGAGTAGTAAATTTTTCTCCTCGTCCTGCGAGCCATCACACAGATGGGCGAGGGAGGAGCAAGCTTCACCTCATCCTGCGAGCCACCGCGCCCGTGGGGCGGGAGACGGCGTACTAAGCAAGCTTCTCCTTGTTCTCATGAGTTGACGGGACACATTAAAATTACTCCAGTGTATAGAGCCTTGCCTCTAAGGTAGGCCCCACATGGTTTGCCTCTTTTTTAATTTAACATAACGCGTCAAGTCGCAATTTGTTTGTTCACCCGTGGTAGACGATCCTCCCTCCACCAAGTGGACAACCAGTACACGTGCCAAATTACCACATGGGCTGCCTTTTTCGTACAGAAACGAGCTCCACCGTGTACCCGCGCGGGTGTGGTTGGGAAAGAGACGGGAGTATGTGCGTCGTGCATGCACCTCTTCTCTTCGTGCACGTCCCCCACCTACGTGGGTGTGTGTGAGAGATACAAACCGCGTTCGTGAGTGTTTTTTGTTTTGTGGTGGGGTGGGGGTGGGGGGGGGTTGATTGCGTGACTTATTTGTGGGAATATGTGTCGATGACATCTCAAACAAAATTTTGCATGCAATGTGTGTGAAATGGAGGCCTATCCATATCATACATAGAGGGTCGGGCAATCCACGAGAAGAGAGGGAGGGGTCATAGCTATCGATAGAGTCGAAGAGAGGATCAAGTACGGGTGGGTGCGAGATCGATGAAGAGAGCCATCGAAATTGCATGTGTGTGTGCAAGTCAAAGATATAGGGCGACTGGCCTACCGGAACGTTAGAGGGCACATGTCAATTTTGTGTGTGGCAGGGAGACATGACTAGAGCGCTTGATGTATCGGTGTGTGTGTGGGGGGAGGGTGGGGGAGGGTAGGCAGCGGCCTAACTATAGAGGTAGAACGACTCGTATATGTGTTGAGAAGGAGAGACCCAGCTATGTCATGAGGGAGATCGGTCGACATCCATACATAACTGAAGGACGGGAAATATGATGGGATAGAGAGAGAAAGGAGAGAGAGAGGGAGGGAGGGGAGGGAGAGGGGTAGAGTGCTGGATGGGTGATGGAGTTGCTTCTCGTGAGATGTTGGGAGAGGCCTACTAGACAAACCGAGGGTGGAACTGCAATGTTATCAATAAGAGTGGGGATGTGTTTCTGTGTGTGCTCATGCGTGATAGATCTGCTTCAGACGCATCCATGGATGATGAAGGGGAACCATGTGTTTGGTAAGCAAACCTAACTAGATCGGTAGATCAATTGTTGTTTGCTCGGAGGAAGGGAGAGACACAACTAATGAGGTAGATCGATCGATGTGTGGGTAAAAAGGAGTTATAAGGACCTAGCTGGCTATATGTATAGCGAGATATCGGTCGGTGTACGTCCATTTGTTAGAGGCAACTAAGGCCCAGCGAGATGGATAGACAGAGAGAATGGAGCTAGGAGGTGGTGCGAGAGGCCCAATTACTAACTGGATAGGGGGAGGAGTGTGCGGTTGTGAGATCGATTAAAAGAGGGGTGAGAGTTTACACGTGTGTCTGACCGTATGAGAGACACGAGGCAAGGACACATAAAGGAGGAGATTGAAGCTGTGTGTGTATGCTATAGGCAGGCATCGCTGGAGAGGTTTATCGATCGGTGTGTGTCGGAAAGGAGTTGTGGAGACTTTGGGAGAACGACCTAAAGGAAAAAATGAATGTGCCCGGTGGATAGAATGCCGAGGGAGGGGGAGGGCGAGGAGGGCGTGTGCATGCACGAGAGAAAGTTAGTGGTAGCTACAAAGGTTACAGGACTGTGTGGGTGTAAGAGACTAACAAAGATCATAATTTGATATGAAAGCGGATTCATATATTTGAATAGGAGATCATAGTGTTTTAAACATTGCATGCATGAATATAGCGGTGATACACGTGATGTGCACATGTTATACCATAATGTGATAATGCATGGCGTTTGCAACTCACAGCCTAAATGCCGAACAATCTAAACCATACTATACATCAAACAATCTCACATTTTATTTGAATTTGAGATAATGTGCGGCGCTTGCAGCTTACAACTAAATATCGAGCAATCTAAACAATACTATATATCGAACATTCTCACATTTTATTTGAATTTGTGGTAATGTGTGGTGTTTGCAACTCACATCTAAATACTTGTAGGCGTAGGGGCGGGCACCATACATAATGTGATAAACACATTATACATATGAGACATGGTTTAGATTATGAAGATCTAGCTAGAGCTAGAAATGTAATGTGATTTGAAATCAAAATAAAGTGGATTCAAAATCTAGTTCGAGTTCATATAGTACACATAGTTCATATGTAACTCGATACTGATCATGTGGTGTGCTGTGAAGATAATACACCAACGATGGTTTAACTTGACAATAATGATGATTGTAGATCTTATTAAAACAGAGAAATGAATTCAAATGCTTTGACTTCACGACAATCATTATTGTATATCTTATTCAAATTTAGTTCAGATTTTAGCGGTAGTATATATGTTTGGAATGTACTAAAACATTCATTTGAGTAGTAGGTTGCATGCATTATACACGTAGAGAAATATTTTAATTGAACATAACATGAACTCAAAGTTTTGAATGACATTTGTAGTGCGCATTGATTTGGTACAATACACGTTAGGCTTGTCCGGAAATTTCAACCCGCGCCTTGTTAGCCCGAAATATTTAAGATATATCTTTGTCTCACAGTTCGACAACTCCCTCCATCTGAACCCGCACCTTGCTATTCCGAAATTACAACGCGCGCGAAAACTCCCACCTCCTGTGAAATCCCGACACGTGAAATGCCCGTGGTACCCGGAACCGAAAGAACTGCCTCAAATCGTTGGGGGGTACTTTCGTAACTTACCCCACATTTCGGACAAGCGCGTCTCTAAGCCATGGTTCCCCCGCTGCCATCCCATCCGCCCACCCATTCGTACACCGAGGCCGCGAAAACCCGCGACGAAACCCCACACCCTGTTCCATCCGCCATCCAGCCGGAGCTTCTTCCCCGACGACATCGTCCACAGCAACACCTCGACGTCCCTCATCCACCGTACCGGATGAGGATCCGTTGTCGATCTCATCGTCCCGCCGGTTCAGCCACCCCGTCCTCCACCTCCAAGGAGCTGCCCCGACGTTCCCCTCGTCTTTCGCGCCACCTCCATTCCCACACCGCCGTCTTCACCTGCACCACCGGAAGAGCATCATCATCACCGCTTCTCGGATGAAGCTGCAGCCTAATCGGTGCCACCAAAGAGGTTGTACACTAATCGCCGCATTTTCTTCTTGATTCGATCTCACGGTGCTGCCGGCGCTCGGTCCCGAGCCAACACGGCGCGGCTCCATCCACGGCGGCGTCGCCGGCCACTTCCTCCACGGCGTCGCTCCCTCGGCAGCGACGTCCACATCAATAGGAGCTACTGCTTCTTTAGCTCTCGCTCACGCTGCTGCTCCGCTCTTGCTCTCGGTCCCCTGCCTGGTCTGCTCTTGCTATTGCTCTTTCCCGCGCTGCTGCTCTTGCTCTTGCTTGCGATGCTGCTCCGATTTGGCTACACTTCAGTCGACTGAATTGACTTTTGGGTCAGTCGATTTCCAAGGGGTGGGCTCGCCGGGGTGAAGGAAGAACCAGCCGCAGCGGGGAGGGGGGCTCGCCGGAGAGGTACCCCACTATCTATCTTAGGGTTCAGGATGGGGGCGGTGGTCGCCGGCGTTGGCGGGGCGGTGGCGTGGGGATCGCCGGAGAAAAAGCTCGGCACGGGGGGCCTAGAGGGATGGCCGGGGCGGCGGCGGACCGGCGATGGGGAGTGTTTTCGGGGCGGGCGGGGCGGCGCACCGCCGGCCGCGGGCGGCGGGGGGCTGCTGTTTGGCCGGTGGTGGCTGGCGGCTCAGGGGGGTGGAGGTGGAAGATGAACCGCAGGCCCTTGATTTCGTATCCAACGGCTGCAAAATCGACTGACCAGATATGAAAAAGTCAATCGACCGACGTGTAGCCTCACCTTGCTAGTGCGTTCAGTTTTGACAGCAAAATTCAGTTTTGACAGCAAAAGTCAGTTTGGACAGTTAGGTTCAGTTTCGACAGTTAAGTTCAGAGATGAGCGGCTGATGTATTTTACATCTAGCACTTCGTGGTTATGTATTTACGTCATGTATTGGAGATGCTATTAGAATTCCACTCAGGTTAACGTTGTTCGTTGTCTCTCTTGTCCTGCTTCAGCCTCGGCCGCATAATTCACCGGAGTTGCTCCAACGATTTAAACCCTCCATCACAGCGGAGCAGTACCTCGGGCTCCATCTCCAGACGCCTAAGATCTTCTTCCCCTCCTCCGATAGCAAAGTCAGACGGAGCATCCTCACCGGCCAACCCAATCACGCTGAGATCGACATGGCTTCGCCAAAGAGGTTGTATACTTGTTGCATCTCTTTTTTACTCTACATGGTATATATATTGTCCACTGAGCACACGAATTTGTTCCTTTAGTATCTCCTTGAAAGAAAAAATGTAGGAATTTTAATTTTCACTTGTCCTCCTTTTCAAATTCCTATTCATGAAGCACAAGACTAAGAGATAGTAGCATAATAGCATTATAACCGTACCTTTTCTTGTGGTTTGACTTAATCTCACCATGCTTCTTTGCATCCTGTGATCTTCCAATTGTGGTGAATCAAACACCCAGATTGGCGTAAACTCGTGTTTTTAAATTCTCTGTTTTGCACGTGCATTCCTATCCTATTCCTGTCTATTTCCTATCCCTGCATTGTTAGAATCCTCCAATTCAAACGAACCCTTACAGAATTACTTCTCTTACAGATAGTTGTCAAAGAAAACCTTGCGTGGTTTGTCCCGGTCCTGCTGCGCCGTCGTCCACCCCAGCTCAGCTGCTCCAACGACAGAAGGGTCCAGCAGAGCAGGGATCCGCCTCCAGATCGCCTTTCGCCGCCTCGTATCTTTCTTCCCCCACCGGCAGCCATGAAAACTGCATTACCATCATCAACCGAAAGCAGATGACCTCGAGGACTACACGGTCCGCAAGAGAGGTCGCACTCTTTCGCTTTCTTCACGTTATGCATCGCTAATATTACATGCTGCTTTATCGTCCTGTTCACCGATTAGACTCGAGTCAGCTCCAAACTAATGGTCAAACTTGAGTTTTTAAATGGTTGTGGGGTACATATCGGGCCGCTATCAATAGTATCTATCTACTATCCGTTAATCTCCGGTGTCTACTATGAGTTTCATGTTGGGTGGGAAACAAACAAAGAAAGAAGCCATTATCTCAGATTTATTAACTAAAGCCATTATCTGCCTGCTATTATTGGTTTTGGGTCTATCCACAGGTTGCTACCATCACTCTAGATTTCTGCATGCACTCCTTACATAATCTCCATATGTTTTATTCCTATGCATGACAGTTATTGTAAACAATGGAACTGAACATGTAGAGCAAAAGAGACGAGCCTTGCATGGCAATATAATTTCATGCATACGTCGCTCCATGGTAGGCGCAAAGGCAGCCCCCCTCCACGCATTTTGGATTGTAATCGAGAGGAAGATATCTGTTCTGAGGGGGATTCAGAAGAAGAAGATAACTCCTATTTACCCCCTGAGGTCTTCGCTCTAACTTGGCATGCTGATGTTGGTTATATCATGCGTATGATGTCTTGCATTGCTTACTTTATACGTCAAATATGTCATCTGCTTAGTTTAGACATCCTTTGTGCGAATGCCACCTGTTTAGTTTATTCATCATTTATGTGAATTATGCAACGCCACCTTGTTTAGCCAGGCATCATATATGTGAATTTTGCAATGCCATCCTGCTTAGCCACCATCTTATATGTAAATTATATCAGGCCATCTTTTTTTTGTTACATATTACATTTGTCAACAATGTTAGTACATTCAATCGCTTCGTGGTGCATCAGCCATTTTACACGGTGATGGCAAATTCGGAGTGAAAACAAGGTCTTCAGAGAAGACTATGCTATCTGACGAAGCGCATATCTTGTCGGTTACGGATAGCTCCTCGTGAGGAGGATTCGTAGACAGATGACCAATCCTATTCCCCCGAGGTGTATGCTCTAACTTGGCAGGGTTATGTTGCTCATATCGTATGTATGGTGTCTCGCATTGCTATGCCATTTGATTAGTTTAGACATGCTTTGTGTGAATGCCAATTGCTCAAAGTGTCTAATTACCATATATGTGAATTATGCATTGCCATCTTGTTGCAAGACATTATATATGTGAATTATAAAATGCTATCTTGTTGCAAAGGCATTATATATGTGAATTATGCAATGCCATGTTGTTTAGCCAATCATCATGTATGTGAATTATATCATGCTATCATTTTTTTGTATTACGTGTTCCATTTTTCGACAACGTTTGTATATTCAACTACTCTTCCTGCATCAGCCATTTGAAGCGGTGATGGAAGTATCTCGAGTGAAAACAAGGTATTCAGAGCAGACAATGCTACTCTTTGAAGCAGACATCTTGTCGGGTTACAGAGAGCTCCTCGAGAGGAGGATTCAGAGGACCGATGACCAGTCCTATTTCCCCGAGGTCTATGCTCAAACTTGGCAGGTTATATTACCCATGTCATGCATGTTGTCTTGCATTGCTTAGTTTTTACATCATATATAGATTGCCATCTGCTTACTTGCTTACTATATAAATCATATATTTGAATTATATCATGCCATCATGTTTACATAGTACATACACATCATCTATCTGAATTATGGCATGGCAACCCATTTAATAAACACATCATATAGTTATATCATCTCATCCTGTTTAGTGTTTACAGTCATCATATTTAGAATTATGGCATTCTATCCATGAATGTATGTGAATTATGGCATGCCAACCTATTTAATGAACACATTATATAGTTATGTCATGTCATCCTGTTTACATAGTCTCATATTTTGAACTATGTTTTTCCAGTTTTTTTAGTTAGCCATCATAATGTGAAATTGTGTCATGCTATCCTGTTTAGTTAGCCATCATATATGTGAAATTGTGTCATGCTATCCTGTTTGGTTAGACAACATAAATATGAATTATTTCATGCCCTCTTTTATTCCCCACTATCCATTGCACATGTCTATCATACAATGTCTATACTTCCAATTACTTTTCTTGTTTATCAGCCATTTGAATTGGAGAGCGTGATGGCAGTATCTAAGGGAGTAACAACACAGTCTTCAGAAAAGATTGTGCTACCAGTTGATGCAGATAGAACCACAGTTGTACTTGCCCAAGGACCAGATCCACCACACATAACCCAGACTCTCGCAGATTGTACCCCTACCCAATTGGACAGAGAACCAGCTATACCCCTTTTAACCCCAACCCCGGCAGATAGTAACCCAGTTCCAGTTGACACAGTATCGTCTCCACCACAGAGCACCCAAACACGAGCGGTTAGTAAGGGAACTGCAGTGCCCAAAGCACGAGGACCACCACTCAGAATCCCAACTCAACGCTTAAAGGAGAAGAAGATTTGTTCTCAGGTCTGGTTCTGTAGCTATGGTTCATACTCCTTTGCTCTTGCATTATCAGATTTACTCATACCAACTATTTTCAAATTTGAAGGATGGAATTGAAACTCCAATGGCGCAACAGTATGTTTTAAACCTGTTTCTTTAACTCGGGTTTGTCGTTGTAACCTGCTCTATGTTGATTTCAGTTTCAATTGAATAAACAGTTATGTTCTCATGTCATGCACATTACAAGTGTTGTTATTGCTCTGTAGTTACCCACACTTATATTCTGTCTATTCTGCTTTGTCTTGAACAAATATTATTTGAACTGTGTCTCTATCTTGATTTTGGCAACAAAAACTAGAATGATATAGACCATAAAGTGACCATGGCACATAGATATATGTTTGTTTCATGTTGTTATCCTGTCCACTTTACTACTGAACTCATTTACCAAAAATGAGTTTCACATACAACATGGTAAACATGTGATGTGTCTTCTTGTTTCTCTTTTAGAATGCGGACAAAATATTGGAGAACAGTACCGCATTGTCCAATGGTAAAGGAAGTAATGCAGATAAGGTTCAAGATAGTGAGACATCCCTGTTGGTCTCCAAGAAAGCTGATAAAAACTATCTTGATGACAGTGAGGGAACCCAAAAGTCCTGTCTTGATGTAATGTTCAAGTTACTGGCCATTACTGCTGGCACAAGCTCTTGAACTTCATTTGCCTGAATCAGTTCGTCTTCTTGAGTCTCAACTTCAAGTTGAAAGACATCAATCGGATGTCTTGACAGAAGTCAAGGACCGAGGAAGTCCCCGCAGAATTCAGATGCATATTTTCGTGCAACAAAGAAGTTACCGGAGGATTTAAGCGCCAAACAAGAGAAAGTTAATAAGCTTCCTAAGCATCTTGCCAAGCATTATGGGTACCCAGGATATTCTTTCTTGAGATCTTCAAGTGGTTTCAGTTCTCGATTTGTTTTGCTTTGGCGTTTATTTATTTGGTCGCCAACTTTGACAACCAGTGTATATGATATGCTGCTTTGTTCCCTATATTTGCACTGGTGGCGAACTTTGATGCCCAGTGGATGTAATATGTGTAACGGCCGTGATAGCCTAGCATAAGTTGCTTGCTTATTTATTTCCTTGTTGTCTTGTTTATTTGTTTGCTTGTAGTCAGTGCAGTTGTTTTTTAAAACTAGGCCACAATAACCATGGGCTAATATTTACTGTAGTGACACTGGGCCTCCTACGGGCCGTAGAAACAGTGGGCCTTCTACGGGCCGTAGAAACAGTAGGCCTTCTACGGGCCGTAGAAACAGTGGGCCTTCTACGGGCCGTAGAAACAGTGGGCCTTCTACGGGCCGTAGAAACAATGGGCCTTCTACGGGCCGTAGAAATAATGGGCCTTCTACGGGCCGTATCATCAATGGGCCTTATACGGGCCGTATGACCATAACGGGCCATCTTTAATAGGCCGTATTTGATGACACTATGAAAACGGCCCAACGTATTAAAGGACCACAAACGGGCCGATGTAACCACGGGCTGAATTTGGCCCACAAGCGTAAAAATGACAAGAACGGGCCGTAAGTAAACGAATCTTTGGAAATGAGCCCAAGAATAAATTGGCTCGAGAAGGCCGAAGATAACATTTCTTTGAAACAGCCCAACCGAATAAAGGGCCCTTAATGGGTATAAAGTGATATCTTTGTTCATTACGGGCCGTTCACCACGGGCCGTTAGTGGGTGTAAAGTGATACACCGTTCATTGCGGGCGGCCACCACGGGCCGTTAATAGGCCAAGAGTTACATAGGGCCTCATATGGGCGAAAGACGTCATGGGTCATACATGGGCCGAAGTGAAAATTTGGAATCATATTGGATGGCCCAGATGACGCTACTGGGCCTAATTCGGATAGGGCGTAACGGGCCTTGGGTTAGTGGGCTGTAAATGGGATATATGCGAACAAGCCGTTAAGAGGCTTTCCATGGGCCGGCCCGCCACCTTTTAACCAAGTCAAACGGGCCGGCCTTTTCACAGGAATGGGCCTCTGTTGGGTCGTGCCACGTGTCGACGTATCATAGACGCCTTCTGTCCAATTAGTGGATGACATCTGTCCCAACGGTGAGCCGACACGTGTTTCCTCCAGCCAATGATGATTTTACACGTGGAAAATCCCCATTTGTTGGGGCGGTTAACGGGTTATCGGATCCAAAACCCGACCCGATAGCTTAACGGCGTTCCGTTACGGTGGATGCCACGTGTCGGTCACCCTTGACGCAGCGATTACGGGGACGCGCGATTTATCGTCATGGAAGTGGACACTTCCGTGATGATAATTTTGTAATGTCATCGAACACTTCTACGACAGCATAGGTATGACTATCTTGATTTTGTCATAAATTTGTCATGGATGTACATGCATGACAAAAAACGTGACCTACTGTGACAAACACGTAGCTATGTGTTTAATCTCTCTCTCGTGATCTATATCATGGGCTTTGTTAATATAGTCAGATCATATGATGTTTCTCCCCTCTATACTCTTGTTATGATGAAATGAATCTTTACCCTTCAAAGTTTTGTCTTGTCGGATTGAATATTCAAAGATGAGAACACATGATATATGTCTTGCAATAGAATACTTGAGGTGACAATGAGGTATCTATTGATTCACTTGATATGTGTTATGGCATTCAACTTGCGGATTCCCGCGGTGATATTGGGGTAATCTATGCATAGGGGTTGATGCACGTTTTTCTCCGACAGAAACTTTGGGGTCTCTTTTATAGTTCTTTGTGTGGATTGAGTATTATGAATATGAATTTGCTTTGGTGATATCTAGTACGAACTCTAGGATAGATCGAACGGAAAAAATAGCTTTGTGTTATTTTAGTACAAACTCTAGAATAAATCGAACGGAAAGAATAGCTTCGAGGAGGTTTTTGTACCGTACAAACAATTCTATCTTTTGTTCTCCACTAATAGGAACTCGGGAGTGATTCTTCGTTACACTTTGAGGGATAATCATATGATCCAACTATGTTAGCATTGTTGAGAGATCGCACTAGCAAAAGTACGGACCCTGGGCCTTGTTTTCAAGCATTGCAATACCGTTTGTGCTCACTTTTGTTACTTGCTACCTTGTTGTTTTTTATTGTTCGCACTACAAAAACTCATATCTACTATCATTACTACACTTCTATTACCATCTCTTCACCAAACTAGTGCACCTATACAAATTACCATTGTATTTGGTGTGTTGGGGACACAAGAGACTTTTTGTTATTTGGTTGCAGGGTTGCTCGAGAGAGACCATCTTCATCCTACACCTCCCACGGATTGATAAACCTTAGGTCAACCACTTGAGGGAAAATTGCTACTATCCTACAAAACTCTGCGCTTGGAGGCCCAACACAAGTCTACTAGAATAAAGTTGCGTAATAGACATCATAGACCTTTCTCGAACACTATCAATGCTACTATAGATTGCCATAAACAAACTGTCAGTGTTAGCTTTAGTGATGAGTCTCATGACTTTAATTTCTCTAAGTTTAGTAGACAACCTCATAAGAAATAATTACCGAGTAATGATGAAATAATTGGGCTTGCTTCTATTGCTATGCCTCCTACTGATCCTTCAGAACAATATTTGCTAGACCATGAAAATGATATGCACTTGCATGAAAGAAATCAAATATATAAAATATTGTTTGAACAACAACCTCTGCTTAAACACAATTTGCCTATTGAAACTCTATGAGGTCCTCCTCCACCTAAAGGTGATCCTATGTTTGAACTAAAACAATTGACAAACACTTTGAAGTATGCTTATCTTGATGAAAAATACATATATCCTGTTATTATTAGTGCACCTTTCAGAACATGATGAAGAGAGATTATTAAAAAATTTGAAGAAGCACCATGCTGCCATTGGATATACTCTTGATGATCTTCTCTCTGTCAGCACATGATTAATATGGAACCTGATGCTAAACCCGTTGTCGATCATCAACGATGATTAAATCCTAAGATGAAAGAAGTGGCAAGAACTGAAATACTAAAGCTTCTGGAAGCAGGTATAATCTATCCCATAGCTGATAGTAGATGGGTAAGTCATGTTCATTATGTCCCTAAGAAGGGAGGTATTATTTTGTTCCTAATGATAAAAATGAACTCATTCCACAAAGAATTGTTACTCGCTATAGAATGGTAACTGATTTTCAAAAATTAAATAAAGCTACTAGAAAATATCATTACTCTCTACCTAATGCTAGAAAGATCGTCTAAGCATACACACTTTTATTTCCTTGATGGATATTCTGGTTTCTCCAAAATACCTGTTTCACAACCTAATCAAGAGAAAACCACCTTTACTTGTCCTTTTGGAACCTATCCTTATAGACGTATGCCTTTTGGTTTATGCAATGCACCTGCTACCTTTCAAACATGTATGACTGCTATATTCTCTGATTTTTGTGAAATGATTGTTGAGGTTTTCATGGATGAACTTCTTTTGATGATTTCTTAAGCAACCTTGATCAAGTTTTGTAGAGATGTGAACAAACTAATCTTGTCTTGAATTGGGAGAAGTGCCACTTTATGGTTAATGAAGGTATTGTCTTGGGGCATTAAATTTTTCAACAAGGTATTGAGGTGGATAAAGCTAAAATTGATGCAATTGAGAAAATGTCGAGTCCTAAATATATTAAAGGTATTCATAGTTTCCTTGGTCATGCTGGTTTCTATATGAGATTTATTAAAGACTTCTCTAAAATTTCTAGGCCTCTTACAATCTTTTACAAAAGGATGTTCCATTTGTTTTTGGTGATGATTGTGTAGAAGCCTTCGAAACACTTAAGAAAGCCTTAACTTCTGCACCTATAGTTCAACCACCTGATTGGAACTTGCCTTTTGAAATTATGTGTGATGCTAGTGATTATGCTGTTGGTGCTATTCTAGTACAAGGAGTTGATAAGAAATTAAATGTTATCCATTATGCTAGCAAAACTCTAGACGTTGCCCAAAGAAATTATGCTACTGCTGAAAAATAATTTTTAGCAGTTTGTGTTTGCTTGTGATAAATTCACATCTTACATTGTTGATTCCAAAGTAATTGTTCACACTAATCATGCTGCTATAAAATATCTTAGGGAAAACAAAGATGCTAAACCTAGACTCATTAGGTGGGTTCTCTTGCTACAAGAATTTGATTTACATATCACTGATAGGAAAGGAGCTGAGAACTTCGTAGTTGATTACTTGTCTAGGTTAGAAAATATTCTTGATGACCCTCTACCTATTAATGATAGCTTTCCTGATGAACAATTAGCTGCAATAAATGTTTCTCATAATACTCCTTGGTATGCTGACTATGCTAATTATATTGTTGCTAAATACATACCACCTAGTTTCACATACCAACAAAAGAAAAAAATTCTTCTATGATTTCAGACATTACTTTTGGGATGACCCACATGTTTATAAAGAAGGAGTAGATGGTATTATTAGACGTTGCGTACCTGAGCATGAACAGGAACAAATCCTACGGAATTGTCACTCCGAAGAATATGGAGGAGATCATGCGGGAGATAGAACTGATCACAAGTTATTGCAATCTGGTTTTTATTGGCCTACTCTCTTCAAGGATGCCCGTAAGTTTGTGTTATCTTGTGATGAATGTCAAAGGATAGGTAATTGTTAAGTGTCAGAAAATGCCTATGAATTATTCACTTGATGTTGAACCATTTGATGTTTGGGGTTTTGATTATATGGGACTTTTACTTCCTCTAAT
Organism: Aegilops bicornis; assembly: GCA_021605145.1. NCBI lineage: Eukaryota > Viridiplantae > Streptophyta > Magnoliopsida > Poales > Poaceae > Aegilops > Aegilops bicornis. The sequence continues at coordinate 676,718,206 of CM038675.1, forward strand.
GGGTATACACATATTTTGGTTGTTGTTGATTATGTTACTAAGTGGGTAGAAGCCACTCCGACTAGTAGTGTTGATCATAACACTTCCATTAAAATGCTTAAAGAAGTTATTTTCCCAAGGTTTGGAGTCCCTAGATATTTAATGACTGATGGTGGTTCACATTTTATTCATGGTGCTTTCCGTAAAATGCTTGCTAAATACGATGTTAACCATAGAATCGCTTCACCCTATCATCCTCAATCTAGTGGTCAAGTTGAACTTAGCAATAAAGAAATAAAATTAATATTACAAAAACTACCAATAGGTATCGAAAGAATTTGTCTAAGAAATTAGATGATGCACTTTGGGCCTACAGGACAGCTTATAAAAATCCTATGGGTATGTCTCCTTATAAAATGGTTTATGGAAAAGCTTGTAATTTGCCTCTTGAGTTAGAACATAAAGCATATTAGGAAATTAAAGAACTCAATTATGATTTCAAACTTTCCGGTGAAAAGAGGTTATTTGATATTAGCTCATTAGATGAATGGAAAACCCAAGCTTATCAAAATGCCAAACTATTCAAAGAAAAATTAAAAAGGTGGCATGAATAAAGAATCCAAAAGCGGGAATTCAAAGTTGGTGAATATGTTCTTTTGTACAAGTCTCATTTTAGATTCTTTGCAAGAAAACTTCTTTCCAAATGGGAAGGGCCTTATATTATCGAGGAGGTTTATCGTTCTGAAGCCATTAAGATCAATAATGCCGAAGGCACTAATCCAAAGGTGGTCAATGGGCAAAGAATTAAGCACTATATCTCAGGTACGCCTATTAATGTTGAAACCAATATTATCCAAACCATGACACCAGAGGAGCACATAAAAGAAACCTTCCAAAACACTCTAGAACCCTGAAAAAGAGGAGGTATGTGATACGGTAAGTAAACGTACTCCGAAAAACCCGCAAAAATATTTTTTGTCAGTTTTGGAATATTATAAAAAAATAGGAAAATAAGAAACAACCAGGAAGGCAATCGAGGTGAGCACGATACACCAGGGCGTGCCTTGGTGGGTTGTGCCCCCCTCAGGAACCTTCCCAACTCCGCTTTCCTTCCATTTGCTTGTTTCCCAAGATAAAAAAATCTTTATATACCCCCAGACGTATTGACCACCGCATCACAGAGAAATCTTCTGTTCTTGTTTCGTGCTATTTTTTGTCGGATTTAGATCACCATGGCTCCACCAAGCTCCTCCAAGGACAAGTTCTTCGAGAAGGTCACTAGTGGAAAAATCCTAGCTATGGCATGGCAAAAAGTGCCTTGCTGGCATAGACACCCAATGCCACCAATATGGCACTAGTGAAAATAGTTTAGTGGTGGCATTGGAAGACACGTCAGCGGTATTTTAGTACTGATGGCGTGCCACTTGGATAACGCCAGCAATATATTGTCTTAGCTATGGCGTTTGTTGTGAGCCAACGCCAGCAATTTGTTTTTTTCAGTAATAAAAAAATATACCCAACTATTAGTATATGTGCAGCCATTTAAACTTCTAGTGGTAACTTCAAATCCACACACAATGGTGATCAACTCTCTTGCTACCTACAAGCAAAAGTTATCCGCTAGCTAGCTACAAGCAAAAGTTATCTACTAGCTAAACTAGTACCTACATATATATGCATGCATTAATTACATGTCTCGGCGATGAAGAATGATCCTCATCTTATGTAACTTGTTCCTGTTGCTCTGTCCCTACTTTCTGTAATGGACTTTACGGGTCTTCAGTTCTGCCCTCTCGGCCTTCAGGAGCCGTACCTCCTTCTTCATAGACTCGATCTCGGTGACCAGTTTGTCCTTCTGGTCGATGAGCTTCAATTTCTTATCGCAGTGATCAGAGTTCTCGTCGATCATCTCTTCCTTCTCATTCTTCAGGGAGTCATTCAAGTCCTTGAGTGCCTTCATTGTAATCTCCTTTGACGCAACAAGCTCATGGCTGAGCATGTCCACGTCACATACCAGTAGCTACTGCTGGACCGGTTCTTGAGATGGGTCTCATACATTCGCCACGCAAGTTAAATATTTGAAATCATCATTAATGAATGGTTAGATGATATTTGTATATATGCATGTGTTTGCAATGCTCGTGGATGTTTTTGTAATCTTACCTGGTTGGTGCTCGTTTCGTCTTTGTCAACTTCATAGGCCGTGAAGTTGCATGAGGACGGGTAGTGGTTGTTCCAGCTAGTGGATTTGTCCATAGGCATATCTTGAAGTCCATGTGTTGGTCTCAAGGAGTTTATGAGATGACCAAGGTGCTATTCAAGGAATTATCCATAGATTGGTCATACAGAAGACATGATACAGGTTGATCAAGACTAAGTCAAAGTGTGAATCAAGTTGATCAACACGCAAAGCGTAGAAGATGTACCGAAAGGGATCAAGTGATCCTATGGTATGGTAAGCATTGTCCATTATGCTTCGTGTACTAACCCATGGTCTACATGAGAGTTTTATGTGGGGTTAGTTATGTTTCCATGGACTTGCTTCAAGAGGAAGATCTCATACAACCCATGGAGGATGACATCAAGTGGTGTGCAAGTTCAAGTGGAGCATCACTAACATATCATGCTTGAAACTTGCCGTCCATTTTGGTGACAATGGACTTGGGAAGATGTGCCAAAGAGTGTCTCACCCATAGTGGAGTATGGGGGAGCAATCTACTTGTCTTCATCAAGCCAACACAATCAAGAAAGGTGGCCCAACTTGAGGAAGTCAAGATCATCATCATCTACCTCAAGTGGACTTTGTGCAAGGAAAAGGTTTTCCCTTGGTGGGTTTTCGGTTTTACCGGTCTCATGGTGGTAGTTGAGAGACCGGGTTATAGGATCGATTGTGGTACTATCAAGGGGGCTCTCAAGTAAGTAGCTTGATCATATCATCCGTAGAGAGCTCAAACCATTGCATCCTTGCATCATCTTCTTGGTTCTTGTTTTGTGTTTCTCTTTGGGAGTTTTAGAGATTATGTTCATCTTCATGACAAGCTCGAGTTCATCGAAAACGGAGTTCATATGCATCTTCTATGATGTTTCCGATGTTGGAGTTTTTGCCGGTTCTTCATTTATAGAGGTTTCACATCTCTATATCATTGGATTTTTCCTACTACCTCTTCTAAATATGACCTCAAGCTTGAGCTGGAGTCGCTTTGGATAGTACTCGTCGTCATCTATCCAACAAGCTTTAGTTTGCTCAATTCTAAGCTCATATGCAGAAGTCATGGTAGTTCTGGTTTCTTGCTCCTTCTGTTTTCTTGGGTAGTTTTTCAGCTTGAGCGGTAGTACAGAGCGGTATGTAGTACCTCTCAAGCGGTAGTACCTCTCCCTCGAGCGGTAGTACCACTTAGGCAGTACTTCTGTTGACTAGTACCGCTTTCACTTCCGCTTATTTTTATGCTTCTATTACCCTATCCACTTGAGCGGTAGTAGAGCGGTAGTAGAGAGAGGTAGTGAAGGAAATATGCCCTAGAGACAATAATAAAGTTGTTATTTTATATTTCCTTATATCATGATAAATGTTTATTATTCATGCTAGAATTGTATTAACCGGAAACTTGATACATGTGTGGATACATAGACAAAACACAGTGTCCCTAGTAAGCCGCTACTAGACTAGCTCGTTAATCAAAGATGGTTAAGTTTCCTAACCATATACATGGGTTGTCATTTGATGAATGGGATCACATCATTAGGAGAATGATGTGATGGACAAGACCCATCCGTTAGCTTAGCATATTGATCCTTCAGTTTTATTGCTATTGCTTTCTTCATGTCAAATACATATTCCTTCGACTATGAGATTATGCAACTCCCGGATACCGAAGGAATGCCTTGTGTGCTATCAAACGTCACAACATAACTGGGTGATTACGAAGAAGCTCTACAGGAATCTCCGAAGGTGTTTGTTGGGTTGGCATAGATCGAGATTAGGATTTGTCACTCCAAGTATCGGAGAGGTATCTCTGGGCCCTCTCGGTAATGCACATTGATACATCTCTAACGTATCTATAATTTTTGATTGTTCCATGCTGTTATATTATCAATATTGGATGTTTTATAATCATTTTATATCATTTTTTGGTACTAACCTATTGACATAGTGCCAAGTGCCAGTTGTTGTTTTCAGCATGTTTTTTTACATCGCAGGAAATCAATATCAGATGGAGTCCAAATGCAACGAAACTTCACGGTGATTTTTTTGGACCAGAAGACTCATAATGGGCCATGGCTACGCTTGGGGGTGCTCCGAGGAGAGCACAGCCCACCAGGGCGCGCCAGGAGGCCCGGGCGCGCCCTGGTGGGTTGATCCCACCACGGGTGCCCCCGGACCACCTCTTGGCTCTATAAATACCCCAATATTCCCAAAACCCTAGGGGAATCAACAAAATATTGATCCAGCCGCCGCAGAGTCCAGAACCACCAGATCCAATATAGACACCATCTTGGATGGGGTTCACCACCTCCATTGGTGCCCCTCCGATGATGCATGAGTAGTTCTTTGTAGACCTTTGGGTCCATAGTTAGTAGCTAGATGGCCTCCTCTCTCTCGTTGAATTCTCAATACAATGGTCTCTTGGAGATCCATATGATGTAACCCTTTTTGCGGTGTGTTTGTTGGGATCCGATGAACTTTGAGTTTATGATCAGATCTATCTTTTTATATACATGAAAGTTATTTGTCTTATATGCATGATTGCTTATAGCCTCATATTTCTTCTCCGATATTTGGGTTTTGTTTGGCCAACTTGATCTATTTATCTTGCAATGGGAAGAGGTGGTTTGTAGTGGGTTCGATCTTACGGTGCTTGATCCCGGGATGTAAGGGGAACCGACACGTATGTATCGTTGCCACTAAGGATAAAATGATGGGGTCTATCTCTACATAGATAGGTCTTGTCTACATCATGTCATCGTTCTTATTGCATCACTCTATTTCTCCATGAACTTAATACACTAGATGCATGCTGGATAGCGGTCGATGTGTGGAGTAATAGTAGTAGATGCAGGCAGGAGTCGGTCTACTAATCTTGGACGTGATGCCTATATAATGATCATTTCCTGGATATCATCATGATTATTTGAAGTTCTATCAATTGCCCAACAGTAATTTGTTCACCCATCGTTGGCTATTTTTCTCGAGAGAAGCCACTAGTGAAACCTACGGCCCCCGGGTCTCTTCCTCATATATTTGCCTTTGCGATCTACTTTTCCTTTGCATTTATTTTCAGATATATTAAACCAAAAATACAAAAAATGCCTTGCTGCATTTTATTCTTATTTATTTTATTTGGCGTTCGATCTATCAATCTACTACAAATTTATCTCACGCCCGTTTGCCTATCTTGAGGCGCCGTACCCGGAAGGGATTGACAACCCCTTTAACACGTCGGGTTGCGAGGATTTGTTATCTGTGTGCAGGGACTGTTTACGTTGTGTTGTTTGGTTCTTCTACTGGTTCGATAACCTTGGTTTCATATCTAAGGGAAATACCTACCGCCGATGTGCTGCATCATCCCTTCCTCTTTGGGGAAATACCGACGTAGCTTCAAGCAACATCAAAAGAAAGTTCTGGTGCCGTTACCGGGGAGGATCTTCAACATATACCAGGTTCCTAATCACAAATCTCATCTCCTGGCAATTTACATTATTTGCCATTTGCCTCTCGTTTTCCTCTCCCCCACTTCATAAAAATTTGCCGTTTTATTCGCCCCTCTTTTCCGCTTGTCGTTTTCTCGCCATGACCGACCCTAAAAAGGCTAAGGGTTTTCTCCCGAGCTTTAATGCTTTGGATAGCCCCTCTGTCCTCTCTAAGCTCATAAACAATGATGCTATGGATGGATCTACCGGGTTGTTAAGGAAAATCTTAACAATTGTGATGAAGATGATCCCATAATTTTTCGTTATTTGCTTGATGAATTTTGAAAGATGCTTGGGATAGGCTGTTAATAATTCGAGCTAGCTTTGTGCCCCAATATCAGATAGAGATATACTTGAAAAGTTTTTACGTTGGTTTACCTTCTTCCTTCAAACAAGTTTTGGATTCTATTTTTGAGAACAGTTTTCTTGAAGGGGATGCCGTTGATACTTATGAAAAGATAAAAACTATATTCGGGCACCCCAAAGGAGAAAATGTTGAATCAACTACCCTTATGTGCTTTTATCAAAATGAAATAATTAAAGAGATGAAAGCTAGTTTAGATACGAATTTTCGCAACGTGCTTAATCTCTCTTCTGCTATCAACGGCTACACTGGTGCACATCGGTCCTAAACAAACGGATTTTAACCCCTTTCCGCGACGGCATTTGGAACCGTCGCCAAGTGAGTGTGGGCGATAGGGCGATCCTTCCCACACGACCCAGAAACCGTCGGGGATATGCCCTCCTGGCACACACGTTCGGCAAAATGACGTCGTGTGCGACCGGCGAGCGCTCAAATACGGAAATACGTATAGTAGAGCTAAAAATACAATTATACGGCAAAATTGTTTCCGGTCGCAAGTACATCCCACACAGTTAGTCCCCGCTAAACGTTTCCGTTCGTATGTGCATCCCACGCAGTCGCTCCAAGGAAAACGTTTCCGTTCACAGGTACATCACAGACAATTTTTCCTGTTAAATCATTTGTGATAGTGTTGCCATTGCACACGATATTAATAATTTTATCATTTGCGTTATTGAATACATCACATAGGGTGCGTAGAAGAAACTGTGTGGCAAAGGCTGTCCATCACACACACTTTTTATGTGATAAACATTTGCGCAAGGTGGCCTAACGCAAAAAGTTTTCAAGAGAAAGTCCTGTGTGAAGTGGAGATTGATCGCACACATAGTGGACCCTAAATGTTTCTGATCTCCACATATATCACAGATGTTTCGCTTTCGCAAACCGTGTGCAGTGTAATCCCTAATTAATCCAATTAATCCCTAATTTAAAAATCACATGTTTTGAATTTGAAAGTAGGCAATCACTTGTTTCATATCCAACCATGTTTATTACAAATATAGGTTCAACCACGAATCCATAATTCAATGCACAAGTACATATGCTGAAGAACTACAGAAGCACCAGGTAAAGATTGATGAACCACAGTTGTACTAAAGACTGTAAAGAGAGAGGCGAAGGACATTCTGCTTGCTGGAGAAGGTGAAGCGTAATGCCCATATTGTGCCTTCGTCCATGCATAAGGCGCGCATGATTCTAGGCCAACCCCTTGTGATGGCTGCCCGTCCATCCTTCACTGTCTTCATTAGGACTTCTCGATGCTCATTGTAGTCTGGATGAAATACTTTAATCTTCATTGCGTGTCCACTAATCATGTACTTTGTGTGGTACTCTTGAGTGAACTGCTTCGGTAACCACTGGGAACGAAAAAGATTCAGACATTGTTGTCTAACAACTCATTATGGGCAGTAAAAAGAGAAGGCTGCAGAGTTTGTAGTTACCATCCTACAGCTCACTGTTGTGTTGGATAGAGCATAAAAAAAATTTCGCTTGCCAACATTCGTATCTTTTTGCTAATAATCCTTATCAGTTTCCTCACTTGATGCTTGTTCATCAATATCTCATTGTGCCATACACAAAAAGGGTCGATGCGTGGATCCTTGCCAAGTGCATATGTACCTACAAGCAACAAGTCAATATTAGAAGCTAACTAGTGTCCAGGTCTGGATCTATATACACTACATTATGGAACGACCGGGGGGGGAGTACAAGCCGAGGGATGAAGTTAACCTCGGCGGAAAATGGTGGCCACTCCCGTTGTTGTCCTGCATAAGTAATGGAAAGGCATGATAAGTACAGAAATCTTAACATCAAACAAATATAGCAAAGGTTAACAACATCATCTCCAAATGATAGCTTGAATGTGTTGGTTTCCGCATGCTGTTAAAGCAGATATAAAATGGAAGGCAATGTTACCGACAGCAGGCTTAACAGCCATCAAATATTGCAATTCAAACGGGTATTGTTGAAAATGAATAGAACGTAGGTAATGCTTAAACATCACACTGGATAAATGTGTAAAACTGAAATAAAGGGCACGTGTTAATTACACTAGGAATAACTGGAACCAAATATAGCCGTTCAAACTGGTATTTATGTAGTCGAGCGACACAGTTTCGACTTGCACATAATGAACCACACATTGTGAATCACTGAAATAAACAAGGCATAAATGACCAGTATAACAACCAAATATAGCCATTGAAAACTGGACAGAGTCTCACTACAACCAACCTAACAAGCAGATAAAGATAAAAAAGGCATCTGCTTGATAACTGGAGAAATGCTAAAAAAAGCAACCTAGCTACCAAATACAGATAAACAAGGCATCTGCTTGATAACTAGACAAATGCTAAAAAAAGCAACCTAATAACCAAATACAGATAAATAAGGCATCTGCTTGATAACTGGACAAATACTCACTGCAACCAAACTAAGAACCAAATACAGATAAACAAGGCATTTGCTCGATAACTGAAAAAATGCTCACTCCAACCAACCTAACACCAAATACAGATAAACAAGGCATCTACTCACTATAAACAACCAAATATAGCCATTCGTGAAACTAAACTAGACAATTCATACTTAAACATCACATAGACCTATTGAACAATACATTTTTGCATAACTGAAATAATTAAACATGGCACAGTTAAAGCACCGCTCGGCAAATGCTACTACAACAAAGGGTATGGGTTGGCAAGCTAGAAAAGGTAAGATTTGCTAATAGAATGTTGCCTCACATTTTATGGACGGGATCCTTCCAGTTAGAAGAGCACAGACCCATGGTGCACTCTCTGATGTCACGGATGGGCTGTTTCACCTTGGAATAACCTTCATGGGTGCCCTCCTCGTGGTCGTGGTCGTGGTCGATGAGATCTGACTTGGCAATTGAGGATCCCAAGCTGCCGCCGTAGAACGTGTCCTTCAGAAGTGACAAAATGGGCTCGATGGCGTATAAAGCTCGCAAATCCTTGACCGCTTGGCGGAGGAGATCAGCGGCAGGGCCGTCAAAGAGATCGACGGCGGTTGAACCAGAGGGGTTGGGGATGGACCACTTAACCTGTGACATGGCCCGCGTGAAGCCGTCGGTGTGGACGAGCTTGATGTCGTAGCCAGCTTTCCCGAGATACAGTAATACACTAGCCCGCTGACATGAAGCCTTCGGCATGGCAACGTAGTCAACGTCTTCGCCGGCTTTCGTGGCGACGTATTGCTCCGGGATCGACAGGTCGGGGCGAACGGTGGCCACCTCGCCAACATCCGCCAGAGAGGCCATGATAAACCTCTTCTTGGCCGAACGCTCGTCGGGCTCCCCGAGATACGTGGTCGAGCTTAGGCTGCGACATTCTGGAGCAGGGGATGTGGATATGGCGGGGAGGGACACCGCAGGCCTCATCTAAAAACTCAGGGGAGTGGGGCGACGGTATGGGAATCGCTGGATAACCTAAACTTTATTATCTAAGCTAGGAGGAACGGGCAGACCGGCAGGGTTGGCGGCGGCGCCGGCGGCGGCCGCGAGCTAGGGTTCGAAGGGGGGGAGGGGCGGGTGGGGGACTGTGGAGGGGGTTGGTGTTTGAGGATACGCCGTGGCTACTGAAAATTTTAGTAATGGTGGGTGGAGATGGTGGTGGACAAGGGAGGGCGACGGTTCAAATGCCTCGGCTACTACAATTTTATTTTATTTAGGTAAAGGAATTGATGCGGGGCGGGAGTGCCCAAGATCACGCACGGTCCAATAATAATATGCGTGTATGATAATAAGGAAAAGTGGCGCAGATCCGCCGATTTTTGCAACGCTCAAGGCGGGTAGTTTGTTTTTTATATTTCTAGCTAGCTAGTCTATCGCACACGGTTCGTCCTAATTTCCAAATAAACATACCCGCCTTTAGCTTCCACGGGTGGTGGTTTTACAGCGCACTTGCATCGCACACGGTTAAGCCAGTACCTCCACCCTTTGCTCGCGCTTGCGTGGTCGTGGTGATTTCAACGCACTTGCACCGCACACAGTTGAGCCAGTGCCTCCACCCTCTGCTCGCGCTTGCGCGGTCTTGGTGATTTCAGCGCACTTGCATCGCACACGGTTGAGCCAGTACCTCCACCTTAATTTGCTCGCGCTTGCGCGGTCGTGGTGATTCACATCGCACTTTGTCGGGGAGGCTGATCGTACCCACGAACACCTATGGGGCCGGTGGACCAGGCCCCTTTGTGGTTCGGAGGGGGGCGGAGATCGCACGAAGAGCGGATCGAGGCGAGGCACACGAGCAGTTTACCCAGCTTCGGAGCTCTCCGGAGAGATAAAACTCCTACTGCTGCTCGTTTGATGTATTGTGTTCTTGCTAGGGAGCGATGCGAGCTACAAAACCTAGCGTGAGCGTATCTGGTCTTTGGTGAGTTGAATGAACCGAAGCTCGAACCGAACCCCCCTCTACGTTGCGCATGGGCCTCCTTTTATATGCTCAAGGGGTCTCCGACAAGTGGCAACACAGGCGAGGGTACAAATGTAAAAACAGGAGTTGGTACACCTACTCGAACAGTGTACAGTACAAAATACCTAACTCTGACGGCAAGGGACAAAAGCAATAAATGCCCGTCAGTGTCTCCCAAACAAAGGCAACAGAGACCGTCAGTGCGCCTCCGCCGCCACGATGGCAAGCTTGTCAGCGCCGCTTATCGCTGCTCTCCACTGGCTGCACAGCCTCTCGACACGCGCGCATGGAACGGTCCCATGGCGACACGTCGCTGGATGAGCTGGAGCGGAGATGAAGAGAGGTTGCTTGCCGCGGCAAGCGCCTTGCCGCAGCCGAATCCTTGTCGCGTCCGGAGGCTTGTCGCGCTCCGAGCCTTCCCGGCAAGCTCCTCTTGCCGGGGCCTTGTCTTCTACATGCCTTGAGTGGCCTTCCCGACAAGCTCCTCTTGCCGGGGCCTTGTCTTCTGCATGCCTTGAGTGGCCTTCCCGACAAGCTCCTCTTGCCGGGCCTTGTCTTCTTAATCAAATACTTTGTTCTTGAATGGCTCCAAAGGAACCACGGAGGATCTTGGCGGTGACGAGGCAAACCCTGCTGCGGGTGCTACAATCGTCTGCGTGCAGCACGGGATACTAGGGTACCCTACTCTAGTACCCCGACAGAGCCCCCGGGCAGGGTGGTCAGACACGGTGCCGAGCGCTGTCGGGCCAGGCCCAAAACAGTGCACGGGCACACGCGGCCTCGACCACGTCGCAAATCGCCCCGGACCCACCACGATCCCCGCTAACGGCACGCACCGGACGTGGCGCCGTGCGAGAGATCGTGGGCGTGGTCGTGGGGGTTTCTTTATTAGGAAAAGCGAACGTCCGCCCCTCCCCTCTTTATAAGCGGAGGAAACAGGGGCAGGCCGTCCACTCGCCATCACCGCCTTGTCAAGAAAACCACCGCCGCTCCCTCTTCTTCTCCGGTGCGAAGAGAGCAGCGCCGCCTTTCGCCACAAGCGCGCTTACCGCCGTCGGCATCCTCCGCCGCCTCGCCATGGCTCCGAAGCCGACAAGGAGAAGAAGGCGTCAAGTCGGCCGGCAGCGGCTCGCGGCGTTGCGCAAGGAGCGGGCCATCTTCCCCCAGCTCGGCGCAAGGGAGCTGCGGATGTCTTCTACCTCTTTTGGTCGACGGAGACGCGTGCGCATCCGCGCGCGAAGGTACTCCCCGCCTCCGCCTCCGGTTTGGCCCCAACTGGGTACCCCTTTTTCGCCCTTTTCTTCTATTGCGGGCTTTGCCCGCCCTTTTCCGAGTTCTTCTGCGACATCATGAACACATTTGGCCTCCGCCTCCTTGATTTCACCCCCAACGCCGTCTTGACCATGGCATTTTTCGCGCATCTTTGCGAAAACTTTGTCGGAGTCCACCCAAATGTGGCACTCTTCCGCCATTTCTTCGTGCCCCGCGTCGAGAGAGGAGAGCCGCTTGCCGGAGGGATAGCTTGGGTCTCCAGGATCGGCAAGAAAGAAGCGATTCGAAGGAGAGTTCCGCAACAAGTGGGAGGAGTGGAGAGCCAATTGGTGTTGGGTCGTGAGGAGAACCCGCAGCCCTTCATCGCTGCGGCGCCAAACCCCAATAGTGCGCGGCAGATATTGGAGTAACTTGGCGCCGGAGGATGGGAAGTTGAAGATAGCCGTGACCCGGATTCTGCGCCTCAGGCTTGCCAGATTGACCGTAGGTGCAGTTGGCGCAGACTTCCTTCGCCGCCGCATCGCTCCCTTGCAGGAAAGGAGGAGGCCTGCCTGGGAGTTCCAAAATGCGGCAGACATTATGAGGTTGCGCCCGGGCCTGAACTGGAACTTCACCGTCTTGGAGCTGGATGCGATGTTGCTCGAGCTATTTAAGAACGACCACGACCACCCTGAGTGGTTTAGGTTGCCGAGGGGGGTCGTCCCATTGTGCAACAACTCGGCGCTCGACCACATCCGCGCCATGATGCCGTTGTGCGACTCCCATGGGATCGTTCCAACCTGGCAGGAGCCCCCCGACGAGGTCGTGCAGCAGTTCTTCGACAGCTTGGAAGAAGTGCCGATCCGCTCCGACGAGCAGAAAAGGCTCACCCGCGACACCACCGACGAGGAGATGGCGCGGATTGCCACCAGGGTGGAGGAGGCGGCAGCAGCCGCTATCACCGGAGCCTTCGGTATACCGTGGAGGAGGCGGACGCCATGGCGGAAAGCCTTGCCGTGCGTGGGTATATCGCCGGCGTGGACGAGCTTGTCGCGCCCGTGGCCGGGTCGAGTGGACCCGCCGTGGGCGCTTCTTCTCCACCACCCAGCGACTTGCCGCCACGGAGCCCCCTGCCCGCCGAAGAGGCGCTCCGCAAGGCCGGAGACGAAGTCGGGCGGCAGATCGCCTGACAAAGAAGAATGCCATGACGCGCTTCTACCGCTGCAAGCGATGTTGCCACGGAGCGCCTCACACCTGCGACAACCGCGCGGGATCTTCTCAAAGCCACCGCTGACGCCTCCGCCAGCGCCAAGAGAGCCCACGCCTCGCCTGTCGCACCGGGAGGCGAGCCGGAGTTTGAATTCTCCGCGCCAGCTCCGAGGAGGAAGGCGAAGAGTAAGCTCTTGAGATTGTGCTTGTATTTCTTCAATTTTATTGCTTCATCTTGAATCTGATTTGCTTCGTTCGACTCTTTCCTTTTCGTGACGCTGGCCCAGAGCGTCGAAGAGGGCCAAGATCCTGACGGTCGTCGTTGAGGATGATTCCCCTGCGGCAACAGGGGACGCGTCTGAGACCCCCTTGCCGGACCGCAACCCCTTCCTCAGAGCAGCCTCAAAGACAGCCCCCCGTGAGTAAGTGTGCAGTTTTCTCCTTACTATTAGGTGTGCAAGGGTACCTTTCTTCGTTGATATCTGATTGTTTGCTTGTGTAGGAGCAGAGCAGCCTCATCGGGGAGGGCTCAAGCCGCCCTCGAGATCCTGTCTGCTGCCACTGCGCCGCCAAGGGAGGATTCTCCGGCAAGGGAGCGCCCTCCGACAAGGGAGGCCACTCCGGCAAGGGAGACTACCCCGGCAAGGGCCAGCGCCAGTGACCCCCCAGTGGCCGAGGCCATGGCTGCAGATCCCGTTGCAGGTAATTTCTTTACACGAAAATTTCCTTTGGGCTTGCTTTATTTTGTTTCTCTTTTTGAACATTTGCTTGACTGCTCTTTCTTCGTCTGACGCAGAGCCGATGGAGGTCGAGGCCGCCGGCGAGGAGGAAGCGCGCGGCAACACCGACAAGGCCGCCGTCGTGGAAGAAGAGGTCGTTGCTGTGGAGGAAGAGGCCGCTGCCGACGAGCCTGTTGGCGAGAAGGCCACCGAGGCTGCCGACGCAGAGGCTGGCGAGGGGTTGGGCGATCGCACTGACGGCCGGCGAAGGTGTCTTCATCAAGCTCCCCTGGGAACCGAGCTCCAGGGCGCCGGTCGAAGGAGAGACCTTCGACGGCGAGCTACTCGCCTCCGCTGGGCTGATGCTGGTGGACGCACCAAGCAGCAAAGCGTGGCGAAGTTCGAGGAGGAGCAGCCGCCGAAGAAGCATGTCGCTCTACCGCGCCCGGCAGGCCAAGTTGGAGACCCGGGAAGCACTTGTCGCGAGGGCAGGAGCGGACATGGAGAGGTGTGCAGAAGAGCTCCGGAGCGCCAACCAAGAAGCTCTCCGCGACGTAGCAGAAGTGCGGGGGCAACTTGCAGAAGAGCGCACGGCCTTCGTCCTTGAGAAGGCCGCAGCTGAGGAGGAGCAGCTGGGTCAGCCGAGAAGGTCTCCGCCAGGAAATCGAGCCGGGCGCAGCGGGAAGGTCAACCTGGACAGCCACGAAGAAGACCTTGCCGCGCGTGAGGAGTCACTTGGCGGGGCGCTTAGGGAAGCGAAGGATGCAGCCGCAGCCGCCGAGGCCGCCAAGGAAGAGCTGAAAGCGAAGGTGGCACAGCTGGAGGCCAGCCTCAAGAAGAGCGGCGAAGAGCTTCCCACGCTCAAGCGTGAACGCGAGAAGGACGCCTACACTCTTGGCAAGCTGCAGAGTCGTTTCGCTGATAGGGGCAAGGAGCTCGGTGCCGCCAAGGATTCCAAGGCGGATCTTGAGCTGAAGCTGACCACTCTGACGCAAACGTTGGACGGCGCCAGAGAGCGGGAGGTGGGCTTGTTGGAGACGATCAAGGCCAAGGAGGAGCTGCTAGCGAATGCTGCCTCCATCCAGAGCACCTCTAGGGAGAGCGTGGAGCACTGGACTGAAGGTCTTGTGGACACCGCCGCCGACATCCACAACGAGCTGATGGAGCTGGGGATGACGGACCTTGCATACTCCTCCGATGAGCATCTCCAACCCAGCGCCAAACTCAGCTTATTCTTCAAAGGCGTGGCGACGGGTCTCCAGCGACTCCGGGAAGAGGTCCCAAAGCAGCTGGCCGAGGAATCACGCCAGATCTATGCAGGAGCCCTCGAGAAGGTGTTGATAAAGGTGGCCTTCCGCAATCCGGGCCTCAACCTTAACGGCGTCCTCAGATCCTTGCCGCCCGATGCCAACGTGGAGGAGCTCAAAGCCCTTGTCGCACCCATTGTGGACAAGGTGAACAAGATCAAGCGGATTGATGGCGACCGCGTAGACTAGGCCGCCAATTTTATCTCTCCCTTGTCGCTGCCGATCATGTTTAGAACACTTTGTTAGATCAGCGACAAGTTATTTTGTAATATACTCTATCTTAGGCGATCAATGCAACGTTATTTCCTCTACTTGATTCCTTCCTTTGTAATGCGTTTCGCCTTACGCATTTGGGGGACTTGTCGGTGCGGGCACTTTTGCCGCGAATGAGTCTTGAACGTCAAGACGCTTCTCGCCGGCAGTTGCCGCCTCCGACAAGCAACCTTGTCGCGACTAGCCGCAGCTCACTTAAGTTGTTGAGGGACTCGAAACAAAGTAAGGGCGCCGACTAGCCGACGAGTTGGTTCCTCTCCGCATGTGTTTTCCATACAAAGTACTATCGTTCGAGGAAGATAACTTAAAAATTTAAAATTGATTGCTCCAACTTTGGCAACTTAGCTTTTCCATCTCTTGCTTCCCGATGAGGTGAAACTTCCTCGAGCGGTGCACAGTCCATAGTATTATCTCCTCCTCCCCTGGTTAACTTGTGCGCGAGGGAGCCTTCCTTTCTTTGAGAAAAGAGAAAGAAGAGGAAATAGTTATGGAGCCTAGCGGCTCGATTTTGCTTATCGGGTGTGGTTGCTGCACAAAGTGTTAGTCAAAACATGCAATAAAATGATGAAAGCATGAATTTGACAATTTGTGCGCAACACATGAGCTTTATCGATGCATCGGGTTCATCTGACTTTGTACAAAGGATTACATGCAACAGCGGCAAGACTTGTACAAAAGGTGGTTGCCGGAACGGGTTCCGCAACCGCGCTTCTATGGGTAAAACTTACGAAGATGCTCAATGTTCCAGGAGTTGCTCACCGGAATGCCATCTTCGGTCTCAAAGGCGGACAGTGCCGTGCCTAGTGACTCGTTTCAATCGATAAGGGCCTTCCCACTTCAAGGCCAACTTGTTTGAATTCTTGGCGAACTGAACGCGCCGAAGAACAAGGTCGCCTTCCTCGAGACTTCTGGCACTAACTTTGCGGCTATGGTAGCGACGCAAAGCTTGCTAGTAGCGAGCAGCTCGCACAGCGGCCTGAAGACGATCCTCCTCAAGGAGCAGCGCGTCATCTTGTCGCAGCTGCTCTTGCTCAAGCTCATCATAAGCGAGCACTCGAGGCGATCCGTGATCTGAGTTCCGTGGGGAGAACTGCCTCTGCTCCATAGACTAGAGCAAAAGGTGTCCGGCGGTGGCTCGATTTGGCGTCGTTACGATCGACCAAAGAACCACCGGCAGCTCCTCGATCCAGTTTCTTCCGCACTTGTGCAGCCGGTCGAAAGTTCTAGTCTTGAGCTCGCGCAGCACTTCAGCATTTGCCCTCTCTGCTTGACCGTTGCTTCTAGGGTGAGCAATGGAAGCAAAGCAGACCTTGGCGCCAAGATCCGGACGTCATCGCATGAAGGTGCGACTCGTAAATTGTGTGCCGTTGTCGGTGATGATCCTGTTAGGGATTCCAAACAGCAAACAATTGACCAAGAACTTGATCACGATCGTCTTGTCACCTTCCTCATCGCTTCCACTTCCGGCCACTTCGTGAACTTGTCGATGGCGGCGTACAAGTACTCAAAGCCCCGACAGCTCGGGGAAGGGGCCGAGGATGTCGAGCCCCGGACCGAAAATGGCCGTGATAAAGGGATCGCCCGGAGAGCTTGAGCTGGCTGGTGTATCTGCTTGGAATGGAACTGCACGCTTCACACTTGGTTACTTGTGCGATTGCGTCTGGAGGGCTGTCGGCGGAAGAAACCTTGCCGGAAAGCTTTGCGGCAAGTGCTCTTCTTGCCAATGTGGTGACCACATATGCCTCCATGTATCTCTCTCGCCAACAGCTTCACCATCTTCCCGGGAATACACTTCAATTTCACACCGTTGAGTCTTCTTACATGCATATCGTCGACAAACTGGTACATACTTGACTGCCGGGCTACTCTTTCCGCTTCTTCTTGCTCTTCGAAGTTCTCCTGTCTCAAGGAAATGGACAATCTGCTGCGCCCATCTTTGGAGCTTGCGGCTCGACAACAAGGACCAAAGGCACATCTGTTGCTGCGGAACATCAGCTTCTACGGAAAGAACTCGCGGCTCTGCCGAGTTGATGCTCCCCGACAAGCTTGCCGGAGCAAGACTTGTCGGGAGCGTCTGCTTCAACGAAACAAACCCTGGGGTCTATCGGAGCAGACTGTCCCTCAGCACTGTTGGTGTTGATCTTGGGGACCTTCGCAACGACGGCTTCGGGAAGCTCTCCCGGAAAGTAGTCACCAGAGATCAACTTCCTCTTCTTGCTTTGTCCAGTTGATGGTGTTATGGTTGGCTGAGTCAGCTTGATCACGAAAATCCCTGGTTCCACAGGCAACTTAAGTGCGGCGCACTTTGACAGGTCGTCAGCAATATCATTCTGAGCTCTTGGAACATGTTCCATTTGCAGGCCGTCAAAGTGCTCTTCTAGCTTCCTCACTTCATCAACGTAGGCTTCCATCAACGGACTCGTAATCTTTGTTCACTTGGCGGACGACAAGTTGCGAGTCACCCCTGACAATAAGCTTTTTGATCCCAAGGTCCACTGCGATCCTGAGACCGGCAAGCAAACCTTCATACTCTGCAGTATTGTTTGTCGCTTGCTCCTTGGGAAAGTGCATCTGGACTACGTACTTGAGGTGCTCTCCGCTGGGTGCGATAAGCAGCACGCCGCACCGGGCGCCTCGCAGCCGAGAAGGCACCATCAAAGTACATCAGTCACTCTTTGCTTGCTTCCTTGACGGGAATGCTCGTCTCCTAATCTTCTTCATCCGTGTTGGCGCCCATTCTGCTATGAATTCTGCCAACGCCTCGCTTTGGATAGTTGATGTGCTTTCAAACTTGAGACCAAAGCTTGACAGTTCCAATGCCCACTCGACAATCCTGCCCATTGCTTCTGGATTCTGCAGTATCCTCTTCAGCGGAAAGCGAGTGACAACTGTGATCTCATGTCCTTGGAAGTAATGGCGCAGCTTTCTCGAGGCCATGGGGAGGCCGAAAAGCAATTTCTGCACACCAGAGTACCTTGACCTAGCCCCCTGCAGAGGGAGGCCCGACAAAGTAGACCTGGGCGCTGCACCATCCTTTTTCTCGTGATCTGGTCATGCGTCTGCGCGGATTCATCCTTGTCGGGACCAGAGCTTGTCGGCGAAGCCCCCTGCTTGTCGCTGGATGTGCTTGCCGTTGTTGCTGGCTCGTCATCCGCCCCCCTCTCCGCTACTAACGCAGCACTAACCACTTGATTGGTTGCTGCTATATATAGCAGCAACTTCTCTTGTGGCTTAGGTGCGACAAGTGTTGGAGTGGAGGACAGGTATCTCTTCAAGTCCTCCGCAGCCGCAGCCTCTCGCTTCGAGTCCATTTCATTGGACCTACCTTTTCAAAATCTTGAAAATGGCGTATGCGCTCAGCAGACCTAGAAATAAACCTCTTTGAGAGCAGCTACATAACGCAACCGCAAGTCTTCGTACATCCTTGACGCGCTTTGGTGCTTCAATCTGCTCAATGGCCTTGATCTTGTCGGGATTAGCTTCAATCCCTCGTTGAGACACGAAGAACCCGAGAAGCTTGCCGGAAGGGACTCCAAACACGCATTTCTCGGGGTTGAGCTTGAGGTTGATCTTGCGCAGATTTGCAAAGGTCTCGTCCAAATCTTGAACCAGAGTTGCTTTGTCCCTGCTTTTGACCACTATGTCATCCATGTAGGCTTCTACATTTACGTGCATCTCATGCTCAAAAGCGCCATGGACTACCCTTGCAAATGTTGAACCAGCATTCTTCAAACCGAAAGGCATCCGTATGAAACAGGATGTGCCACATGGTGTGATGAATGCGGTCTTCTCCTCATCTTCTTCAGCCATGAAGATCTGATGGTATCCTGAGTATGCATCAAGAAACGAAAGCAAATCACATCCAGCCGTGGAGTCAACAATCTGGTCAATGCGCGGCAAGGGAAATGGATCTTTGGGACAAGCTTTATTAACATCCGTGAAGTCAATACAAAGTCTCCATTTCCCGTTTGCTTTGTGCACGACTACAGGATTGGCCAACCACGTAGGATGGAGCACTCCTCTGACAAGGCCAGCTTCTTCCAGTTTCTTGATCTCTTCTGCTATGAATTCTTGGCGCCCAACGCTTGCTTCCCCGACTTTTTCCTTGACGGGCGCGCGCATGAGGACAAACGGCCAAAGCGGTGCTCGATCACTTTCACAGGAACACGGGGATGTCGACGGTTGCCATGCAAACACGCCGACATTCGCCCACAGGAAAGCAACGAGCGCCTTCCTATTTAGGGTCGAGAGAGGCATTGATGGTAAAGGTACCACCAGTGCCGTCCTCCTTCGCGGGCACCTTCTTGGTCTTTGGCGGAGCTACCATCTTCTTGCACTTGCCGGTGGAGCTCGATGGTGCGTCCTCGACGGTAGCGCAGCACTCCAAAGAGGTGCGCTTGCCGGAGTGAGCATCAGAGCCCTTGCCGGACTTGGACTTCGTCTTCTTCCCCCCGGGAGCTTCAGCGGCAAGTGTCTGGCAATCTGTCAGCTGCTGCATCCCGGTAGATCTTGTCGGCACAGATAAGGGCATCCTTCTTGTCGCCATGGACAGAGATGACGCTTATTGGGCCTGGCATCTTGAGTAAGTTGTAGGCGTAGTGAGAGGCTGCCATGAACTTGGGGAGTGCTGGACGGCCAAGTATCCCATGGTAAGGCAATGGGAAATCGGCAACGTCGAATGTGACCCTCTCAGTCCTAAAGTTCAGCTCACGCCAAATGTTACCCGGCAACGTAATCTTCCCCTTCAGCTTGCTCCTTCCGGATTGATTCCTTGAAAGTACCGGTCTCTTCGAGCTCGCCGTCAGAGATTTGAAGCTTCTGGAGCACCGCGGAGGAGATCAAATTCAAGCCGGCCCCGCCGTCAACTAGCATTTTGGTGACCTTGAGGTTGTGGATGGTTGGTGAGACCAACATCGGCAAGCACCCGACCGCAGTTATGCGATCAAGGTGGTCCTCAATATCAAAAATGATAGGCGTGCTAGACCACTTCAGAGGCTTGCGTGACTCTACGGACGGTTCCGTTGCATTGACCTCCCGCATCCATTGCTTGAGCTGGCGATGTGAGGTATGCAGGGAAGCACCTCCGTCAACGCAGAGTACCTCTGTCGCTTTCTGAAACTCCTGCTCATCGGGCGCTGCTGCCTTCCATATCTTCGCTGCCGTCATCATCTTCATCCTTATCGCGCCGCTGGGAGGTCTGTCTCCTTGCCGCCGCTTGGCCTTGCTGCCAAGGCGTCCTCCCCGCCGGGACATTTCTTGCTTGCTCCCCAGCACCTTCCTAGGCCTTCTCCTTGTCGCGCGCTCGTACTCAGCCCTCTGCTGTTCGACAAGCTGCTCGACCTTCTTGCAGCTCACGGAGGTCGTGGCCCTTGGTGCGGTGGATCTTGCAAGATCGCTTGCGGAGCTTCACCGCTTGTCGGCGGCCGCCACCGACTGGTGGTTGGCGTCAGCGGCAACCTCCTTGCCGGAGCCACCAGCCTTAGCGTTCTTGTCGCCACCTCCGTTGCCGGATTGCTCAACAACTAGCACTTCTCTACCTTTCTTCTTCCTGTTGCCTCGCCGCCCGCTCTTCTTTGTCGGGGCGGCCTCCTCACTGTCAGATCCTGCTTCCACATTCTCTCCTGGGAGTCTCCTCCCTTCCTCAGCGCGTCCACACTTGTCGGCCAAGGCGTACAGCTCACTGACGTCCTTGACTTTGCACATCGCCATCTCCTCCCTCATCCTGCGGTTCCGCACATTCTGATGAAACGCCACGATCACCGCTGGCAGGGTGGACATCTGGGATGTTGTAGTGCACACGGCTGAATCTCTGAATGAACTTGCGCAGGACTCTCCTTCCTTCCGGGCGAAAGCAGATGAAGGTCACTCTCTTGGCCATGAGGTTTGTGGCCACCTATGAAGGCGCCAACAAACTGATGGCACATATCTGCCCAAGAGGATATGGAGCTGTCCGGCAAGTGCATGAGCCAAGATCTGACGTTGGGCTTGAGCACGAGCGGGAAGTAGTTGGCGAGGATCATGTCGTCCCGTCCCCCCGCAGCCTGCACCGCGATGGTGTAGATGCTGAGGACCTCCGACGGGTGCGTCCAGCCATCATACTTCTCCGCACGCGTCTGGTTTGAAGTTTTTCTGGCTGGGCCACTGGACTTGCCGCAGCTCACGAGTGAACGCAGGGCAACCTTCCGCGTACGGCAAGTCGCCTGGCTCCTCCGGCACGTGCATGTCAACAGAAGGCCCAGCGCGCTTGTCGGACTGACGTCGCGCTTCTCTTCGGCGCTCGATGCGAGTTCGAGCATCCTCTTGTTGTCGCTCATGAAGAACTTGGCGCTGATCGCGGCGAGCTCGCGGATCCGACGACGCGGTGGAGTCGCCGCCGAGGTGGATCCGGTGAGTCGGCGATCTTGGCCTTCGTGGCGAGAGAGTGCACGGTGGTTGCACCTCCGACAGTCTCGTCGCCACCGCTCGTGCCTTGTCGTCTTGCCGCGGCAACGATGGCGTTGGTTGCCGCGAGCGCCGCCGTTGGCAAAGCCAATGAGGCTCGATAGTGGCCTCCACTTGTCGACCGTCTCGGCCGTTGGAGGGTAGTCGAGGAGCAGCTGAGCTCTTGCCAGAGCTTCTGCTGGAGTAGTGGGTGGCATTGGCGAACGGTGCGAGGAGCGGGATATGCTCGGACTTCTAACTATGTTAGAAGGAGCAGCACCGCGTCCGGGCGACCGTATCTCACTCGTGCCAGCATGTTGGCGCGCATGCTGGTCTTGAGGGTCTCGATCCAACGAACGTATGGCATTGTGAACGCCATGACACTGTTGGTCCCGCGTCTCCTGAGATGGGCGCGGGGGATGCGCGGACGCCGAGGTTTGCGGAGCCTTGTCCTTGGACTTGGCAACATCGCGAACACCTTCGTCGACGCCCGTTCCTCCGTCGGCGTCTGCCCCACCACCCGTTTGCTGCGGCGAAGGTGGGTACGACGCGGGCGGCTCTACTGCCGCCGAAGCCTTCTTCTTCGGTGGCATGTTGGGGAAGATGTTGAGGACGCTGCTCGTGTGAACGTCGGATCAGATTCACACGGCCTCGACACCCCCTACCTGGCGCGCCAAAGATGTCGGGGAGGCTGATCGTACCCACGAACACCTATGGGGCGTGCGGACCAGGCCCCTTTGTGGTTCGGAGGTGCGGAGATCGCACGAAGAGCGGATCGAGGCGAGGCACACGAGCAGTTTACCCAGCTTCGGAGCTCTCCGGAGAGATAAAACTCCTACTGCTGCTTGTTTGATGTATTGTGTTCTTGCTAGGGAGCGATGCGAGCTACAAAACCTAGCGTGAGCGTATCTGGTCTTTGGTGAGTCGAATGAACCGAAGCTCGAACCGAACCCCCCTCTACGCTATGCATGGGCCTCCTTTTATATGCTCAAGGGTCTCCGACAGGTGGCAACACAAAGTAGGGTACAAATGTAAAAACAGGAGTTGGTACACCTACTAGAACAGTGTACATTGCAAAATACCTAACTCGACGGCAAGGGACAAAAGCAATAAATTCCCGTCGGTGTCGCCCCAAGCGATTAACAGAGACCTTCAGTGCGCCTCACTCGCCACGATGGCAAGCTTGTCAGCGCCGCTTATCGCTGCTCTCCACTGGCTGCACAGCCTCTCGACACGCGCGCATGGAACGGTCCCATGGCGACACGTCGCTGGATGAGCTGGAGCGGAGATGAAGAGAGGTTGCTTGCATGACAAGCGCCTTTGCCGCGGCCGAATCCTTGTCGCGTCCGGAGGCTTGTCGCGCTCCGAGCCTTCCCGGCAAGCTCCTCTTGCCGGGGCCTTGTCTTTTGCATGCCTTGAGTGGCCTTCCCGACAAGCTCCTCTTGTCGGGGCCTTGTCTTCTGCATGCCTTGAGTGGCCTTCCCAACAAGCTCCTCTTGCCGGGGCCTTGTCTTCTTAATCAAATACTTTGTTCTTGAATGGCTCCAAAGGAACCACGGAGGATCTTGGCGGTGACGAGGCAAACCCTGCCGCGGGGTGCTACAACTGTCCGTGCACGAGTACGGGATACTAGGGTACCCCTACTCTAGTACCCCGACACACTTGTGTCGCACACGGTTAAGATATTATACCCCGTGTCCGTTGAGGGTCATCAGATTCTTTGCACCAAAAAATAACGTTAGGGAGGGTCAAAAGACAGCCACACGAGCATGTGGCCCAAATATATATGAGTGAAAAGGGTGGTATGTGATGTTCAAAATTCCAATGCACAACTTTGACCCCGTGGGCCCATGGTTGGGCGCGTCATTGAAGATCGATGAGAGGGGTCAGAAGTCAAGAACCACCTGGAAGTGGCCAAATATATGTACGAATATTGGGGATATTTAAAACTTTAAATACACAATGCATAACTTTGGTGGCACCTGCCTCGCAAACCCGAAAGCACCCTAACAACCACCTAGCTAGGATATATATAATGACATAATGTTGTACCTAGCTAGGATGCTTGGCCCACCACCTCCCACTTTGTGTCAGCGGGGCAGATGCACGTAATGATCGATACCAAAAAACCAGCACCTCTTGCATGCGGCCCAAAATGATGTACGTTGGGAAGGGGTGATGTGTGTTTTCAATATAGAATAATGTACAATTTAGATGTGGTGCCTACCTCTCGATACAGACAATAACCATGAAGGCAAGGTAGTTAAGGACGAGATATGTATGCAGGGTTTGATGTAGGTCGAACCCGGCAATCCGAGCATCTGGGAGGGAATCCTGACAACCATGAGCTCGAGCTTTGGTTGACCGACATTTGACGGTGAACGGCCCTAACATGAACTAGGAGGAATCCATTCATGGCCAACATATACCCCTCATTATCGGTCAAAGGGATGATATATATACACTCGGGGAGGCCACAGATATCCGTGTCATCACAAAAAACCGCACAGGGAGACGTGGTCGATCATAAGACCCTGTATACACTGCATGCGGCCTAAAAATATGTATGGGTACGATGGTCTATGATGTGTTTAAATCCCAAATGCACAACTTCGATGGGCCACACCAAGTACATTACAAACCGAACACCGTACCCGACTACAAGCCTGGTTCAGTACCTATGATGTCAGTTTCCCAACTTCGAGGCGGCAGCGGGGGGAGAGGTCGTCCCACGCATGCGCTCAAACTTTATTTTTTCTAGCATGGGACACATCTATATATATCTATACATCTATACATCTATATAGTGTGCGAATAACTAAGAAAGTTGCTCGTTGGATGAAGCCAATCCGACGGTACAGAGATGGCAAATCCGAGCACTACTGGCCATTGGATATCATCTACATTCCACCAGATTCTGCCACATGTACAATATAGAAGACTCCATGGTTGAACTTAAGCATAATGCACAAACCTCAAAACACAAGCACTTCTCCTTTGTTCTCTAGAATCTTCCATATCTTAATTGCCCAAACCTTTTTTTCTAAATGAATTGACAATTTTTTTTACCTTTACAATGCACAATTCCATGAATCTTAAAATAGTTTTTTTATAAAACTAATTGATTTTGGATGAGATGAACTATAATAATTAAACGAACATCTACATCATGCATATCTGGGAGAAGAGGCGGGAAACCGATGAGAGGAGTGGCGAGAAACGGTAGCCTGTTTTGAATGAAAACCTAGTAGAGAAGGAAGCGTGAGCTACACGACGCATGCGCATAGTGCTTACCCATGTACTGCATGTGCTGTCGAAAGGGCTCAGGGTTTCCGTTCGATCTGGGAGCATCCAACGGTGCACACATATGATCCGTGGGGTTTGGGTTCTGGCCAGTTAGAATGCAGGACTCAGATCGCGCGCGTAGTGGGGTTGTGTGGGGGATATCATATGGAAACCAACATTCGGTGGAAACCGGTGAAAACCATGAGAAATAGATGTTTTGAAGTTTCAAAAAAATGAGGGATGTTAAGAGGATGATGTTTTATTGGCACACAAAATTTCAAGTTGAAACACATTATGAGATGTGAGCTATGAAAAAGACAAAATCAGTGTTGAATAGTGCCGAATAGTAATGTCACTATTCAAGGCGGAATTTGCCTTTTTCATAGCTCACATCTCGTACTGTTTTTCAACTTGAAATTTTGTGTCGCAATAAAACATCACCTTCTTAACATCCCACATTTTTTTCAGATTTTTATGAAATTTTAAATATTTTTTCCATGAAGTTTTCATTGAATATCGGCTTTCGTGAGTGAACCATGTGCTATTTGAAAACATTTCATGAGAAGAATCTCAGTTTTTAAATCCCCGGAAATCCAAAACTAAGCTGGAAATCGTGAAACATGCCATGGTGTCACGACATCGCACTTATATGTCGAGGAAATTTTTTCGTCCATTGTGGCTTAAGTTTTATTACAAGCCTCTTACAAACCAGAGCTTCTCTCAAAGAAGCATCGTGGTTCTGATAGGGAAATGTGTCCCCCTTGTGGACGAAACGTAATCACCGCCTCTTTTCACCTTGTATTTTCTTCTACGGGCAACATGGAACTACAGGATATCCGTGCTGAAATTTAAACTTATTCAGGGTTCGTTTGGCCTTTTTATACACTAGTTGAGTTTCCTAGGCATTTAATGTCCATAATTCAAATCTAAACTACAAATAC
The DNA here is from genome assembly GCA_021605145.1 of Aegilops bicornis. Lineage (NCBI taxonomy): Eukaryota > Viridiplantae > Streptophyta > Magnoliopsida > Poales > Poaceae > Aegilops > Aegilops bicornis. Next base: position 676,744,075 of record CM038675.1, read on the forward strand.
ATGCTCCAGTTCACCAAAATGGCAAGAAAAATTAAACATGTGTCCTTGGGTGCATGTTTAGGTCCCATGCCAGTAATGGGAACGAATTACAACCATACTGGTGTCATGGCTCGTACTCAAACATTTCGAATCTCTGTTTTTAAGTCCCCATAAATACTAAACTCACCAGAAAGTCATCAAAGGTGGCATGGTGTCACGTCATGGCACATATATGTCGTGGTAAAAACATTGTCCAATTTGGGACAAGCTTTATTACAAACCTCTTACAAAAACTGGAGCTTCTCTCAAAGAAGCATCGTGGTTCTGATAGGGAAACACGTTCCGCTTGTGGGCGAAACGTAATCACTGCCTCTTTTTGCCTTGTATTTTCTTCCACGGGCAACATGGAATGACAGGATATCCGTGCTGAAATTTAAACTTATTCAGGGTTTGTTTGGCCTTTTTATACACTAATTGAGTTTCCTAGGCATTTAATGTCCATAATTCAAATCTGAACTACAAATACATGCTCCAGTTCACCAAAATGGCTAGAAAATTTATACATGTGTCCTTGGGTGCATGTTTACGTCTCATGCCAGGAATGGGAACGAATTACAACCGTGTCGGTATCCTGGCTCGTCCTCAAACATTTTGAATCTCGGTTTTTAAGTCCCCATAAATCCAAGTCATCAAAGGTGGCATGGTGTCACGTCATGGCACATATATGTCATGGTAAAAACATTGCCAATTTGGGCCAAGCTTTATTACAAACCGGAGCCTGTCACAAGAACCCTCGTGGTTTCGATAGGGAAACGTGTCCCCTTGTGGGACAAATGATAATCACTCCCTCTTCTAGCCTCGTATTTTCTTCTACACGTGACATGGAACAACTGGGGATTCGTGCTGAACTTTGAAATTATTCAGGGTTCGTTTGACCTTTTTTATTCATTAATTGAGTTTTCTAGGCATTTAATGTCCATCATTCAAATCCGAACTACAAATACATGCTCAAGTGCACCAAAATTGCTAGAAAAAACGTACATGTTTCCTTGGGGTGCATGTTTAGGTCCCATGGAACGAATGGGAACGAATTCAACCGTCTCGCCGTCCTGGCCTGGCCACAAACATTGCGAATCTCGGTTTTTAAATGTCTGTAAATCCAAAACTCACCAGGAAATCATGAAACTTGGCATGGTGTCACTACATGGTATATATAATTGTCCAATTTGGGTGAAGCTATATTACAAGCCTTTTACCAACCGGAGCCTGTCGCAACGCTCGTGGTTCCGGTAGGGAAACATGCCCCTCTTGTGGGCGAAACGATAATCGATGCCTCTTCTCGCTTTGAACTTTGTTTTCTACACACAACATAGAATAACAAGAGTGTCGGGCTGAAATTTGAAACTGTTCAGTGTTCGTTTGGCCATTGTATATACATTACTAATTACTAAGTTTTCTATGCATTTAATGTAGTCCATAATTCAAATTTGAACTACAACCACATGCTCCAGTGAAGCAAAATGGGTGGAAAATCATACATGTGTCATTGGGTGCATGTTTAGGTCTCGTTTAAGGAATGAGAATGAATTACAAACTTGTCGTCATCCTGAAACAATGAGAATCTCGATTTTTAAATCTCAGTAATTAAAAAAGTCACCCAAAAAACATGAAACTTGGCATGGTTTCATGACATGGCACATATATGCCGTGGTAAAAAAAATCGTCCAGTTTGAGAAGAGGCACACACATTAGTAGCCAACGAAGTCCTTTTGAAACAAAAAGCTGACACATTAATATCGCAAACGGTTGTATTATATTTAGCGTGTTGAAATTTAACCATACTCAGTGGCGTGCGTGCAGCTGTTTGATTAGACAGGACGAGCGCGAGAAGTCCGCCGTGCAGGTTCAACGGGGCGCGTGCGAGCAGTCCGCTGCGCAGGCTCACGAGATGCGTGCATCCTGTCCACCTCGCAGGCTCGACGGGACACGTGCGAGCAGCAAGGCCGCCCATGCTCACCGGGAAGCGAGCTCTTTGACCTCCATGCACCAGCCGCCGGCCGCCTCGCTCACAACTTCTCCATTAGTGGGTTAATTAAAGCACCTGGACGGAGGGTGTTTGCTTGTGATCCCATGGCAACATTTTCTTTGTTCGTGTTTTCAACTTGTATTCCGCCCTAATTTAAATTGCCTCATAGGGCAACGAATAATACGGCCACAAATAAAATAGCAACGAATAATACGATGAAAAATTTACAATGGCACAGATAATAATTGTCTTACATATTCCGGATAATTTAAAATGCCACATGCGGCAAAGCCCGGAAGACACGGGGGCAAGAGAAGAAGGAAATTGCAGACAACGATCTAGGTCGCTACTGTCTCTACTCGTCGATGGATCGCCGAGCGGCGAAATCCTCCATCTCCTTCAATTCCTCACGACTTTGCTTGAAAGCAGCCACAGATTCCTCCACCTCTTGCTCGCGCTTGATCCAGAGCTTCCTCAAGCCACCCATCAGTTCCTCGATGACCGCTTTCAGTGTCATCTCTGAGGCACTGCTCTGCTCATGCTGCATCTTCCAGCCGGCGGCCTCCTCCTCCTTCTCGGTGACCAACTTGAGGAGCTTCGCATTGTCATCCATGAGTTGCTCGACGAGGTCGGTCGCCTTGTCAACCTAGGCATCGCTGATCTTGAGCAGCTTCATCAAGCCATCGACCAGCTCCTGCTGCGTAGTGACGCCAGTGAGAATGTCGTCGTCGCTGGTGAAGGACTTCAGGAACGTCAGCTCGTCGCGATGGCCGACGCCGCGAATGCGCTTGTGAGAGCCCTCGCGTGGCCGTGAAAGCTTGTTCGAGGGCTCCGCGGCGCGCCGGGACATCTCTGCTGCGGCTGCGACTTCGCGACGGGACCTCTCTAGTGCTTCCGCGGCCTTGCCTTTGCTGCCTGGTTATATGTGCACTCTAAACTCCTCCTACCGGTCATGGCGGAACGACTTGACAGAAAAAACTAGTTTTGTGGGTGATGAGGAGAGGAACTGTGAAGTAATTTTCGAGTGGGTAGTGTTTATAGCCCGGTGCTAAGTGTGAACACATATTAGTTTGATAGGTGTGAACAGATTTGCAATTACTTATTGCGTTGTAATCAGCAATGTGACGAGAAACAAGGTCAAAATTTATTGATGGCGGAAAGGTTGACCACGTGGTTGCTCGCTGTTGAGGCGGGTGACCACGGCTGGCCCGCTCAAGGCGTCCTCAAGACGCGCTCTGCTCGCTGTTGAGGCAAAGTTACAATGGCAACGGTTAATAATTCTTAATAATTGTCTTACATATTCAGGATAATTTAAAATGCCAAATGCTGCAAGGCCCAGAACACTCACGACCTACATATGCACACAATTATAATAAAATAAAAGCTCAAAGGCTGAGCTGGCGGCCTTCTGATGATGGTCTTCTCGGACTCCATGATCAGCATAGCACACTTGTGACCGTTCACTCCGAGTGCTCCGACCCGCCTCCACCTCACGGACTCTTTGGCGCCGAGGCTCTTGGGGCTGCTGGGGCCTCTTCCAAGAGCTTGATAACAGCGTAATCGCGCATGACAACTCCGCGGAACCGCTCCATTTCCATGTCTCGGCCCGTAGCAAATTCCGTCGATCACCTGCATTCTCAAGATATCACGTCGGCGATGTTCTACTTCGTCAGGGACGTCAACTCCGCCAAGGATGCGCTCGAGCCTGGCCACCACATCATCGGGATCGAGCTTGACATGGCCGCCGCGGGCAATTATGAAGCCGCAGGCTGCCTTTGCCTTGACTGAATCGCAGAGGTCCTCTACCCATTCCTTGCGGGGCATTAGGCTCTCGATGAGCACTGGTGACGGCGGTTCTTCGGGTGGGTCGTCGATCATGCCGTCGAGCAGCTCTGGATCTTTTGTACGGTGGATGGCAAACTGCTCATCACACCTCCTCTGCAATATGTTGATTGTGCTCCCAAGCACTCTGATGCCGATATCACTGCCGATGGGCCATGGTGCCTGCACCGGCCGATGAAGCTCTTGCTCCCCGACCTGCTCCGGCTCGTTCTCCTCGCCGAAGATGTAATGCAGGTAGGCATCGACGTTGAAGCTTTGGTCGTTGCCTGACATGCTTGGAATAACTAATGGTAGATGGGTGAGGACTAGATCTTCGCAGAGTGTCGCGGCGGTGCGTTGCCGCATGGGTTATATGCAGCAAGCCGTTACCTGGTGGCGGGAAACCGGTGAGGGAATAGGCGTGGATTTTACAATTCACCCATGTGGAGCGCGGGAAGCATTCGCTCGAGCGTGGGAAGACTAAGTGGAGCACACACACAACACGAATACCGTATTCGGTGCCACGTGTTATTTATCACACAAGTGTTAACATAAGGAAATGCATGCGTAACTTACTAATCATCGCACACGAGTACTCGCAGACGCATCGTGTGCGATACTCCTACCAACCGCAAGCAACTAGTTTGCACTTTTAAAAGTTTTTTGTACACACAGAATCGCACACGAACTAACTGTATTAACCGTTTGTGTTGTAAATTCTCATCACAAATAGTCCATCCGAGTCGGCTGTTTGCCACATATCACACACATCTTGTTAAGTTGAACCATTCTGGCGTTCGCTAATCGAAAACAGTTCGTCCGAGTGAACCGTATGCCCTATATCACACACACCTTGATCTGGCTAACCGTTTATGTTGCACTCCCTAATAGCAAACGGTTCATCGAAGCGAACTGTATGCCGTATATCGCCACATATTGATATGGCTGCCCGTTTCTGTTGTTCTGCCTCATCGCAAACAGTTCGAACGGGTTAACCGTGTGCCCTACATCGCACACACAACTAAAATCTGAACCGTGTTTGATGCGTCCTCCATCGCAACTGTTTTGCACCTTTTTTGACAGTTTTATTACATCCCTGTTTGTGATTAATGCATCGCACACAGTTTCATGAAAGGGTCTCTGATCGTAGTGTCGCGTTAGCAGCATCCTGCAGTAGTGCCATGTGCTTTCACAAAATAGAAAATTAAATGCCATTGATAGGAAGTTTTCCCTTTGCTTTCAAAAGGACAAAGATGACAAAACTTAGATCCTTGCTTTATGCCTAGCTAAGGGCGTAAAACTATAGCGCTTGTTGGGAGGCAACCCAATGAATAAAATTTATTTTTACTTTTTGATTTCTGTTCTTGAGTGTTTACACAATTATGCTACTGTTATGATTGTTTTTTTTGTGTGTTTGAATTAGTGTTTGTTCCAAGTAAAGCCTTTAGGATCTTCTTGGGTGATAGTTGTTTGATCTTGCTGAAAAACAGAAACTTATGTGCTCACGAAAACAATTCTCATTTTTTAGCAGAGCATTATAAAATGCCAATTCTTTTTGCAGAAGATTAATATGCAAATTACCCAGGTCGTCCTAATTTTTTAGAATTTTTGGTGTCACAGAAGTATTCGAAATAGTCAGATTGCTACAAACTGTTTTGTTTTGACAGATTATGTTTTCTTAGTGTTGTGTGCTTATTTTGATGTCTCTATGGTTTTCTTTGATGAGTTTTTGCCATAGAAAATTTGGAATACAATAGATATAATGTAAAAACAAAATAAGAATTGGTTTGATACAGTACTTATAGTAGTGGTTTGCTTTCTTATACTAATGGATCTAACGAAGGTTTTGTTGAGTTTTGTGTGATTGAAGTTTTCAAGTTTTGGGTTATCTTACGATGGATGAAGGAATAAGGAGTAGAAGATCCTAAGCTTGGGGATGCCCCGGCATCCCCAAGCTATTATTCAAAAATGAGCAAACAACTAAGCTTGGGAATGCCCCCGAGTGGCATCCCCTCTTTCTTCTAACGACCATTGGTATTTTACTCGAAGCTATATTTTTATTCATCACATACTGTGTTTTTTTCTTGGAGCGTCTTGTATGATATGAGTCTTTGCTTGTTTTATTTTGTGTTTTTAGTCTTGATCCCTTGCTCGACACACCTATTTGAGAGAGCCAAAATTATGCCATGACTTGTTAGAATTGCTCTCTATGCTTCACTTAAATCTTTTATGAGCTATGGACTTGCTCTAGTGCTTCACTTATATATTTTTGAGCACGGTGTGCTTTAGTATTTTTTTAGGAAATGCTCTCTTGCTTTACTTATATTTATTTGAGAGTTAGTAAAATTTTCAAGAAATTCTCTCTTGCTTCACTTAAATTATTTTGAGAGAAAGAAAAAAATTATGCTCATGATCTTCACTTATATTTGTTTGAGCTTATGAAAAGCAACACATGAAAACTAGTCCCAAAGTGATAGATATTCAACAAGGATATAATAAAAACTTTCATGAAGATCATTGGAAAAAATAAACTTGATTCTTAGTAATAGTTTTGAGATATGATGATGTGATATGTGAGTTATGTTGATGAGTAATTATGCTTTAGTAAGAATATTGGTGTTAAGGTTTGTGATTCCCTATGCAAGCACGAAAGTCAATAGTCATGCAATGAAATTACATCCTACTTGTGGTGCATTATTCTGTGTTAATTATGCTTAATGATTGCTTATGATATTATCCGTTTCTTGGTTGGTCGCTTCTCAATCTTTTGCTAGCCTTCATTTTGCACTAAGTATGCTCACTACTTGTGCATCCAAAATCCTTTAAACAAATTTTGCCAGATGAGTCCACTATATATATATATATATATATATATATATATATATGCGGTGTTCTTTTGCCGTTTAAGCAAATTTGTATGTGCCATCTCTAATTTTCAAAATAATCTTCTCTTTTGTGTGTTCGTTCCGCTCGTGGGGCGGTGAGGGGTGGCTAATATTTTCCATGCTAGATGTGTTATTCTCACGATGAGTTTTTATTCACTTGTCATTGCACGAGAGTAAGGCAAAGGTTTTAGGGATGCCCAGTCCCGAAATGAAAAATGAATTTACTTTATGTTGTAAAATAATAAATTCCTTGGAAAGTGTTAGTATGGAGGGCAACCGTGGATACGGCTAGCCATGGAAAGTGAAAGTATGGTGGAAAAAGGAATAAACTTTATTTTCAGTTTGGGAACCGCCTATGATATATCTAGCATGGAAAGTGTTGGAAACTCTAAGTCATTTTCGTTGGTGAGAAGGATACACCTCCCAAAATGTTTTTATCTCTACGTTTTTCACTTTGAGCTCTGGCACCTCTACAAATCCCTACTTCCCTCTGTGAAGGGCCCTTCTTTTACTTTATGCAATTTTTATTTTTGAATTTGAGTCTCCGTCTTTCATTATAAAAGCACCAACTAAGAAGCAATATAATCATACTTGAGTATTGGGTGTAGCTAATATGCGAGTGTGTTTCATGAATGGATCAATGGTTGAGCATGATGGGCTAGGGATAACTTTTTTTAGCGTTGATATTTTGAAATACATGGTTGCTTGTTGATATGCTTGGGTATTTAAATTGCCATGTCAAAACTAGACTATTGCTTTGAATCACATAAAAGTCCAAATGTCCTTGCTATAAAGAAAATAATATGATATGACATGTTAGGCAGCATTCCACATCAAAAATTCTGTTTTTATCACTTACCTACTCGAGGACGAGTAGGAGTTAAGCTTGGGGATGCAGATACGTCTCCAATGTATCTATAATTTTTTATTGTTCCATGCTTTTATATTATCGATCTTGGATGTTTTATAATCATTTTATAGTCATTTTATATCATTTTTTGGTACTAACCTATAGACATAGTGCCAAGCGCCAGTTGTTGTTTCTGCATGTTTTTTACATCACAGCAAATCAATATCAGACGGAGTCCAAATGCAGCGAAACTTCACGGAGATTTTTTTGGACCAGAAGACACATAATGGGCCCTGGCTGCTCCTGGGGCTGCTCCGAGGAGAGCAAAACCCACTAGGGCGCGCCAAGAGGCCCAGGCACGCCCTGGTGGGTTGTCCCCACCTCGGGTGCCCCCCAGACCGCCTCTTTGCTCTATAAATACCCCAATATTCCCAAAACCCTAGGGGAGTCGATTTAAATATTGATCCAAATTACCGCAGAGTCCAGAACCACCAGATTCAATCTAGACACCATCTCAGATGGGGTTCACCACCTCCATTGGTGCCTCTCCGATGATGCATGAGTAGTTCTTTGTAGACCTTCTGGTCTGTAGTTAGTATCTAGATGGCTTCCTCTCTCTTTTTGAATTCTCAATACAATGGTCTCTTGGAGATCCGTATGATGTAACTCTTTTTGCGGTGTGTTTGTTGGGATCCGATGAACTCTGAGTTTATGATCAGATCTATCTTTTTATATCCATGAAAGTTATTTGAGTTCCTTTGATGTCTTATATGCATGATTGCTTATAGCCTCGTATTTCTTCTCTGATATTCGGGTTTTGTTTGGCCAACTTGATCTATTTATCTTACAATGGGAAGAGGTGCTTTGTAGTGGGTTCAATCTTTGGGTGCTTGATCCCAAAGGATGTATGGGGAACCGACACGTATGTATCATTGCTACTAAGGATAAAATGATGGGGTCTATCTCTACATAGATAGATCTTGTCTACATCATGTCATCGTTCTTATTGCATTACTCCGTTTCTCCATGAATTTAATACACTAGATGCATGTTGGATAGCGGTCGATGTGTGGAGTGATAGTAGTAGATGCAGGCAGGAGTCGGTCTACTAATCTTGGACGTGATGCCTATATAATGATCATTGCCTGGATATCGTCATGATTATTTGAAGTTCTATCAATTTCCCAACAGTAATTTGTTCACCCAACGTTTGCTACTTTCCTCGAGAGAAGCCACTAGTGAAACCTACGGCCCTCGGGTCTCTTTCTCATATATTTTCTTTTGCGATCTACTTTTCCTTTGCATTTATTTTCAGATCTATTAAACCAAAAATACAAAAATATCTTGCTGCGGTTTATTCTTATTATTTTATTTGGCGTTAGATCTATGAATCTACTATAAATTTATCTCATGTCCGCTTGCCTATCTTGAGGCGTCGTACCCAGAAGGGATTGACAACCCCTTTAACACATCGGGTTGCAAGGATTTATTATCTGTGTGCAAGGGCTGTTTACGTTGTGTTGCTTGGTTCTCCTACTGGTTCGATAACCTTGGTTTCATATCTGAGGGAAATACCTACCGCCGATGTGCTGCATCATCCCTTCCTCTTTGGGGAAATACCGATGTAGCTTCAAGCAAGATCACACATCATAAGAAGCCTTGCCAGCAATGTGACTAATGAGTTAGTTGCGGGATGATGCATTACGGAACGAGTAAAGATACTTGTCGGTAACGAGATTGAACTTGGTATGAAGATACCGACAATCGAATCTTGGGTAAGTAACATACCGATGACAAAGGGAATAACTTATGTTGTCATTACGGTACAACCGATAAAGATCTTTGTAGAATATGTAGGAGACAATATGAGCATCCAGGTTTCGTTGTTGGTTATTGACCGGAGAGGTGTCTCGGTCATGTCTGCATAGTTCTCGATCCCGTAGGGTCCGCACGCTTAACGTTCGATAACGATTTTGTATTATATGAGTTATGTGATTTGGTGACTGAATGTTGTTCGAAGTCCTGATGGGATCATGGACATGACGAGGAGTCTCAAAATGGTCGAGAGGTAAAGATTGATATATAGGACGATAGAATTCGGACACCGGAAGTGTTCCGTGGTGTATCGGGTACATATCGGAGTACCGGGGGGTTTACCGGAACAACGGGGGGGAATAATGGGCCTTATGGGCCATAGGAGGGGAGCACACCAGCCCACAAGGTGTGGCGCTCCCCACCTAAGGAAGGAGGCCGAATAGGAGAAGGAGGAGGGGGTTTGGCCCCCACTTTCCTTCCTCCCCCCTCTCTTCCCTTTTCCCCCTTCCGGTAATAAGGAAAGGGGGGCGAATTGCAATAGGGCCCCCAAGTAGGATTCCTCCTACTTGGGGCGCCCAAGGCAGCTCCCCTCACCCTCCCACCTATATATACATGGGGAGGGGGCGCGTAGAATACACACCAACAATTGTTAGCCGTTTGCGACGCCCCCCTCCACTGTTTACACCTCCGGTCATATTCTCGTAGTGCTTAGGCGAAGCCCTGCGCGGATCACTTCACCATCAACGTCACCACGCCGTCGTGCTAACGGAAATCTCCCTCGACACTTTGCTGGATCAAGAGTTCGAGGGATGTCATCAAGCTGAACGTGTGCAGAACTCGGAGGTGTCGTACGTTCGGTGCTTGATCGGTCAGAACGAGAAGAAGTTTGACTACATCAAATGCGTTGTCAAACGCTTCCGCTTATGGTCTACGAGGGTACGTGGACACACTCTACCCCTCTCGTTGCTATGCATCTCCTAGATAGATCTTGCGTGAGCGTAGGAAATTTTTCGAAATTGCATGCTACGTTTCCCAACGGTGGCATCCGAGCCAGGTCTATGCGTAGATGATATGCACGAGTAGAACACAAAGAGTTGTGGGCAGTGATAGTCATACTACTTACCACCAACGACTTATTTTGATTCGGCGGTATTGTTGGATGAAGCGGCCCGGACCAACCTTACATGACCACGTTCATGAGACCGGTTCCACCGACAGATATGCAACTAGTTTTGCATAAAGGTGGTTGGTGGGTGTCTGTTTCTCCAACTTTAGTTGAATCAAATTTGAGTGTGACTAGTCCTTGTTGAAGGTTAAAACAACAAACATGATGAAACACCGTTGTGGTTTTGATGCGTAGGTAAGAACGGTTCTTGGTAGAAGCCTGTAGCAGCCACGTAAAAACTTGCAACAACAAAGTAGAGGACGTCTAACTTGTTTTTGCAGGGCATGTTGTGATAATGATATGGTCAAGACATGATGTAATATACGTTGTTGTATGAGATGATCATGTTTTTTAAAAGTTATCGGCAACTGGCAGGAGCCTTATGGTTGTCGCTTTATTGTATGAGATGCAAATGCCATGTAATTGCTTTACTTTATCACTATGCGTTAGCGAAAGTTGTAGAAGCAATAGTTGGCGAGACGACCACGACGCTACGATGGAGATCAAGGTGTCAAGTCAGTGACGATGGAGATCATGACGGTGCTTTGGAGATGTAGATCAAAAGCACAAGATGATGATGGCCATATCATGTCACATATTTTGATTGCATGTGATGTTTATCTTTTATGCATTTTATTTTGCTTAGTACGGCGGTAGCATTATAAGATGATCCCTTAAGACACCACGTGATGATCGGGTGTGATAGGCTCTACGTTCACATACAACGGGTGCAAGACAGTTTTGCACATGCGGAATACTCGGGTTAAACTTGACGATCCTAGCATGTACAGACATGGCCTCGGAACACTGGAGACCGAAAGGTCGAACGTGAATCATATAGTAGATATGATCAACATAAAGATGTTCACCATTGATGACTACTCCATCTCACGTGATGATCGGACATGGTTTAGTTGATTTGGATCATGTATCATTTAGATGACTTGAGGGATGTCAATCTAAGTGTGAGTTCTTAAGTAATATGATTAATTGAACTTAATTTATCATGAACTTAGTCCTGAAAGTTTTTACATATCTATGTTTTAGATCAATGGCCCGTGCTACCGTTCCCTTGAATTTTAATGCGTTCCTAGAGAAAGATAAGTTGAAAGATGATGGTAGCAACTACATGGACTGGGTCCGTAACTTGAGGATTATCCTCATTGCTGCACAGAAGAATTATGTCCTTGATGCACCGCTATGTGAAAGGCCTGCTGCAGGAGCAGATGCTGATGTTATGAACGTCTGGCAAGCTCGATCTGATGACTACTCGATAGTTTCGTGTGCCATGCTTTACGACTTAGAATCGGGACTTCAAAGACGTTTTGAACGTCATGGACCATATGAGATGTTCCAAGAGTTGAAGTTAATGTTTCAAGAAAATGCCCGAGTTGAGAGATATGAAGTCTCAAACAAGTTCTATAGCTGCAAGATGGAGGAGAACGGTTCTGTCAGTGAACACATACTCAAAATGTCTGGGTATCATAATCACTTGACTCAGCTGGGAGTTAATCTTCCAGATGATAGTGTTATTGACATAGTTCTCCAATCACTGCCACCAAGCTATAAAGGCTTCATGATGAACTATAATATGCAAGGGATGGAGAAGACTATTCTCGAGCTCTTCGGAATGCTCAAAGCTGCGGAGGTAGAAATCAAGAAGGAGCATCAAGTGTTGATGGTTAACAAGACCACTAGTTTCAAGAAAAAGGTCAAAAGAAAGAAGGGGAACTTCAAGAAAAATGGCAAGCAAGTTGCCACTCCTGGGAAGAAGCCCAAGTCTGGACCTAAGCCTGAAACTGAGTGCTTCTACTGCAAAGGGACTGGTCACTGGAAGCGGAACTTCCCCAAGTATTTGGCGGATAAGAAGGGTGGCAAAGTGAACAAAGGTATATTTGATATACATGTTATTGATGTGTACCTTACTAATGCTCGTAGTAGCGCCTGGGTATTTGATACTGGTTTGGTTGCTCATATTTGTAACTCGAAACAGGGGCTACGGATTAAATGAAGATTGGCTAAGGACGAGGTGACGATGCGCGTCGGGAATGGTTCCAAGGTCGATGTGATCGCCGTCGGCATGCTACCTCTACATCTACCTTCGGGATTAGTTTTAGACCTGAATAATTGTTATTTGGTGCCAACGTTGAGCATGAACATTATATCTGGATCTTGTTTAGTGCAAGACGGTTATTCATTTAAATAAGATAATAATGGTTGTTCTATTTATATGAGTAATATCTTTTATGGTCATGCACCCTTAAAGAGTTGTATATTTTTTATTGAATCTCGATTGTGGTGATACACATATTCATAATATTGATGCCAAAAGATGCAAAGTTGATAATGATAGTGCAACGTATTTGTGGCACTGCCGTTTAGGTCATATTGGTGTAAAGCGCATGAAGAAACTCCATGCAGATGGGCTTTTGGAATCACTTGATTTTGAATCATTTGATGCTTGCAAACCATGCCTCATGGGCAAGATGACTAAAACTCCATTCTATGGAACAATGGAGCGAGCTAATGACTTACTGGAAATAATACATATCGCTGTATGTGATCCGATGAGTGTTGAAGCTTGCGGCGGGTATCGCTATTTTCTAACCTTCACAGATGATTTGAGCAGATATTGGTATATCTACTTAATGAAAAACAAATCTGAAACATTTGAAAAGTTCAAAGAATTTCAGAGTGAAGTGGAGAATCATTGTAACAAGAAAATAAAGTTTCTACGATCTGATCGCAGAGGCGAATATTTGAGTTATGAGTTTGGCCTGCATTTAAAACAATGTGGAATAGTTTCACAACTCACGCCACCTGGAACACCACATCGTAATGGTGTGTCCGAACGTCAGAACTGCATTTCTTTATTAGATATGGTGTGATCTATGATGTCTCTTATCGATTTACCACTGTCATTTTGGGGTTATGCGTTAGAGACAGCTGCATTCACGTTAAATAGGGCACCGTGTAAATCCGTTGAGACGACACCATATGAACTATGGTTTGGCAAGAAACCTAAGCTGTCGTTTCTTGAAGTTTGGGGTTCCGATGCTTATGTGAAAAAGCTTCAGCCTAATAAGCTCGAACCCAAATTGAAGAACTGCGTCTTCATAGGATACCCAAAAGAAACTGTTGGGTACACCTTCTACTGTTGGGGAACGTAGTAATTTCAAAAATTTTCCTACGATCACGCAAGATCATGGTGATGCATAGCAACGAGATGAGAGTGTCGCTCACGCACTCGTGAGACCCACAGCCGGAAGCGTTGACGCAACGTAGAGGAAGTAGTCGTACTTCTTCACGATCCAACCGATCCAAGTACCGAACGTACGGCACCTCCGAAGTTCTGCACACGCTCAGCTCGATGGCGTCCCTCGAACTCCGATCCAGCCGAGTGTTGAGGGAGAGTTTCACAAGACGACGGCGTGGTGACGATGATGATGTTCCACCGGCGCAGGTTTCGCCTAAGCTCCGCCACGGTATTCTCGAGGTGTAATATGGTGGAAGGGGCACCGCACACGGCTAAGGAAAGATCTCAAGGATCAACTTGTGTGTCATGGGGTGCCCTCTGCCTGTGATATAAAGGAGGGAAGGAGGAGGGGCTGGCCAAGGGAGGTGCGCCAGGTGTCCTACTCCTACTAGGAGTAGGATTCCCCCAATCCTAGTCCAACTAGGTTTCCCCAAGTGGGAAGGGAGAGAGAGGGCGCCTTCTCCTAGTCCTAATAGGACTAGGGAAGGGGAAGGTGCGGCCAGCACTTGGGCCCCCTTCTCTCCTTTCCACTAAGGCCCATGTTGGCCCATTAGTATTCCGGGGTTCCGTAACCTCCACGGTACTTGGTAAAATTCCCAATTTCACCGGAACACTTCCGATGTCCAAACATAGACTTCCAATATATGAATTTTTATGTCTCGACCATTTCGAGACTCCTCGTCACGTCCGTGATCTCATCCGGACTCAACAACCTTCGGTACAGAAACATCATAACAACTCATAGTAACCGCCATCAAACGTTGTTAAGCGTGCGGACCCTACGGGTTCGAGAACTATGTAGACATGACCGAGACACCTCTCCGGTCAATAACCAATAAGCGGGACCTGGATGCCCATATTGGCTCCTACATATTCTACGAAGATCTTTATCGGTCGAGACCGCATAACAACATACGTTGTTCCCTTTGTCATCGGTATGTTACTTGCCCGAGATTCGATCGTCGGTATCCAATACCTAGTTCAATCTCGTTACCGGCAAGTCTCTTTACTCGTTCCGTAATACATCATCTCACAACTAACTCATTAGTTGCAATGCTTGCAAGGCTTATGTGATGTGCATTACCGAGAGGGCCGAGATACCTCTCCGACAATCGGAGTGACAAATCCTAATCTCGAAATATGCCAACCCAACATGTACCTTCGGAGACACCTGTAATGTACCTTTATAATCACCCGATTACGTTGTGACGTTTGGTAGCACCCAAAGTGTTCCTCGTGCAAACGGAGTTGCATAATCTCATAGTCATAGGAACATGTATAAGTCATGAAGAAAAGCACTAGCAACAAACTATACGATCAGGTGCTATGCTAATGGAATGGGTCATGTCAATCAGATCATTCAACCAATGATGTGATCCCGTTAATCAAATAACAACTCCTTGTTCATGGTTTAGGAAACACAACCATCTTTGATTAACGAGCTAGTCAAGTAGAGGCATACTAGTGACACTCAGTAGGTTTATGTATTCACACATGTATTATGTTTCCTGTTAATACAATTCTAGCATGAATAATAAACATTTATCATGATATAAGGAAATAAATAATAACTTTTATTATTGCCTCTAGGGCATATTTCCTTGAGTCTCCCACTTGCACTAGAGTCAATAATCTAGTTCACATCATCATGTGATTCAACACTAATATTCACATCTCGTATGTGATTAACACCCATAGTTCACATCGTCATGTGACCAACACCCAAAGGGTTTACTAGAGTCAATAATCTAGTTCACATCGTTATGTGATTAACACCCAAAGAGTACTAAGGGATGATCATGTTTTGCTCGTGAGAGAAGCTTAGTCAACGGGTCTCATACATTCGTGAGCCGTATGTATTTTGCAAATATTCTATGTCTACAATGCTCGCACGGGCTACTCTAGCTAATTGCTCCCACTTATAATATGTATCCAGATTGAGACTTAGAGTCATCCGGATCAGTGTAAAAAGCCTGCATTGATGTAACTCTTTACGACGGGCTCTTTTATCACCTCCATAATCGAGAAATATTTCCTTAGTCCTCACTAAGGATGTTCTTGACCAATGTCCAAATGATCTACTCCTAGATCACTATTGTACTCTCTTGCAAGATTCGAGCAAGGTATACAATAGGTCCGGTACATAGCATACTTCATAGAACCTATGATCGAGGCATAGGGAATGACTTTCATTCTCTTTTCTATTTTCTGCCGTGGTCGGGATTTGAGTCTTACTCAATTTCATACGCTTTGCAACACGTGCAAGAACTTTTCTTTGACTGTTCCATTTTGAACTACTTCAAAATCTTGACAAGGTATGTACTTATTGAAAAACTTATCAAGCGTCTTGATCTATCTCTATAGATCTTGATGCTCAATATGTAAGCAGCTTCACCGAGGTCTTTCTTTGAAAAACTCCTTTCAAATACTCCTTTATGCTTTGCGTAATAATTCTACATTATTTACGATTAACAATATGTCATTCACATATACTTATCGAAATGTTGTAATGCTCCCACTCACTTTCTTTGTAAATACAAAGCTTCTCCAAAAGTCTCAGATAAAACCATATGCTTTGATCACACTATCAAAGCGTTTATTCCAACTCCGAGATGCTTGCACCAGTCCATAGATGGATCATTGGAGCTTGCATATTTTGTTAGCTCCTTTAGGATTGACAAAACCTTCAGGTTGCATCATATACAACTCTTCTTTAATAAATCCATTAAAGAATGTAGTTTTGACATCCATTTGCCAGATTTCATAAAATGTGGCAATTGCTAACATGATTCGGACAGACTTAAGAATCGCTACAGCTTTGAGAAAATCTCATTGTAGTCAACACCTTGAACTTGTCGAAAACCTTTTTGTGACAAGTCGAGCTTTGTAGATAGTAACACTACTATCAATGTCCGTCTTCCTCTTGAAGATCCATTTATTTAACATGGCTTGCTGATCATCGAGCAAGTCAATCAAAGTCCATACTTTGTTCTCATACATGGATCTTATCTCAGATTTCATGGCCTCAAGCCATTTCGCGGAATCTGGGCTCATCATCGCTTCCTCATAGTCCGTAGGTTCATCATGGTCTAGTAACATGACTTCCGAACACGATTACCATACCACTGCAGTGCGGATTTTGCTCGAAGACCTACGAGGTTTGGTAGCAACTTGATCTGAAGTTTCATGATCATCATCATTAACTTCCTCACTAATTGGTGTAGGAATCATCGAACTGATTTACGTGATGAACTACTTTCCAATAAGGGAGAAGGTACAATTACCTCATCAAGTTCTACTTTCCTCCCACTCACTTCTTTCGAGAGAAACTTCTTCTCTAGAAAGGATCCATCTTAGCAACGAAAAACTTGCCTTCGGATCTGTGATAGAAGGTGTACCCAATAGTTACCTTTGGGTATTCTATGAAGACGCACCTTTCCGATTTGGGTTCGAGCTTATCGGTGAAAACTTTTCACATAAGCATCACAATTCCAAACTTTAAGAAACGACAGCTTAGGTTTCATCGCTAAACCATAGTTCATACGGTGTCATCTCAACGGATTTAGATGGTGCCCTATTAAACGTGAATGCAGCTGTCTCTAATGCATAACCCAAAACGATAGTGGTAAATCGGTAAGATACATCATAGATCGCACCATATCCAATAAAGTGTGGTTACGACGTTCGGACACACCATTATGCTTTGTGGTGTTCGGTGGCGTGAGTAGTGAAACTATTTCACATTGTTTTAATCAAGGACAAACTCGTAACTCAAATATTTTTCCTCTGCGATCATATCGTAGAAACTTTTATTTTCTTGTTACGATGATTCTTCACTTCACTCTGAAATTCTTTGAACTTTTCAAATGTTTCAGACTTGTGTTTCATCAAGTAGATATACCCATATCTGCTCAAATCATCTTGTGAAGGTCAAGAATAACGATACTTGCCACGAGCATCAACACTCATTGGATCGCATACATCGGTATGTATTATTTCCAATAAGTCAAGAGCTTGTTCCATTGTTCCGAGAACGGAGTTTCAGTCATCTTATCCAAAAGGCACGGTTCGCAAGTATCAAATGATTCATAATCAAGTGATTCCAAAATCCATCGACATGGAGTTTCTTCATGCGCTTTACACCAATATGACCTAAACGGCGGTGCCACAAATAAGTTGCACTATCATTATTAACTTTGCATCTTTTGGTTTCAATATTATGAATATGTGTATCACTATGATCGAGATCCAATGAACCGTTTTCATTGGGTGTGTAACCATATAAGGTTTTATTCATGTAAATGTAACAACAATTTATTCTCTTACTTAAATGAATAATCGTATTGCAATAAACATGATCAAATCATATTTATGCTCAACACCAAATAACACTTTATTTAGGTTCCACACTAATCCCGAAAGTATAGGGAGTGTGCGATGATGATTATATTAATCTTGGAACTACTTCCAACACTCATCGTCACTTCCCCTTCAACTAGTTTCGCTCATTCTGCAACTCCTGCTTCAAGTTGCTACTCTTAGCAACCGAACTAGTACCAAATCTTGAGGGGTTGCTATGAACACTAGTAAAGTACACATCAATAACATGTATATCAAATATACTTATGTTCACTTTGCCATCCTTCTTATCCACCAATCACTTGGGGTAGTTCCGCTTCTAGTGACCAGTTCCATTGCAGCGAAAGCACTTAGTCTCATGCTTAGGTCCAGACTTGGGCTTCTTCACTCGAGCAGCAACTTGCTTGCCGCTCTTCTTGAAGTTCCCCTTCTTCCCTTTGCCCTTTTCCTTGAGACTAGTGGTCTTGTCAATCATCAACACTTGATGCTTTTCTTGATTTCTACCTTCGTTGATTTCAACATCACGAAGAGCTCGGGAATCGCTTTCGTCATCCCTTGCATACTATAGTTCATCACGAAGTTCTACTAACTTAGTGATGGTGACTAGAGAATTCTGTCAATCACTATCTTATCTGGAAGATTAACTCCCACTTGATTCAAGCGATTGAAGTACTCAGACAATCTGAGCACATGCTCACTAGTTGAGCGATTCTCCTCCATCTTTTAGCTATAGAACTTGTTGGAGATTTTATATCTCTCAACTCGGTATTTGCTTGAAATATTAACTTCAACTCCTGGAACATCTCATATGGTCCATGACGTTCAAAACGTCTTTGAAGTCCCGATTCTAAGCCGTTAAGCATGGTGCACTAAACTATTAAGTAGTCATCATATTGAGCTAGCAAAACGTTCATAACGCCCCATACGCTCTGCAATAGGTCCGTCACCTAGCGGTGCATCAAGGACGTAATTCTTCTGTGCAGCAATGAGGATAAACCTCAGATCACGGATTCAATCCGCATCATTGCTATTAACATTTTTTTCAACACAATTTTCTCTAGGAACATATCAAAATAAACAGGGAAGCAATAACGCGAGCTATTGATCTACAACATAATTTGCAAAATACTACCAGGACTAAGTTCATGATAAATTTAAGTTCAATTAATCATATTACTTAAGAACTCCCACTTAGATAGACATCTCTCTAGTCATCTAAGTGATTACGTGATCCAGATCAACTAAACCGTGTCCGATCATCACGTGAGACGGAGTAGTTTCAATGGTGAACATCACTATGTTGATCATATCTACTATATGATTCACGCTCGACCTTTCGGTCTCCGTGTTCCGAGGTCATATCTTATATGCATAGCTCGTCAAGTATAACCTGAGTATTCCGCGTGCGCAACTGTTTTGCACCCGTTGTATTTGAACGTAGAGCCTATCACACCCGATCATCACGTGGTGTCTCAAAGACGAAGAACTTTCGCAACGGTGCATACTCAGTGAGAACACTTCTTGATAATTTTTTTAGTGAGAGATCATCTTATAATGCTACCGTCAATCAAAGCAAGATAAGATGCATAAAGGATAAACATCACATGCAATCAATATAAGTGATATGATATGGCCATCATCATCTTGTGCTTGTGATCTCCATCTCCGGCACCGCCATGATCACCATCGCCACCGCGCGACACCTTGATCTCCATCGTAGCATCGTTGTCGTCTCGCCAAACTTATGCTTCTACGACTATCGCTACCGTTTAGTGATAAAGTAAAGCATTACAGGCGATTGCATTGCATACAATAAAGCGACAACCATATGGCTCTGCCAGTTGCCGATAACTTCGGTTACAAAACATGATCATCTCATACAATAAAATATAGCATCACGTCTTGACCATATCACATCACAACATGCCCTGCAAAAACAAGTTAGACGTCCTCTACTATGTTGTTGCAAGTTTTACGTGGCTGCTACGGGCTGAGCAAGAACCGTTCTTACCTACGCATCAAAACCACAACGATACTTCGTCAAATAGACTCCGTTTAACCTTCTCAAGGACCGGGCGTAGCCACACTCGGTTCAACTAAAGTTGGAGAGACAGTCTTCCACAAGCCATCTATGTGCAAAGCACGTCGAGGGAACCGGTCTCGCGTAAGAGTACGCGTAAGGTTGGTCTGGATCGTCTTTCCAACAATACCGCTGAACCAAAGTATGACATGCTTTGGTAGGCGTTATGACTTGTATCGTCCACAACTCACTTGTGTTCTACTCGTGCATATGACATCTACGCATAAAAACCAGGCTCGGATGCCTTTGTTGGGGAACGTAGTAATTTCAAAAATTTTCCTACGATCACGCCAAGATCATGGTGATGCATAGCAACGAGATGAGAGTGTCGCCCACGCACTCGTAGACCCACAGTGGAAGCGTTGACGCAACGTAGAGGAAGTAGTCGTACTTCTTCACGATCCAACCGATCCAAGTACCGAACGTCACGGCACCTCCGAAGTTCTGCACACGTTCAGCTCGATGGCGTCCCTCGAACTCCGATCCAGCCGAGTGTTGAGGGAGAGTTTCACAAGACGACGGCGTGGTGGCGATGATGATGTTCCACCGGCGCAGGCTTCGCCTAAGCTCCGCTCACGGTATTCTCGAGGTGTAATATGGTGGAAGGGGCACCGCACACGGCTAAGGAAAGATCTCAAGGATCAACTTGTGTGTCATGGGGTGCCCTCTGCCTCAGATATAAAGGAGGGAAGGAGGAGGGGCTGGCCGGCCAAGGGAGGTGCGCCAGGTGTCCTACTCCTACTAGGAGTAGGATTCCCCCAATCCTAGTCCAACTAGGTTTCCCCAAGTGGGAAGGGAGAGAGAGGCGCCCTTCTCCTAGTCCTAATAGGACTAGGGAAGGGGGAAGGTGCGACCAGCACTTGGGCCCCTTCTCTCCTTTCCACTAAGGCCCATGTTGGCCCATTAGTATTCCGGGGTTCCGTAACCTCCACAGTACTTGGTAAAATTCCCAATTTCACCCGAACACTTCCGATGTCCAAACATAGACTTCCAATATATGAATTTTTATGTCTCGACCATTTCGAGACTCCTCGTCACGTCCGTGATCTCATCCGGGACTCGAACAACCTTCGTACAGAAACATCATAACAACTCATAGTAACTCGCCATCGAAACGTTAAGCGTGCGGACCCTACGGGTTCGAGAACTATGTAGACATGACCGAGACACCTCTCCGTCAATAACCAATAGCGGGACCTGGATGCCCATATTGGCTCCTACATATTCTACGAAGATCTTTATCGGTCGGACCGCATAACAACATACGTTGTTCCCTTTGTCATCGGTATGTTACTTGCCCGAGATTCGATCGTCGGTATCCAATACCTAGTTCAATCTCGTTACCGGCAAGTCTCTTTACTCGTTCCGTAATACATCATCTCACAACTAACTCATTAGTTGCAATGCTTGCAAGGCTTATGTGATGTGCATTACCGAGAGGGCCCAGAGATACCTCTCCGAGCAATCGGAGTGACAAATCCTAATCTCGAAATATGCCAACCCAACATGTACCTTCGGAGACACCTGTAATGTACCTTTATAATCACCCAGATTACGTTGTGACGTTTGGTAGCACCCAAAGTGTTCCTCGTGCAAACGGGAGTTGCATAATCTCATAGTCATAGGAACATGTATAAGTCATGAAGAAAAGCACTAGCAACAAACTATACGATCAGGTGCTATGCTAATGGAATGGGTCATGTCAATCAGATCATTCAACCAATGATGTGATCCCGTTAATCAAATAACAACTCCTTGTTCATGGTTTAGGAAACACAACCATCTTTGATTAACGAGCTAGTCAAGTAGAGGCATACTAGTGACACTCTGTAGGTTTATGTATTCACACATGTATTATGTTTCCTGTTAATACAATTCTAGCATGAATAATAAACATTTATCATGATATAAGGAAATAAATAATAACTTTTATTATTGCCTCTAGGGCATATTTCCTTCATCTACCACATATCCGAAGGCAAGATCTTTGTTGCTAAGAATGGATCCTTTCTAGAGAAGGAGTTTCTCTCGAAAGAAGTGAGTGGGAGGAAAGTATAACTTGATGAGGTAATTGTACCTTCTCTCGAATTGTAAAGTAGCTCATCACAGAAAACCGTTCTCATGATGCCTACACCAACTAGAGAGGAAGCTAATGATGATGATCATGAAACTTCAAATCAAGTTACTACCGAACCTCGTAGGTCAACCAGAGCACGATCCGCACCAGAGTGGTACGGTAATCCTGTTCTGGAAGTCATTTTACTAGACCATGGCGAAGCTACAAACTATGAAGAAGCTATGACGAGCCCAGATTCTGATAAATGGTTTGAGGCCATGAAATTCGACATAGGATCCATGTATGATAACAATGTATGGACTTTGGTGGACTTGCACGATGATCGGCGAGCCATAGAGAATAAATGGATCTTCAAGAAGAAGACTGACGCTGATGGTAATGTTACTTTCTACAAAGCTCGACTTGTCGTGAAAGGTTTTCGACAAGTTCAAGGAGTTGACTACGATGAGACCTTCCGTACTGATGCTTAAGTCTGTCTGAATCATGTTAGCAATTGCCGCATTTTATGATTATGAAATCTGGCAAATGGACGTCAAAACTGCATTCCTTAATGGATTTCTTAAAGAAGAGTTGTATATGATGCAACGAGAAGGTTTTGTCGATCCTAAAGGTGCTAACAAAGTGTGCAAGCTCCAACGATCCATCTATGGACTGGTGCAAGCATCTCGGAGCTGGAATATACGCTTTGATGAGGTGATCAAAGCATATGGTTTTACACAGACTTTCGGAGAAGCCTGTATTTGTAAGAAAGTGAGTGGGAGCTCTTCTAATACTATATGTGGATGACATATTCTTGATTGGAAATGATGTAGAATTTCTGGATAGCATAAACGTATACTGGAATAAAAAATTTTCAATGAAAGACCTCGGTGAAGCTGCTTATATATTGGGCATCAAGATCTATAGAGATAGATCAAGACGCTTAATTGGACTTTCACAAAGCACACACCTTGATAAAGTTTGGAAGAAGTTCAAAATGGATCAGTCAAAGAAAGGGTTCTTGCCTGTGTTACAAGGTATTAAGTTGAGTCAGACTCAATGCCCGACCACTCTAGAAGATAGAGAGAAAATGAAAGTCATTCCCTATGCCTTAGCCATAGGTTCTATCATGTATGCTATGTTGTGTACCAGACCTGATGTGTGCCTTGCTATAATTTTAGCAGGGAGGTACCAAAGTAATCCAGGAGTGGGTCACTGGACAGCGGTCGAGAACATCCTGAAGTATCTAAAAAGAACTAAGGATATGTTTCTTGTTTATGGAGGGGAAAAAGAGCTCATCGTAAATGGTTACGTCGATGCTAGCTTTGACACTGATCCGGATGACTCTAAGCCACAAACCGGATACGTATTTATAAGAATGGTGGAGCTGTCAGTTGGTGCGGTTCCAAGAAGAGCGTCGTGGCGGGATCTATGTGTGAAGCGGAGTACGTAGCTGCTTCAGAAGCAACAAATGAAGGAGTTTGGATGAAGGAGTTCATATCCGATCTAGGTGTAATACCTAGTGCATCGGGTCCAATGAAAATATTTTGTGACAATACTGGAGCAATTGCCT
This sequence comes from Aegilops bicornis, assembly GCA_021605145.1. Lineage (NCBI taxonomy): Eukaryota > Viridiplantae > Streptophyta > Magnoliopsida > Poales > Poaceae > Aegilops > Aegilops bicornis. The sequence goes on from CM038675.1 coordinate 676,767,940, forward strand.
TGGCGAAGGAATCCAGATTTCACAAAAGAACCAGACATATCAAGATACGCTTCAACTCCATCCGTGATCAAGTCAAGGAGGGAGACATAGAGATTTGCAAAATACATACGGATCTGAATGTTGCAGACCCGTTGACTAAGCGTCTTCCACGAGCAAAACATGATCAACACCAAGACTCCATGGGTGTTAGAATCATTACTATGTAATCTAGATTATTGACTCTAGTGCAAGTGGGAGACTGAAGGAAATATGCCCTAGAGGCAATAATAAAGTTGTCATTTTATATTTCCTTATACCATGATAAATGTTTACTATTCATGCTAGAATTGTATTAACCGAAAACTTGATACATGTGTGGATACATAGACAAAACACCGTGTCCCTAGTAAGCCTCTACTAGACTAGCTCATTAATCAAAGATGGTTAAGTTTCCTAACCATAAACATGTGTTGTCATTTGATGAACGGGATCACATCATTAGGAGAATGATGTGATGGACAAGACCCATCCGTTAGCTTAGCATATTGATCGTTCAGTTTTATAGCTATTGCTTTCTTCATGACAAATACATATTCCTTTGACTATGACATTATGCAACTCCCGGGTACCGAGGAATACCTTGTGTGCTATCAAACATCACAACGTAACTGGGTGATTATAAGATGCTCTACTGGTATCCCCGAAGGTGTTGTTGGGTTGGCATAGATCGAGATTAGGATTTGTCACTCTGAGTATCGGAGAGGTATCTCCGGGCCCTCTCGGTAATGCACATCATAAGAAGCCTTGCAAGCAATGTGACTAATGAGTTAGTTGCGGGATGATGCATTACAGAACGGGTAAAGAGACTTCCCAGTAACGAGATTGAACTAGGTATGAAGATGCCAACTATCGAATCTTGGGCAAGTAACAAACCGATGACAAAGGGAATGATGTATGTTGTCATTACGGTACGACTGATAAAGATCTTCGTAGAATATGTAGGAGCCAATATGAGCATCCGGGTTCCGCTGTTGGTTATTGACCGGAGAGGTGTCTCGGTCATGTCTACATAGTTCTCGAACCCGTAGGGTCCGCACGTTTAACGTTCGATGACAATTTTTTTATTATATGAGTTACGTGATTTGGTGACCGAATGTTGTTCGGTTTCCCGCGAGATCACGAACATGACGAGGACTCTCAAAATGGTCGAGAGGTAAAGATTGATATATAGGACGATGGTATTCGGACACCGGAAGTGTTCCAGGGTGTGTCTCGTACATATCGGAGTACCACGGGGGTTACCGGAACCCCCGGGTGTCAGGACCCCGATCCTAAGTCACACCGATCTAGCATGTAACACATCATATCACTTTGCGGCCTCACGCACGGTATTCCCACGGGTGTCGCCTTACCATGGCCCGGGACCGTTTGCGCCTTTTGGCTCACGTATATGATAGTGTCGCTAGCATCCATATGACAGAGAACCCGAGCCGACATGACTAGTCGTGAACCCAAAGTGGCACTAACCTATGGGGACAGGCATACATGAATCACATCGAGCATGTCGGTCATCAACGTATGAATTGGGCTGTAGCACCGGGCTAACAGGACTCCGGTATCCCGGGCTGTAGCAGGCTAGGCAGGACTCGAATATCACCGTGACATTTCCCGAAGGGATGTATATAGGAACGGCAGTGAAACACATGCCGCCAGTCAAGCGTCCAAGCAGTAGTGCCGGGCTAGCAGGACTCCGGTGAACCGGGCTGTAGCGGACTACTATCGCTCAGAAGCACGAGACTACATTTCCCCATAAGAGAGGCTACCAAGGATAAACAACTAGGTTGTCGGATCCCACACATAGCAATACAAGTTACACGTACGCATAACATGCAAGTATGTGCTGTACAACATGGCATCACAACATAACGCAAACTCATATAGATAAAGGCTCAGAAGAGCCACATAGCAATAAATACAAACAGGGGTCACATGACCCATCATTCAGAGCATACAAGCAACAAGCGGAAGCATTACATGTCCGAGTACGTATAACTACAAAAGAAAAAGGCTGAGAAGCCTGACTATCTACAAGACCCTCCCAAGGGTACAAGATCGTAGCTGAGGTAACAAGCTACTCGTCAAGTCCAAGCGGAACTACTAATAAGACCGAAGTCTCCGCCGCAAAACATAAATAAAGCAACGTGAGTACAAAGGTACTCAAAGAAGACTTACATCAGATCCTATTATACATGCATTAGTATCAAGAAGGTAATGTGGAGTTTAGTTGCAAGCAAGCCAGCTTTGACTCTGTGGCTATTACATTCTCGACTACCGTAACTTCTTTGAGGTGATATGGCACACATGAGTCCACTAGTCACCACACAATACACTACTATGGATTCATTCCCGTCTCCATACGAGAAGGCCATCCATAGCACTCACACTTGTCTTGAGCATTTTAGAGTATCCACTTCAAGTTGTCTATGTACCACGTAAGCATCCAAGAAGTCCATAACATGGACCCGGCTATTCGAATAGATCATGTTAACCCCTGCAGGGTGTACATCTTCACACACGCTCTCACCACTTATCACCATGTACACGTCATGTACCTCGGCAACCTTCAAGCGGAAGCTTTGGCGAGGATGTCGGCCACGACCGACTAACCACACAAGACTCTAATCCAGGTTTATCGCCTATTCGGGTTCCATCCGCAAGGAGATCCGGCGGGTGTCGCCACGGCCCCAAATGATGTGTGCAGGGTTCCCAAGCCCACCTCACGGATGGATTCACGCTTGGTACACCGTGCCACTTGTGCCTAGTCTCCCCAAGCCCACCTCACGGGTGCCACTTGGTAGACTACTAACACTACCTACAAACACGTAAACTAGTTGCGACTCACAGACAGAGGTCAAGTTGGTTAATAAGTCGAGAGGGGCACTTAAGCATTCCAATGTGTGGTAGTAGCTAGTCATTGGACAACATACATAGAACTCAGTGCTTAAGGACGGTTCCGGTGAGACAACCCACCATGTACTCCTACATGGCCTCTCACCGCTGCCTTTACCAAATCGTGTTCACATATTTCACTCTCAAAGATCGTAACATAGAATCAGTACTCCAATTCATTCCCAATGAATCAGACTGACACAACTCTAAGCAATAGCAGGCATAGCATGGTAGGAACACAACATGGCTCAATCAACTCCTACACATGCTAGTGGGTTTCAACTATTTATCGTGGCAATGACAGTCATGCAGAGGAATGGGTTCAACTACCGCATGACACAAAGTAGCAGATGAAGCGGTGTTGTCCTAATGCAATAACGGAGAGCCGGAGCGAGAGAGTCGGATTGTATCGGAATGAACAAGGGGTTTGCTTGCACGGTAAATCCACAAGGGGAGCCGCTTCACGCAGAGGTACTCTGGAACGTCTCGGGCGGTGACCTATAGAGAAGGAACGGTGCCGGCAATCAATACACAAACATATGCAACAATACGATGCATGAACATGGCATGTAGATGTGATGTTGTTGAGCTAATGCAGCTAGAGTTCATTTGGTTGAAGTCCATTTGAACCAAGAATTCAAATGCAACTCCAAATTAAGCTCTTTATAAATGCCATTTTAGTGTTTCACTTATACAGCAGGTATAAGTTGACTTGTCATGCATGAAACTGGTACAAATGGTTAGATTGCATTTTTCTGATAATTTTTCATATATAAATTATTTCAATCTGAGTTACGGTTGAATTTATATGAATTTTTGAAGTTTTGCTAATTTCCTGGAATTTCCTGAATTAAAATAATTCCAGAAAATAAGTAATTGCGTCAGCACTGCGTCATGCCTGCATCAGCAAGTCAACGGTGCTGACCAGGTCAAACCTGACGTGTGGGGTCCACACGTCAGTGACAGGGGGTTAAACAGGGGTTAGTTTAATCCTAATTAAAAGATTAGTGGCGCTGGGGCCCACTGTCAGTGTCAGGGAGTTAGATTAGGTGGTGATTAGCTTAAGCTAATCACCTGACGAGCCGGACCCACCTGACAGGCCGGCGCGGTCAAGCGGTCAACCCCACCGGCGTTAAGCCGCCGGCGAGGCCGAACGCGGCGGAGGGGCTCGGGACCGCGTCTCCGGCGACCAAAAGGGCCGCGGAGACCATCTCCGAGGAGTGGGTGCTCGCGCGCATCCAGTGGGACACGTGGGAGACCGTGGGGGTGCCGGAGCTCGCCTGAGCAGAGCTCGGGGCGGCGGCCTGAGCAAGGGCTCCGAGCGGGAGCGGGCTGTGGGGCACGGGGAGGCCACTCGAGGGGCTCTGCGGCACCCTCGTGGCACCAGGAGCATGGTGACGAGCTCGGTTGCGGGTTGCGGTGGCGAGCGGCGGCGGCGACATGAACGGCGGCGGGAGGCTTCGCCGTCGTGGGGAAAGGGGCTACTGGCGTGCGGCGGCTAAGCGGAGAGAGGAACGGGCGAAGCTCACTGCGGTTCGGTGGCGCCTTGGCCAGGCTCGAGGGAGGCCGGACGGCGGCGTGGCGGCGAGGACAATCTCTGGCGACCGGAGACGAAGACGGCGACGGCGACGGCTCCACAGGGCGTCCGGCGTCTTGTGGCTTGACGGAGAGGACGAGGGAGTCGTGGCGGAGCTCGTGGACTCCACTTGAGGGGCGAGGGGACGGCGGGAGCGCGTGCGTGAGCTGCGGCGCGGCAGGCCGGGCGCTGGGAGAGGGAGAGGTCCAGGAGGAGGGAGGCGAGATAGAGTGAGAGCGGTGCGGGAAGCGTGGCGACGTCCCGAGGCTCGAAAGGCGTCGAGGGGAGGGCACGCAGGCTGCCGTGGCGCGCATCTTGGGCGTCTGGCGGCCACGCGCCTGCCCCTCTGGCGCGAGGAGGGGACGATTGGCGCCGCCGGGCTGGGCCAAGACAGAGCCAGGCCAACAAGTGGCCTGTAAGTCCGTAAGGGTTTTCCCTTTTTGTTTATTTTTCTATTTTCGACATTTGTTTGATTTAATTAAAATACTAAATCATTTAATTTTCTTATGCCAATTTTTGTAGGAGCTATTTATATTATTCCGAACTCCTCAACAACTAGCATAATTTTTGGACATATATTTTATATATAACATATATATATCCAAGGCAAATATTTATCGCATTAATTCAAATGGCCAAAAATAAACACTTGAGCTCCCAAAAATATTGGTTGGAATTTTACCTCGACCAATATTTTTAGAGAAAACAGAACATTTTCTTGGGCCAAATTGAAGCAATTTTTATTTGGGTCATTTCCATAAATGATTCTGAGGGTTTCACAAATCCCCATTTCAAAATTAACTGGAATTTAAACATGATGCACAAATGACTAGCTAGCCTAGGTCATACCAGAGCTAGGGATGTGACACCGGGGGGAATAATGGGCCTTATGGGCCATAGGAGGGGAGCACACCAACCCACAAGGGGTGGCGTGCCCTCCCCCCTAAGGAAGGAGGCCGAATAGGATAAGGAGGAGGGAGTTCGGCCCCTCCTTTCCATCCTCCCCCCTCTCTTCTCTTTCCCCCTTTCGGTAATAAGGAAAGTGGGGGGCTGAATTGGAATAGGGCCCCCAAGTAGGATTCCTCCTACTTAGGGCGCACAAGGAAGCTCCCCTCCCCCTCCCACCTATATATACATGGGGAGGGGGCGCCTAGAATACACACCAACAATTGTTAGCCGTGTGTGGCGCCCCCTTCCACAATTTACACATCCGGCCATATTCTCGTAGTGCTTAGGCGAAGCCCTGCGCGGATCACTTCACCATCACCGTCACCATGCCGTCGTGCTGACGGAACTCTCCATTGACACTTTGCTGGATCAAAAGTTCAAGGGACGTCATCAAGCTGAACGTGTGCAGAACTCGGAGGTGTCGTACGTTCGGTGCTTGATCGGTCGGAACAAGAAGAAGTTCGACTACATCAACCGCGTTGTCAAACGCTTCCGCTTTCGGTCTACGAGGGTACGTGGACACACTCTCCCCCTCTCGTTGCTATGCATCTCCTAGATAGATCTTGCGTGAGCGTAGGAATTTTTTTTAAATTGCATGCTATGTTTCCCAACAGGTAGTACCTCTCTAAGCGGTTGTACTGCTCCCGCGAGCGGTACTACCTCTTGGACAGAACTACCATTCGTGTTTTTCTACCTCGTTGGGCTGTTTTGACCGTGCTAAGCGGTAGTACCGCTCCCCCGAGCGGTAGTACCGCTTGAGCACGACTTGTGGGCATAATGGTTGGATTTGGGGGGGCTATTTAAGGGGGCCTTCTTGCCCAATGGTCCCTAATCTTTCTAGCTCGTTTTCTTCTCCCATTGCTGACCTTCTTCGAGCTTTATATCTCTCAATCCCTCCATGGATCCTTGCTAGTTTTTTTGGGGGGGGGAGAGAGAGAGAAGATCTAGATCCACATTTCCACCAATCACTTTCTCCTCTATGTGAGAGGAACCCCTTGGATCTAGATCTTGGAATTATTGGTGTTCTCCTTCTTATTATTCCTCACATTTTCCTCCATAGCTTCGTTGCTTTGGTGGGATTTGAGAGTGAAGGACTTGGGCACTCCGTGTACCCTTGCCATTGCATTAGTTGCATCCGTTTGAGTTCTCCACGGTGTTACGTGGAAGTGAAAAGTTGAGAAGCTTACTACTCTTGTGTTCTTGGTACCCTAGAGCTTGTTCTTCTTGGGTGCTTGAGCGCCCTGGACGGTTGGTGGTGTCTCGGAGCTCAATCATTGTGGTGTAAACCTCTGGGCTCGTGTCGGGGTCTCCAATTAGGTTGTGGAGATTGCCCCGAGTAATTTGTACGGGCTCCGGTGACCTCCCCCAAGGGTTGCCAAAGTGTACGGGTTCGGTGACCGCCCCCAAGGGTTGCTATTTGTACGGGTTCGACGACTGTCCTCAAGGGTCCCTTAGTGGAATCACGGCATCTTGCATTGTTCAAGGGCTTGAGGAGAGTACGGTGGCCCTAGTGGCTTCTTGGGGAGCATTGTGCCTCCATACGGCTCCAAACGGAGATTAGCATCCGCAAGGGTGTGAACTTCGGGATACATCATCGTCTCCACATGCCTCGGTTATCTCTTACTGAGCCCTTTACTTTGTGATAGCCATAGTGTATCATGATATATTTCTTGCTATCACCTAGTTGTTTATCTTGCTTAGCACAAGTTGTTGGTGCACATAGGTGAGCCTAGTTGTTTTGGGTTGTGTGCTTGATAAATTAAATGCTAGTATTAGTCCGCATTTGTTCAAGCCTAAACCGTAATTATTTTAAAGCACCTATTCACCCCCTCCCCCCTCTAGGCGACATCCACGATCTTTCAATCTCCAACATTGAATCTTGTAGGGTCAAGCACATTCGGAGAATCCGAAATGCCCTAGTTCATTCTCTTGCAAAGAAATATTCCTTGAACAAATCTACTTCTCCTTGCAACTTCCTTTGCAGCAAGGCTGCTAGATGTAACTATAAAATGGCTTTTCAAGCCATCTCTCTTCCTATGGGAAAACTGTTATATGTACACTATTTAGGTTGTTAATAAATAAAATTATGTGTTTTCAGAAGAAAAAAAACCAGCGAGCAGAAGGACACATACCAAACCAATCTGGTAGTCGTGATATGAAAGACATCAGCAATCCGGTCTAGCCGAACAATGAGTGTAGGTTCAATCCAGCAGAATCATTCGTAAAGTGCACGGTGGGTCGGTGCATATGTCGACATGACCAACAAGAGAAACAAGTCATAATCTTTCCCATCTGGCTGAGTGGTGAGAGGAACGATCCCATCTGGGTGAATGAAGATTTGAGCAACAACCATGATTGATGGAGACATTGAAGGAAATGTAGTCGTGCCAACCACGACAAAGGGGGTGAAGGTGGCTGCAAATACAGAATCCGACACACACCAGCAATGGTTTGGAGGAGCATCAATTGGAAGTTGCCCCATTTTTGTCAATGATAAAGTTGGCCCAGTCAGACATAGACTCCTTGAGCACAAGCGTTTGGGCAGATTCCCTCGAAGCAAAACACAGTGCTGAAAAGTTGGCCTGGTTGGTAATGGGCTCCTCTAGCACTCCTGGCCCACAAGTATAGGGGAAAAATCATAGTCCTTTTGATAAGTAAGAGTGTCGAACCCAACGAGGAGCGGAAGGAAATGACAAGCGGTTTCCAGCAAGGTATTCTTTGCAAGTACTGAAAGTGGTAGTAACAGATAGTTTTTGTTGCAAGGTAATTCATAACAAGTAGCAAGCAACACTAGTAACAAAGGTGCAGCAAGGTGGCCAATCCTTTTTATAGCAAAGGACAAGCCGGAAATTTCTCTTATATTAAGCCAAGCGTTCTCGAGGACACATGGGAATTCTCGTCTAGTCACGTTCACCATGTTTAGTTGATTCACGCTCACTACTTTGATAATTTGATATGTGGGTGTACCAGTGCTAGTGTGATGTTCTTACTTGAACAAGAAACTCCCTTATGATTACTCCCTCTCGCAAGGATCTGCAACTATGAAAGAAGAACTAAAATAAATCAAACCATGGCATCAAACATATGGATCCATATCAGCCCTTTACGAAATAATGCATAAACTATGGTTTAAGCTTCTGTCACTCTCGCAACCCATCATCTACTTATTACTCCCCTATGTCTTCCCCTAGGCCCAAACATGGTGAAGTGTCATTTAGTCGATGTTCACAAGACACCACTAGAGGAAGACCAACATACATATCACAAAAATATAGAATGAATACCAACTTCACACGATTACTTATCACAAGACTTCTCTCATGTTCTCAAGAACAAAAGTAATTACTCACAAATCATATCGTGTTCAAGATCAGAGGTGTATTGGATATGCTTAAGGATCTAAACATATAATCTTTCACTAAATAAATCAACTAGCATCAACTACAAGATGTAATCAACACTACTAGTAACCCACAAGTACCAATCTGGGGGATTTGAGACATAGATTGAATAAAAGAGAGGAACTAGGGTTTGAGATGAGATGGTGTTTGTGAATATGTTGATGAAGATTAGTCCTCCCGTGATGACTGGATCGTTGGTGTTGTCGACGGCTTCAATTTCCCCCTTTCGCAGGGAAGTATCACCGGCGGAATTGCTCCGCCGGAGAGCAAAAGTGCTCATGTTCAAGTTCCGCCTCGAGATGGCGGCGCTTCATCACGAAAGTCTTTTCCTCATTTTTTTCTAGGGCAAATGGCATCATATAGGAGAAGGGAGGCCACGGAGGCCTGCTCGTGGGCCCACAAGATTGGGTGCACTACTGCAGGATGCTGCTAACACAACACTACGATCAGAGACCCTTCGACAAAACTGCGTGCGATGCAATAATCGCAAACGGTGGTATAAAATAACCGTCAAAAAAGGTGCAAAACGTTTGTGATGGCGGAGCCATCAAACACGGTTCAGATTTTAGTTGCGTGTGCGATCCAGGGCATACGGTTCAGTCCAATGAACTGTTTGTGATAAGGCGGAACAAAAGAAACGGCAGCCTGATGAAGGCGTGTGTGATATAGAGCATACGGTTAGCTCGGATCAACTGTTTGTGATTAGGCAACACAAATGAAACGGTCAGCCAGATCAAGGTGTGTGTGATTGAGGGCATACACTTCAGAAGGATTAACTGTTTGCGATTAGGTAGCGTAGCGTAAACGGGTCAGCCAGATCAAAGTGTCTGCGATTGATGGCATACACTTCACATGGATGAACTGTTTGCGATTAGACACAACAAACTGAAACAGTTAGATAAATCAACGTGTATGCGCTAGACGGGCACACACATTCTAATTAAAAGAAGCGTGCGCAATGGTAATAACGAGCGCGCACGGTTGTTGAAACAAGACGTGTGCTGACATTGCCTATTGTGGTGCACCCTATGGTGCAAACGCCACGTACGCGGCCGAGAAGCATACATGCCCACGTTACGCCTTCCGGGAATAGTGCCGCACTTATAACCATCAGTAAATTTTGAGCATGCGTCCCGTCACAATTTGTTTTAGAAGAACAGGGAGGCCGCGTCCCGTCACATTCCGAATTGCAAACCTGTTCACACCGATCAAAACCTAAATGGTTTCCCACTTAGGAGGGTATTACTACTCGGTTATAAATACTACTACTCCAAGATGACTACACATTCCTCCTCAACTCCTCATCCACAAAAACAAACAAGTCATTCATCATCGTTCCCATGCGTCTGCCATGGCCAGCGTGAGTTCTAGGTCGAGAGATTGCCACCAGGGAGAGGCAAGCCTAGAAGCAGAAGCACGAGAGATGTCCTGCCTCGCCGCGAAAGCAGCCAACATGTCCCGCCGCGCGACCGTAGCAGCAGAAAGGTCCCTCCACGCTACCGAAGCAGCATGGAGGTCCGCCACACTGTTGATGCAGCAGACTGGTCTGGCCGCGCCGCGGAAGCAGAAGAGATGCCCCGTCATGCCGCGAATACAGCAGAGATGTCCTCCCGCGGTGCGACGGCCTGGGAAAATGTCTCACGGGCAGGCGAGGACTCTTACAGGTGCATGCGTGCCCTCGTCCTTAGGCAAATGGATCAGATCTGTAGCTGGGCGAGGTTGCTGGATGACCTGAAAGCCTCGTTTGAACAGTCTACCGGCGTCATCCGACAACCAAATGAGAGCAATCCGAAGGCCCGGGCCGAGCGCGAACTGCTGAGGGCAAAGATCGTCAGAAGTGCGGAGCAGCAGGAGCAGACCACTGCCTTATTGAAGAGGATCGGCATCATTTTCGAGAAACTTATGGACGAGAATGCCATGTTGCACATCGAGCGCAGAAGGCTGGTGGAGGAATCCATGGATTCTCTCAAGCAGCATCTTGAGGACAAGAAAGAGCTCATTGCCGCTCTCCGCGGAGACTAGTTCCCGCGGCCTGCTGCAAGGCATCAAGAAAGTAGAGATCAGCGAGCCAGATCGTTGTCTTCCTTCTCTTTTGCCCTTGTGTATTTCGGGCATTGCCGCATGTGGCTTTTTTTAATTATGTTCCTAAATATGTAAGACAATTATTATCCACTCTCATCGTCCTTATATTCATCATGCTTGCTATAAGTCGCAGTCGATGCTATATAGGTCCGTCGGATCTTACATCAAGATCCGTGCAAAACTTTCTTTTCAGATTTTCATTTTTCTCTCTTAAATCTCAGTCCAGTGAGACATATAGCCACGCCGTAGAACAGGTGCTCGGGCGCCATTAATGGAGACGTTGGGAGGGAGGTGCGCGGCGGGTAGCGGTCAAAGGGCTCTCCTCACGATGAGCACGTGCAGGGGTCTGATCACACGCCTCCCGTACTCAAATAGCTACGCCGCACGGCACCTCCTAGCCAATAAAAAAAGGGACGCGTGGTGGCACATAATTGGTAAGTAGAACGCTCACGGTTTCAATAATACTTGTGTTTCTGATTTGTAACGTGACAGCACTTGTTCCAAAATGACTTTGTTGATTGTTAATGTGTGTGCCTTCGCAAATCGAACAGAAAAATTACCACAGCATGTTGGTGCCATGTCATGACACCATGCCAAGTTTCATGATTTTCAGGCGTGTTTTGGATTTACAGGAATTAAAAAACCAAGTTTCTCAATCTTTCCGGCCGAGCCACGACGCCCAGATGTTTGAATTTCATTCCCATCTGTTGCATAGGACCTAGAAATTCACCCAAGGACACACATGTGATTTTTCAAACAACTTTGGTGCACTGGAGCCTGTGCTTGTAGTTCAAATTTGAATTATGTACATTAAATGCGCAAAAAATCAATTAATGTATAAAAAGGCCAAACGAACCCGGAATAATTCCAAAATTTAGCACGATACTTCTATTTGGTCTAATCACCTGTGTAAAAAAATTAAGGCGGGAGAAGGCAGTGTACGTATGTCATTTCGCACACGGAGGTGACACGTTCCCTCTCGGAACCACGAGCCTTCTTGAGGGAAGCTCCGGTTTGCAAGAAGCTTACACCAAAGCTTGTCCCAATTCGGCCAAAAAAATACCGCAGCATGTTGGTGCCATTTCATAACACCATACCAAGTTTCATGATTTTCAGGCGTGTTTTGGATTTACAGGAATTAAAAAACCAAGTTTCTCAATCTTTTCAGCCGAGCCACGACGCCCGGATGTTTGAATTTCACTCCCACCTCTTGCATGGGACCTAGAAATTCACCCAAGGACACACATGTGATTTTTCAAACAACTTTGGTGCACTGGAGCTTGTGCTTGTAGTTCAAATTTGAGTTATGCACATTAAATGCGCAGAAACTCAATTAATGTATAAAAAGGCCAAACGAACCCGGAATAATTCCAAATTTTAGCAAAATACCTCTATTTGGTCTAATCTGCCTGTGTAAAAAAATAAGGCGGGAGAAAGCAGTGTACGCATGTCGTTTCGCACATGGAGGTGACACGTTCCCTCTCGGAACCATGAGCCTTCTTGAGGGAAGCTCCGGTTTGCAAGAAGCTTACACCAAAGCTTGTGCCAATTTGGCCAAAAAAATACCGCAGCATATGTTGGTGCCATGTCATGACACCATGCCAAGTTTCATGATTTTCAGGCGTGTTTTGGATTTACAGGAATTAAAAACCCAAGTTTCTCAATCTTTCCAGCCGAGCCGCGATGCCCATATGTTTGAATTTCATTCCCATTTCTTGCATGGGACCTATAAATTCACCCAAAGACACACATGTGATTTTTCAACCAACTTTGGTGCACTGGAGCTTGTGCTTTTAGTTCAAATTTGAATTATGCATATTAAATGCCCAGAAACTCAATTAATGTATAAAAAAGGTCAAATGAGCCCGGAATAATTCCAAAATTTAGCACGACACTTCTATTTGGTCTAATCTACCAGTGTAACAAAATTAAGGCGGGAGAAGGCAGTGTACGTATGTCGTTTCGCACACGGAGATGATACGTTCCCACTCGGAACCAAGAGCCTTCTTGAGGGAAGCTCCGGTTTGCAAGAAGCTTACACCAAATCTTGTCCCAATTCGGCCAAAAAAATTATTCAGCATGTTGGTGCGATGTCATGACACCATGCCAAGTTCATGATTTTCAGTCGTGTTTTCGATTTACAGGAATTAAAAAACCAAGTTTCTCAACCAGTCCGGCAGAGCCACGATGCCCAGATGTTTGAATTTCATTCTCATTTCTTGCATGGGACCTATAAATTCACCCAAAGGCACACCTGTGATTTTTCAACAAACTTTGGTGCATTGGAGCATCTGCTTGTAGTTCAAATTTGAATTATGCTCATTAAATGCCCAAAAACTCAATTAATGCATAAAAATGCCAAACAAACCTGGAATAATTCCAAATTTAAACACGACACTCATGTACTAGTTGCATGTTCACTGCTTGTAGTTCAAATTTGAATTATGCATATTAAATGCCTAGAAACTCAATTAATGCATAAAAATGCCAAACGAACCCGGAATAATTCAATATTTAAACACGACACTCATGTACTAGTTGCATGTTCACTGTACGTAAATGTTCTAGCAATTCAAACACCATCCTTTCCCTCCGTAACACCATTTTGTCTTTCAAAACATAATGAAAAAATCAGGTATACCACAAACAGTTTACTAGAAAGAATCGTGTGGGATGCGATATAAAATATCTTGGCACACCTTCTTGTCTGGCTTACGCAGGAAGCTTCGTCATCTACTGTCCACCGGCCCCGCTTGAACCACACTTGCGCGCCAGTTTCTCGCGGCACCGAGCGAAATTTTTTTGCCACCATGGAAATATCTAAATCCTCGCCCCCTCCCTCCTACCGAAAGCCACATTTCCACTGTTCCTCCTTGATTTTCAAGTTCAAACCTTCACTGCTGCTTACTGGTAGCTCAGCCTCCTCTCCAGCGACCCTTCTTCTTGCAGCGCCGCCTCCTCGCCGGCTACCCTTCTTCATGCAGCGCTGCCTCCTCGCCGGCGACCCTTCTTCTTGCAGCGCCGCCTCCTCACCGGCGACCCTTCTTCTTGCAGCGCCGCCTCCTCACCGGCGACCCTTTTCTTACTGCGCGGCCTCCTCACCGCCGACCCTTCTTCCTGTTGCGCGGCCTCGTCGATATGGTCATGTAATCCACACCCCACCCACACTCCTTTCCCGTCCCACATGCCCCGACCGACGGAGCGACACCTTCCACCGAAATCACTACCCCCCTCCTCCAATTAAGCGCCGCCCACAGCCATTTTGCACGCAGTATAACATGGAGCTTAGTAGCATGCGGCCACACGCGCGAACGAGGTCGCTATGGCTGCCATGTGTGTCGAGCTCCAGATCTTGGAGGTGCACCTCGTCTTCGAGGCCATAGTCGACACCGCCGCGCGGTTGTCTACTTTAAAATACAGTTCGTGATGTTTTCTCGAGGCCACCGCCAGTGCCTTCTAGTGATTTGTCCTCTGTAATGTTAATATGCATTCGATGTTCGCCACGATTTGGTCCTCTGAAATGTAATGTTCGCCATTAATACTTTGGTCCAACAATTGCTACATTTCGTAGTACTGTTCTCAAGCATTCTTTGTTTTCTTAACTGTCTTATCTTCTAGTACATGTTTCTATTCTGCAATGTCATGCTCAATTAACTATTTTGGTTGATTTGGTCCGATGTCCATTTAACTGTTTGGTTCAGTTCTGCAATTTGATTTTCATTTGTTGTGGGTACAATTTTGTATTGTTATGCATGTGACACCAATCGAATTTGGCTATACTCAATACATATTCTACTGATAGTATGGCAACTCTCAGTTAACCTGATCAAGATCTTCCTTATGTGTGTTGCAGGGAAACAATGGGAGCCACTACGATTTACCATCGAGGTTTGTTCAAGTAGGGTCCTTTGGCTAATAGCACATTATTGTGCGATTCTGCAGGAATCATTCTAATATTTAGGTTTCTTACAATTTGGTCTTGCACATGTAGGTCCTGCTATCAGAGGCTTAGACCCACTGCTCGACCCATTTTGCATATGGGGAAATGAGATGTCCATGAATATCAGTCAAGTCAAGAAACTCAGAAAGATTGTTAGGATGAAGAAACTTGCGACGAATAATAGCAAGATCTTTGTTTGCATAATGAAGAAGACATCAGTCAACTATAGGATGGTACCAACTCTTTTACCTTGTTTTTACCCCTTGCGCCATTTCAAAATTTACAACAACAATTTATGCATAGCTTTGTTTTCAGTACTTTACAAAGCAGTTCACTGATGATTACCTCTCAAACCACCTGCATGGTCAAGAGGCGAGGAAGGTATTCATTCAACACCCACGGTATAATATTGAAGTCTTCCTGAAGAGGACGAAGGTTGGGCAATTATCCATAGCCACTGGCCTAAAGTTGCAAGGACATTCAACATCACTGAAGGCTCAATATTTGCCTCTTCCGCTTCTGCAGTTTCCCAGATGAGATTCATCTGTCTATTTACCATGTATGATGCTACTTTCCAAAAGTTTTTGATGCTGCATGTGAAACTTGGTGCTGTTGTGTAATGGCATAACTGAGTGCCGAAGCTATCTGATGTAATTCGATTATGAAATCATGGTTGCTTTTATACGTATATGAAATATCTGGCATGCTTTATAAGAAATATCAGTTTGATTAGTACATGGATTATCAATAATAGGCTAATTACCCCACTTATTGGGGTTTTCTATTGCACACGGTTACTCAGACAGCACCGTGGGCGATGAACTCAAACAACCCGCACGGTTTGTAGAAAGTAGGTGTGTTCGATCAACTAACAATCACACACGGCTTCCAACAGCGAACTGTTTGCGTTAGGCCACCTTGCACGAACGTTTCCACACAAAGAATTGTGTGATATACATACCTACGGAAATGTTTTTCTAGGATTCACCGTGTGGGATGTACATACCTACGGAAATGATTTTCTGGGATTCACCGTGTGGGATGTACATACCTACGAAAATGATTTTCTGGGATTCACAGTGTGGGATGTACATACCTACGAAAATGATTGGGTTTCGATGCCTCGCCCGATTGCACATGGCCCCAGCCTGGGTCCCAGGAGGGCCTCCCCGACAATTTCTGGGTCGTGTGGGAAGGACCCCCCTATCGCCCACACTCACTTGGCGACGGTTCCAAATGCCGTCGCGGAAAGGGGTTAAAAACCGTTTGTTTAGCACGTCGCTCTACCAGTGGTAGCACGCCCTAGGGGGGGCGCCACCTGAGCTTGTGGCTCACTGGTGAGGGCTCTCCTGGTGATTCTTCTTCCAATATTTTGTATTAAATCCAAGAAATATCTCTGTAAATTTTCAAGTCATTTGGAGCTCCGAAGAATAGTTATCTCTGCTGTAGCTTTTTCAGGCCAGAATTTCAGCTGCCGGCAATTTCCCTCTTCATGTGAAACTTGCAAAATAAGAGAGTAAAATCATTATAATTGCCTCATGAAATGAAATATTGACCCAAATATTATAAACAATAGTAGAAAAACATGATACAAAATGGACGTATCAAGCACCAACGTTCTGGGATAAGCCGTCGAAGCAATACATGCCGCTGACGTCAACGACGGTGCTCAAGTCAAAGAGAACGAGACCTCGCCCTGCAGCAGGAGCGCTAGGACGATGTCTAGCTCCCCGTCTCCGTGGGAAAAGAGGAAGCAAGGGGAAGCGCGCACCAGCTCCTAGGGTAAGTATGATAAGTGGGCCGGCACATATCCTTCGGTTTTAGGAAGCATCTAGAAGATTTCTGTTGATTTTTTCTCTTATGGTGTTACTTTTTGGGTTATTTCCTGTTTTTTTGTCTTTTTTTATTCCTCAAAAATAACCACGGGCATATTCTAAATTCAGGAACTTTCTTGTATTCACAATATTCTTTTAATTCATGAATGTTTTTTTAAATTCGAGGACTTTTGTTGAATTCACCGAAAATTCAAAAGTACGAAAAAGTGGCACGGTTTTCCCTATTATTACAGCAAACTAACATTTTTTAGACAATACAGCAAACTAACATGCAACAGTATAACAAGTATGAGCGAGCGAGGGGGGACCGACTTCAGGGTGAGATTAATGGCCGGAGCCTATGGGTGACCCCTATGCGGTTTGGGCTTTCAAACCTTTTATTTTATTTTTTGATAGAAAGACTGTAAGGGAGACCCCTACAGTATAGTTGATGTGCAATAAATTCAAATAACAAGTACCATGTCTTGAACCTGGATGTGTGGGAAGGAATCAACCCCTTTCCAACTTTTTATTCACGCATGTATTAGGAAAATTGTGAAATTAATCTAAAAAATAAAAAAATATGAAATGCGAATGTTTATAGAAAGATAAAACACTGATTTATCATAATTATCATTTGCCACGGATCATTTGTGCTGCTATTTTTTAAACAGGGTACATGTTAAAATTAGAATACAGGTGTATGTTTTTTTTTCTTTCATTGCAACACAAGGGCATAATTGCTCGTGTAATGTAATGTGTATAATAGCAAATGCGAAAGCCAATAGTGTCACGGAAAGTATATTTAGACGACTGCTGCCCCGCACCAAGCAGTCAGGTTGGCAAGCTACCGAAAAAATACAATCAATGATGATTGCTGCCCTTTATTTTTTTTTGAACAAAAAGCAAAGGACTACGAATCAAACAAGAAAGAGATCGTGAGAATCTCGGCAAAAGGAGAAAACAAATCGCGCGACTTTTGCCTGTCAGTGCTTTCCGCTGATGATTGAATCATGTGATATCTCGTCATTTTTTTCATTATTATTATCCCCGGACGGCCAGGCGGCCCATGCGCCTCCCCTTTTTTCCAGAAAGTCTGCCGAAGAGTTTGTTTGAGCCCAGAGCCCAACAATCGCCAGACTCTGCCTGTCGCCCTTTCTTTCATTTCACCTGATGATGGTGATGATTCCCCACATGATTAGACGTGCCATTTGCTTAGCACATGGCCGTAAAGTATACAGAAAAAAAGTTCACTGCTGGTTTAAGTACACTGTGCATCCCGAGAGCTTCTTTTTTCTGAGGCAATCCCGAGAGCTTCTATCTGGTGCTTCAGGCGCCCGAAATCGGAGATGGCGCTCGCGCTCACTCGACCTGGGCTGAGGCCCAGTCAGTCTTCCCACGCTCAGTCGCTCGGTTGTTTGCATGGGCCTTCCTCGATTGCTTTGTAAGGTAATTCCGTCTCGTCAGTCAAAAAGGAACAACAGCTACAGGTTCAGCAAATAAAAACAAATTCTGGATTCTTAACAGATTTAGTCAAATTCATACATTAAAAGAATCACAAATTTTGAGAAAAGTTCAAGAATTTGCAATTTTGTTGGGGAAGTTAAAAAATTATGTATTATACAAATGTCCTTGAATTTGATAAGAGTTGATGCATTAAGAAAAAGTTCAAGAATATGGAAAAAATATCAAAAGTTGAAAAATTTCCTAAATTCAAAGAATTTTTCATAAATTTGAAAAAATTAACATATTTATAAAAAATAATGAATTTGAAAATAGTTGATAGATTTGAAAAGGTTCACGAATTTTAAATAAGTTAAGGGATTTTGAGGATTCAAAATTTTCATAGGTCTGAAAAAGTTCACAGCTTTTATAAGATACTAATGAATATTAAAAAAGTTCACGCATTTCAAAAAAATTCATGAAAATTAGAAAATTTCAAGAATTGGAAAAAGGTACAAATTTGAAAAAAATCACAAAAAATAAAAAGAAAAAGAAACACGGAAAAATAAAAAAAATAAGAAAACAAACAAACAACATAGTAAACTAGAGGGAAAATACAAAAACGGCCAGAAGCATCATTCTTACAAGGGGCGGGCGCCATCCTTTTCGAAACATGTGTGAGCACCATGTACCATTCACGAAGTAAACCACGCTTAAGGTGCCGAATAGGATACACTGTGCACCAAAAATTAGGAATATAGAGGGCATTGTAAAATCCTCACCTTTCCTCTAAATCAAAAAGTTGTATGGTTATTTTTCTAGGTGTCACTTTTTAGAAAATACCGATGGAGGTGCTATAGGAACCCCATAATAGTGTTGAATTCTTTATCTTGATATATTTTTTGTAGGTGAGGGGTATACCGCGGAAGAATGACCGCACAAATGAACCGCACGGGTCGGGGGGCTGGGTGGAAGGTGTCGGAATAAATGAACACGGGTAGCCTCATCAGCCTCCCATGATATTTCAAGACATCAGGGCCGGCTGCGCCCCTCAAGAATCAAAGACCGAAGGCCGCCTTCTTAGGGCCTACCGTCCATACTACCGCCGCTGTATATGCAAAGCACAACAGACGATCGCCGAGCGGGGCGACTCCTAGCAGGTGGCCCCTCCGTGCCTTGAAGTTTGCACCACATTATGACGACGAGACGGGCGCTGCTACGGCGGCTCGCCACCCCGAATCGAGGCGGGCGTGGCCAGCAGTGGCGTCTGAGTATGACATCCCACCGCCCGGCGCGGCACTGTTGCCATGCAGCCCATGACATCACCCATGGCAGAGAAGGCCATGGTCCCACTCTTGGTGTCAAGACGGCCCCGGGCCGGCAGCCCTACTGTCCGTGAGAAGCCAGAAGGCGGCGAGCTCCCATCAGTCGGCACGGGGGGAGGCCGACTCCAGGCAGGCGGCCCTCCCCCTCCCTCAAAGTCTGTGTGCCATTAATCAGAAGAGACGAGGAGTGGCTACAGTGATCGCCCGCCGGGCGGCGGCACTGTAGAGACGCCTTCTCCGACAAAGCATGCATCATCAGTGGCATTGCCACAGTACTAGGCAGCCGGCAGGACCCTCCAGCGGCGGGCGCGGCTTCACTAAAAAAAAAGACACATCTGTGACATTTTGGGCCGAACGAATTTTTTTCTGTCATACTTATGACACTTCTATGATGATAATTGTGACAAAATCCGGTATCATCATAGATGTGGTGGGGTCCTACTTCTATGAAAAAAAAATCATGACAGAAAATGGGCTTTTCGTCCTGGGCGGGCCGGAGATGCAGCTGCATGACATTCTTTGGGCCGTCCATGAAGGAAAAAACCATAGTAGAAGCGAGGGCGAGGAAAATATCGGGAAGTTCCCGGTTAAGGTGGGTGGTCGGGGGCCGAGCGATGCGTGTTTCTCGTCAGACGACGCTGCCAGAGCGTATGCGGCGTTGAGCTCTAATCAACTCGAGCAAGGCGCTGGGCTCTAACTGAACCCGAGCGATTGCACTGCATGCTATGCGTTATTGAACCCGAGCGATCGGTCGATCCCTTGCTGTTAACTGAACCCAAGTGATTCCTTCGCTACTGCTACTAACTGTAACCGATCGATGCTGCCTGTGGATGAACAGTGAACGTTGTTTGGGGTTTGGATGAACAGTTCCGATGGGGGGGTTGGATGAACAGTTCCCGGTGGGGGGGGGGGGGGGGGGTTGGATGAACAAGATCCCGTGGTAGTAAAGGCCGTTGCCGCTGGGTGAACAGTACCCCGATCGAGCCGGCGGAGGGGTGGATGAACAGGACCCCATGGAGGGCTGGATAAATAGGACGACCCATGGAGGGCTAGTTGAACATTAGCCGGTGGAGGGCTAGATGAACAGTAGCCCGTGGAGGGGTGGTTGAACAGGACCCCGTGGAGAGGGCTGGTTGAACAGTAGCCGGTGGAGGAGCGCGCGGTGGAGGCTGGATGACCAGGAGCCCGTGGATGAACAGGAGCAGGTGGAGGCTAGAGGAGGTCGACGGTGGATGAACAGGAGCCCGTGGAGGCTAGAGGAGGTCGATGGTGGAGATGAACAGTATCCCGTGGAGTCCCGTTTTGCGTTATGCCACACCCCTCCCGATGAACAGGACCCCCATTTCGACCTTAGCGCTCCAACACAAGTCCGTTTCCTTCGTTTTGCGGTACGCCACACCCCTCTGGATCAACAGGACCCCGTTTCGACCATAGGAGATCTGTTTCCTCCGTTTTGCGGTACGCTAGACCCCTCTCGATGAACAGGATCCCGTTTCCACCGTGGTCGGTCGAACACAAGGCCGTTTCCTTCCGTCCTGCGATACGCCAGGCCTCGTTTCCATCGGCTGTTCCGTCCAAGCCGGTTGGATCCCGATGAACAACACACGTTCTGTTGCCTCCCGATGAACACGACACATTCCGTTGCCTCCCCATGAACATGACGACGACGCAGTTTCTCCGTTCTGACCCAGCCATGTACACGAGCCCTGGCCATACGTATGTGCGAGTAGGCATTCGAGACCCCATCCGTATACGTACGTGGCCATATTTTATTTCTTGCACCCTGGCCGCTGTACGTACGTGTACATGCTACGTGCGCGCCTCTACTATGACATGTGTGCGCCTCTTCTACGACACGTGCGCGCCTCTATATCGACCAGTATGTACGTACACGTTCGCGACCAGAATGACAACGCTACGTATGCTTCGACCAGGTGGGTCCCGACCGCCGTGCACTTCCCCGTGTGCGAAGATGTAGCCGGTGGCCCCAAAGCAGTGGGGCGAATCATTTTTTCCCGTAATATGGACGCACTTCCTTGCGTACGAAGATGTAGCTGGTGGGACCCAACAGTCAGGGGGAAACATTTTTTTCGCGATATATGGTGGCCCGTCCGGCGGGTCCCTGCTGTCAGGTGGAGGAATCATTATTTTCGTAATAAGGAGGCACTTCCTTGCTGTGGCTATGGACCCAGCTGTCAGCCTCTCCATGCACAGTACTCTTCCGATGGAAGTCGGTCGCCGACCACATTGACCACGCCGCGCCGAGAGCACCAAGGCGGTGGACGACGGCAAGGCCTAGGAAGGGGACGACGCGGAGCCGGGAAAGACGCGGTAGTGGATGCCCACGCGGAGAGGAGTACGAGGGTTCAATGGTTCGGCTGCGGTGTGAGGCTGCCGTCACCGCATAATAACAGAGGGTGTGGGTGAGTGGAGGGATGGCCTGGCCACCGTTGGGAGTAGTAGGGGCGGTGTGGCCTCCGCCGCAGCACAGCCGGCCATGGGAGGCAGGAGCAGGCGGCATGACCGACGCTGCTTTGGGCGGCTGGAGCAAGAAGACCAGAGGTTGAAGAAGCACGACGGCCGTTGGATGGACATCGTACGGTAACTACAGCTAGAATTGTTTATGTTGACTAAGTTGACAAAACCCTTGGTATGCGTCAACTTAGTAGGCCCATAGGTCAGCTTCCGAAATGGTGCGCCCCAGATGTCAGGGGAAGGAATCATTTTTTGGGCTGGTGAAGTTAGAATATCCAAGATTGAAGAAGAAGCATGACATCTGTTGGATGGACATCCAACGGCCACTTCTGCTAGAACCGCGTGTTGACTATAAGTTGACAAAGCCTTGCATATGCGTCAACTATTTTTTTTAGGGGACGCGTCAACTTAGTAGACCCACAAGTGTGTGGCAGATAACTTATAGCCCATTTGAGATTTGTAAGAATGTACAACCCATTTTTGAATTCTAATGGAATTTACTACAGCCCATTTACAGTTTGTTAAAAGTACAACCCATTTTCTAGCTAGAACAGCGATTAATAATTTCAACCAACCGTTCAAAACAAAATTCAATAAAACTTCCCACATTTTGATGGGATCTGAAATATTTTTATTCCAAAATTTCTAGTCAGATTAAATAGAATTTCAATATAAAATTTTATTATGTAAAAATCCAACGAAACATTGCGCGCGCAACAATTAATGAAATTAAATTTCAAAATCCAGAAATAATATTTTATAAAGTAATTACGTGTTTGGTGCATTTTTTTATAGTTACTGCCCAGTTTTTATAATTACATCCCATTTATTATTTCTTAAAGCCCATTTTCTTGCTAAGCCTAATGCATCCCTACTAGGAAAGATTTGCAGCCCAGCAGGGCGGAAAATAACAAGTCAACCTTGCCTGGGTATTCCTCAAAAAAAAGTATAGCTGGGCTAGCCATTTTTAGCTTGAAAAAAAAAATAATTTCTGAGCTGGATATCTGGCCTGGGCCAGACGGGCCACAACCCTCCCAGTTAATACCCTGCTCTCCTCTGAACAACAACGAAAACATCGCTCAAGAAAAACTCTGTAGTGCTCACACCTCAAAAAGACAAATACTGCTCGAGCTGCTTGGTCCCAGCTGTCGGCCGCTCCTTGTGCAATTCTCTCGTTTATTGACTACATAGGTTGACAATGGTGTGGGACCGTGATGTCAGGAAACCAGGAGGAAGCAAAAATATTACAGTTGCATATAATAAGGAGGCACTTGCGTACGTGCAGCTATGGCCCTGGTGGGTCCCCACTGTCATCCTCTCCAAGTAAAGTCATCTCCTCATTCCTCATGCCGTTGACCATGTTGACAATGCGAGACAGCGGCGCCACGGCGAGCGCAACAACTTGAAGGACAACGGAGAGGGCCTCGCGGGCCCTACAGATGGTCTGATACATGTCCGCGACGGCATTGCCGTTCGCTTGTTCACCAGTGCTCGTTGAGGAGATGGAGGTTGCAGCACAGGTCCTCCTGTGCTGGTAGCTCTTCCGCCATTAGGGCGTCGAAGTGGGTCGCACCTGCTCTATATTGAACGCGGCATGAACCGGCTTAGACAGTGGCGCTGGCTCCTGGTCGGAAGCTACGTCCATCGTCTGATTGCCGTCGCTCAGCTCGGCGAGCTTGCTGGTGAGCTAACATGTCCGGCTGCTGGACCGACCCACTGCCAAGCACGAGTCAGACTGCCCTGGCCCACCCAGACCGCCTCCCTCGCCCGCGCTCGCTTTCTGCCTGAAACGGTCAGCGCCGCCCGCCCCGCTTCCCGGTGCAGGCGATTGCTCCACCTTCAAACGACACAAGTGTCGTCCGGTTGTTCGTCTGCCGCCCACATTAATGATACACGGTTGATGAGGCGGCTACTCCGGCACCACACGTCCATCCCTCCGCCGCCCACCATTGCTATATAAACTGCTGCGCCGGCCATAGCCGCAGTCATCCGCATATGTTCCCTTTCTCCTGTCCACACCACTACTTCCCACCATGGCTTCCTCGCGCTCCAGCGCTCTTCGGGAGGGCGGACGACGGACCACAAGGAGATGGAAGCCATTGCTGCCGATTACCTGGCCGGCAGGCAGCCGGAGGACGACGACGTCCCAATGGAGAACATGGTAGTCGACGATCCGGTGCCAACCCCCTCCTCCGCGCCATCCTCGCATTGCACCATGACCATCGGCGAGGCCCGTTCCTAATACATGGACACGGTGAGGCAGAAGCGTGATGAGCAGTTCCGGGAGGCGCAGGCCGACGCCGCCTACAACCACCATCACCTCCAGGAGCACCTGCAGGTGGAGGAGCAGACCGCCGCGGAGCGGGCGGAGTAGGAGGCGCTGCTTGACTCGTACGGCTCCGCCCGCGAGGGCCGCCTCGAGTGCTGGTGGTACCGCATGCGGGTGGCGGAGGCTGCGACCGCCTACAAAGAGGGCGATGAAGTGGGTGAGGCGCTGTTTGGAGAGACCGAGGACGAGGCAAAGGACAATGCCGGCTCCGACGAGTCCCCACTCCGCTGGTGTCGACGAGGCCCTGCTCCGCCGAGGCCCCGCGGCGCAAACAACGAGGCAGAGGACACCGCCGGCTACGTAGAGGCCCCGCCCCGCCGGCACCGAGGCGGAGGCCCTACTCCACCGAGGCCCCGTGGTGCCAACAATGAGGCAGAGGACACTGCCGGCTCCGCCGAGGCCCCGCCCCGCTGGCACCGAGGCAGAGGCCCTACTCCACCGAGGCCCCGCCCCGCCAACAACGAGGCAGAGGACATCACCGGCTCAGCTGAGGCCCCACCCTGCCGGCAATGAGGGGGAGGATTTCCCCTGCTCCGCCGAGGCGCCGCCACGCCAGCAACGAGATAGAGGACATCGCCGGCTCCGTCGAGGCCCCGCCCCGCTGCCAACGAAGCCACGCCACACAGAAAACGAGGAAGAGTAGAACATGGTAGGTCACCGTCGCTCGGGTCCAAGTAAGGCCACCGCTGCTACCCTCCAGTAGAAGCCAAGCTAGGCGGGTTGACCATTGAAGGCCGATTAGCTTCTTGGCGGCGACGTGGAGTCGGAGAGCTATGTTGGAGAAGGACGCTGCTTCAGTTACTTAACTGCAGGTGCAGTTGGGTCACTGGCATGTGGGCCCAAGAGGCATCTGGCCCACATGTAAGTGACGCAAGTGCACCTGCTGTTATGTCACTGAAGCTCAGTCCGCTGGAGAAGAAGCTTTTGTTCGGCTCAGTCGGACACGGGTGCTACGGTTAATTAATTATACCTCCAGCGCACCCATTTGTAGTTGAAGAATGTATGAAATGTAATGAAATCCGACATGTTTATATGAAATCCGGCAGTGTATGAATGAATTTAGTTTGATTTGTTTGAATTCTTGTATCAGTGGCATTGGATGAACATGCAAAACAATATGTACTAGCATTATTCCCAGGGTGATCACCTCGTTTGCAGCAGTTTCACATGTACTTCCTCCGGTCCTTTTTAGTCTGCATATAAGTTTTGTCTGAAGTCAAAGTATCTCTACTTTGACCAATCTTATAGAAAAAAGTATGAACATTCACCATGTAAAATCAACTGACTTGAAAGAAATCTAATATGCAAAGTAAAAAGGAACAGAGGGAGTACAAAATTTAGCGTTCCTGTACATTGCAATCAACACACAGGCCTGGAAATTCATAGAGAACATTCAAAACAATCGATGATTATGCATCTCAGCGATTCACATGTCAGAGCCAATATTTACTTCACAACTAAAGAATAAATAAAAGTCGATCGATGCTGCTAACAGCAAAGGGCGTCCCATTCGAAAATATCAAATGCATGTCTTATTGCTAACATCAATGAGCAAAATTTGACAAGGTTGTCTCATTCCAAAATGTCAAATGCGTGTCGTTTTGCGTACATCAATGAGCAAACTTTGACAAGGTTTTCCCATTCCAAAATATCAAATGCCTACGATTGTGGAATGGGCAGGGTTTGCCATCAGTTCGGACATTGACATGGCACCTCGTGCTAAATAAACTAGTTGTTCTTTTTGTGCAGTTCCACCAAAATCAACCAAATTCGTGCGTAGCTTGTATGATTTCGCCTTTATATGTTGCAACGCCTAGAACATATCGTCACCTCCTTTCTTGTGGTGGAAATGAATGATTCGAGAATATTCAATGTATTCGTGAACATTTTGTGCAGTTCCCATTGAAATCAAGCTGAGCACCCATGTTTGCATAAATACAAAAAAGTGATTAGTATAAAGCAAACTGTACTATGAATTGACAGTTTAAGCAGTCAACCTACATGATCCATGCAGAGCACACATTTAAAAAAATGGAACTCACCGGAAGGAATCAGAAACAACATTGTAATCTTGGCCATCACAAAGAACAAAGATGGAGATCCGTGAGTCCTTCTGAGCTAAAGTTAGTTTGTTCTTGTGGGAAATAATGTAACCATCCTTCAACTACTCCCTTCTTAAGAAGAGAGGCTTGGCTTCTTTATCCTGGCATAATCGGAACTAGGCACTTCACGTACTCCATATTCTTCTTCAGAGGAGGATGATCCTGTTGTGCAAAGACAAGAGAACAACTAAATTCTAGCATCCCTGTTTGCTCGAAAAAAAGGAAAGGAAATATTTAAAACAACACAGATGAAGCACTTCTCAAGGACAATACCACTTTCTCATGACAATATCTAAACAGTAGCACAACACCAATAGAGATGACAAAGCTCAATCACATGGATGAAATCCGTGGGCGAGTACCAACCTTTGTCATGAGGCTTTTTGTGTAGAGCATACAAATCAAGCACTCTCCGGAAGCATCTGTTGTTATCTACTGTGGTTGCCATGCTTACTATATACTCCTCAATTATTTTAATGTTTCCAACATCTTCTTGTGCAGTTCCACTAAAATATATGGTATCTTCAAAGAAGATCCCTGTTTGCACAAGTAGAGATAATTACATATTACATTAAGAGTGGCATCAAATCAGTGGCAAAACAATTGCTCGTTCTAGCCATAGCAATAAATTAAGATGCAAAACTATATCATTACATGTGACATCACAGTTCCAGTGCTTCATTACAGCACCGGGAGTTGATTTTGTTTTTCTTCCGCTTGCTCTTCCCCTTCATCACTTGGTTCAATAACAGACAAGCTTTTCCTTCCATGTAACATTTGGCATGTCAATTAGGGAGCACAAGTATAGCACTAAACAAAGACGTTAATTTTTAGATGAATGTGGCAAAATACAGGCCAACAGTTGTGAAATATCCTTATCTTACCTCAATGGGATATTACTGTGCACATACAGATCGGAAGTTTTGTCTCCATTTGTGCAGTTCCCTAAAATCAAGCAATATTAGCGTACAATTAGCACAACATATGAAAGCACACTGCACAATTATGTGAAAGAAGGCTAGTACTGACATCTCATGACGCGGAATTCAAACAACTCACAAGAAGAAGATCTGAACCAAATTTGCCAACACGGATAGGAAGTAAGATCTCCTCTTGTGCAGATCCACTAAGATCAAGCAACATTGTCGGTGTGACATTTTGGTTGAACTGCACAAAAACACTCTTAAAACAAAAGTGTTTTGTGCAGTGCAACAAAAGGATACAATAGCAACGAGGTGAAGTAGATAACCCTGTTTACACAGATGTGCAAATGAAACAACTAGTGGTCAATAATGGTGGACGACACAGAAGCCAACAAAAGAAGCATCGAACTTATCTAAATGGGAAAGAAAGCAAGACATTACATTTCTCAAATGGTGGCATTGATTAATATTAATAGAGAGATTATATTAACAATAAAATTTGTTAAACATGTAATTTTCTTTTAACTGTGGCATTGTATCAATTTTCCAGCGGCATTATTAGAGGGTGTTTGTTTACAAGGACATTTTGGTGTAGGGACTAAAAAAAGTCTGTGTCAGTCCCATCTAAACCAAACAGGAGGGACTTTTAGAGACTAAAGAAAGAAGACCCCAAGGGAGAGTCTTTTTGGGACTTTTTCCAACTGTTGCCCTGCATCGCAGCTTGTCTCTATTAGTTCATTACTAGGGGTAACATGGTCTTTTAGCATGTCATTTAATAACCTCTAGTCCATGTTTAGTCCCTGGAACCAAGTAGGTAGGGACTAGGGACTTTTTAACAAAATAGGGCCTTAGATTAACAACAGCTAAAGAGTTGCACGGGACAGTGGACGCACCAGCACCTTGTGCATCTACCGATGTATGAAGGGGTGATGCACATGCGATTGCAACAAAGAACAAAAATAACCAAGGAGCATATTTGTGTTGGTCCCAGTTTTGTTATCTTTAGACACCTTTCCCTATGTGAGCGCAGCAAATCTAGTCCCGCTCAAACTCTACAGTCTTGTCCCCCAAAACAAAAGATCAGTTTGTTACAGATGTGCGTACTGCATTTGTCATTGTTTCCCCTTTTTGACCAACATAGGTGCTGTATAGCCAGTCTATACTAGTACTTTCCCCCTTCCTTTCCTCTTTGAACCACGTCCTAGATTCATGCTATACAACTTTCCCCACTACTTTCCTGTTTGATCCAACACCTAGATTCGAGTGCAGAAGCAGAAAAAGCCCACATGCAGCTAGAGCAATGCATGTGGAATAAGTAAAGAAGTATACCTTAAGGTTCTTGGGGTGTGGTTCGGTGGGCGACCGGAGGCTGCTTGGCCCACACTATGTACAGCGGCGAGGAAGAAGGGGTCGGAGGCCCTCTCGTGCCGCCGCTGGGTGAAAGAGAACAGCTGCGCCGGTAGTGGATTCCCTCCCTCACCAACGGCAACAGCGTTAAGCCTCCTTCCCTTCCCGGCAGACAGATCCTGCCGGCTCTTTGACCAGCAATGAGGGGAGAGAGAGAGAGATGCCAATGAAGTCTTGTTTAGATCTGGAGAGGGTGAGAGAGTGTGAAGAGAGCAACTACAAGCGCTGAGGCTCCAGCGTGTATATATATACTGGAGAGAGAGTGTAAAGAGTGCAAACCCTAGAAAACAAACGCCGAGGCTGCAACATATACGTGATGAGGTGATTATACGATCACTACGAGATCGTATAGCTCTGTATCCATCCATTTTGACCAGTCAAAGAATCCTCCTGGCACCGCCCTAGATCACTTTCTCTCTCTGTCATGCGGGGCTTACCTGTCATTGGGTGGAATAAAGAAGTCGAACAAAAACAAAATTATTCTCAAGTGTAGTTATTGAAACCGAGACCTCAGGTTTGATGAGCGAACAGGCTAACCAGCTACACCACCCCCACGTTATGTTTAACGAGAGGAAAATAACCTTTAATACATTCCTGCATTCATGTGACAAGCATGCCTTTTTTTGCGTGGGAGTCATTGGGATTTAAATCATAATCCTGTCATGTGGCTTTGGTGGTAAGGTCTTTTGGGATTTAAAGCAGTGTTGGTAGTACAAAAATAATGCACCCTTGGTCACCTTACTTTTCTCCACGTAGTACGTTGGGTCCCACCAGTCAGAGGGTGAAACAAACAAATTAATAAGAAAAATTAAAAGCGCCAGTGGTGTATCTTACCTCACACATCTCGCTACTGCTCGTGAAAACTATCCAATTGATCCCTCTGTTCGCTCACGTACTATTTTAAGTGAATCCTTATTATAATATGCACACAATTTTGGGCACTTGTATTCGACCTAAGTCAGTGTGCCACCGTACCTCGTACTACTCCCTCCGTCTAGGTGTAATAAGTCACGTTAGAAGGTGCAGCGGGACCAAGGTGCAAGCAGATTTTTTTTTCGAAACGAGGTGCAAGCTGATTGGAGGAGAAGGAGAAACTTGACCGGTCCTTCCTCCAATCAAAGCCCTGATTTCTGTCTCTAAACGCAACAATTAATCACAACAACTAAGAGATGTCATTTTAGCTACCATGCAGGGCCACGTATTAAATCCATGCATTGGGTTTCCGGGGGAGATAACAAGGAAGAGTAAGGAGCGTTTGGTTACATTGGTAGGTTGGTCATAGTGGTGAGTAACTTGGACTAGTAACATGCATATAAAACATTAGTCTATGTTACTACTTTCATAGTAGGTAGTAACATATGGATGGTAACATGCAAGTCTTCATTAATTGAGATATAGACTCATTTTGCCTCGGCGTGAGTGTGTGTGTGTGTGTTTAACAACATGTGTGTGTTAGAGAGAGCGACACATCGACCTACTCCTACAGAGAGATGGTGTGTACTAGTGTAAGATTTAGCCGCGAGAGTCGGTACATCCTCTTGTTTCCGGGTGTCCGGTCGAGACAGGCGGGAGAGCTGCCACGCCCGCTCCTGACCAGCCTGGCCCACCCAAAGCCCCTCCATCGTCCGCGCGCGCTTCCCTCCCAAAACGGTCAGCGCCGCTCTCAAGAATCGGTGCCGCATTCATGCCCGGGCAGAGCGGACGCGACCTCTCACTGGCGCCTGCGTTGAAGGGAGAAGCGGATTCAAGAGTGATGGTTGCTTCGTCCGTCCAACTTACTGCTGGGTCCATGTGATTTGATGGCTCATTGGTCATTATTACTGAGGTGATAGGATTGCTAGATGTCCCACGCTTTCGGCGAAAGGAGGAACTACTAGATTACAATTTTCTCCATTCTCAGCGGAGGAGTGCAAGAGCAGCGAAAACACGCAGCTCGGTGATTACATGGCCCACCTCACACTATCACCATATTTTACGGACACCGTGCGACACCTAACTCTTTACATAGTACTAGTATAAATGCGTCGTAATTTATCGTGAGATAAATTTGTACAATGCTATGAAGCTTCCAGCTTCTGTTTCATGTATCTTGCGTCCAAGGTTACCCGTTGCAACATTTCATCAAATACAGAGATTAACATGCATGCTATTGCATCTCAATGATTGATAGATCATAGCCAATATGTACTCCCTCCGTTCCAAAATAAGTGTCTCAACTTTATGCAAACTTTAGTACAAAGTTGTACTACTACTAAAGTTGACACTTATTTTGGAACAGAGACAGCTAAAGAAAAAATGATCCATGCAGTCCCTAGCCCTTGAACCATAAACCCTAACCAGGCTTTAATTTGCTGGCAACGTTGGAGCTTCCGAAGAAATGAAGTTTGCAACCCTTTGACCATCAGATCATTTTGTGCAGTTTCACCAAAATCAAGATGAGCATCCCTGTGGCAAAGAAATTGAAGAAGCGTGATTAGAATAAGATTACTCGGACTAGTTGATGAGACATAAACTCATCACAAATACAGTACGTAGAAGCCAGTAGAGGTATGTGCGGGGCAAAGAAGTAGAGAAATATCCACATGGAGTGATGTGGGCAGCTGGAGCAGTGGTGCAAGCCGGCTGTAAAGGGAGTTGTACCTGAGGGATGTCGGGATGTAGCTCAACCTAGACGAGGGCGGTGGGAGGAGGCAACTGCCCACGTCACGGCAGTGAGCAATGGACGAAGGCAACCTCACCGGCTTTGTGAGAGAGAACGGCGGGGACCCCTGATCGGGATGTGCCGACGGTGGGTTTTCACCGTCGGCGTAGGCGACCGCATCTACACTAAAATCATCCACCCCTTCCCCCGGCGGACGTGATCCGCCGGGAAATTAGAGATGTGGCCACTCGTTTTGTGCGAGAGAGTGTGAAGACTGAAGAGAGCAACCCCAGCAAGCAACCGTGTAGGCTCGTTCTGCCTATGTATATAATGGAGCGGTTTCGTTTTCTCTCCATATGAACCTATTTATATTGCGTACGTGCCACTGAAGAAAAAAAACTTTATTTATAAATGACGTGGCACCTACTACTGGTTCTCCTATAAACCGTGCGCTTGGCATCTCCACAATATTAACCTTGTGATTGGCTCTTTGCCTCTTCGGGAAGTCGAGCAATAATGGTACTGCAGTATATATCGTTCTGGATATATGAGACCGAATGAATTGATGCACGTCCACCGCGTGGGCGAGGGTCGAGGGGCGAAGGAGAGTGCGTATTATTACGTCCGTTTCAATATGGACTACATACGGAGAAAAATGAGTGAATCTACACTCTAAAATACGTCTATATACATCAGCGTTTGGAGTATGTACTAGTAGTTCATACTGAAATCTACTAAAGGACATATATTCCAAACAATATGATAATCTCTTTAACCAAGGTAGGGACGAGGAGTAAACGGAGGGAGTAGTAAAAATTTCTCGTCGTCCTGCGAGCCACCGTGTGCGCGGGCGTGGGAGCGGGCGTAAGGTGTAGTACTACTACCTCCGTCCTGGTTTATAGGTCACCTTTGTAGTTCGTGCCAAATTTTTACCAAATATTTAGCTAAAAAATGTTAATGCATGTCAACAAAATTTATATCGTTGGATTCGTATTTCAACATAGTTTTCAATGATATAATTTTTGGTAACATGCACCTAACGCTTTTGTTAGTTCAATCTATAGTCAAAATTTGACACAATATACAATGGGGACCAATAAACCAATATACAATGAGTAGTATAGTAAGCAAGCTTCACCTCGTCCTGCAAGCCACCGCGCCCGTGGGCGGGGAGACGGTGTAGTAAGCAAGCTTCTCCTTGTTCCGCAAGTTGAGTTGACACATCAAAAGTAATACGTACAGAGCATCTCAAGTGTATAGAACCTTCCCTCTAAGGTAGGCGCCACATGGTTTGCCTCTTTCTTAACATAACGCGTCAAGTCGCAATTTGTTTGTTCACCCGTGGTAGACGATCCTCCATCAAGTGGACAACCAGTACACGTGTCAAATTACCACTTGGGCTGCCTTTTCATACAGAAATGAGCTCTACCGTGTACCCGCGCGGGTGTGGTTGGGAAAGAGATGGGAGTACGTGCGCCGTGCGTGCACCTCTTCTCTTTGTGCACGTCCCCCACCTACGTGGGTGTGTGTGAGAGAGATACAAGCCTAGACAGATGGCATGTGCATTCGTGCGTGTTTTTTGTTTGGGGGCGTAGTGATTTCGTGAATGTATTTGTGGGAATATGTGACGATGACATCTCAAACAAAATTTTGCATGCAATGTGTGTGAAATAGAGGAATATCCATATCATATAGAGAGGGCCAGAGGGGGCGATCTACGAGAAGAGAGGGAGGGGTCATAGATATCGATAGAGTCGAAGAGAGGTTCAAGTGGGTGGGTGCGAGATGGATGAAGAAAGCCATCAAAATTGTGTGTGCGCAAGTCAAAGATATAGGGCAACTGACCTACCAGAACGTCAGAGGGCACATGGCAAGTTTGTGTGTGGCAGGGAGACATGACTAGAGCGCTCGATGTATCGGTGTGTATGGGGAGGGATGGGGGGAGGGGGGAGGTAGAGGCCTAACTAGAGAGGTAGGACGACTCGTATATGTGTTATGAAGGAGAGACCCAGCTATGTCCTGAGGGAGATGGGTCGGCATCCATACATAACTGAAGGACGGGAAATAGGTTGGGACAGAGAGAGAGAGAGAGAGAGAGAGAGGAGATAGAGGGAGGGAGAGGGGTAGAGTGCTGGATGGGTGATGGAGTTGCTTCTCGAAGATGGTGGGAGAGGCCTACTAGACAAACTGAGGGTTGAACTGCAATATTATCAATAAGAGTGGGGATGTGTTTCTGTGTGTGCCTGTGCGTGATAGATCTGTCGGTACACATGCATGGATGATGAAGGGGAACCATGTGTTTGCTAAGCAAACCTAACTAGATCGGTAGATCAATTTTTGTTTGTCGGAGGAAGGGAGAGACATAACTAATGAGGTAGATCGATCAACGCGTGGGGAAAAACGAGTTATAAGGACCTAGCTAGATATATGTATAGCGGGAGATCGGTCGGTGTACATCCATTTGTTAGAGGCAAATAAGGCCCAGCGAGACGGATAGACAGGGAGAATGGAGCTAGGAGGTGGCGAGAGAGGCCGAGCTACTAGCTAGATAGGGGGAGGAGTGTGCGGTTGTGAGATCAATGAAAAGAGGGGCGAGTTTACACATGTGTGGGACCGTATGAGAGACACGAGGCATGGATACAAAAAGGAGGAGATGGAAGGTGCGTGTGTACGTATGTTGTAGGCATACGCTGGAGAGGTTTATCGATCGGTGTGTGTCGGAAAGGAGTTGTGGAGATTGTGGGAGAACGACCTAAAGAAAAAAATGAATGTGTGCGATGGATAGAATGCTGAGGGAGGGGGAGGGCGAGGAGGGCGTGTGCATGCACAAGAGAAAGTTAGTGCTAGCTACAAAGGATAGAGGATTGTGTGGGTGTAAGAGACTAACAAAGATCATAATTTGATATGAAAGTGGATTCATATATTTGAATAGGAGATCACAGTGTTATAAACATATGCATGCATGAATATAGCGGTGATACACGTGCTGTGGTTTTGCACATGTTATACCACAATGTGATAATGCATGGCGTTTGCAACTCACAGCTAAATGTCGAACAATCTAAATCATACTATATATCGAACATGCTCACATTTTATTTGAATTTGTGATAATGTGTGGCGTTTGCAGCTTACAACTAAATATCGAACAATCTAAACAATACTATATATCGAACAATCTCACATTTTGTTTGAATTTGTGGTAATGTGTGGTGTTTGCAACTCACATCTAAATACTTGTAGGCGTAGGGGCGGGGCACCATACATTATGTGATAAACACATTATACATATGAGACATGGTTTAGATTATGAAGATATAGCTAGAGCATGAAATGTACTATGATTTGAAATCAACATAAAATGGATTCAAAAAATCGAGTTCGAGTTCATATAGTACACATAGTTCATATCTAACTCGAGAGTAATCATGTGGTGTGCTATGAAGATAATACACAAACGATGGTTTAACTTGACAATAATGATGATTGTAGATCTTATTAAAATAGAGAAACGAATTCAAATGGTTTGACTTCACAACAATCATTATTGTAGATCTTATTCAAATAGAGAAATGAATTCAAATTTAGTTCATATTAAAGCAGTATTATATACGTTTGGAATGCACTAAAATGTTCATGTGAGTAGCAGGTTGCATGCATTATACAAGTAGCGAAATATTTTAATTGAACATATTATGAATTCAAAGTTTTGAATGACATTTGTAGTGCCAATTGATTTGGTACAGTACACGGGACTAGACTCTCTTGTGTGTTGCGAACTGATTTCTTTTTGTTTTTTCATCGTCGGAAGTGCGAATTGATTTGGTACAGTACACGTTGGGTTTGTCCAGAAATTTCAACCCGCGCCTTGTTACCTCAAAATATTTAAGATATATCTTTGTCTCGTTGTGCTCCGACAACTCCCTCCATCTCAACCCGCGCCTTGCTATTCCAAAATTACAACGCGCGCGAAACTCCCACCTCCTGTGAAATCCCGACACGTGAAATGCCCGTGATACCCTTGAACCAAAAGAACCGCCTAGGTCAAATCGGTGGGGGTACTTTCGTAACTTACCCCACATTTTAGACAAGCGTGTCCCTAAGCCATGGTTCCCCACTCCCATCCCATCCGCACACCCATTCGTACATCGACGCCGCGAAACCCCGCGAAGCCCCACACCCTCCTCCGTCCGCCACCCAGCCGGAGCCTCTTCCCCGACGACGTCGTCCACAGCAACACCTCGACGTCTCTCATCCACCATACCGGATGAGGATCCGTCATCAATCTCGTCGTCCCGCCAGTTCAGCCACCTCGTCCTCCACCTCCAAGGAGCTTCCCCGACGTTCCCCTCGTCTTTCGCGCCACCTCCATTCCCACACCACTGTCTTCGTCTGCACCACCAGAAGAGCATCATCATCACCGTTTCCTCGGATGAAGCTGAGGCCTAATCGGCGCCACCAAAGAGGTTGTACACTAATTGCCGCATTTTATTCTTGATTCGATCTCACGGTGCTGCCGGCGCTCGGTTCTGAGCCGACACGGCGCGACTCCATCCACGGTGGCATCACCGACCACTTCCTCCATGGCGTCGCTCCCTCAGCAGCGACATCCACATCAGTAGGAGTTGTTGCTGCTTTAGCTCTCGCTCACGCTGCTGCTTTGCTCTTGCTCTTGGTCTGCTCTTGCTATTTCTCTTGCTCTTGCTCGCGCTGCTGCTCTCGTTCTTGCTCTTGCTTGCGATGCTGCTCCGATTTAGCTACACTTCAGTCGACTGAGTCGACTTCTAGGTCAGTCGATTTTCAGGGGGTGGGGGGGCTCGCTGGAGTTAAGGAAGAACTAGTCGCAGCGGGGAGGGGGGCTCGCCGAAGAGGTACCCCACTATCTATCTTAGGGTTCAGGGTGGGGGCGATGGTCGTCAGCGGTGGTGGGGCAGTGGCGTGGGGATAGCCGGAGAAAAAGCTTAGCATGGGGGGGTTAGAGGGATGGCCGGGGCGGCGGCGGACCGGTGGTGGGGAGTGATTTCGGGGCGGGCGGGGCGGCGGAGGGCGCGGTTTGGTCAGTGGTGGCTGGCGGCTCAGGGGGGTGGAGGTTGAAGTTGAACTGCAGGCCCTTGATTTTGTGTCCAACGGTTGGAAAATCGACTGACCAGAGATGAAAAATTCAGTCGAGCGGCTCTCGCACGCGTTGATGCTGCTTCTACTGCTTTTCTGCTACTAGCTAGTGCGTTCAGTTTTGATAGTAAAATTCAATTTCGACAGTAAAATTCAGTTTCGACAGCAAAATTTAGTTTCGACAGTTAAGTTTAGTTTCGATAGTTAAATTCAGTTTCGATAGTTAAGTTCAGAGATGAGCGGCTAATGTATTTTACATCTAGCATTTTGTGGTTATGTATTTTACATCATCTATTGGAGATGCTATTAGAATTCCACTCAGGTTAACATTGTCTCTCTTGTCCTGCTTCAGCCTCGGCGTCTTACAACTCACCGGAGCTGCTCCAACGACGAAACCCTTCATCACAGCGGAGCGGTACCCCGGGCTCCATCTCAAGATGCCTAAGATCTTCTTCCCCTCCTCCAACAGCCAAGTCACCCGGATCATCCTCACCGACCAACCCATTCACGCTGAGATCGACATGGCTTCGCCAAAGAGGTTGTACACTTGTTGCATCTCTTTTTTACTCTACATGTTATATATATTGTCCACTAAGCACACACAGTAACTGAAATACGATTAGTTTCCCCTACTATATGACAAGCAGTGAGGTACCAGACAACTTAGCTATCCATGATGGGCTCTCTTGAACACCATCATTATTTATCTCTACGTGTTTGAGCTGTGCATTTGTCGATGGGCCTCGGAGTTGAGCTAGTAGGGCAGTGGCCTGGGTCCAAGCTAGTAGAAGTAGGCAAGTAGCACAAAAACATTTTTTTAGTGTAGCTTTTCCTTGCTCAAGCCTGCCTACTAGAATCGCCAGTGCTTGAAAGGAAAAGTGAAGGAAAAACATAGGAATTGGAAAGTTTCCTATGGAACTACTATTCATGCATTTGGTTCAAAGGAATGGAGCAAAGGAAAACTGTAGGATTTGTTCCTTTAGTGTCTCCTTGAAAGAAAAATCATACGGATTTTGATTTCCACTTGTCCTCCTTTTCAAATTCCTATTCATGAAGCACAAGACTAAGAGATAGTAGCATAATAGCATTATAACCGTACATTTTCTCGTGGTTTGACTTAATCTCACCATGCTTCTTTGCATCCTGTGATCTTCCAATTCTTGTGAACCAAACACCCAGATTGGCAAAAATCATGTGTTTTTAAATTCTCTATTTTGCACGAGCATTCCTATCCTATTACTGTGTATTTCCTATCCCTGCATTTTTAGAATCCT
The DNA here is from genome assembly GCA_021605145.1 of Aegilops bicornis. NCBI lineage: Eukaryota > Viridiplantae > Streptophyta > Magnoliopsida > Poales > Poaceae > Aegilops > Aegilops bicornis. The sequence continues at coordinate 676,805,660 of CM038675.1, forward strand.
CCAATTCAAACGAGCCCTTACAGAATTACTTCTCTTACAGATAGTTGTCAAAGAAAACCTTGTGTGGTTTGTCCCGCTCCTGCTGCGCTGTCGTCCACCCAAGCTCACCTGCTCCAACGACAGAAGGGTCCAGCACAGCAGGGATCCGGCCTCCAGACTGTCTTTCGCCACCTCAGATCTTCTTCCCCGCTGCTGGCAGCCATGACAACTGTATTACCATCATCAACCGAGCAGATGACCTCGACGTCTACACGGGTCCGCAAGAGAGGTCGCACTCTTTCGTGTCTGCTTACGTTATGCATCACTTAATATTACATGCTACTTTATCGTCCTGTTAATCGATTAGACTCCGAGTCAGCTCCAAACTAATGGTCAAACTTGAGTTTTTAAATGGTTGTGGGGTACATATCAGGGCCGCAATCAATAGTTTATATCTACTATCTAGTTAATCTTTGGTGTCTATTATGAGTTTCATGTTGGGTGGGAAACAAATAGTAAAGAAGCCATTATCTGTATTTTTTAACTGAAGCCATTATCTGCCTGCTATCATTGGTTTTGGGTCTACACATAGGTTGCTACCATCACTCTGGATTTCTGCATGCACACCTTACATAATCTCACTATGTTTTATTCCTATGCATGTCAGTTATTGTACACAATGGAACTGAACTTGTAGAGAAAAAGAGACGAGCCTTGCGTGGCAATAAAATTTCTTGCAGACGTCGCTCCATGGTAGGTGCAAAGGCAGCCCCCCCCCCCCCTCCACCCATTTCGGATTGTAATTGAGAGGAAGATATCTGTTCTGAGGGGGATTCAGAAGGAGAAGACCGCTCCTATTTACCCCCTGAGGTCTTCGCTCTAACTTGGCATGTTGATGTTGGTTATATCATGCATATGGTGCCTTGCATTTCTTACTTTATACATCAAATATGTCAACTGCTTAGTTTAGACATGCTTTGTGTGAATGCCATCTGTTTAGTTTATTCATCGTTTATGTGAATTATGCAACACCATCTTGTTTAGCCAGGCATCATATATGTGAATTTTGCAATGCCATCCTGCTTAGTCAGTCATCTTATATGTGAATTATACCAGGCCATCCTTTTTTTTCGTTACATATTACATTTGTCAATAGTGTTAGTACATTCAACTACTCTTCGTGTGCATCAGCCATTTGACACGGTGATGGAAAATTCTGGAGTGAAAACAAGGTCTTCAGAGCAGACTATGCTATCTGACAAAGTGCATATCTCGTTGGTTACGGATAGCTCCTCAGAGGAGGATTCAGAGACAGATGACCAGTCCTATCCCCCCCCCCCCCCGAGGTGTATGATCTAACTTGGCAGGGTTATGTTGCTCATATCATGCGTATGGTGTCTTGCATTGCTATGTCATTTAATTAGTTTAGACATGCTTTGTGTGAATGCCACCTATTTAGTGTCTAATTACCATATATGTGAATTATGCATTGCCATCTTGTTGCAAGACATTATATATGTGAATTATGCAATGCTATCTTGTTGCAAAGGCATTATATATGTGAATTATGCAATGCCATGCTGTTGAGCCAATCATCATGTATGTGAATTATATCATGCTATCATTTTTTTGTATTACGTGTTCCATTTGTCGACAACGTTTGTATATTTAACTACTCTTCCCGTGCATCAGCCATTTGAAGCGGTGATGGAAGTATCTGGAGTGAAAACAAGGTATTGAGAGCAGAAAATGCTACCTGCTAAAGCGTACATCTTGTGAATACTGAGAGCTCCTCGTAGTAGGATTCAGAGATGGATGACCAGTCCTATTTCCCCCCTGAGGTCTATGCTCAAACTTGGCAGGGTTATATTACCCATGTCATGCATGTTGTCCTGCATTGCTTAGTTTTTACATCATATATGGATTGCCATCTGCTTACTTGCTTACTATATAAATCATATATTTGAATTATATCATGCCATCATGTTTACATACACAGCATCTATCTAAATTATGACATGGCAACCCATTTAATAAAGACATCATATAGTTATATCATCTCATCCTGTTTAGTGTTTACAGTCATCATATTTTGAATTATTTCATTCTATCCGGGAATTATATCATGCTATCATGTTTCCATAGGCGGCATGTATGTGAATTATGGCATGCCAACCTATTTAATAAACACATTATATAGTTATATCATGTCACCCTGTTTACATAGTCATCATATTTTGAACTATGTCTTTCCATCCTTTTTAGTTAGCCATCATAATGTGAAATTGTGCCATGCTATCATGTTTAGTTAGCCATCATATATGTGAAATTGTGTCATGCTATCATGTTTGGTTAGACAACATAAATGTGAATTATTTCATGCCCTCTTTTATTACCCACTATCCATTGCACATGTCTATCATACAATGTCTCAGACATTCAATTACTTTTCTTGTTTATCAGCCATTTGAATTGGAGAGGGTGATGGCAGTATCTAAGGGAGTAACAACACGGTCTTCAGAAAAGATAGTGCTAACAGTTGATGCAGATAGAACCACGGTTGTACTTGCCCAAGAACTAGCCCCACCATACATAACCCAGACTCTCGCAGATTGTACCCCTACCCAGTTGGACAAAGAACCAGCTACACCCCTTCTAACCCCAACCCCATCAGATAGTAACCCAGTTCCAGTTGACACAGCACCATCTCCACCACAGAGCACCCAAACACAAGCAGTTAGTAAGGGAACTGCAGTGCCCAAAGCATGAGGACCACCACTCTGAATCACAAATCAACGCTTAAAGGAGAAGAAGAATTGTTCTCAGGTCAGGTTCTGTAGCTAAGGTTCATACTCCTTTGCTCTTGCATCACTGTATTTACTCAGACCAACTACTTTCAAATTTGAAGGATGGAATTGAAACTCCAATGGCGCAACAGGTATGTTTTAAACCTGTTTCTTTGCTATTGTAACTTGCCCTATGTTGATTTCAGTTTCAATTGAATAAACAGTTATGTTCTCATGTCATGCACATTACAAGTGTTGTTATTGCTCTATAGTTTCCCACACTTATATTCTGTCTATTCTACTTTGTCTTGAACAAATATTATTTGAACTGTGTCTCTATGTTGATTTGGCAATAAAAAACTAGAATGATATAGACCATAAAGTGACCATGGTACATAGATATATGTTTGTTTCATGCTGTTATCCTGGGCACTTTACTACTGAACTGATTTACCAAAATGAGTTTCATATACAACATGGTAAACCTGTGATGTGTATCGCTTGTTTCTTTTTAGAATCACGGACAAAATATTGGAGAAGCAGTACCCGTTATGCAATGGTAAAGGAAGTAATGCGTATAAGGTTCAAGATAGTGAGACATCCATGTTGGCCTCCAAGAAAGCTGATAAAACTACCTTGACGACAAAGTGAGAGAACCCAAAAGTCCTGTCTTGATGTAGTGTTCGATTCTTGGCCACTACTCTGGCACAAGCTCTTGAACTCATTTGCTGAATCAGTTCGTCTTCTTGAGTCTCAGCTTCAAGTTGAAAGATATCGATCATATGTGCTGCGACCGGAAGCTGAAGGACTGAGGAAGTCCCTGCAGAATTCAGATGCATACTTTCTGGTGCAACAGCAAGCGTTGGAGGATTTAAGCGCCAAACAAGAGAAAGTTAATAAGCTTGCTAAGTGTCGGGGATATACCCCGTGGTGTAACCCGCCGGATGTATGACCCGGCTAGTATGTGGCGACTCACTGGTGACCCGCCCGGAATGTGGCGACTCAAGAGTGACCCGCCCGATCTTAGCGACTCATTATTAACCAGGCGGGCGGGTCAGACGGACGACAAGGCCCAAGGCCCGGAAGTCCGGATCATGTTATGGTGGGCCGGTTTAAGAGGAAAGCATAAGGAATATTCCCTTACAAAGGAAGCAAGACTAGGACTCCACTTGTAATAGAGTAATCCTAATCCTACTAGGACTAGTCATGTAACCCGCCCCTTCAACATATATAAGGAGGGGCAGGGCACCCGAAGAGGGGGGACATAAAATAATCGTTAATGCTAGACACAAATAGGAGAGCCGGTTTACGGCGACTCCCTCATGAGATAATGAGACCTAGCCACAAACAACATGTAGGGCTATTACTGGATGATATTTCCCGGGGCCCGAAGCTGTCTAAAACCTTGTCTTGTGTTGCGTCTCTTGATTCCGATCAACCCCTCTCAAGCTACTACATAGATGCGATGGCCTCGCGACTAAGTCCTCACACTAGGGCATCTGCCATGACAAATTAAATCCACGACACTAAGCATCTTGCCAGCATTATGGGTACCCAGGATATTGTTTCTTGAGATCTTCTAAAGTGGTTTCAGCTCTGGACTTGTTTTGTTGCGGCGTTTATTTGCACTAGTCGCCAACTTTGACAACCAGTGTATATGATATGCTTTTTTGTTCCCTATATTTGCACTGGTGGCGAACTTTGATGCCCAGTGGATGTAATATGTGTAATAGTCGTGATAGCCTAGCGTAAGTTGCTTGCTTATTTATTTCCTTGTTGTCTTGTTTATTTGTTTGCTTGTAGTGAGTGTTGTTCTTTTTTCGCGGTTTGCTAGTGGCCGCAATAACCTATTTTATAAAAGTAGGTCACAATAACCATGGGCTACATATTTACTGTAGTGACACTAGGCCTTCTACGGGCCGTAGAAACAATGGGCCTTCTATGGGGCGTCGAAACAATGGGCCTTCTACGGCCCGTATCATCAATGGGCCTTCTACGGACCGTATCATCAATGGGCCTTCTACGGGTTGTATGATCGATTGCCCAAACATGGGCCAATAACATACCGCATTATGGCCGTAAACGGGCTAGAGTTAGAATCTTTCGTTCATGGGCCGACCATAACGGGCCGTCATTAATCGGCCGTATTTGATGACGCTATGAAAACGGCCCAACGTATTAACGGGCCACAAACGGGCCGACTGTAACCACGGTCTGAATTTGGCCCACAAGTAGAAAATGACAGTAACGGGCCGTAAGTAACCGAATGCTGGAAATGAGCCCAAGAATAAACGGGCCCTGAGAAGGCCGAAAGATAACATGGGCTGGAAACAACCCAACGGTATAATGGGCCGTTAATGGGTATAAAGTGATACATTGTTCACTACGGGCCAGTTTCACCATGGGACGTTAATGGGCCAAGAGTTACAAAGGGCCTCATATGGGTTGAAAGACTTCATGGGCTATACATGGGCCGGAAGTTAAAACGGGTTGGAATCATATCGGACGGCCCAGATGACGCTACTGGGCCTAATTCGGGTAGTTCGTACGAGCCCTAGGTTAGCGGGCTGTAAATGGGCTATATGCGAACATGCCGTTAACAGGCTTTCCGCGGGCCGGCCCGCCACCTTTTGACCAAGTCGAACGGGCCGGCCTTTTCACAGGAACAGGCCTCTGTTGGGCCGTGCCACGTGTCGATGTATCATAGGCGCCTTCGGTCCAATGAGTGGATGACATCTGTCCCAACGGTGAGCCGACACGTGTTTCCTCCAGCCAATGATGATTTTACACGTGGAAAATCCCCATTGGTCGGGGCTGTTAACGGGTTATCGGATCCAAAACCGGACCCGATAGCGTAACGACGAGCCGTTACGATGGATGCCACTTGTCGATCACCCTTCACGAAAGCACTTCTATGACGCGGGATTTATTGTCATGGGAGTGGACACTTCCGTGATGATATTTTTGCTAATGTCATGGAACACTTCTACGACAACACAGGTATGACTATCTTCATTCTGTCATAAAATCAGCATTGATGTACATGCATGACAGAAAACGTGATCTATTGTGACAAACAGTATCATCACGAAAGTGTATTTTTTTGTAGTGCCTGTCGGCTAAGTATGAGATTAAATCAGGGCTCACCAGTGTGGCGGGCCCCAAATGACCCGGAGAAGCCACGATCACAGACACCGACAGCCTGTGTCCCGCACCTCGGCCAGATTACCATTGTACCCCTAAGGGGTAGGCCTATATAAACCCCCCAGGGCACCCATGCAAAGGGTTCAGCCTCGTCCAGACCTTAGTCCACCCACACACACATAGAGAGAGGAAGTTAGGGCTAGCCTTGTTCTTCTTCCCCCTCTAGAGAAACAGGTCAAGGAGCAAGCTTGTAGCCACCATTGTTACTTGAGCGATCATGCGGAGACCCTGCAGAGCAGGAGTAGGGGTGTTATCTCCTAGGAGAGCCCCGAACACAGGTAAGATTCGGCCAAGGGCATGTTTGCGCCTTATCCCGCTTCACAGCACCGACGACGACATTAGCCCCCTCCATGATAAGCCATCCTTTGGCATATGTCGCACGACACCCCCGACATTTGGCGCCCACCATGGGGCTAGGTGCACCGTCGCTCGGAGATCTGTTCTGGATGGGAACCTTGTTCCTCCCGAGCTAGCATAGCCAGCCCGACACACCTGATGGCGTTGGCGCCCGCGCGCTGCATGGTGCTGAGCTCGCCTGCACGGCGAGCTACCTCGCTGACCTCATTGGCGAGATCCGCCTCCCCGACGATCCCCCGCTCGACGCGGGAGCAGCCAGCTCCGAGAGCTGCCTTGTTGACCTCCTTGGCAAGCTCGACATCGCCAACAAGCCGGCCTCTGACCTGGAGTCGATCAGCTCCACCGACCCGATGCTCGTCGACTCCGACACGGCATCCCTTGATGCCTTCCCTACCAATGTGATGATCATCGATGACCCTCTCCCTCGCACCGACAGCAGCACCAGCACCGTCACGGAGGTGCTCTTCATCAGCCACGACGGAGCCCCTGGTGGGGCTGCCCAAGACCCTCTGCAGGCAGCACTCCGGGACCTGTCTGCGCCCATCGCAGAAGACGCCAACGCCGAGACGTTGGAAGCGTGCCGCGTCTCGCTCGTTGAAAGCGCCAAGAAGTTGGCCACCATGAGAAGCCTCTCATAAGCCTACCAGCGCGAGATCGACCATGCTGTTGGCGGCACGCCGGCTGCTGGCGGGCCCAACCGAATTGGCACGGTCCGGCAGCACGGCGCTGCCGGCGCCAGCATGTTCAGGGTAGACCGCCATGTCTATGCCACGCCCATGGAGAACCTACGAGCTGCCCAGGCGGCAGCTGACGAGCTGGACCACCTCAAGGGCGACGAGCGTAGCTGCATGACCGAGTGCGTTCAGCAGCTCATCGATGCTGCCGCTGCGCAGCAAGAAGTCGGCCGCTGCGCGCTAGAGCCCGGCGCGCGACGAGAATCCTCCCCCTCCCCGGTGGGATCAAGGCGCGACCTCCCGGACGCCGATAGGCGGCGTCCGCGACAGACGAGACAAAGAGCCGGCTGCTAGCCGCAGCCGCACACGCCTCACCATCGAGCGTGACCAAGATGGCCGCCCACAAGCAGTGGAACGACGAGACGACTATCCGCCTCCTCCTCCCCCGCGCAGGGAGAGGCGCGCTTCTCCGCCTCCTATTGAGCACCCAACGCTCGGCGGTCGGCTGGGCCGCCGAGAAGGAGTCGGAGGGAACAATGCACGCCACCGGATCGACCACCTTGCTCGATCCCTGGCGTTAGAAGAAGAAGATGCGATGGGCCCGCCTTGTTTCGGCCCCCGCATCCGCGACGAGCCCTTCCCCAAAGGGTTCTCGCTCCCACGAGACACGCCCAAGTACAACGGCTCCGTGAAGCCAGAGGATTGGTTGCTTGACTACTCCACTGCAGTCAGCATAAAAAATGGCAACAAGCGTGTTGCCGTGAAATACGTTCCGCTCATGCTACAGGGCACGGCCCGGACATGGCTGAATAGCATGAAGCCCCACAACATCAACAACTGGGTAGATTTCACTGAAGTCTTTGTCCGCAACTTCACCAGCACCTACAAGCGGCCTCCCAAGCCCCGCCAGCTCTTGTTGTGCATTCAAGGCCCTGACGAGTCCAACCGCGACTACCTGACACGGTGGGCTGAATTGCGAAACTCCTATGAAGGGGTGCATGAGGTCCAAGCAATCGAGTACTTCACTGCCGGGTGCCGAGAAGGCACCTTACTCAAGCACCGACTCCTCTGTGACGAGCCAGCCACACTCGGCGAGCTACTGATCATAGCAGACAAGTACGTCACTGCCAACTCCTCCATGAAGTCGGAGCTCCGAGTGGATTCTTCTGGGAAGGTGCTCCCTCCGGCTCCTCGAACGCCGGCTGGAGACAACAGTCGGCGCCACCAGCCGAACGACAACAAGTGCAAAGCCCCCAGCCGGCTTCCACCAGCAGGCAGGTGGTGAAAGTTGAGGATCAGCAGCCTGAAGGACAACCACTCCCTAAGCGCCAGAAGGGCGGCAAGCCAGCTTGGTTGCCCGCTTTCTCCTTTGAGCAGACCCTCAATGCCCCCTGCAAGTTCCATAGCGGTGCGAAGCCGTCCAACCATACAACTCGGAAGTGCCACTGGCTTGTCCGCATTGCCAAGGGAGAAGGACTGCCTCCTCCACCTGCTGGCCCGCCGGCTCCGCCTCCTCAGCAGTCGGCCGCCCTCCAGTAGTCGGCGCAGTCCAAGATGATTACCCTGAAGAACATGGTGCTTACGTTGTCTTCACCAGTGAGGCCAGCGACAGACATAGCCGACGTCAGTAGCACCGTGAAGTGAATGCAGTTGCCTCAGCTGCTCCAGAGTTCATGCACTGGTATGAGAAGCCAATCAGCTGGAGCCGTGCTGACCACCCGGAAGTGATGCCTTCCCCGGGTTCCTATGCCTTGGTGCTGGATGCCACCCTTGCAACAGAGAGGCGAGCTGCTCGTTTCTCCCGGATCCTGGTAGATGGCGGTAGCAGCATCAACATCCTTTACCGCGATACCATGGAGAAGTTCAATATCAAAGAGAAGCAACTACTGCCCAGCCGGACTGTGTTTCATGGCATTGTGCCTGGCTTTCCTGCTCACCGATTGGCAAGATCAAGATAGATGTCATCTTTGGAGACAAGAATCACTTCCGCCGTGAGGCAATTTGGTTTGAGGTGGTGGACCTGGAGAGCCCTTACCACGTGCTCTTAGGCCGGCCAGCTCTAGCCAAGTTCATGGCAGTACCACATTATGCCTACCTCAAGATGAAGATGCCAGGAACCAAGGGCATTATTACGATAAGTGGGGACTACGAGAAGTCGTCCGCCTGTGCTGCAGCCAGCAGCCAGCTGGCCGAGTCCCTTGTGATTGCTGTTGAGAAGAAGCTCTTGGACCGGATGGTGGCCATGGCCAGCAAGCAGCCTGACCTGTCACCAGAACCCAAAGAGTCAGAGACCCAGGGCTCCTTCTAGCCGGCCAAAGAAACAAAGAAGATTCCTTTGGACCCTGAGCACCCGAAGAGGCACGCCGTTATAGGTGCCAACCTTGATAGCAAATAGGAAAGCGAGCTCGTCGATTTCCTCCGTGAGAATTGAGACATCTTTGCATGGTCTCGCAAAGACATGCCGGGTGTTCCGACGGATTTGGCCGAGCACAAGCTACATGTCAGAGCAGATGCCAAGCCAGTAATGCAACCCCTCCGCTGATTGTCGGAAGAGAAGAGAAGAATTGTTGGAGAAGAGACCGCCGCCTGTTGGCAACCGGCTTCATCATGGAAGTTTTCTTCCTAGAATGGCTCGCCAACCCAGTCCTTGTACTGAAGAAGAATAACAAGTGGCACATGTGCATAGATTACGCCAGTCTCAACAAAGCCTACCCCAAGGATCCGTTTGCTTTGCCTCGGATTGACCGAGTGATAGACTCCACAGCTGGATGCGAGCTATTGAGTTTCTTGGATGCCTACTCAGGTTACCACCAGATCAAGTTGAACCCGGCAGACTGCCTGAAGACCACCTTCATCACACCATTCGGAGCCTTCTGCTACCTGACCTTGACATTCGGCTTGAGAAATGTCGGTGCCACTTTTCAGCGTTGCATGCAGAAGTGCCTCCTCAAGCAACTCGGCAGAAATTCCCACGTCTATGTAGACGATATTGTGGTGAAGACGGAGAAGCGCGGAACCCTTTTGGAAGATCTCAAGGAAACTTTTGAGAATTTGCGCCGGTTTCAAATCAAGCTCAACCTAGAGAAGTGTGTCTTCGGAGTACCAGCAGGCCAGATCCTTGGCTTCCTGGTCACAGAACACGACATAGAGTGCAACCCTGTGAAGATCAAGGCCATCGAGAGGATGGAGAGACCCACCCGACTGAGAGATGTCCAGAAATTCACCGGCTGTTTGGCATCCATCAGCCGTTTCATTAGTCGGCTGGGCGAGAAGGCTCTTCCCCTGTACCAGCTCATGAAGAAGACCACTCATTTCGAGTGGAATGACAAGGCGGACGAAGCTTTTCTCCAGTTGAATAAGATGTTGACCATGCCGTCTGTCCTGGCGGCTCCGACTGCTAAAGAGCCCATGTACCTCTACATCGCCGCCACCAGCCTCGTGGTCAGCACTATCATGGTAGTAGAGCGCCCAGAAGACGGAAGAGCACAACCGGTCCAGAGGCCTGTGTACTATTTGAGAGAGGTGCTGTCAACCTCGAAGCAGAACTACCCTCATTACCAGAATATGTGCTACGTCATGCACTTTGCCGCCAAGAAGCTAAAGCCATACTTTCAAGAACACCCAATCACGGTTGTCTGCACTGCCCCGCTTGCCGAGATCATTGGCAACAGAGATGCATCTGGCCGGGTGGCCAAATGGGCCATCGAGTTGGCCCCTACACCATCTTCTACCAGCCACGCGACCGCCATCAAGTCCCAAGCACCGCCGACTTCCTCGCCGACCGACGAGACCCAAAGAATCGCCGCCAGCTCCGGACTCCACCCATTGGCGGATGCACTTTGATGGCTCGAAGATGCGCACCGGCTTGGGAGCCGGCATTGTCCTCACCTCTCCCAAATGTGACAAACTCAGATACACATTACAAATCCATTTTGCCGCCTCCAACAATGTGGCCGAGTATGAAGCACTAATACACGGCCTCCGGCTGGCCAAAGAGATCGGCATCCGCCGGATCCTGTGCTATGGCGACTCCGACTTGGTGGTCCAACAGTTGTCTGGTGACTGGGACGCCAAGGATGCAAACATAGTAAGTTATCGCTTCCTTGTTCAGCAGCTCAGCGGATATTTTGAGGGGTACGAGTTCCTTCACGTGCCACGGAATAAAAACGAGCCAGCTGATGCCCTGGCACGGATCAGCTCCACCCGTCAAGCAATACCAGTCGGCGTCTCCCTTCAGTGCCTCCGCAAGCCGTCGATCAAGCCTTCTCCAAAATCCAAGTCCATCTTCGTGTCGGCTCCTCCCGAAGCAGTCGGATCCGACTCGGGGATGCAGATAGCCCGGGACTTGGCCGAAGCGGCATCGGGATCGCAGTGATCGCTTTTGGCGGGACTTCCCAACCCGGCCCGGGGGCTGCAGCAGTCGGCCCAGGGACTTCACCAAGCGGCTCGGGGATTGCTGCAGTCGCACCCGACCCGGGGACTTCACAACCCGGCCCGGGGGCTGCAGCAGTCGGCCCGGGGACTTCAGCGATGCAGCAAGCGACAACCAACTCCAACCTGCCGCCTCCCAACCCAACTGCCCTAGTACAAGTGGTCATAGTGGCAGTAGGAGAAATTCAAGCACAATCATGGGAGCAACCCATTCTCAAGTTTCTGGTGAACAGAGAGCTGCCGGCTGATGAGATCTCGGCCCGGCAAGTGCAACGCCGAGCAGGAGCCTACACGATAGTAAACAGAGAGCTGGTCAGACGCAGCTTGACTGGAGTCTTCCGGCCATGAGAACCAGAAGGTCCAAGCAATCCTCAAAGATATCCACCAAGGCGAGTGTGGCCACCACGCGGCCTCCAGATCCCTTGTCGCCAAAGCTTTCCGCCATGGTTTCTTCTGGCAGACTGCATTGGAAGACGCCAAAGAGTTGGCCAAGCATTGCAAAGGGTGCCAGAAGTTCAGCTCCAAGCAACATCTACCGGCTTCCGCACTCAAGACCATCCCCCTCACTTGGCCTTTTGCCATGTGGGGGCTGGACATGGTGGGACCATTCAAGACAGCACGCGGCGGCATGACCCATCTGCTCGTCGCCGTGGACAAATTCACCAAGTGGATTGAAGCAAATCCAATCAAGAAGTTGAACGGTTCGACTGCTGTGACCTTCCTCGCAGATATCACCGTCCGATACGGTGTGCCACACAGCATCATCACCGACAATGGCACAAACTTTGCCAAGGGAGCCTTGGCCCGTTTCTGCGCGACACATGGCATCCGACTGGACTTAGCGTCCATTGCCCATCCGCAGTCAAACGGCCAAGTCGAGCGAGCAACGGCCTCATCCTCTCCGGCATCAAGCCCCGACTGGTCGAGCCATTGGAGCGGTCGGTCGGACTGCTGGATTGACGAGCTGTCGGCCATCCTCTAGAGCCTCCGTACCACTCCGAACAAATCAACCGGCTTCACTCCATTCTTTCTCGTGTACGGTGTCGAGGCCGTCATCCCAACTGACATTGAGTTTGACTCACCTCGCGTCACCATGTACACGGAAGCGGAGGCAAAGGAAGCACGAGAAGACGGTGTCGATCTGCTGGAAGAGGGCCGGCTGTTGGCACTCAGTCGATCCACCATCTACCAGCAGAGTCTGTGCCGCTACCACGGTCGGAAGGTCAAGCCAAGATTCTTCCAAGAGGGAGACCTTGTGCACCGGCTGATCCAGCGAACAGCCGGCCAGCACAAGCTCTCGGCCCCTTGGGAAGGCCCCTTCATCATGAGCAAAGCATTGGGCAACGACTCCTACTACCTCATCGACGCGCAGAAGCCCAGAGCATGCAAGAGAGACGATTTGGGCAAGGAATCGGAGTACCGATGGAACGCAAATCTCCTCCGAAGATTTTACAGTTGATTCAGTATGTACCACGCTACCTTTTGTATTAAGAACTAAGACATCGGGTCCCTCGAGGAGCACTCGGGGGCTACCCTTTTTATCTATATGATAAGTTCTATGCCTATGAATGTGTTATTTCATTATTCTGCCTGGCACCGGGTTCGACCAGTCGGCCCGGGGGCTTGCCGCCTTGTACTATGTCAATGCTACCTGCAGTCGGACAAGTAGTGTGCCGGCACCTAAGCCCTCTCTTGCCACAAGTCGCAGCTCGCAGAGCGACTGTCCGGCTGGCAAGAGCTAAAGGCAGGAAACGGTGCCCACACGAAAAATGGCTAAGGACCAAAGCATCTGCATAGGCCGAGCCGGCTCCTCGCCCCGCTTACCGGCTGTTGAGCAGCCGGCCGACCGGTTTCTAACTTAATTTGCTACGCTCTACCAACGGCTAAAGTACTTACCTTCCCAAAATGGCCAAGTACTTGACCCAGCCGCAGACCGCAGAGCGGCTGTCCGGTTGGCAAGACAGCAGCCAAGGGAAGGCGGCAAAGGAAAAAGGCAAAGGAGCTGAAAACCAAGACAAGTCGGAAATCGGCAAAGACAATTTACATAGAAAAAGGCCCTCGGCCAGCATTCAACGGAGTTGGAATACACCCCCAGCGGGTGGAACTGCGCGAACTTAACAATTTTGTTCAAGATATTACAAAACAGGAAAAGAAACGCTAACTTGGCCGCCTAGGCCAGAGGAGCAGCATCCGGGTCGGCGGAGGTCGAGGCTCCGGGTGGTGGAGCGGCCGCCTGATGGGTCTCGTCCTGGTCAGCATCGACAGCAGTCGGCTCGCTGGTGTGCTGGTCGTTGGTCGAGACTTGCTCAGGCTGAGGCCGGGTGTCGTCGCCATCATCCGGCGCATCGTCTTCGTCGTCCTCATCCTCCTCCTCCTCGCCTTCATCGCTGGAGGCGATCTCGTCCACCGAGTCCTCGCCACCTTCTAAGTTCAGCCCGAACTAGTTGGTCGGCACCTCAGTGCACGCCTCATCTAGCTCGGGGAGGAAGACACTGGTGTCTGTGTACTCGGCGAATGCCGCGGCGTGATGATAGAGCTCGGGTGCCACCGCCTCCAACTCTTCGCCGGCTTCAGCATAGAGAGTGGCCAGCTGGTCCAGGTTGAGCCCAGGGTACCACCCCTTGACGAACTCCAAGGACCGCCGTGCACCCGCCTGGGCGGAGGAGCCTTTCCACGCCTCAATGCGACCGATGCCACCTCCAACCAGTCGGAGGTTTGATTGAGGGTGCACAGAATGGGAGCACCCGGCTAGAGGGCGGAGACCACCTGGGCTCTGGCGCGCTAAAGACGGCGGAGAGCCCGATGCGCCGGCTGGAGATGAGCTTGGATAGCAAGCAGCTGCTCAGCGAGGGTCCGTGGGGCATTGGGCGCGATCGTGGCACCAGCCAACCTCCGCTCATCACGGCGAGCCTCGACGGTTTGGCTGGCGGCGACGGAGTAACCAGGGAAATACTTTGCGCAAGAAGAGAAAAGAAGTATGAAGCCGGAAGCCGGCTCATATGACAAGTCGGCAGGCGGAAGAAAGAGAAGGGCAACTCACCATCGAGCAGGTCCTCGATCTCGCCGTAGCCGTCCGACAAGGCCTTCTCCTTCTCGACCCAGTTCGAGCGCAGAGTCTCGAACTCGGCCTGGAGGGCCTCCTCCGCGTCCTTGAGCTTCTGCAGCTCCGCCTGGTGCTTGTCCGCCTGGTCAGCCAGCTGCTTGGCCAGGCGGTCGCACTCTTGCTCCACCTTGCGGCGCTCCTCCTCCTTGGCGTGCAGTGCAGTTTGAGATTCGCCCAGTTGCTGTCGTAAGGTGGCGATGGCTCCTGCAGAAGACAAGAAATAACAGGAGATTAGCAAACCAACAAAGAAAGAAGTAGTTGCCGGAAGATCCGGCCGCTCGCCAAAGATCGGCCCAAATCTGAGGCTACACTGCAGGCTTGCGCGCCCATGAGAATGAAGAGCGGAGTGCTTGCTCCGGCTGTTGGCCAAGTCAGTGGTCCGCTTGGCCAGCTCCTGGACCTGGGAGTTGAAGGTAGCCGCACGGATGTTGTGGTAATCCTGCAACAAAGACAACATAAGAAAATAAAGGGTTAGCACTCAGAACTTACCTTTAAGTTCTGAGCCACCTGCTCAGCAGCCGGCCCGGAACTCGGGGGCTACACCCAGTGGGTGCGCTGGCGTGCCCCCACAGAAGAATTCAAGAATCAGAAACAAGCAGTCAAGGAACATACCCGGACGGCAGCTCGCGACGCCAGGAACGTCTTCGTGTAGTTCTGGAGGGTGGTGCTTTGGGCCTGAAGCAGAGACTGGACTTCCTGCGCAGCCTTGTTCAGGATGCCCGTCCCACCTACAGACATCCACTCTCACGGTATGGCACTAGTGGCCTCCGCTTTTGGGGCCGACGAGCTCGAGGCTCCGATCTCCTGAGGCCGTGGCGCCAAAGTCGCCTTCGCCGCACGCCGGCGCGCCGGAGTGCAAACAACAGGGGCCGCCCCCACCACCAGCTCGCCGCCGACTTGAAACACTGGCGGCACGTTAGGCCGACTGACCTGGACCTCGGCAGACAGCACTTGTGGGAGCACCTCCGTCCTCAAGGTGGTGGCGTCCCTCCCTTCCCTCTCCATGACCGGCTGCTCATTGCCGGCTCCTCCCGTCGGCGCCGAGAACTCTGGTGCAGGCGGCGCGGAGCGCAAGGGGAGGATAAGCTGTGGAGTCTGGCCGCATTTGGCTTCCTCCGTTTGCGCCTTGGCGGCCGCGTCTGCCTGGGCTTCGGTTGCGGCGTCCGCCTGGGCCTTGGCCGTCGCGTCCGCTTCCTCCTGCGCCGCCTTGGCCGCCTCCTCCCGCTCCTCGCGCGCCTCCCGCGCGTTCTTCTCTGTCGCATCCTGGAGGTCGGCCAGCGGGTCTATCCGGCGGGTGTTGGCGGAGCTCTCCGCCCCCCCGATGATGGAGGCGGAGGTCGACCGCTCAAGGTAGAGTGATGTCTACTACACAACCTTCTTCTTGTAGACGTTGTTGGGCCTCCAAGTGCAGAGGTTTGTAGGACAGTAGCAAATTTCCCTCAAGTGGATGACCTAAGGTTTATCAATCCATGGGAGGCATAGGTTGAAGATGGTCTCTCTCAAACAACCCTGCAACCAAATAACAAAGAGTCTCTTGTGTCCCCAACACACCCAATACAATGGTAAATTGTATAGGTGCACTAGTTCGGCGAAGAGATGGTGATACAAGTGCAATATGGATGGTAGATATAGGTTTTTGTAATTTGAAAATATAAAAGCAGCAAGGTAGCAAGTGATAAAACTGAGCGTCAACGGTATTGCAATGCTAGGAAACAAGGCCTAAGGTTCATACTTTCACTAGTTCAAGTTCTCTCAACAATAATAACATAATTGGATCATATAACTATCCCTCAACATGCAACAAAGAGTCACTCCAAAGTCACTAATAGCGGAGAACAAACGAAGTGATTATGGTAGGATACGAAACCACCTCAAAGTTATCCTTTCTGATCTATCTATTCAAGAGTCCGTAGTAAAATAACATGAAGCTACTCTTTCCGTTCAATCTATCATAGAGTTCGTACTAGAATAACACCTTAAGACACAAATCAAACAAAACCCTAATGTCACCTAGATACTCCAATGTCACCTAAAGTATCCGTGGGTATGATTATACGATATGCATCACACAATCTCAGATTCATCTATTCAACCAACACAAAGTACTTCAAAGAGTGCCCCAAAGTTTCTACCGGAGAGTCAAGATTTAAAACGTGTGCCAACCCCTATGCATAAGTTCACGAGGTCACGGAACCCATAAGTTGATCACCAAAACATACATCAAGTGAATCAAGTGATATCCCATTTTCACCATAGATAAGCACATGCAAGACATACATCAAGTGTTCTCAAATCCTTAAAGACTCAATCTGATAAGATAACTTCAAAGGGAAAACTCAATCCATTACAAGAGAGTATAGGGGGAGAAACATCATAAGATCCAATTACAATAGCAAAGCTCGCAATACATCAAGATCGTATCACCTCAAGAACATGATAGAGAGAGAGATCAAACACATAGCTACAGGTACATACCCTCAACCCCGAGGGTGAACTACTCCCTCCTCATCATGGAGAGCGCCGGGATGATGAAGATGGCCACCGGTGAGGGATCCCCCCAAGTGGTGCCTAATAGGGTCCCGATTGGGATTTGGTGGCTACAGAGGCTTGCAGCGGCGGAACTCCTGATCTATTTTGTTCCCCGATGTTTTTAGGGTATATGGATATATATAGGCAAAAGAAGTCTGTAAGGGGAGGCACGAGGGGCCCACGAGGGTGGGGGGCGCGCCCGGGTGGGTGCAGGCGCGCCTCCCTGCCTCATGGCCACCTCGAAGCTTCCCTGACTTCACTCCAAGTCTCCTGGATCACATTCGTTCCAAAAATCACGCTCCCGAAGGTTTCATTCTGTTTGGACTCCGTTTGATATTCCTTTTCTGCGAAACACTGAAACAAGGGAAAAAACAGAAACTAGCACTAGGCTCTGGGTTAATAGGTTAGTCCCAAAAATAATATAAAAGTGCATAGTAAAGCCCATTAAACATCCAAGATGGATAATATAATAGCATAAATACTTCATAAATTATAGATACGTTGGAGACGTATCAAAGAGCGGGGCTTTGTTCAAGCAAGACAAGACGAACACAGAAGGAGTTTGCAAAAAAGACAAAGGACAACACAAGAAAAGACAAGCTCTTACGCAGACACCGGGCTGGCGCCGGGCCCTTCCGAACCGGGCCGCCTTTGGCGGCCTCCTCCCTTTGGTTTCTTGCTGCGGCGAGCCCTTGGGTTTCTTGACCGGCCGCCTTGCATTGCGTCTTAGCTCGGCGCTTTAGTGCGCCGCTGGTGCGATCGAGGCTCTTGAGAGCTTCGCCGCCGCCTGATTGGCGGCCAGGAGGGCGGCCTTGTAGCGTGATCCTCCTCGTCATCGTCTGGCCAGTCCTCGAGACTGCCCCCTCCTCCGGAGCCGCCTGCCCCGTCACCATCGCCTGTGGCGTCGTCTTCCTCCAAGGCGGCCGCCCCCAAGTCGGGGTCGTCCGCATCACTCATGGCTCGGTCCGGCAGGTACTCCTCGCCTGCTCCAGTATGCGGCGGATCGGCCCAGGTCGGGAGGAGCTGCATCATGACCAATTGATCAGGCGGCGAAGCAGAGCCCGATAGACAAGAAAGGAAAAGGAGTTGGGAGCTTACCACAGGCGGCGGGTGTGCGCAGGAATACGACCGCTTGCCGAACTGCCACTCCGATTCCGAGAGTTTGCAGTTCGCAATCTCGTTCACCAGGCGGGCCACCTCCGTGGCCAGCATCTCCCTGGTGCTCATCCGACACGGGTCTCGATGACCGCTCATCTGGCTGATCAGATAAGGCCGGCCTTGAAGAGGGAGAACCCGGCGATCCACAAAGGCGGTCATCAAATCTGAGGCTTTGAGGCCCTCCGACTCCGTCATCACCTAGACCCGGGCGACGGCGGCGGCTGAAGCGGCCGACAACGTCCTCGGCTTGAAAGCCCAGTTGGTGCGGGGCTCAGCCGGCGGGCCGGCTTCGTAAGCCGGCAGGTTGACGAAGTCCAGCCCCGGGTTGACGTTCTTAACGTAGAAATACGAGTTTTCGCACAGCTTGACCGATTGCGTCAAGCTGATGGACGGGAAGCGGTTCCCAAAGACCAAGGCCGCATCGCGTTGAAGGCGCCAGACCGAGCCGCTTTCGTTCTTGGCGGAGACGCCGAGTTTGGTGTAGAAGAATTCTCCCCAGAGCTCGAGAGTGGGGAGAACGCCAAGGTAGCCTTCACAGAGCATGACGAAGGTCGACAGCAGCACCACCGTGTTTGGTGTGAGGTGGTGCGGCTGGAGTCGCTAGAATTGAAGAAAAGAGCGGAGAAAGCCGCTCGCCAGCAGGCCGAAGCCGCAAAGAAAGTGCGACCGAAAGATGACGTATTCACCTTCCTCTGGCGGCGGCGAAATCTCCTTTGCGGGCGGAATGCGAGCCCGGACGTAGCCCTCGCCGGGCAGCCGCCGCGTGTTGCGGAGGAAGGTGATGTGGTCTTCAAGGACATTTGAGCCGTCCCAGTCACCGGGCCCGCTCACGTGCCATGGAAGCTCGAGCTCGAGGGAGGCGCGATGCTGCGATGAATGCGCAAGCACGCCACAAGGCGACGGCGCGACAGAGAGAGCGGGCTCGGTGACGACGGGCCACGACAGCATTTCGGCACGACACGGGAGTGCGGCGGCAGCAAAGAAGAAGAAAGGAAGAAAAATGGCCGAGGGAGAGGAGGGCGCGCATGATAGTGCCGCACCCTTCCTCCCCCCTACTTATAGCCCCTGGCTGGAAAGCCGAGGGGTCCGGGCATGGGGATCGTGGGATTAACTGTGCCCACGACCCCATGGCCCCGCATTTACCGCGCGGTAACAGCCGAAGTAAATGCGCCGTGGAGCTCCAACCGTTCGCCTCGGTCGCTGCGGATCTACGCGTCTTGAGGCCGAGGTCTTTGAGGCCCGGGTTTCGACTGCGGCGACGTCTGTCGCAAGGCGTGTTGGCGGGCGGCCCGGCCAGCTAGCGCCATGTGGCGCGTGAATAGCTGGCGGCGAGCCTGGCGCCAGGCTGGCGCGCCACCCTACTCCCGCCGAGACGTTTCAAAACCACCAGCGGCTCTGGTCACGCCCGACTTCGACAATGACGCTCCGAAGACTGACGGCGAGATCAATGAACTACTCGGATTAGGAAGCCGCTGAGGCCCCTCGCCTCTTTCAGCCACGGTGCCCACCAGTTTCGGGGACTACTGTCGGAGTAAATAACCACAGGTAGCCTCACCAGCCTTCCATGGTATTTCAAGACATCGGGGCCGGCTGCGCCCCTCAAGAATCAAAGACCGAAGGCCGTCTTCTTGGGGCCTGCTGGACCATACGGCCGGCTGCCAGAAGGCGGCAAAGCACAACAGACGATCGCCGAGCGGGCCGACTCCTAGCAGGCGGCCCTCCGCCCCCTTAAAGTTTGCACCACATTATGATGATGAGACGGGACGCGGCTACAGTGCAACCTGCCACCCCCGAATCTAGGGCAGAGCGTGGCCAAAGTGCGGCGTACAGGGTGGACATCCCCCGCCCGGCGCGGCACTGTTGTCACGCAACCCATGACATCACCCCTGGCAGAGAAGGCCATGCTCCCACTACGGGCTGTCGGTACGACCCCAGGCGGCGGTCCCTACCTGTCCGTGAGAAGTCAGAAGGCGGCGAGCTCCCATCAGTCGGCACGGGGGGAGGTCGACTCCAGGCAGGCGGCCCTCCCCCTCCCTCAAAGTCTATGCGCAATTAATCAGAAGAGACGGGGAGTGGCTACAGTGATCGCCCATCGGGCGGCAGCACTCTTGCCACGCCTTCCCCGACAAAGCACGCATCATCACTGGCATTGCCAAAGTACTAAGCGGCACAGACCCGCCAACATGAAAGCGCTACTGTCGGCTAAGTACGAGACAACAGGGCACCAGCGTCCGGGCCCCAGCCGACCGTGAAGAAGTCGGCGATCGACATCGATCACGGGTCCTCAGACCCGCAGATTACCTATTGTACCCACGAGGATAGGCCTATATTAGCCCCCCAGGCACCCATGCAAAGGGTTCAGCCTCGTCCAGACCTTAGTCCACCCACACACACATAGAGAGAGGAAGTTAGGGCTAGCCTTGTTCTTCTTCCCCCTCTAGAGAAACAGCTCAAGGAGCAACCTTATAGCCATCATTGTTACTAGAGTGATCATGCAGAGACCCCGCAGAGTAGGAGT
The DNA here is from genome assembly GCA_021605145.1 of Aegilops bicornis. Lineage (NCBI taxonomy): Eukaryota > Viridiplantae > Streptophyta > Magnoliopsida > Poales > Poaceae > Aegilops > Aegilops bicornis. The sequence goes on from CM038675.1 coordinate 676,826,399, forward strand.
AGGGATGTTATTTTCTAAGAGAGCCTCGAACCTGGGTAAGATTCGCCGGCGGACATGTTTGCGCCTTATCTCGTTTCTTGACACCGGCGACGCACTATTAGCCCCCTCCATGATAAGTTATCATGTGACATATGTCACATGACACCCCCGATAGGAGGTCTGGACACGTCAGCATTAATCAGCCCTGCCAACAGACTGATGCAGCCATGAATGCCAATGTAGTGTGAAGAGCAAATCTTTTCCGTGGTCGGCGTAACTAATTAAACCGACAGCGATGCATCTGAACGAGGGTTCACACGAGAATCAGATAAACCCGGTGCAGTTCGGCATATACAGTCAATAAATTAGGATCATATATGCGCGTACGCTTCAGTCCTCTAAAAAGAAGTCGAGCATCTATAGGCAGCCAACCGCTCACTTTTATCAGAGAAGGTTCTCCGCCTCACTGCCCTCGGAAGATCCTCGATTTACTTTGAGCTCCAGGTCGTCGTCGTCCATGGAGGAGGCCAAGAGGAGGCCGCGCGGCGTGCTGGACCTGGAGGCGCAGTTCGCCTTCTTCCGTTCGCAGCACCGGCACCCGGTCAACGCAGCCGCGCACGCGCTGCTCGCGGGCCCCATCCTCTTCGGCAACCTGCTCATCCTCTACTTCCTGCCGCTGCCCTCCCCGCTCGACCCGGCCCTCGCCCTCTCCCTCGCCTACGCCGCCGCCTACCTCGCCGTCGACCGCCGCGCTGGGGCCCTCGCCGCGCTCCTCCTCCTCGGCGCCTGGGTCGCCAGCCGCGCCCTCGCCGCCCGCCTCGGCTTCGCGCTCGCGTGGAAGGTCGTGCTGGCCACGGAGCTCTTCTGCTGGACCTGGCAGTTCCTGGGGCATGGACTCTTCGAGGTAACGTCCGATTTGTTCCCTGAACCTCCGCCACGTTCCTGGTCACAGGCGACCTGACATCAATTGCTGTTTTTTGCTTGCTGAATCTGCTTCTTCTTGCAGAAGAAAGGGCCAACGGTGAGTGACCTTCCGGCGGTGTTCCTGATGGAGCCATTCCTCATCCTGCTGCAGGTAAACGTCATTTCATCCTCTGAATCTTCAAGATAAACACAAATCATGTGCGTATATGTATGTAGCAAAGATGACATAATCAATCAACTAGAGATTGAATGGACATGGAGTTCTTAACAACAGTTCTAAGTCGTGCACAGATACTCAACAAACTGTTTGGCTACGAGCCATACCCTGGATTCAGCAAGAACGTGGATAAGAAGATGGAGGCTGATCTCAGGGAGAGCAGAGAGCTCGAGCAGAGGAAGATCAACTAATTGGACATGCTCAGGTTGATTCATATAAGTAGCAAAGTGTGTGCCTACCATTTGTGATGTTTATGCATGATGTCTTAGATATTTGTAGAATAAAATGAACAGCTGAACTTTCTGTACACGATGATATTGCGTTATTGAAGCTTCTTCTCCCAGTCGCCGGGAAGAAGATGCGTCATGGCTGCAGGTTTGCAGCTCCAGATTTCACTCGCTGAATACTCCGCAAGACATTTCATCAAACGCCTCATGGGCAAGCGTAGCTGCAACTGTATCCGGCTCGAGACATCCTTCTCTGAATGCTCTGCTAGACATTTCATCGAACAGCCCATGTGCAAGCATAGCTGTATCGGATCTGCCCTGGTGTCTTGGCAAAGCAGCAGATGCACGAATGGGCCAACCGGCCTCGGACTAAAGACATTGCCCCTGACTTTACCTGGCCATGCGAAACCCGTCTCGGCCAGCCCGACCTGACCCGGCCCAAAATAGCCCGACCCGGCCCGTTCGTGTCTATGGGCCGGGCCTGGGCCTAAGTTTTGAGCCCAAAGCTGGGCCAGCCTTGGGCCTAAGTTTTGAGCCCAAAGGTCGGGCTAGGCTTGGTCTTGGCATATTTGTGTTTTAGGGAAGAGGCATGGCCTGAGGCCTGACGGGCTTTTCCTCTGATGGGGGGCCTGGGCCTGAAATCTAGGCCCGACGATCGAGCCAAGCCCGGGCCTAGGTTTTCTGCTACAGGCTTTATTAGGTCCGGCCCGACTTATGACCAGGTATACCGTATACCCCTTACGCTAACAGAACCTGAAGCAAACCGAAGAACAAAAATTTGACTCGATGGTTGTCGGACACAATTCTGGCAGATTCCTCAGTAAGGCTATCCGGAGGAGATGAATAGGCTGGATGGTACCAGGAGGCGACTCTTTACCTAGATTCGGGCTCTTGACTAGGGGCATAGAAAGTATACAAGGTACACAACCAGGAGGCGACTCTTTACCTAGATTCATGACAAGGGGCATAGAAAGTATACAAGGTACACAGCCGAAAGATTGTATGTTGTAATGTTTCCTAAGATGTCTTTATCGACTAGATACCGGGGCCCTAGAGTTACAAGAGTACTAATCGGCTACGTCGGTGGAGGGAAGTCCTCTACGGATCTGACTTCCTTGTTTTGAACGCAAGGCTTCTCGAATCTTCCTTCTAAAAGCCATGTGTGCCGGCATGAACATGATGGCCCAGGGCGGACCTACAACAGGACCTCGATCTAGCCATATATATCCGTCCGACACCCATATACCCCGCCCATATGCATGAATGCGAGTATAGCATCCGTCTCAGCTGAAAGCACGGCTATAGGGATGGCCCATTAGTCAGGTCGTTTTTATGGAAATATGCCCTAGAGGCAATAATAAAATGGTTATTATTATATTTCCTAAATCATGACAAAGGTTTATTATTCATGCTAGAATTGTATTGATTGGAAACATGAATACATGTGTAGATACATAAACAAATACCATGTCCCTAGTGAGCCTCTACTAGACTAGCTCGTTGATCAAAGATGGTTAAGGTTTCCTAACCATAGACATGAGTTGTCATTTGATAACTGGATCACATCATTAGGAGAATAATGTGATGGACAAGACCCAACCGTTAGCATAGCATATGATCGTTCAGTTTATTGCTTCTGCTTTCTTAATGTCAAATACATGTTTCTTCGACCATGAGATCATGCAACTCCCGGATACCAGAGGAATACCTTGTGTGCTATCAAAAGTCACAACGTAACTGGGTGATCATAAAGATGCTCTATAGGTATCTCCAAAGGTGTATGTTGAGTTCGCGTGAATCGAGATTGGGATTTGTCACTCCGTGTAATGTAGAGGTATCTCCTGCCCTCTCGTGTCTGAATACAAAGATCACAAGAAGCTTGCAAGCAAAGTGACTAAGGAGTTAGTTACAAGATGATGTATTACGGAACGAGTAAAGAGACTTACCGGTAACGAGATTGAACTAGGAATGAAGGTACCGACGATCGAATCTCGGGCAAGTAACATAATCGATGCATAAGGGGAATTACGTATGTTGTCATAAAGGTTCAACCGATAAAAGATCTTCGTGGAATATGTAGGAATCAATATGGGCATACAGGTCCCACTATTGGTTATTGACCGGAGAGGTGTCTCGGTCATGACTAAATAATTCCCGAACCCGTCGCACGCTTAACGTTCGTTGACTGAGTATTAGGATATTTGATGAGTGGTAACCAAATGTTGTTCGGAGTCCCGAATGAGATCCCGGAGGTCTCGAGGAGTCTTGGAATGGTCAAGGGTAAATATTTATATATGGAAAGTCATATTTTGGGTTCAGGAAAAAGGTGCAGTTTTTTCGGTATTGTATCGGGAAGCTTCCAGAAGGTTTCGGAGGGGTCCGGAAGTCCACAAGTGCGTCCACCATGACCCAAGGGCTAGCATGGGCTGCGGGAGGTGCCCTGTGCTTATTAGGCTAGGCGCACCAAGTCCTCAAAAGCCCATGTTGCTAGGGAAGGCAAAAAAGGAAGGAGTCTTGCTAGTAGGAATAGGATTGGACTTGGAGTCCAACTCCTCTCACACTTAGTTGCGCCCTAGGGGTTGGAGGGGCTGCTTCCCACGCCCCTCCACCTATATATAGAGGGGAGGGGGTGCCCCGAGAGAACACACCAAGACCTTGGCGCCCCCCTCTCTCTCTCTCTCTCTCTCTCTCTCTCTCTCTCTCTCTCTCTCTCTCTCTCTCGCTACTCCGTAGTTCCACCGTCTCGTCCCGGTGGCGCTTTGCAAAGCGCTGTCGGTGCTCCACCACCACCATCACCACCACACGGTTGTGTTGGCTGTGATCCCATCTACTTCTCCTCTCCCGCTTGCTGGATCAAGAAGGAGGAGACATCATTGAGCCGCACGTGTGCTAACCTCGGAGGTGTCGTCCGTACGGCACTAGATCGGTTGGACCGTGATCGGATTGCGAAGAGTACGACTACATCAACCGTGTTGTTAAACGCTTCCGCTTTACGGTCTACGAGGGTACGTAGACATACTCTCCCCTCTCGTAGCTATGCATCTCCATGGATAGATCTTGCGTGTGCGTAGAAATTTTTGTTTTCCATGCAACGTTCCCCAATAGTAGCATCATGAGCCAAGTCTACGCGTAGATGATATGCACGAGTAGAACACAAAGAGTTGTGGGCGGTGAGGTCGTACTGCTTACCACCAACTTCTTATTTTGATTCGGCGGCATTGTGGGATGAAGCGGCCGGACCAACCTTACATGTCCATGCACATGAGACCAGTTCCACCGATTGACATGCAACTTGTTTTGCATAAAGGTGGTCAAGCGGTTTCTCGTATCTCCTACATTAGTTGAATCAAATTTGACTACGGCCGGGCCTTGAAGAAGGTTAAAACAGCAAACTTGATAATCACCGTTGTGGTTTTTGCGTAGTTAAGAACGATTCTTGCTAGAAGCCTGTAGCAGCCACGTAAAACTTGCAACGACAAAGTAGAGGACGTCTAACTTGTTTTTGCAGGGCATGTTGTGATGTGATATGGTCAAGACATGATGTGATATACGTTGTTGTATGAGATGATCATGTTTGTAATATCGACAACCAGCAGGAGCCTTAGGGTTGTCTAATATTTATTGTATGAAATGCAAGCGCCATGTAATTGCTTTACTTTATCGCGATGCGTTAGCAATAGTTGGCGAGACGACCCCGACGCAACAACGGGGATCAAGGTGTCGAGCCGGTGACGATGGAGATCATGACGATGCTTTGGATATGGAAATCAAAAGCACAAGATGATGATGGCCATATCATGCCACATATTTTGATTGCATGTGGTGTTTATCCTTTATACATCTTATTTTGCTTAGAACGGAGGTAGCATTATAAGATGATCCCTTCACTAAATTTCAAGATAAAAGTGTTCTCCCCGAGTATGCACCGTTGCCAAAGTTCGTCGTTTCGAAGCACCTCGTGATGATCGGGTTTGATAGACTCTATGTTCACATACAACGGGTGTAAGATAGTTTTGCACATGCAGTATACTTGGGTTAAACTTGATGAGCCTAGCATGTACAGACATGTTCTCAGAACACTGGAGACTGGAAGGTCGAACGTGAGTCATATAGTAGATATGATCAACATAGAGATGTTCACCACGGGATGATCGAACATGGGTTAGTTGATTAGGATCACGTATCACTTAGACAACTTGAGGGATGTTGATTTAAGTGGGAGTTCATTAGTAATTTGATTAATTGAACTTAATTTATCATGAACTTATTCTTAATTGTTTTTTCATATCTATGTTGTAGATCAATGGCCCATGCTACTGTTCCCCTGAATTTTAATGCGTTCATAGAGAAAGCTAAGTTGAAAGTTGATGGTAGCAACTACACGGACTGGGTCCATAACTTGAGGATTATACTCATTGCTGCACAAAATAATTATGTCCTTGATGCACCGCTAGGTGACAGACCTGTTCCAGGAACTACTGCAGATGTTATGAACGTCTGGCAGGCTCGATCTGATGACTACTCAATAGTTCAGTGTGCCATGCTTTACGGCTTAGAACTGGGACTTCAAAGTCAAAGACGTTTTGAATGTCACAGAGCATACGATATGTTCCAAGAGCCGAAGTTGATATTTCAAGTTAATGCCCGGGTTAAGAGATATGAAGTCTCCAACAAGTTCTATAGCTGCAAGATGGAGGAGAATAGTTCTGTTAGTGAACACATACTCAAAATGTCTGGGTATCATAACCACTTGAGTCAGCTGGGGATTGATCTTCCAGTTGAGAGTGTTATTTATAGAGTTCTTCGGTCACTGCCACCAAGCTACAAAGGCTTCGTGATGAACTATAATATGCAAGGGATGACGAAAACGATCCCCGAGCTCTTCGCAATGCTTAAGGCCGCGGAGGTAAAAAATCAAGAAGGAGCATCAAGTGTTGATGGTTAACAAGACTACTAGTTTCAAGAAAAAGGGCAAGGGAAAGAAAGGGAACTTCAAGAAGAATGGCAAGCAAGTTGCCGCTCTTGTGAAGAAGCCCAAAGCTGGACCCAAGCCTGAAACTCAGTGCTTCTACTGCAAAGAGAATGGTCACTAGAAGCGGAACTGCCCCAAATACTTGGCGGATAAGAAGGATGGGAAAGTGAACAAAGGTATATTTAATATGCATGTTATTGATGTGTACCTTACTAATGCTCTTAGTAGTGCCTGGGTATTTGATACTAGTTCAGTTGCCCATATTTGTAACTCGAAATAGGAGCTGCGAAATAAATGATGATTGGCTAAGGAGGAGGTGATGATGCGCGTCGGGAATGGTTCCAAGGTCAATGTGATTGCCGTCGGCACGCTACCTCTACATCTACCTTCGAGATTAGTTTTAGACCTCAATAATTGTTATTTGGTGCCAGCGTTGAGCATGAACATTATATCTGGATCTTGTTTATTGTGAGACGATTATTCATTTAAGTCAGAGAATAATGGTTGTTCTATTTATATGATTAATATATTTTATGGTCATGCACCTTTTGAATCTCGATCATAGTGATATACATATTCATAATATTGATGCCAAAATATGCAAAGTTGATAATGATAGTGCAACATACTTGTGGCACTGTCGTTTAGGTCATATTGGTGTAAAGCGCATGGAGAAACTCCATGCAGATGGACTTTTGGAATCACTTGATTATGAATCATTTGATACTTGTGAACCATGCGTCATGGGCAAGATGACTAAAACTCTATTCTCCGAAACAATGGAGCGAGATAATGACTTATTGGAAATAATACATACCGATGTATGCGGTTCGATGACTGTTGAGGCACGCCAAGTGTATCAAGTATTTTTCTGACCTTCACAAATGATTTGAGTAGGTATGGGCATATCTACTTGATGTAACACAAGTGTGAAACATTTGAAAAGTTCAGAGAATTTCAGAGTGAAGTGGAGAATCATCGCAACAAGAAAATAAAGTTTCTACCATCTGATCACGGAGGCAAATATTTGAGTTACGAGTTTGGCCTTCATTTAAGACAATGTGGAATTGTTTCACAACTCACGCCACCAGAGCGTAACGGTGTGTCCGAACGTCGTAACCGTACTTTATTAGATAAGGTGCGTTCTATGATGTCTCTTACCGATTTGCCTTTATCATTTTAGGGTTATGCATTAGAAACTGCCGCATTCATGTTAAATAGGGCATCTTCTAAATCCGTTGAGACGACACCGTATGAACTATGATTTGGCAAGAAACCTAAGATGTTGCTTCCTAAAGTTTGGGGATGTGACGCTTATGTCAAAAGGCTTCAGTTTGATAAGCTCGAACCCAAATCAGAGAAATGCATCTTCATAGGATACCCTAAGGAAACTATTGGGTACACCTTCTACCATAGATCCGAAGGCAAGATCTGTATTGCCAAGAATGGGTCCTTTCTAGAGAAGGAGTTTCTCTCGAAAGAAGTGAGTGGGAGGAAAGTAGAACTTGATGACTGTAAGTGCATCTAGTGCCCCTTAGTGATTTTGGTGTATTGAAGACTTATAGGTTAAGGGACTAATGTGTTTGTGAGTGTACACAGGTCTATAAGTCTATGAGGAGTTTGATATTTACGATGAAAGTCGACCCCTAAAAATGAATGTCTTCAGTTGAAGACTTTGGTTTCTTGAAGACTTTGAAAGTGAGGAAATTGGTGTGATCTTGAAGACTTGATATTCATGCGAGGATTATGAAGCGTGAAGACTTTTGTTTTCATAGTTTCATTTTCTCCTTTTTGAGTCTTAGGAAACACCGTACTATTAAAGGGGTCGAGGTAAAACTAAGGAAAAATTTCCAAGTGATGCTCATCTCAAAATCCGACACCTACCCAATCCTTTCGAGTGAAGCCATCGGAAATCTCATACAGTTCAGTCAATTTATTCAGTGACAGAGATGAAGATCTTCTGTTCTCTAAGGAATTTGTTCTAACTGAGGAGTTAGGAATTCACCAGTGCGGATTGCCTACAAGTGAGGAACATGATAGCCCTGAGGAATTTGATACTCAAATATCCTACTATTGATGTACTATGCGCCAGCTGTCCCAAAATATATACCCACCTAGCGGTCATATCATTGAAGGGCATTTATGTCTTATCATGTCGGGTTGCTCCCTAGGCTATAAATAGCCGCCCCCTACAACGACTAGTTGGTTGGATGCTCCGAGAGAAATTTACACTTGTCACTGAGAGCATCCCATCCTCCGAGGACTTTGAGCAAAAAACATCAAGTGAGGAAAACCCAAAACCAAAACACCTACAACCCCAAACTGATTGAGCATCACTGAAGAGATTGTTCCTATGTGGAACCGACACTTGTTACCTTTGAGGACTGTGCATCCTCCAGACGGTTAGGCGTCATGGTCTAGAGCATCCAAGAGGAAATTGTGAATCATCGAGTGACCGAGTCTGAGAAGGTTGGGAAGTCACCCGAAGACCACGAGTGATTGGGCGAGGTCTATGTGATCTTAGCTCAAGGAGAATACGGTGAGGATTGTGTGTCCTCAGGCTTAAATACCTAGCAGCTCCAACCAAACGTACGACTGTCACAGCAGTTGGAACTGGTCTACCAAATCATCGTCTTCACCAAGCTACTGCTTCTATCTCCTCAACCCTTTCATTTCCTCATTCATGTGTTGATGAACTTGATCGTTACTGTTTGAAGACTTTGATTGAATACTTTCTCAATTTTCTCATTCCTAATTCTTCAGTCACTTTGTCTTCAGCCTGCTTATCCTGTTTACACGCTACTTGTACTCTGAGTATGTTTTATTTCATCATGATGACTGTGCTACTGTTCTGTTATGCATGCATCTGAGTACCTATTCTGCTGCTAAGTAGTTCATTGCTTAGGAATTTCCTCACCTTGAAATTCCTCACTGACGAATTTGTGAAAATCGCCTATTCACCTCCCTCTAGTCGATATAACGCACTTTCAATTGGTATCAGAGCAAGGTGAGCGCTGATGGTAGTCCTCTGTGTGTGTCAATGGCACTTTCTCACAGCAATCTCGCTCTCTTTCTTTGCTCCTGCTATTAAAATGCATAGATGTGGTATTATGCTAACTGAGTAGTTGGGAAGATGTGAAAAGAACATGCTCTTTAGGTGTTTGTGACTATTCCTGTGAGCACCAATGTATTTAAATTTTTCTTTTGTGCTTCCGTGTATGTTTTTGGGCAGCATAAGTACATCGTCATAGTAAGTACAAATGCGGTCCTATGGAACTCTGATAGTTGTTGGATGCTATTCCAAATGCCAATGATCATGCAAAACGGTTTTTGCTAGAATCTAGATGATATTTAATGTAGATACCATAGTTTCACCGTATTTTTTGGTTCTAATTATTGATGCATACCTCTTTAAAAGAATGTTCCATAAATGTTTGTGATCATTGCTTGTAGGTATTCATGTGGACTTTAAATAATGACTATTCTTGTAGGAGGTTTGAAGATTATCGTGGAGCAAGTTCAAGAGATTAGTTTCATGAAAATAAATGTGATCTTTTGGTCAGGATTTTGCATGATCCATAGCCATTGGTGGCAACAGGGAGCCGCTCGAGGCCTCCTGCGTGAGTCGTCCATCGTCTTCTACGCGTGAGCTTGTTGTCTCTACACATCTAGCATCAGAGTATCTCCTCCCCTTGCACACACACATGCCGGGCGGTCGAGCTAGTGTTGTTTGGTGATACTGGTCGTGACTCTTGCGTTGTCATTGGACAAAGAATTTGTTCTGTAACTATGTATTGGCAGGACCTTTAGCAAATATTGTTGTGTTCTGAGTATTCTGATGTGGGCCAAAATGGTGAGCATTTAAACATCAGTCCGAATTAAATAAAACTGATAAGTTCTACTTTCAGTAAACGGGTGAACCTAGATGCAACAAAGCTCTGCCATTAGCCGTGGGGATTATAATGTTCATGTGTATTGTGTTCTTTTTGTCGGTTAATGTATTTTCTTGTTTGTCAGGTTGTGTGCAAGTTTGTTTTCCGTTCATGTGTATGTGTATTGGTGATCACTGCTAGCTATCGATCAGACTGTGGTATTACTTCGGCTGCTCCATGTAATTAGCCCTTTGTTGGGTGAATTTCCTACTACTTGCTAGCTTTGGAATTGTAAAAACATAATAAGCTCCATGTAATTAGCCCCTTTGTTGGGTGAATCTCCTACTACTTGCTAGCTTTGGAATTGTAAAAACACAATAAGTTCACAATTTAAAAAGTTGTAAGTTCAACACGACATCCTAAATAAGTTTTAGGAAAAAGCTGAAACACAAAGAAAACCCAAAAAAATTCACATGGTAACATTCAAGTCATGGGATGTAAGAAGTCCAGAACAACGTTGAAAATGTTAGAGTTGACACACAACATTTTTCTTTAAATAAAATGTCATTCAGTTCAACGATATAAAGCCATGCAAGTTCGGGGACGATAATATTGTAAACCGTTGAAAAGTTACAAGGGAAACGATACCGCAAAAACAGAGTAAAGTCTAGTATGTGAAAAACACGCTCAGTACAAAACCATGTGGGCATCCGTTCAAGTACTCTTTTTTTGGAACCATTCAAAACTACTGTAAAAAATACCTCAGTACAAACACATAGATATATCAGTACAAGTACTTTGTTTTTTAGACAGGAAAAAACAACACGATGGGTTTCACCTTATTCAAAATTACTCTTAAACAGTTGCGAAGTAGAGAAAACGTTCAACATGACTAAGTTTCACATTTTCGATAGCTATCCAACGATATATTATTTGCCCCATTTCGACAAACTTTTTAAAAAAATCGCATTCAAAATCAAATTTGACCGTATTCGAATTCGTTTTTAAATCGTAAGGAATTAGAAAAACATTTCTATATGAAAATGTTGCACATTTTCCATAGCTTTCCAACGCCATATCAATTGCGTCAATCCAACAAACCATTTTCAAATTACTTTTAAATTTTAAAATACGTTTCGCCTAGAATTTCACCGTTTTCAAATTACTTTTCAATTTTATATAATTAAAAAAACTATAGAAATATGGAAGATGCGGATTTTTACCAGCTTTCCAACGCCATCATATTTCCTTAATTCCGACAAACCGTTTGAAAATTGAGTCCAAAATACGATTCACGTTTTCGGTTTTAAAAAAAACGTTTTTCTCAAAACTGCTCTTAAACCGTGATGATTTTGCAAAAAATTCCTATATATTTGTAATGTAGATGTCAAGAGCTTTCCAACAGTATATTACACACCCCATTCCGACGAAAAGACGATCGGTTCGACGAGATGAAAATCATCAGTACAACCGTCTGAAACCATCAGTTCAAGTAGGGTAACATAATGTTATTCTGTTACGCGAAACAGAATAGCCCAGATGGTAGTTACCCATCGTTTCACCCGGTGATAGTTACCCCACATATCTCATATACTACCATGTATATATATATTTGAGTTTTCTGTCCTCTACATCATTCACTTATTGCTAATTCTTCAAGTTGACTTTTTTCCTAAGCGAATGCGATCGGACCCGTCCCCCTCTATGCTAACCTCAACCCAGTGTGTTCACAAATTCTTCATGTGTGTTTTATTTGAAACCCGTTCAACATCTTTATTGTGTCCTTGTCAGCAGAAGAATTTGCGAACAAAACATTAAAATATTGTTATCTGAATTTCCGGCTTTTGCCGCTCAAATGGTTCTGCATCCCTCGATATGATTTATCTATTCACCCATGATCTAACACGATCTCCACTTCATAGTACATGGGTGACACACATGTCGCTAGGATGGGAAGGGTCAGGGGCACGTTCATTCATTTTCCTCGGACGAGCGTTTTTTCACCTCGGCTATAAATACCCCTCGCCCTCCTCAGACCTCATTTACTCCGCTCGCTCTCACTCCCCTCGCTCGAGCTCTCTGACCTAGCACCGCCGCCACCTTCCATCGTCGCCGATGAGGAAGAGCTTCACTGCCTCGACCTCCTCGCCGTCGTACTCGCGCCGACCACGGAAATCTTCACTCCGCTGCTGCCGTAGCTGTCTTCCTCCGCCAAGTTAGGGCATGGAAGATCTGAACAGACGAGCTTCTCCACTACTACTCTAAGTTCATCGTGTTTTTCGTCAAGGGTAAATAAAATCTATTTTTCTGCCCTTGTTGATTCTGATGATTTCCACAAAATCTTCAAAAGGTGTTTATTCTTCAACTTCCATGTCCTTAAACACCAACTTGCTTCTGTTCTTGATTTCTCTAAGCAACATTTTTCCTCAAGATTCCTCAATTGTGTGGATTTTCAAATCTATACAACTCTGGAACCTATGTCAAGGACGCTTAGTGAAATTCCTCAAGACACCATGGTCAAATTCCTCAAACTTGATTCTTTTGAAAAACTTCTGAGAATGCATATGACCTCTTCAAATTCTTTGCACCTGTACTCTGTTCACAGGTATACATGTCCGCTGCTGAATCTCTAGGTTCTCATCAACTTAACTCATTTGCAGTGTTCCTTGAAGACAAATTGCATACCTCGTCAGAAAATATGATTGTTCGAAATCCTCAGGTGAAGAAAATGGCTGATGGTAAAAGACCTCAGAAGGGAGGAAAGAGACCATAAGTGAATACTGCTTTTGAAATCGCCGATGACATATATGATGAATATTGCACTCCTGATGAATCCAAGCAGGGCAAGGAGAACAAAAATCAGCGCAAGGTGCACATTCTGCGGATTGAGAGGAGATGGGCTAGAGAATGGAGGGAGTACAAATATGTGACTCCGAAATTCATGAAGAAATTTTCCATACACCCTCTCAGGGAGTCCTGGATTAGGGGGTGTCCGGATGGCCGGACTATAACCTTTGGCCAGACTCCTGGACTATGAAGATACAAGATTGAAGACTTCGTCCTGTGTCCGGATGGGACTTTCCTTGGCGTGGAAGGTAAGCTTGGCGATACGGATGTAGATCTCCTCCCATTTGTAACCGACTCTATGTAACCCTAACCCTCTCCAGTGTCTATATAAACCGGAGGGTTTTAGTCCGTAGGACGAACAACAATCATACCATAGTCTAGCTTCTAGGGTTTAGCCTCTCTGATCTCGTGGTAGATCTACTCTTGTACTACCCATATCATCAATATTAATCAAGCAGGAGTAGGGTTTTACCTCCATCGAGAGGGCCCGAACTCTGGGTAAAAACATCGTGTCCCTTGTCTCCGTTACCATCTGCCTAGACGCAGTTCGGGACCCCCTACCCGAGATCCGCCGGTTTGACACCGACATTGGTGCTTTCATTGAGAGTTCCTCTGTCGCGTCATCTTTAGGCCCGATGGCTCCTCCGATCATCAACAACGATGCGGTCCAGGTGAGACTTTTCTCCCTGCATAGATCTTCGTATTCGGCGTCTTTTGCATGCGGCCAATTAAGCAGCCATCCGAGCAGATCGAAAGCTACGCCCGCCATCGTGTCAGATTTGGAAGTTTGAACTACGGCTGACGTCCGCGGAGACTTGATCTTCGACGGGTTCGAGCCACAGCCAAGCGCGCCGCACTGTCACGATGGGCATGATCTAGCTCTGCTGCCAAACAGTGCCCCGGAGGCCGCACCAGTGTCCGCTCCGACCCTTAGCTCGGAGCCGATTGCGCCAATTGAGGATGGGTGGCCGGACACCGCCTCAGGGGCTGCAATCTCTACGGCGATCGAGCCGAACACCAGCTTTGTCCTTTACGAAGCCCGTGACTCCAAGGTGCCGGACTCCTCTCGGGACTCCGAACCTTCCGCGCCCCTGCCAATCGAATCCGATTGGGCGCCGGTCATGGAGTTCGCCGCCGCGGACATCTTTCAGCACTCGCCCTTCGGCGACATTCTGAATTCATTAAAATCTCTCTTTATCAGGGGAGCCCTGGCCGGCTATGGTCAGCAAGGTTGGGATGCGGACAACGAAGAAATTCAAATCCCACTCACCACCCACTTCATAGCCACTGTCGATGATTTAACCGACATGCTCGACTTCGACTCCGAAGACATCGACGGTATGGACGACGATGTAGGAGGCGAACAGGAACCAGCGCCTATAGGGCACTGGACAACCACCCCATCTCACGATGTATACATGGTGGACACACCTAAAAGAAACAACGACGAGGAACAAGGGACGAACGAGGGATCGCCTCTCTAAAAGGGGCCAAAGCGGCGGCGTAAGCGCCACTCCAAACCCCACCTCGACAGAGACAATAGCCATACAAACCCAGCCATAGAGCAGGGCGAACCGGCGAACGACGAACATGCCATCGAGCAACCTTCCGAACATGGCAACTTGGATAAACAACCCGTCCCCGACGAAGATAACAGTCCGGACGACCTCACGCCGGACAAGCTACCGGAGCAGAAGAACCTCCACAAAAGGCTCAAATGCCGCCACTACGCTGTAGCTGAAAAAGCGTAATGAAGCTCAAAACAGCGGAAGATGCACTCGTAACTAGAAGGAGCAAAGTACTCAACATCATGAGACAAATACGGCGATACGCCGCACAAAGAGCTACCCGGCGAAAATTACTGCCGAATTTGATGAGGAGGCCTTAGAGCCCCTGCAATCAAAAATAAGGAAGCCACCCAAGAGGGTGAACAACCCCATGGCCAACATAGAGCGGCAAAGGGTGCCGCACACAAGCCAAGACGCGATCCGCACAAGGATTCGCATCAAAAAGATGGCCCAGCTAGATCTATCTACGGGCCAAGAAAGCAACCTCTAGTAAGCAATGCAACGCATCAAGTATCCGAATATCACGGTACACCCAAATATAGGGGTGCCGCACACCCCCTATGTTTCACCGATGGGGTGCTGGATCATGAATTCCCAGCGGGATTCAAGCCCGTAAACATAGAGGCATACGACGGAACAATAGACCCTGGAGTCTGGATTGAGGATTACATCCTCCACATACACATGGCTAGAGGAGATGATCTCCACGCCATAAAATACTTACCCTCAAGCTCAAAGGGCCAGCCCGGCATTGGCTTAAAAGCCTTCCGAAAACACCATTGGAAGTTGGGAAGAGCTCGAGGATGCTTTTCGTGCAAATTTTCAAGGGACCTATGTCCGACCTCCGGATGCGCATTTATTTAAGTCATATAACTCAACAACCCGGAGAGTTAGCACGGGAACTCGAACAGATTTCTTACTAAAAGAACCAGATAGTCGATCGTCCCGACGCCAAGCCTTAGCAGCTTTCAAACACAGCTGCTCGAGACGAATGGCTCGCCAGACACCTCGCCAAGAAAAGCCAAGAACAATGGCCGCATTAACAAGCCTCATGACCCGCTTTTGCGCAGGAGAGGATAGCTGGTTGGAAAGATGCAGTACCAGCGACCCAAGTACATCCGAAGTTAGGGATGGAAACGGGAAACCGCGACGCAGCAAGGACCAGCGCCAGACCAAGGGAAATAGCCCAAAGAGCACGGCAGTTAACGCCGGATTCAAAAGCTCTCGGCAGAATCAGAAAAAGCTGCCCCTCAAGGATAACAGGGACGAGCTATCTAACCTAAACAAAATCTTGGACAAGATATGTCAAATCCACAAGATTCTGTGAAGCCTGCAAACCATACCCACAGAGATTGTTGGGTCTTCAAGCAATCTAGCAAACTCAACGCCGAACACAAGGGGCTCGACACACCATGCGAGGACGATGACGAACCCCACAAGTAGAGCACCGGAAAACAAAAGAATTTCCCACAAGAAGTCAAAACAGTAAACTCACTTCACGTGACAAAAGGGAAAAACATAGTGGCGCCTATAGAGATACACACCATACGGCCTATCCCAGAGGAGTCCCGCCACTGGTTGTTAAAACCAATCACCTTCGACCAACATGATTAATCTAGAAGTATCCGGAACGCAGGCTGGACTGCCTTGGTATTAGATCCGATAATTGATGACTCCACTTTACACAAGTCCTAATGGACGGCGGCAAGGATCTAAACCTGCTATATCGTGACACAATCCGGAAAATGGGGATAGACCCAACAACAATTCGCCATAGCAACACTTCCTTTCAAGGGGTAACGCCAGCCCAGATGCCCATTGTACGGGCTCTCTCCTGTTAGAAGTTATGTTCGCTCACCCGACAACTTCCGCCGCCAAAATCTAACCTTCCACATCGCCCCATTTACAAGTAGCTATCAAGCACTACATCGGGACGCGAAGCTTTCGCCCGCTTTAACGCAGTACCGCATTATGCATCTCTTATAGTTAAAATGCCCGGTCCGCGAGGCATCATCTCATTAAAGGGAAATATCGAGTGTTCCTCGAGCGCGGAAGATTGTGAGGCTGCCTTGACAAGCACACACTAAACCGGCTGCATAATCAAAGCACCTAAACAGGTCGTTCAGACCCCGGACATGGCTAGACGAGTCCGGCGTAAACATACAAGGGCTTACTAGCCGCATACCCCCGTACAAGGGGCTCCGCCGCATATACAACAAGAGACAATAAAGCTCAATTTTATTCATTTTTTTTGAAACGTACTTTGTTTATTTAATATAATGTACAATTTCGCATGATCTTTTTCAACTAAGTTCATCTCTTTACAGATGAAAACCGCATACGCCTGGCCCGTCCAGGATACGGCACAACGGAGACACAAGCGCAGACGTGCAGTAGGGACCCGTTCCAAGGATTCTTTTTAGATTAAGACCCTGCGTAAACCTTTTTTACTGCCTCTTGTTGATACATCCCTCGGTTTCTTGCTATAACCGAGGTGGAGGCTGGCGTCTTGGCATGTGGCCACGTCAGAATTTTGCGCTGCATTCGACACCGTGGGGCTTATTACTAAGGGCGTCCTTCAGCCCGTTTTCATCAAGACCGAATACCTTAGGGAGTGTTCGGCCGCGAGTTTAGCCTTATATGCATCAGCTCCGAATCATGTCTTTGGTCAAATGTTGGGTTTGCCCGGCTCCTGTGTTTTGGTGCCTTACGTTCCGCTCTATCGGCTAAGGTGGCACCAGGAGAACTACTGCGATTGTGCCCCGGTTCGGCCAGGCGAGCACCTCAGTAGAGAAAGCCGAAAACTGACTGTCATGATATAGCGTGAGACTGTTCAACCACTCGAAGACCCGCTGGAATCTTTAGGATTCCTCCGCATTAACGAAGGGCCGTTTCCCGTCCAGGCACACACACGCCCGAATTGGGCGAAGCAGTGCCCGGGCTATATAGTAGCCCCACCGCCAAACTCCTATGACTAAGTGAAAGTGATAAAGCATTATAGTCCGGTTGCCTAGTTCGCTGCGCTTATCACCTCCTTTATAGGACCAAGACGTTGGATCAAGTGTGAAAATGCTCATAACACCCCGCATTATATGCGTAAATTTAATCGCAATTTTAAGGTTATATATATGACATATACGTTAACGGCCGCACATGAGGTATTTTAATTCTTGAAGGCACAAGTATAAAAAGCTTTTATATTCCCTCGAAACATTGTTTTACAATAATACATGTTATTCGAACATAATATCCTTCGAAAGCATCGCGTTTCTATTAAACGAGCGCTCAGAACTTCCCGAAAATAGTGCTTGGCAGGTACTCGGCTCCGTCCGAGTCTTGGGATGCAACATCGGTGGCCTTCATCTCCGCCCAGTATGTCTTGACACGGGCAAGAGCCATCCGCGCACCCTCTATGCACGCTGATCTCTTCATTGCATTTACATGCAGCACCGCACCAATGAATTGCTGCACCAAGCTAAAATAACTCTTCGGCTCGGGCCTTTCCGGCCACAGATGACTCACGACATACTTCATGGCGAGTCCGGATAACCTATCCAGCTTCGCCCATGCGACCAAACGATCGGTAAATGGAAGTGGGCGCTCTGGATTGTGGAACTGCGACCAAAAAAGCTTTTCCACTTCGTAATCCTTTTGATCTCGGAAGTGTTCGGCCGCGTCCGCGGCACTAGCCGCCAAGTCCGTAAGTATCCGCCAGACTCCACAACCGGTCCAATTGAGCATATTTAGGATCCTCGAACTTCATCCCCAGCATAAAGGGCTTTCCAGCCGCGATATCTCCGGCCTGACGTAGCTCCTCCTTCATAGCTCTCATTGCAGAACGAGCATCCTTGGCCTCGGTAGTGGCCTTCTCCAGGTCCTTATGTTCCTCCCGATCTTCTTTTTCAAGAAGCTTGCAGCGGTCGACAGCATTCTTCAACTTCACAGCCATCTCGGCCATTTCCTTCTTGCTTCGGCAGTGAGCATCCTGTTCGGCTTTCAGCTCTTCGGCCGCCTTTAAGGCAGCCGCATCACTTTTCCTGGACTGCTCCTTGGCTCGGGCGAGTTCCGCCCGAAGGTTCTCCATGGCAGCGGCACCATCTGCATCAAGCATACATGTTGTAAGGCATGGGCATCAAGCCCTTACCAGTGTCCGCGGAGAAATCGTGATACCTTGGGACTCGCTGCCGCTTGTTGACAAGCGATGTCGGCATCTGCCACGTCAA
Source organism: Aegilops bicornis (assembly GCA_021605145.1). Taxonomy (NCBI): domain Eukaryota; kingdom Viridiplantae; phylum Streptophyta; class Magnoliopsida; order Poales; family Poaceae; genus Aegilops; species Aegilops bicornis. The sequence continues at coordinate 676,845,228 of CM038675.1, forward strand.
GTTGCCGCTTTAGCTCGGCAAATTCATCACCGCTAGCCACCGGACACTTCGCCACCTACATAGGAAAAGGGACATATCATACTGATTATGATCCTGAGCGCCGCCATTTTTGACAACGCACCGAGTCTCGTGGGCTACTATCTATATAGGGCGATCTTTATATGCAGAATCGCCAAGAGGTACATCATTTCGCTGTACCTCAAAACCTGTCGAAGAACTCTGACGGCCTCGTGCAACCTGCTCTCCGCGGATGAAATCCTCTCAATCACCGTGCCCATCAATGCACGGTGTTCTTCTGAGATACACGCTCACCCGAGCAGGTCCTTCAGCTCCTCCGACCGTGCACCGGACGGTGCCGGACTCGTCTGATGGCCTTTTTCAAAGGCCGGACACGGAGGGCTTTGGGGAGCCATACGACTGCTTTCCGGCCCTGCCGGATTTGGAAAAACCCTCCGTGACGACACCAAAGGGTCGCCCGCCTCGCAAGGCGGTACGGCAGGGGGAGGCGTTCCGCTCTCCATCATCTCCGGACGAAGATCCCTTGAAGATGAGCTCTGCTGAGAAGGGCTGAGATCCGAACTACAAGGTAAAAATTCGGTTATCTTCCTCAGAAATAGAACAGGGTTGTCTCTTATTTTAAAACTCCCCTCTCTACTTACGGCTCGCTAGAGGGCTGATCCCCTTGGGGGCATAGTGCGTCCGAGGCATCTCCCGGCGCAGGACCCTCTGACGAAGATTTCTTCCCCCGCTTTGAGACCATGGTCTCCGGGTCTTCAGAGGCGGTCCTCTTCTTCCCTTGGATGGAGGGATTCTCGATTCCTCCTTTCTCGACAGCCTCCTTCGGGAGGCGGTAGCTTCCTTGTTCCCCTTCGCCTTCTTCCAAAGGCGCAACCTCCAAAGATCCTGGTTAACACGGGATCCGGCGTGGTCTCAGGGAGGGGGCCCGGACACTTGATTAGCTTTGCTTTCGCTATCCACTCCTGTTTAAGGGACAACTCTTTTAAGGGCAATTTTATGATAAACATACGGATGGCGTGTCCGGGTACAGGACTACTTCCTTGAGTATCCGGGCGATTGCAGCTCAGACCTGCGTCCTCGGTCGAGTCCGGACACACTGCTTGTGATCCGAAGAACAATTTGTACATCTCCACGGTCGTCACGCCCGTAAAATGTTGGAGGGCTTGTGGTCCCTCTGGTTTAAACTCCCACAGGCGCAGGGGGCGACGTTTGCAGGGCAGGGTGCGGCTAATCAGCATGACATGCGTCACTACGACCAAATTGATGTCTCTTTCTAAGAGATCTCGAATGCGGCCTTGCAACAAGGGCACGTCCTTGGACGGCCCCCAGTTAAATCCTTTATTGACCCATGACGCTAGCTGTGGTGGGGGACCCGAGCGAAAGGCAGGTGGTGCCACCCACTTGGTGCCCCTGGGAGCTGTGATATAAAACCACTCTCGTTGCCATAAGCTGAACTCCTCTTGGAAAAAGCCCTCGGGCCATGGAGCGTCAAAGATTCTTGCTTATAATAGCGCCTCCGATTCCGCTGCGGTTGCCCCTCGATCATCTTCGGCTCTACTTTGAAGGTCTTAAGCCACAATCCGAAGTGAGGAGTAATGCGGAGGAAGGCTTCGCACACCATTTACGAACGATGAGATGTGGAGGATGGACTCGAGTCAAGTCGTGAAATTCCAGCCCATAATAAAACATGAGCCCCCTCACGAAGGGGTCCGTCGGGAAGCCTAGCCCCCGAAGGAAGTGAGACGCGAACACCACGCTCTTACCAGGCTTGGGAGTGGGAATAACCTGCCCTTGAGCAGGCAGCCTATGCGCGATTTCGCAGGTTAGATACCTGGCATCTCTCAGCTTTAGCACGTCTTCTTCCGTAATGGAGGAAGGCATCCACCGGCCTTGAAGGCCGGTGTCGGTGTCAAAACCGGCGGATCTCGGGTAGGGGGTCCCGAACTGTGCGTCTAGGCGGATGGTAACAGGGGACAAGGGACACGATGTTTTACCCAGGTTCGGGCCCTCTTGATGGAGGTAAAACCCTACGTCCTGCTAGATTAATATTGATGATGTGTGTTACAAGAGTGGATCTACCACGAGATCAAAGAGGCTAAACCCTAGAAGCTAGCCTATGGTATGATTGTTGTTCGTCCTACGGACTAATACCCTCTGGTTTATATAGACACCGGATAGGGTTAGGGTTACACAGAGTCGGTTACAATGGTAGGGGATCTACATATGCGTATTGCCAAGCTTGCCTTCCACGCCAAGGAAAGTCCCATCCGGACACGGGACGAAGTCTTCAATCTTCTATCTTCATAGTCTTGGAGTCCGGCCGATGATGATAGTTCGCTATCCGGACACCCCTAGTCCGGAACTCCCTCAAGAGCTCCCTGAACCAGGCTTCAATGACGACGAGTCCGGGCGCATGTTGTCTTCGCATTGCAAGGCGGGTTCTTCCTCCGAATAATTTATAGAAGATTATGACTACCAGGATAGTGTCCGGCTCTGCAAAAATAAATTCCACATACCACCGTAGAGAGAATAATATTACACAAGATCAATCTGCTGACGTATTTTGTGGTGTGACGTCGCACCACTACCAAGCCTTTACTCAAATTGTTCTTACTGTTCCACCTCAGCGCGTTTAGCGAAGCAGTTTCCTTGGCACGTCTTGTCGAGGCAGAGATCGTGTTCCCCTTATTCCGGGATTCCCATCAATACGGGCGTGGGTAACCCAACCGCGCCATTGATTGTGACGCTTGGGAGATAAGCGAGTTTTACCAGGCCGGTGGGGACACATGTTTTTGTCCGCCCATATAAGGGGATAAGGATCCACCCTTTCACCTACTCCTTCTTCCTCCTTTGCTCATCCATTCCCGTGCACTCGAGCTCTAGGGCCCAAGTCCGCACTTCTCACCTCAACCTTCTCCAACTACGTCCGGAGCGGGAGGCAAGTGGATGGACTCCTCCGTCACGGAGGGGCAGATCCAGAAGCTGCGCGATGCCGGATATCTGTCCAGCAACATCGCGCATCGGCTCCCCGACGAGGGAGAGCTTGTCCCCAACCCCAGGCCCCAGTAGAGGGTCGTATGTCTTCCCCCTTTCCTCCGCGGCCTCGGCTTCCCGCGTCAGCCCTGGGTCCGGGGGCGCATGTTCTACTCCGGCCTGGAGTTCCATGATCTGGCCCAATTTCATCCTCAACATCTCGGCGTTTATCGTCAGGTGCGAGGCATTCCTTCAGCATCCAGCCCCACTTCGACTTAGGCTCAAGACCTTCAAAGGTCAAGCCGAAGGTTGTGAAGGGCAGCAAAGCGGAGTCGGAGGCGCCATGGTGGGCAGGATGTCCCACGTTACGTGGCTGGAGGGCACTTTCGTGGAAACCATCAAGGGGTGGCAATCGGGTGGTTCTACATCACCGAGCCAGCGTGACCTGATTGGGCAGCGGCCCCCAATTCAGATCTGGCATCCCCACACAGCTCACCTCCTGGAAAGAGAGTGGCCGAATTTGGGGGATTCGAGGAGCCGACCGACTCCAAGCCCGTATCCGTGGCTGGTGGACAAGAAGCTTAAGCTTGTCAACATAGTCCGTGTCATGCTCATCCACCGGATTCTCCCGCACAATGACGGGCTTTAATATGTGGGAGTTTGATCCGGCGCAAAGACCGCACTCGAGCGGGCTCTTCGACACTACGTACGAAGATGTCTGGAAGGTGCTGTTCAAGGGCGTCGAAGCTCCCGCATCCGCTACCGAAGATCGCGGATTCTGCTCGCAGCATCCAGCTGACGAGGTAAGTGATTTCACCACTTGTTTTCCATAGTTTGGCTCTATGCGGGATCTAAACTCCCTTTACCTTTGACAGAATGGCTGGCGAAGGCCGAACGGATTACATGTCCGCCCCATTGCCGTGAGGACCCAGCGGACGCCCGCCTAACGGAAGTTAGGCTCCGGCACCCACGTGGTGCCGGAGAAGAAGGCCAAGAAGACGGCCACGGGACTAAGAAGAGTTCCGTTTTCAGGTGCTATCGGATGATGAATCGAGGTCGACACCTCCCACCAAGGTGAGGAGGAGAAGAAGAGCCTCTCCCCAGTGAAGGAGGAAAAAGGAAGGCCTCCCCAACAAGGGAGGCGAAGGGTCCAAGAAGGAAAAACTCTTCCTTCGGACTGCTCCACCAACGCCATGACGCATTTACTTAAGATCGGCATCCAAGGGCCAAGCCCTGGCGAGATCGTAAGTATCCGGACTCCCGAATAACTTCAAGGTTTTTATTTTCGCCACATAATGTCTTTCTAATGCCGCATACAACCCCCGCAGTCCGCCCAAGGATGATCTTCCTGCTTGCCGAAAGCGGGTCCTTGGGTGCGTTGGATATGGATTCCTTCCGACTGCCTCCACCCCCGTGCCGCTGAACGACACCGAGGTGGGATCCTGCAAAAGGACCCACCAGAGGAGGAGGCCCCGGAGGTGTCACAGACACCCTCCCGGACTGCACGGACTCAGCCCGGAGGCCACAAAGGCTCCGAGTCCGTGGGCGCACCCTTCGTAAGAAGGGCAAGATCGAGACGCCGGCTGCCTCCGTCCAACCGGAGGTGCGGATAATTGCTGGAGGCGCCAACGGCGCCTCCATCAAAGAGGAACACCGCATCGTTATGAGTGCGGTGATTCAAGGTTCAGCTCGCCAAGAGCGGGCCGACCGAAGCTCGCAGAGCCTTCTAACGAGCTTTGAGGTAAGAATGTCAATATATGTAAAATGGTACCGCATAGACAAGAGCCCCTCGATGCTCGGTTCGGTGTTCAAAAGAAAAGCCGGACCGAGGATCTTTAGAAAGATAAACGCAGGAGTCATAAAAATATGTCAATATGGGATTGCAGTCAGGTTGACCTCCCGCAGACCGATCGCTGGAGGTCAATGCTTTGAAGGAAAACCTCGAAGCGGTCCAAGAACGAGCTTGGGCATGCCAAGAAGCAGCTCGAGGAAAAGAAGGTGAGTAATACCTTATGAAAATTGTACCTTCTGTAAAAGGGTTTGGTTGCAAGAAAAATGACAAGGATAACGTGGGTATTGTAGGGGCCACTAACGAGGTGGCGACCACGAAGGAGGCGGTGGCCGCGCCAAACGCACGCGGCCGTGGAGCGCACTGAGCGAGAGAAGCAGGAGGCGCGGGTGGCGGAGGTACAGCAAGAGCTCCGTGATCTCATGAAAAACATGAGAGCGTGGAGCGTGACTCAAGACTCGAGAGTCTCGAGCTTGCAACGGCTCTTGAGAGTGCCAAAGCCGCTAAGGCCGAAGCCTACAAGGCCCTCCAGAGAGTGAGGCGGTGAAGAAAATAGCAGCGGTAAGGCATTTTTCATGCAGAGTAAGCATGTGAGTGTTAATTACACTGCTTACCCGAATTCGGAGCTCTCCAGGCGTTCGCAGATCTTCCTCGCAGCGTGTCCGATGCTGCCGCATTCTACCGGGCCGAGGAGGGAGCTCGACGGAGAAGGTCTTCTGTCTCAAGATGCCGAGGCCGGACATCCGGTGCCCTTAGCGACCAGCCAAGCAGCTTGGTCGAGCTCCACAAGGCGGCCGAACAGGCCATGAAGGGCCTCATAGTTCGGTGTGGCCTAAGGAGGCCATGCACAGGAGCTACTTCGGCTGGTCGGCGGCTGGTGGATGCGTGCTGTGGGTTGAAGTGATCAAGCATTCCGCTTGTATTGAGGGTGCCCGTCGGGCCCTTGCCCGCATAAAGGTGCACTGGGCAAGATGGATGCCTGTAAGCTTGTGACGGACCCGCCACCAGAGGGCAAGGAGCATCGCATCGCCCGAGATGTATTATAAGAGTGTCTTTGAAGGGTGCCCGCACTATTGCGGGTGAGTGCTCCAAAGATGTAATATTTGAGTAGACTCGCATTTTGTTATCCTGCGCTGAAAACTTAGTTCATATGCTAAGCAACGCTTGTTAATTTAAAATATTACCTTCAGGCGATCGCTTATCAAATCGAGAGATGGCAAGTCGTCGGCTTCAGCCCCCATGCCACGAGTGCTGGGGTGTTTGGGATAAACTTGAGCGCTCTTGTTCCCATTTTTGGGTCCATCTAGGGAGGTGCTCAACACAGCGAACAAGGCAACCAGACTTATAATGCTTGAACACTCTCACTTAGCCATAGAATTCTATAATTTTAAATTTTGGCGAAGCCCCTAGTCTTCTAAGGTCAATTTGGGGCGCTATCCACGCCTTGGCGGACAGTATCCGGCTCCTCGCTCTAAGCGGCATAAGTCTTTAAGGACTCGCAAAAACCTCTCGAACAGCGATCGGCTCTCGCCTCATCATGACAGTCAGTTTTAGCTTTCTCCATCGAGGCGTTAACTCAGCCGAATCGGGCGGAATCGCAGTGAGTACTCCCGGTGCTACCTTAGCCGATATAACGGAACGTAAGGTACCAAAACACGGGAGCCGGGCAAACCCAACTATTGACCCAAGACATGATTCGGAGCTGATGCATATAGTGCTATAAGTTCGGGGTGCCGCACTTGTGAAAGTGTTCGGACTCATTATACCATAATGCGGGAAACATAAGCCCCTGGTGTATATTAGCCGTACCAAAGTGGTCGGATGCAACATGTCGTGAATGAACATATGTATGAAAAAGAAATGCAATTATAAACAAAAAGGTGATGCATTGTTTTATTCAATAAGTGCTGCTACGAATGCAGAACGATACAAATAGTGCGATAAGCAAGGTATGAGATCGTTAAACATGTCCCCTCCGTGGGTAGGCTGCAGATTGGTGTATGAAAATGCTCGTAATGGAGACCACCAGATATTCGTTGTAGCCTTTATCCTTCCCTCGCTGTTGCATCGTGAGTTCGGGCAGTCTGCCGCCGGACAGGCTTCTGACAAACGGAGTCCTGTGGGTAAAAAGTAAAAGGTAAAAAGAAAAGAAAAAGGAACGACACACTTGAGAACCCCTGGTGTGGTTGAGCCGTAGTCTGGGTTTATCGTGGTCGTGCCCCTCTCCCCATGCCCATGGTATCTTCAGAGCGTAATGGTATACGTGAAGGACCTGCTTTGACGTTTCGCGGGAGCTGGGGTTGGGGCCGCACTTTCTGGCGTGCTCGTAACGTGCCAGTGGTCTTGTTGTAAGTTACTCGGGCGCGCTTGGCTATGTCCGCCGCTTAAGGGCGGACTCGAGAATTGCCTTAAGAGGCTGCATTGCACTTCCGCCGCGAGAGCTGTATGTTCCTCCGCGCGGAGAGAACGCTCGGTGTTTCCGCTGACCGTGATGACTCCTCGAGGGCCTGGCATCTTGAGCTTGAGGTATGCGTGGTGCGGCACCGCATTGAACTTTGCAACGCGATGCGTCCGAGCAAGGCATGATAGCCGCCATGAACGGGACTATGTCGAAGATTAACTCCTCGCCGGAAGTTATCCGGGATCCGAAGACCACTTCCAAAGTGTAATTGAGCCTGTACAATTGGCTTCTACACCTGGTATGACGCCTTTAAAGGTCGCTTTTGGTAGGTTTAATCCTTGAGGGTCTATGCCCATTTTGCGACCGTATCCCGGTAAAGCAGGTTCAGGTTGCCGCCGCCGTCCATCGTGACTCTAGTTAGGTGAAATCCATCGACGATTGGGTCTAAGACCAGTGCGAATCCGCCCGTGGCGGATGTCGGTGGGGTGGTCCTTCGGTCAAAAGTGATCGGGCAGGAGGACCATGGATTGAACTTCGAGGCAACTGGCTCCATCGCGTAGACATCCTCGAGTGCACGCTCGCTCCCTTTTGGGTATGTGCATTGCGTATATCATGTTCACCGTCCGCACTCATGGGGGAAACACTTCATCCTCTATTGTTCGGGCGGTTGGGTCTCGTCCTCGCTATCGCCTACGCAACCACTTGTCATTGCTTTTGGCAATTAATTTGCTCGCTCGTTGAATACCCAACAGTCCTGTTGGTGTGGTTAGCTGGCTTCTCGGGGGTGCCGTGTATTTGGCACAAGCGGTCGAGTATTCGGTCCAAATTGGACGGACCCGGAGTAGTTCTTTTGAATGGCTTTTTCCACTGACCGGGTTTAGAGCCTCTGAATCCGGCATTGACTGCCGTATCCTCAATATTGTCGCCGCTAATGCGGCGTTTGTTTTTGTTACAACGCGGCCTGCCATTTCGGTCCTTGAAGTACGGACTGCCAGAATTTTTGCTGAGGTTGTTGCTGCGTGCTAGCCAGCTGTCCTCACCCGCGCAGAAGCGGGTCATGAGTGATGTGAGGGTTGCCATGGATTTCGGCTTTTCCTGTCCTAGGTGCCGGGCAAGCCACTCGTCACGGATGTTATGCTTGAAGGTCATGAGGGCCTCCGCATCCGGACGATCAACGATTTGGTTTTTCTTGGTTAAGAACCGTGTCCGTAATTGTCTCGCCGATTCGTCTGGCTGCTGAATTATGTGGCTTAGGTCATCAGCGTCGGTGGTCGCACATAAGTGCCCCGGAAGTTATCGAGGAATGCGGCTTCCAGGTCCTCCCAGCTCCCAATTGACTCTGCTGGCAAGCTGTTGAGCCAATGCCGGGCTGGTCCTTTAAGTTTGAGGGGGAGGTATTTGATGGCATGAAGATCGTCACCGCGGGCCATGTGGATGTGAAGGAGATAGTCTTCGATCCAAACCGCAGGGTCTGTTGTGCCATCATAGGATTCAATATTGACGGGTTTAAACCCTTCGGGGATTTGATGATCCATTACTTCGTGCATGAAGCATAGCGGGTGTCGCGCCTCAGATCGGGCGATATCACGACGGAGCTCAAAAGAGCTTTGTTCTGCTTTGTTCGGCCCGGGACTTATCGTGTCCGGCGCGATGGTTGTCGCCACGCATCGGGCGCCCACGCGATCCATAGATCGATCTTGATTGTCTTGCCTTGTCCTCCAATATATCTCGCAGGTCCGGAGCGTTCCGCTTTGGCCGTGTGCTTTTTGAGCGATGCCGGGGTACGGTTCTAGTGAATGGCCTAGAGGCCTCTCTGTCGCGACCACGGGGTGGTCGGTCAGCCGTATTGTCTCCTAGTGATGCGGGTTCATAAGCCTCCTCCTCTAATCGGGGGAGCAGCTTGCGTTTAGGGTAGCTTTTGGAGGGGCGTTCGAGCTCATGCTCTTTGGCCGCGATGACTTCAGTCCATCTGTCGGCTAGCAGATCCTGATCAGCTCGAAGTCGTTGTCGCTTTTCTTGAGGCTGTTCGCCGTGGCCATAAGCCTGCGTCTAAAACGCTCTTGTTCGACGGATCCTCGTGCACGGCATTTAATTCATTGTCGCCGAGGCTTGCTTCGTCTTGAAGGAGGCATATAATCCTCTACCTCTTCTTACGCCGCTCTCTCTTGAGGGCTGGCGTCTCCATCCTCCTGCGCTGGATCTTGCTGGAGTGGATTGTCTTCGGCACTGTCCGGTGTATTGTTATCTCCGGTGCCGGAATCTTCATTCTTGCTGTGGCGGGATTTAGAGCGGTGCCGCTGACGCCGGCGCTTGGGCTGCTTCTTGTAGGGGTCATCCTCCGTTGTTCCATCGTCGTTCCCATCTTTTGGGATGTCCACCATGTATATGTCGTATGATGAGGTGGCCTTCCAGTGCCCTGTAGGCGCTGGGTCTTGGTCGTCTCCGGCATCGCTGTCCATACCGTCGATGTCTTCGGAGTCGTAGTCTAGCATGTCGGTTAGATCGTCGACAGCGGTACCAAGTGGGTGGTGGGTGGGCGTTGAATTTCTTCGTCGTCCGCATCCCAACCTTCTGACCGTAATCCGCCAGGCTCTCCGGATAAAGAGAGAGACTTTAGTGAATTCAGGATGTCGCCAAAGGGCGAAGTTCAAAGATGTCCGCGGCAGTGAACTCCATGACGGGCGCCCAATCGGATTCAATTGGCAAGGGCGCGGAGGGTTGAGTCCGGAGAGGAGTCCGGCACCGGAGTCGAGGTCTTCGCAAAGCGACAGGATAGAGTTCGCTCGATCGCCGTAGAGATTAAAGCCCCGAGGCGGTGTCCAACCACTGCCCTGATCGGGAATCCGGCCCGGATGAAGGGTCGGAGCGGATTCAGTCTGCGGCCTCGTGGCACCGCTCGATCCGAGCTAGATCATGCCCATCGAAACAGTCACGGCACTTCGGCTGCGTCTGAATCCGTCGAAGATCAAGTCTCCGGATATCGGCCGTATAGTTCAAACTTCCAAATCTGACCTGATGGCGGCTGTGGGGCGAAGTTTTCGATCTGCTCCGGATGGCTGCTTAATTGGCCCGCAAAGGCAAAGCCGCAGAATCACGAAGATCTGTCCGGGAGAAAGGTCTCACCACGGACTGCGCCGTTGTTGATGATCGAAGGAGCCATCGAGCCTATCGGTGACGACACGGAGGAACTCTCAATGAAAGCACCAATGACGGTGTCAAAACCGCGGATCTCGGTAGGGGTCCCGAATCAGCGCGTCTAGGCGGATGGTAACAGGACAAGGGACACGATGTTTTACCTGTGTTCGGGCCCTCTTGATGGAGGTAAAACCCTACGTCCCGCTAGATTAATATTGATGATGTGTGTTACAAGAGTGGATCTACCACGAGATCACAGAGGCTAAACCCTAGAAGCTAGCCTATGGTATGATTGTTGTTCGTCCCACGGACTAAAACCCTCCGTTTATATAGACACCGGATAGGGTTAGGGTTACAGAGTCGGTTACAATGGTAGGGGATCTACATATCCGTATCGCCAAGCTTGCCTTCCACGCCAAGGAAAGTCCCATCCGGACACGGGACGAAGTCTTCAATCTTCTATCTTCATAGTCTTGGAGTCCGGCCGATGATGATAGTTCGGCTATTCGGACACCCCCTAGTCCGGAACTCCCTCAGCCGGAGCCGGACATCATCGAAGGTCCGAAGCGCCTGAATCTGGAGCTTTGGGTGTTGGAACTCGAGGCGAGAGGCGGATTCGATTGAGATTGAAATAAAGGAGTAGAGCCTTGGTCTCTTTATAAAGAGGTTGAATACCAAGAGCCCTCCCCGTGACTGTTTGGGACTCGCCTTCGATTGAGGGAATATACCAACGGGCACGATTGGGTTACCCACACCCGTATTGATGAGAATCCCAGAATAAGGGGACACGATCTCTGCTTCGACAAGACGTGCCAAGGAAGCCGCCTCGTGAAACGCGCTGAGGTGGGACAGTAAAAACGATTCGAATAAAGGCTTGGCTGTGGTGTGATGTCACGCTGCGAAATACGTTAGCAGATTGGATTTGTGTAAATATTATTCTCTCTACAGTGGTATGTGGGACTTATTTTGCAGAGCCGGACACTATCCTTGTGTTCAAAATCTTCTATAAAGTATTCGGAGGAGGAACCCACCTTGCAATGCCGAAGACAATCTGCGCGCCGGACTCGTCATCATTGAAGCCTGGTTCAGGGGCTACTGAGGGAGTCCTGGATTAGGGGGTGTCCGGATGGCTGGACTATAACCTTTGGCCGGACTCCTGGACTATGAAGATACAAGATTGAAGACTTCGTCCTGTGTCCGCATGGGACTTTCCTTGGCGTGGAAGGAAAGCTTGGCGATACGAATGTGGATCTCCTCCCATTTGTAACTGACTCTATGTAACACTAACCCTCTCTAGTGTCTATATAAACCGGAGGGTTTTAGTCTGTAGGACGAACAACAATCATACCATAGGCTAGCTTCTAGGGTTTAGCCTCTCTGATCTCGTGGTAGATCTACTCTTGTACTACCCATATCATCAATATTAATCAAGCAGAGTAGGTTTTTACCTCCATCGAGAGGGCCCGAACCTGGGTAAAAACATCGTGTCCCTTGTCTCCTGTTACCATCAGCCTAGACGCACAGTTCGGGACCCCCTACCTGAGATCCGCCGGTTTTGACACCGACACCCTCCATGCCCAAGACCTCCATTGGCACCAGGCCAAGTTGCTGATCCCACTAGCATCAAGCATGGTGAGGATTTCCCCAAGGAGTGGGCCAAGCGCCATGACAAGTTGTCCAAAATGGCAAAATAAGCAGTGAAGAAATTCAATGAAGATTCTACTGCTGCCGCTGCTGAGGCCTCTACTAGCAAGCCTAAGAAGGCAATGCCAAAGAAACCAGCTGTCAAGCCAAGTTCCTCAGCTGCAATGCCCTCCCGACCAAGCTCTTGAAAGCCCTCACGGCCTGTCCCTCAAGCAACTTCTTCAAAAGCAGCTCCAACCCCCTCTATTACAAAATCCTCAGCAACTGCTGCAAAGTCCTCGGCACCTGTGCATCTTGCCTCTTGCTAAAGTACCACATGAATCTCAATTGCTTTAGGAGCCTCTGCAAGTTCCTCAGCTCCACATCAGTCTTCAACTGGTCCAACCTTGCTGAAGAAAAAGGCCACTGCTGGACGAGGCACAAGGCCAAGTCCTCACAATAAGCAGGTTGCCTTTCAAGTTCCGTCAAGTGACGACGAAGCTGATGATGAAGAATTGGCTGAGATCATCAGAGATAGGCAAGCATGGGCCGCTAGAGCCAAAGGTAGTGAAGTGCCACTTCTGCTGGATCCAAAATTGATGCATATCGTGCAGACTGGCTAGGCGCCAAAGCCAGATTCGTCAGAATGGTGAAGGGATTCACACCAAATGTTGCAGCTTCATCGCAACAAGAAATTCCTCAGGCTGAGATATCTGCTCAACCTACTGAAGAAAATGCAAGCACAACTGATGAAAATCAGACTGTTGAAGAAAATGAAAGCACCAGGGCTGCTGAAGAAATTCCAGACTCTAAAGAAACTGCCAGGGCAACCACCAATGTTGCGCCTGAAGAACAAACTAGGCCAACCAAGCATCTCATCGTGCTCGAGGAATCTAAACTTGCCTGTGGCAACCGCATCGCCATGCCTTAAAGAAATCGAACCAATTTCATCTGCTCCTTCTGCAAAGTCACCACAGATGAAAGATGTCAACCTTCCTTCTGCATCAGAAGCGAAGAAGACCAAAGCTGTGGAGAGGGCAACAGTGAAGAAAAGAAAAGCATCTTTGACTTCAAAGTCTTCAGCTCCTAAGAAAGTGAAGACTTCGACGAGCTCATTCGCTAACCCAATTGATGTTGTTCCAATATCAAGCATGCCATCAAAGGAGATTGTTCCCTTTGGTGAGGATTATGTCATTCCAAGTGACACAGATGAGGGAAATCCTTCTGCTGCTTCTTCAGAGTAGTTGGATGCAGAAATTGAAGTGGATAATATCCCTTCTACTCCGTTGGTATCATTGCCCATGCCTCAGTTCACAGCTGAAGAGGCATGCGTTGAAGAAATTGATGAAGAAGATGAGGATGTGGACATTGGGTCAACAACTATTCAGAATGATGACTATTGGGAAATTCATCACCCAATTCACCTCTGACAACCCCACTTCATCAACTTCCTCAGTCCCCGGTCCAAACTGAAGAAATTCATATGGGCTCTGAAGGACATCAAGCTTCACTTCATTCTATTCTAGAAGAAGTTCCAACCGCTAGTGCTGAAGAAATGGAGACCAAGGCTGCTGCTGATGAAGCTGCAACTAAAATACCTCAGCCTGTGGCTCCAGAGGTTGTGCATCAAGAGGCTGTGAAGACTTCAACTGTTAATCTTCAGCCCAAGCCACATAATCCTTATACCAAGAAGCAGAAGTTCAAGGCTGATGATTTCTTTGCTGAGCATCATTTCTTCTTAGATTATAATCCTTATGACTCTGCTAGACTTCATCGCAAGCGCTTCTAGCCAGCCAGCCAAATGAATTTCTATTCCTCACTGCTATTTGATAAGGACAAGATATTTGACCATGAGCAAATTCCTCATGTGGATATGGAGTCTTTTCCATGCTTCACCCCAGTCCTCAGTGTTCTTCATGATGCTGGGTTACTCAACTACTGCACTGACATCTACGACTGGAATGAAGAACTCATTCTTCAATTCTATGCCACGTTGCACATCACTGTAAATGTTGAAGATGTCAATTCATGGGTGCTCGACTGGATGACCGAAAATACTCATTACAAAGCTCCGGCCTCTGAATTGCTTCACGCCGTCCCAGCCAGTCCTCCCACTGAAGGTGCAAGGCTCATTTATGCAGAACGAGAACTTTCAAATCATCCGATGCAAGTACTGATGAAGCCTTTGAAGCCTGGCCAAGCTCCAAGGACCACATTCCTCGTCAAGGAATTGCTTTATGTGCCAAGGACAGTGTATTGCATATTGACCAAAACCCTCAGTCCGATCAAGGGCCACAACTCTGATGAAGAAGAGGTTGTTGGCATAATGAAGAATCTGCTATTCAAAATCATACATGGTATTCCTATCAACTACCATGATTTCTTCATGAGGACTTTGGCCAATGCTGCGTTGTCACCTTTTGAGTTGAAGCCTTATACCCCCTAGATCATGAAATTCATCAGATCAAGGTGTTCAATTCATTATAAGGCTGTCTTTTAAAATCATCTAAGCTATCTACCCCCCAATTGAAGTCCTCAAAAGGACTATTTCCTCAGCAGATGAGAAGGGCAAAGATGCTGTTATAGATGAAGGCACTTGTCCATTCGATGGACAGTTTCGTAAAGCAACATCCTATTTCACCAATGATGACTCTCCCACACAAGACTTTGCCGCAAAAGCTTCACAGAAAAATCCTCAAGCTACTGCTCTGCGTGTGATGACTGATAGTGAGCTTCTCCTTAGTCTTCATGAAAAAGTTGATAGAAATCACAAGTGGGTGATAACCCACAAGTATAGGGGATCGCAACAGTTTTCGAGGGTAAAGTATTCAACCCAAATTTATTGATTCGAGACAAGGGGACCAAAGAATATTCTCAAGTATTAGCAGCTGAGTTGTCAATTCAACCACACCTAGAAACTTAGTATCTGCAACAAAGTGTTTAGTAGCAAAGTAATATGATAGTGGTGGTAACGGTAACAAAGTAAAGACAGCAAAAGTAATGTTTTTGGTATTTTTGTAGTGATTGTAATAAAGAGCAACGGAAAAGTAAATAAGCGTAAACCAGTTTATGGAAAACTCATAGGCACCGGATCGTTGATGGATAATTATGCGGATGTGGTTCGTCATGTAACAGTCATAACATAGGGTGACACAAAACTAGCTCCAGTTCATCAATATAATGTAGGCATGTATTCCGTATATAGTCATTCGTGCTTATGGAAAAGAACTTGCATGACATCTTTTGTCCTACCCTCCCGTGGCAGCGGGGTCCTATTAGAAACTAAGGGATATTAAGGCCTCCTTTTAATAGAGAACCGAAACAAAGCATTAACACATAGTGAATACATGAACTCCTCAAACTATGGTCATCACCGGGAGTGGTCCCGATTATTGTCACTTCGGGGTTGCCGGATCATAACACATAGTAGGTGACTATAGACTTGCAAGATAGGATCAAGAACACACATATATTCATGAAAACATAATAGGTTCAGATCTGAAATCATGGCACTCGGCCCTAGTGACAAGCATTAAGCATAGCAAAGTCATAGCAACATCAATCTCGTAACATAGTGGATACTAGGGATCAAACCCTAACAAAACTAACTCGATTACATGATAAATCTCATCCAACCCATCACCGTCCAGCAAGCCTACGATGGAATTACTCACGAACGGGCGGTGAGCATCATGAAATTGGTGATGGAGGATGGTTGATGATGACGATGGCGACGAATCCCCCTCTCCGGAGCCCCGAACGGACTCCAGATCAGCCCTCCCGAGAGAGATTAGGGCTTGGCGGCGGCTCCGTATCGTAAAACGGGATGAAACTTTCTCTCTGATTTTTTTCTCCCCGAAAGCCAATATATGGAGTTGGAGTTGGCGTCGGAGGGCCACCAGGGGGCCCATGAGGTAGGGGGGCGCGCCCAGGGGGGAGGGCGCGCCCCCCTCCCAAGTGAGCAGGGTGTGGCCCCCCTGGTCTTCATCTTTGGCGAGGATTTTTTATTATTTTTTCTAAGGTGTTCCGTGGAGTTTCAGGTCATTCCGAGAACTTTTATTTTCTGCACATAAAACAACACCATGGCAATTTTGCTGAAAACAAAGCGTCAATCAAGGGTTAGTTGCATTCAAATCATACAAGTTAGAGTCCAAAACAAGGGCAAAAGTCTTTGGAAAAGTAGATACGACGGAGACGTGTCAACTTCCCCAAGCTTAAACCCTTGCTTGTCCTCAAGCAATTCAGTTGACAAACCGAAAGAGAAAAAGAAAAACTTTTACAAACTCGCTTTTGCTCTTGTTGTTGTACCTATGTCAAGCCAAAGATTCGTGTTTTCAAAGAAAGATTATAACTAACCACATTTGCAATAATTCTCAGGTCTCATGTTTACTCATATCAATAGCATAATTAGCTAGCAAGCCATAATAATAAATCTCAGATGCCAACACTTTCTCAAAACAATCATAATATGATATAACAAGGTGGTATCTCGCTAGCCCTTTCTGAGACCGCAAAACATAAATGCAGAGCACCTTCAAAGATCAAGGACTGACTAGACATTGCAATTCATGGTAAAAGAGATCCAATCATAGTCATATCCGATATAAATTAACAATAATGAATGCAAATGACAGTTGTGCTCTCCAGCTAGTGCTTTTTAATAAGAGGCTGATGACTCAACATAAAAGTAAATGGATAGGCCCTTCGCAGAGGGAAGCAGGGATTTGTAGAAGTGCCAAAGCTCGATTTTGAAATAGAGATTAATTATATTTTGAGCGGCATACTTTCATTGTCAACATAACAACTAAGAGATGACGATATCTTCCATGCTAAATAAATTATAGGCGGTTCCCAAACAGAATGGTAAAGTTTATACTCCCCCTCCTCCACAAGCATCAATCCATGGCTTGCTCGAAACAACGAGTGCCTCCAACATTCAACGGGTCCCAGGGGGAGTTTTGTTTGCAATTATTTTGATTTAGTTTGCATAAAGCATGGGACTGGGCATCCCGGTGACCAGCCATTTTCTCGTGAGTGAGGAGCGGAGTCCACTCCTCTTGAGAATAACCCGCCTAACACGGAAGATAAGGGCAGCCCTAGTTGATACATGAGCTATTCGAGCATGCAAAATGTAATGATTATTTGAAGGTTTAGAGTTTGGCACATGCAAATTTACTTGGAACGGCAGGTAGATACCGCATATAGGAAGGTATAGTGGACTCATATGGAATAACTTTGGGGTTTAAGGGATTGGATGCACAAGCAGTATTCCCGTTTAGTACAAGTGAAGGCTAGCAAAAGACCGGAAGCGACCAACTAGAGAGCGACAACAGTCATGAACATGCATTAAAATTAATAAACATTGAATACAAGCATGAGTAGGATATAATCCACCATGAACATAAATATCATGAAGGCTACGTTAATTTGTTTCAACTACATGCGTGAACATGTGCCAAGTCAAGTCACTTAAATCATTCAAAGGAGGATACCACCCTATCATACCACATCATAATCATCTCAATAGCATGTTGGCACGCAAGGTAAACCATTATAACTCATAGCTCATCAAGCATGGCACAAGCAACTATGATCTCTAATTGTCATTGCAAACATGTTTATTCATAATAAGCTGAATCAAGAACGATGGGCTCATCATATTTACAAAAACAAAAGAGGTCGAGTTCATACCAGTTTTTCGCATCTCAGTCAGTCCATCATATATCATCATAATTGCCTTTCACTTGCACGACCGAACGATGTGAATAATAATAAGAGTGCACGTGCATTGGACTAAGCTGGAATCCGCGAGCATTCAATAAACTGGAGAAGACAAGGCAATGTGGGCTCTTGGTTAAATCAACAATGATGCATATAAGAGCCACTTCAACAATTTAATCATGGTCTTCTCCTACTGACCCACAAAGAGAAGAAAGGAAATAGAAACTATTTACACGGGAAAGCTCCCAACAAGCAAAAGAAGAACGGGAAATATTTTTGGGTTTTCTTTTTAATTCTACTACAAGCATGGAAAGTAGACTAACTAATTTTTTTTGTTTTTTCTTAAGGTCTATCAAACACACAAGAAGAAAGCTAGAAAAAGAAATTTAAACTAACATGGATATTACAGTGAAAGAGTATGAGCACCGACATCTAGCAATGAGTGTCTGTGAGCATAAATGTAATGTCGGTGGGAAATACGTACTCCCCCAAGCTTAGAATTTTGGCATAAGTTGGTCTATTGCCAGGGATAGCCTGGCGGATACCCGTAGGTGTAGCTGGGGTCGTACTGCGATGAAGAATAGTTGGGATCATAATGTGATGAAGAGGACTCTGACTGCCATCGGTCGGCAACCGCCTCGAATCCCAAGAATAAATGTATATTCGTGGAGGCTCATCTTGTGGCTCCGGTTCCGGCTAGTGCAGGATTCCGATAGGCTTGAACAGCCACCACGGAACAATGTAAGGACCTGTAGACAAGTTAAACAAAGAGGGAGCAGGCAAAGTAATAGTCTCGTGGTGATGTTTATCAAAGTACAATTTATATTTAAGCTCCCTTTGCGACTCTAAACACGAAAATCATGCGCTAGCATACTCTTATAATCTAAATAAACACGGGGCAGCTCTGTTTCTTCTTTCTCCTCATGCCTAATAGGTATCTCAAAATATTCAGCTAGGCGTGAAGCATAAATACCTCCAAAGACGGGGCCCTTAGTACGGTTCAGACTTAACCGTCTAGCAACAATTCCACCCATACTAATAGAGTTATTGCGGTATAAACCATGGAGCAAAATAATAATATCAGGAATACTAAGGTTCCCACAGTTCCCGCGTCCAATCAAGCAACGACTAGCAAATAAGGCAAAGTAACATAAAACAGGAAAATGTATGCTAGTGATCCTTGCATCGGAAACCTTCCTGGTTTCTCCCACCGTGATGGTGTTAATAAAAGCTTCTACTTCGTTACGGTGGGGTTCATCTAAGGTGCCTTCAAAGGGTATTCTGCAAACCTCGCAGAATTCAGCTAATGTCATCTCTTTAACAATGTCATATAAATGAAACTCTACTGTTGGAGGTGATTTGTTAGGGAAAAAGTAGAAGTTTTGCACAAAAGTATTTGTGAGTAAGAGATACTGATGACGTTGGTCGCGGAGGAAGTTGGTGAGGCCATGCGTTCTCAATCAATAAATAGAAATCCTCATAAATCCTGGCTCTCCTCAAGAAGTCGCCTGAAGGCCATTCACATCGGGCCGGACCTCCGCAAGTGCGCTGACAAATTAAATTTGGGCTTCTGTTCTTCTTCCTTTTGTTTTTCCTTAGAGCTTCGGCTCGACGAGCCCCTAAAAAATTTCTTCATTATTTCTGAAACAATCTGAAATTTTTAGTAACTTAAAACAAAAGTGAACCAACTTCAATAAAACTGATAGCAACTACTCATACAAGTGCCTAGAGCATATATCAAGCATTAGAACTACTTGGAACCATATATATTTGACATGCAAGCTCAAGAACATGGTCACCTATGAAGCACAAATTTGCAATGAATAAAGAACTAGAACAAAAACTAATTGGACCAATGGAGGAGTCACATACCAAGGAACAATCTCCCCAAGCAGTTTTGCGAGAGGTGCTTTGAGCAAGGAGATCGAAAATCGTAGCAAAAGTGGCTGGAACACGAGCTTGAGTTGGTTTTTCAGGTTTGTGTGAGACAGAGGAAGCAGATGAGTGCAGGGATAAGTGGAGGACGGCCACCGTGGGCCCATGAGGCAGGGGGGCGCGCTCAGGGGGGTAGGGCGCGCCCTCCACCCTCGTGGCCAGGTGGCAGCTCCCCCACGGTAATTTTTGCACTAAAAATCCTCAAATATTCCCGAAAAAATCAAATTAAATTGGCATGTCATTATGAGGACTTCTATTTTCAGGATATTTTTATATTGCACGGATAAATCAGGAAACAGACATAAAAAATACTATTTTACTTTATTTCTACTAAATAACAGAGAATATAAAGAGGGTACATAAGGTTGTGCTTCTAGTTTTATCCATCTCATGCTCATCAAAAAGAATCCACTAACAAGGTTGATCAAGTCTTGTTAACAAACTCATTCCGATAATCATGGAACCGGAGAAATTTCGAATAACACTATGTTACCTCAACGGGATATGGACATCCCCAATAATAAGTATATCATATTTCTTCTTGACAAGAGGGAGAGGAAATTCAAAACCTCCAAATACAATCGATGGAATTTTTCCAATAGAGTTGATACTATGAACTTGAGGTTGTTTCCTCGGAAAGTGTACCGTATGCTCATTACCATTAACATGAAAAGTGACATTGCCTTTGTTGCAATCAATAACAGCCCCTGCAGTATTAAGGAAAGGTCTTCCAAGAATAATAGACATACTATCATCCCGAGGAATATCAAGAATAACAAAGTCCGTTAAAATAGTAACGCTTTGCAACCACAACAGGCACATCCTCACAAATACCGACATGTATAGCGCTTGATTTATCAGCCATTTGCAAAGATATTTCAGTAGGTGTCAACTTATTCAAGTCAAGTCTACGATATAAAGAGAGAGGCATAACACTAACACCGGCTCCAAGATCACATAAAGCAGTTTTAACATAATTTCTTTTAATGGAGCATGGTATAGTAGGTACTCCTGGATATCCAAGTTTCTTTGGTATTCCACCCTTAAAAGTGTAATTAGCAAGCATGGTGGAAATTTCAGCTTCAGGTATCTTTCTTTTATTTGTAACAATATCTTTCATATATTTAGCATAAGGATTCATTTTGAGCATATCACCAATCGATACACGCATAAAAGATGGGCCTAATCATTTCAAAGAAAGCGCTCAAAATCCTCATCATGCTTTTTCTTGGATGCTTTCGGAGGAAAAGGCATGGGTTTCTGAACCCATGGTTCTCTTTCTTTACCATGTTTCCTAGCAACAAAGTCTCTTTTATCATAACGCTGATTCTTTGATTGTGGGTTATCAAGATCAACAAGATGTTCAACTTCTACATCATTATCATTACTAGGTTGAGCATCATCATGAACATCATCATTAACATTTTCACTAGGTTCATGTTCATTACCAGATTGTGTTTCAACATCAGACATAGAGATATCATTCGGATTATCTGGTGGTTTAGCAATAGGTTCACTAGAAGTTTGCAAAGTCCTATCATTGTTCTTTTTCTTCCTCTTAGAAGAGCTAGGTACATCAATATTATTTCTCTGAGAATCTTGCTCGATTCTCTTAGGGTGGCCTTCGGGATACAAAGGTTCCTGAGTCATTCTACCAGTTCTAGTAGCCACTCTAACAGCATAATCATTTTTCTTACTATTCATTTCACAAGCACTTCTTCCTGAGCTTTAAGTACTTGTTCTACTTGAGTGGTAACCATAGAAGCATGTTTTCTAACAAGTTTAAGTTCACCTCTAATATTAGCCATATAATCACTCAAGCGTTTAATCATAAGGTATTCTGTTTTAATTGTCTACCAAAATAAGCATTAAAGTCATCTTGCTTAAACATAAAGTCATCAAACTCATCCAAGCAATCGACTAGCAATTTTAGTAGGAGGGACTTCAGCTTTATCATATCTATAGAGAGAATTTACCTTTACTGTGTCGGGATATCGGGAGGTTCTTCAGTAAATAAGTAATTGAGATCATATACTTCTTCAACAGGCGGTAAATTAAGACCATGTATTTCTTCAATAGGAGGTAAATTCTTCACATCTTCAGCTTTAATACCTTTTTCTTTCATGGATTTATTTGCCTCTTGCATATCTTCAGGACTGAGAAATAGAACACCTCTCTTCTTAGGAGTTGGTTTAGGAATAGGCTCAGTAATTGGCTCAGGAGCCGGCTCGAGAGTTGGCTCAGGAGGTGCCCAGTTATTTTCATATGTCAACATATTATTCAAAAAAAATTCAGCTTCATCCGGTGTTCTTTCCCTGAAAAGAGAACCAGCACAACTATCCAGGTAATCTCTGGAAGCATCGGTTAGTCCATTATAGAAGATATCAAGTATTTCAAGTTTCTTAAGAGGATGATCAGGCAAAGCATTAAGTAACTTGAGAAGCCTCCCCAAGCTTGTGGGAGACTCTCTTCTTCAATTTGCACAAAATTATATATATCCCTCAAAGCAGCTTGTTTCTTATGAGAAGGGAAATATTTAGCAGAAAAGTAATAAATCATATCCTGGGGACTTTGCACACAACCAGGATCAAGAGAATTAAACCATATCTTAGCATCACCCTTTAATGAGAACGGAATATTTTGAGTAAATAAAGGTAGCGCGATCTCTCATTATTAGTAAACAGGGCAGCTATATCATTTAACTTAGTAAGATGTGCCACAACAGTTTCAGATTCATAGCCATAAAAAGGATCAGATTCAACCAGAGTAATTATATCAGGATCAACAGAGAATTCATAATAATCCTTATCGGGAACACAAATAGGTGAAGTAGCAAAAGCAGGGTCGGGTCTCATTCTATCTCTAAAAGATTCTTTACTCCATTTAACTAGCAACCTCTTAAGTTCAAGTCTATCCTGGCAAGCAAGAATAGCTGCAGAAGATTCAGCATCAAAAGGATAACCCTCAGGAATAGCAGGCATATTTTCATCATCACTTTCATCATTGTATTCAGTTTAAATATTTTCTCTTTCTCTAGACCTAGAAATTTGTTCATCTAGAAATTCACCAAGGGGCAGAGCAGTATCAAGCATAGAAGTAGTTTCATCATAAGTATCATGCATAGCAGAA
Source organism: Aegilops bicornis (assembly GCA_021605145.1). Taxonomy (NCBI): domain Eukaryota; kingdom Viridiplantae; phylum Streptophyta; class Magnoliopsida; order Poales; family Poaceae; genus Aegilops; species Aegilops bicornis. Next base: position 676,867,952 of record CM038675.1, read on the forward strand.
GTGGCATCATCAATAACATGCGACATATCGTAATCTAATAGCGTAGCAGGTTTAGGTGTCGCTAGCTTACTCATAACAGAAGGTGAATCAAGTGCAGAGCTAGATGGCAGTTCCTTACCTCCCCTCGTAGTTGAGGGATAAATTGTTGTCTTAGCGTCTTTCAAGTTCTTCATAGTGTCCAGCAGATATAAATCCCAAGTGACTCAAAGAATAGAGCTATGTTCCCCGGCAACGGCGCCAAAAAAATGTCTTGATAACCCACAAGTATAGGGGATCGCAACAGTTTTCGAGGGTAAAGTATTCAACCCAAATTTATTGATTTGACACAAGGGGAGCCAAAGTATATTCTCAAGTATTAGCAGCTGAGTTGTCAATTCAACCACACCTGGAAACTTAGTATCTGCAGCAAAGTGTTTAGTAGCAAAGTAATATGATAGTGGTGGTAACGGTAATAAAGTAAAGACAACAAAAGTAATGTTTTTGGTATTTTTGTAGTGATTGTAACAAGAGCAAATGTAAAAGTAAATAAGCGTAAACCAAAGATATGGAAAACTCAGAGGCACCGGATCGCTGATGGATAATTATGCCGGATGTGGTTCGTCATGTAACAGTCATAACATAGGGTGACACAGAACTAGCTCCAGCTCATCAATATAATGTAGGCATGTATTCCGTATATAGTCATACGTGCTTATGGAAAAGAACTTGCATGACATCTTTTCTCCTACCCTCCCGTGGCAGCGGGGTCCTATTGGAAACTAAGGGATATTAAGGCCTCCTTTTAATAGAGAACCAGAAAAAGCATTAACACATAGTGAATACATGAACTCCTCGAACTATGGTCATCACTGGGAGTGGTCCCGATTATTGTCACTTCGGGGTTGCCGGATCATAACACATAGTAGGTGACTATAGACTTGCAAGATAGGATCTAGAACACACATATATTCATGAAAACATAATAGGTTCAAATCTGAAATCATGGCACTCGGGCCCTAATGACAAGCATTAAGCATAGCAAAGTCATAGCAACATCAATCTCAGAACATATTGGATACTAGGGATCAAACCCTAACAAAACTAACTCGATTACATGATAAATCTCATCCAACCCATCACCGTCCAGCAAGCCTACGATGGAATTACTCACGCACGGCGGTGAGCATCATGAAATTGGTGATGGAGGATGGTTGATGTTGACGACGGCGACGAATCCCCCTCTCCGGAGCCCCGAACGGACTCCACATCAGCCCTCCCGAGAGAGATTAGGGCTTGGCAGCGGCTCCGTATCGTAAAATGCGATGAAACTTTCTCTCTGATTTTTTCTCCCCGAAAGCCAATATATGGAGTTGGTGTTGGCGTCAGAGGGCCACCAGGGGGCCCACGAGGTAGGGGGGCGCGCCCAGGGGGGAGGGCGCGCCCCCCACCCTCGTGAGCAAGGTGTGGGGCCCCTGGTCTTCATCTTTGGCGAGGATTTTTTATTATTTTTTCTAAGGTGTTCCGTGGAGTTTCAGGTCATTCCGAGAACATTTTTTTCTGCACATAAAACAACACCATGGCAATTCTGCTGAAAACAACATCAGTCCGGGTTAGTTCCATGCAAATCATACAAGTTAGAGTCCAAAACAAGGGCAAAAGTGTTTGGAAAAGTAGATACGACGGAGACGTATCAGTGGGTCAAGCGTCAGTTTGTTGCAATTCTTCAGAACATGACAGTCACACAAAATACTGTGAAGAAGAACCACTACTACTTGCATGAAGTCTTTGATCGCACTTGGGCTATTCTATCTAATCTCTATAGTGCTGAAGATCTCAAGGAGATGGAATTTCAACAGGACTTTGACTGGGCACAACCACCTTCGAAGAAATTCAAGAAGGTCAAAGTTCCTCAGCTGGTCGCGAGCTCGTATTCCTCATCAGGCGAGACTGCTGAAGCCGAAGACTTGAACGACACCGCGGCAGACCCTACTCCAATGGACGACCCCAACAACACTGGCGCTCCTCCATCGACATCATGATGATATTCTTCAAGGGCGTTAGTCCTCATTTTCCGTCTCTTTTGGTCATTCGATGACAAAGAGGGAGAAATTTGAGTTAGTCTTCAAGCGGATCTCTTATATATGGATGTTTTTTTGTTAAGTTACAACTCTTGCTCTTCTGAGGTGTTTGCTCTGATGAGTTGTAAACTTAAGTCCTATGGTGCTCTGAATCTTTTGAATTGCTTTTTCTGTATGCTTATTCCTCAACTACCTTAATGCACACATGCTGAATTCGTCAGAGTCCATATTTCATCATGCATTTCAAATTATTCATATCATATGTTAAATGCGTGCATGAATTACAAGATATAGGGGGAGTTCTCCATGATTCTACTTGACAATGTGCATTTTCTATTCAAAGCAAATTCCTCAGATATGCATATCTTCAGGGGGAGTTCTTCTATATCTTGCAATCAAATTCCTCAATATCAGTATTTACACTTCATATGTTTATCCCCGTTGAAAACTTTACCTATATATATATATATATATTGTCATCAATCACCAAAAAGGGGGAGATTGTAAGTGCATCTAGTGGTCCTTAGTGATTTTGGTGTATTGAAGACTTATAGGTTAAGGGATTAATGTGTTTGTGAGTGTACACAGGTCTATAAGTCTATGAGGAGTTTGATATTTACGATCAAAGTCGACCCCTAAAAATGAATGTCTTCAGTTGAAGACTTTGGTTTTATTGAAGACTTTTAAAGTGAGGAAATTGGTGTGACCTTGAAGACTTGATATTCATGCAAGGATTATAAAGCGTGAAGACTTTTGTTTCGTAGTTTCACTTTCTCTTTCTTGATTCATAGGGAACACCGGACTGTTAAAGGGGGTCGAGGTAAAAGTAAGGAAAAGTTTCCAAGTGATGCTCATCTCTCAAAATCCTAGACCTACCCAATCCTTTCGAGTGAAGCCATTGGAAATCTCATACAGTTCTGTCAATTTCTTCACTGACAGAGACGAAGATCTTCTGTTCTCTGAGGAATTTGTTCTGACTGAGGAGTTAGGAATTCTCTAGTGTGGATTGCATACAAGTGAGGAACTTGATAGCCCTGAGGAATTTGATACTCAAATATCCGACCGTTGATGTGCTATGCGCTAGCTGTCCCAAAATATCTACCCACCTAACGGTCATATCATTGAAGGGCATTTATGTCTTATCATGTCGGGCTGCTCCCTAGGCAATAAATAGCGGCCCCCTACAACCACTAGTTGGTTGGCTGCTCCGAGAGAAACTGACACTTGTCATTGAGAGCATCCCAACCTCCGAGGACTTTGAGCGAAAATCATCAAGTGAGGAAAACCCAAACACAAAACACCTACAAACCCAAAGTGATTGAGCATCAATGAAGAGATTGTTCCTGTGTGGAACCGACACTTGTTACCTTTGAGGACTGTGCATCCTCCAGACGGTTAGGCATCATGGTCTAGAGCATCCAAGAGGAAATTGTGGATCGCCGAGTGACCGAGTCTGTTAAGGTTTCGAAGTAACCTGAAGACTTACCACGAGTGATTGGGCGAGGTCTGTGTGATCTTAGCTCAAGGAGAATACGGTGAGGACTGTGTGTTCGGGACTGTGTGTCCTTAGGTTTAAATACTTAGCTGCTCCAACCAGACTTACGACTGTCACAACAGTTGGAACTGGTCTACCAAATCATCATCTTCACCAAGCTACTGGTTCTATTTCCTCAACCCTTTCATTTCCTCATTCATGTGTTGATGAACTTGATCATTACTGTTTGAAGACTTTGACTGAAGAATTTCTCAATTTCCTCATTCCTAATTCTTCAGTCACTTTGTCTTCAGCCTGCTTATCCTGTTTACACGCTACTTGTACTCTGTGTATGTTTCATTTCATCATGATGACTGTGCTACTGTTCTGTTAAGCATGCATCTAAGTACCTATTCCACTGCTAAGAAGTTCGTTGCTTAGGAATTTCCTCACCATGAAATTCCTCAATGACGAATTTGTAAAAATCGCCTATTCACCCCCCTCTAGTCGATATAACGCACTTTCAATGAGGTAATTGTACCTACTCTCGAATTGCAAAGTAGCACATCAGAGGAAACCGTTCTCGTGATGCCTAATAGACTAGAGAGGAAGCTAATGATAATGATCATGAAACTTCGAATCAAGTTACTACTAAACTTCTTAGGTCGACCAGAACACGTTCCGTAGCAGAGTTGTACGGTAATCCTGTCCTAGAAGTCATGTTGTTAGACAACGACAGATGACTTGAGGCCATGAAATCTGAGATAGGATGCATGTATGAGAACAAAGTGTGGACTTTGGTGGACTTGCCCGATGATCGGCAGACCACTGAAAATAAATGGATCTTCAAGAGGAAGACGTATGCTGATGGTAATATCACTATCTACTAAGATCTACTTGTTGTGAAAGGTTTTCAACAAGTTCAAGGGATTGACTACGATGAGACTTTCTCACCCATAGCGATGCTTAAGTCAGTCTGAATCATGTTAGCAAGTGCCGCATTTTATGATTATCAAATCTAGCAAATGGACGTCAAAACTGCATTCCTTAATGGATTTCATAAAGAAGATTTGTTTATGATGCAACCAGAAGGTTTTGTCGATCCTAAAGGTGTTGACAAAGTGTGCAAGCTCCAGCAATCCATCTATGGACTGGTGCAAGCATCTCGGAGTTGGAATATATGCTTTGATGAGGTGATCAAAGCATATGGTTTTATACAGACTTATGGTGAAGCCTGTATTTACAAGAAAGTGAGTGGGTGCTCTGTAGCATTTATGATATTATATGTGGATGACATATTGTTGATTGGAAATGATATAGAATTTCTGGATAGCATAAGAGGATAGTTGAAAAAGAATTTTTCAATGAAAAACCTCGGTGAAGCTACTTACATATTAGGCATCAGGATCTGTAGGGATAGATCGAGATGCTTAATAGGACTTTCATAAAGCACATGCCATGGCAAAGTTTCGAAGAAGTTCAAAATGGACCAGTCAAAGAAAGGATTCTTGCCTGTGTTGCAAGGTGTGAAGTTGAGTAAGACTCAAAGCCCGACCACGACAGAAGATAGAGAGAGAATGAAAGTCATTCCCTATGCCTCAGCCACAGGTTCTATTATGTATGCCATGTTGTGTACCAGACCTGATGTGTGCCTTGCCATGAGTTTGACAAGGGGGTACAATAGTAATCCAGGAGTGGATTACTGGACAACGGTTAAAATTATCCTTAGAGGACTAAGGAAATGTTTCTCGGTTATGGAGGTGATACAGAGTTCGTCGTAAAAGGTTATGTTGATGCAAGATTTGACACCGATCCGGATGACTCTGAGTGTCAATCTGGATGAACGTGGGAGCAATTAGCTAGAGTAGCTCCATGCAGAGCATTGTAGACATAGAAATTTGCAAAATACATACGGGTCTGAATGTGGCAGACCCGTTGACCAAACCTCTCTCGTAAGAAAAACATGATCACACCTTAGTACTTTTTGGGTGTTAATCACATGGTGATGTGAACTAGATTATTGACTCTAGTAAACTCTTTAAGTGTTAGTCACATGGTGATGTGAACTATGGGTGTTAATCACATGGCGATGTGAACTAGATTGTTGACTCTAGTGCAAGTGGGAGACTCATGGAAATATGCCCTAGAGGCAATAATAAAATGGTTATTATTATATTTACTAAATCATGATAAAGGTTTATTATTCATGCTAGAATTGTATTGACTGAAAACTTAAATACATGTGTGGATACATAAACAAATACCGTGTCCCTAGTGATCCTCTACTAGACTATCTCATTGATCAAAGATGGTTAAGGTTTCCTAACCATAGACATGAGTTGTCATTTGATAACGGGATCACATCATCAGGAGAATAATGTGATGGACAAGACCCAAGCGTTAGCATAGCATATGATCGTTCAGTTTATTGCTTCTGCTTTCTTAATGTCAAATACATGTTTCTTCGACCATGAGATCATGCAACTCCCGGATACTAGAGGAATACCTTGTGTGCTATCAAACATCACAACGTAACTGGGCGATCATAAAGATGCTCTACAGGTATCTCCGAAGGTGTCTGTTGAGTTCGCCTGAATCAAGATTGGGATTTGTCACTCCATGTAACGGAGAGGTATATCTGGAACCTCTCGGTAATATAGCATCACGAGAAGCTTGCAAGCAAAGCGACTAAGGAGTTAGTTACAAGATGATGTATTACGGAATGAGTAAAGATACTTACCGGTAACGAGATTGAACTAGGTATGAAGGTACCGACGATCGAATCTCGGGCAAGTAACATACCGACAAACAAAGGGAATTACGTATGTTGTCATAAAGGTTCAATTGATAAAAGATCTTCGTGGAATATGTTGTAATCAATATGGGCATACATGTCCCGCTATTGGTTATTGACCGGAGAGTTGTCTCGGTCATGACTACAAAATTCCCGAACCCGCAGGGCCACACTCGTAACGTTCTTTGACGCTAGAGTAGTATTGGGATATTTGATGAGTGGTAACAAAATGTTGTTCAGAGTCCCGGATGAGATCCCGAACGTCACGGGGAGTCTCAGAATGGTCGAGAGGTAAAGAGTTATGTATGGGAAGTCATATTTTGGGTTCTGGAAAAAGGTGCATTTTTTTCGGTATTGTATCGGGAAGCTTCCAGAAGGTTCCGAAAGTCCAGAAGTGGGTCCACTATGACCCAAGGGCTAGCATGGGACGCGGGGAGGCGCCATGGCCTTATTGGGCTAGGCACACCAAGTCCTCAAAAGGCCATGTGGCAACGGAGGGCAAAAAAGCAAGGAGTCCTAGTAGGAATATGATTGGACTTGGAGACCAAGTCCTCTCCCCCTTAGCTGCGCCCTAGGGCTTGGAGGGCTGTTTGCCACGCCCCTCCACCTATATGTAAAGGGGAGGGGCATCCCAAGAGAACACACCAAGCCCTTGGCACCCCTCTCTCTCCCGTTACTCAGTAGTTCCATCGCCTCGTCCTGGCGACGCTTAGCGAAGCGCTGTCGGTGCTCCACCACCATCATCACCACCACGCCGTCGTGTTGGCTGTGATCCCATCTACTTCTCCTCTCCCACTTGCTGGATCAAGAAGGAGGAGACGTCATTGAGCCGCACGTGTGCTAAACTCGGAGGTGTCGTCCGTTCGGCACTAGGTTGGTTAGATCGTGATCGGATCGCGAAGAGTACGACTACATCAACCGCGTTGTTAAACGCTTCCGCTTTACGGTCTACGAGGGTACGTAGACATACTCCCCCTCTTGTAGCTATGCATCTCCATGGATAGATCTTGCGTGTGCGTACAAATTTTTTGTTTTCCATGCAACGTTCCCCAACAACTTTTCCGCTCTGGTTGTTTTCTTTGTTGTTTTTATTATTTTTTCTTTTGGTTTCGTTTTCTTTTCTTCACCGGTTTTCTATTTTTTCATAGTTTTTTTGGCTCTTTCATGGTTTTTACAGGTTTATCTTATTTTGTTTCTCGGTTTTACTGTTTTTCACTTTTCTTTAATTCTGCCTTTTTTATTATTTGTTTCTTTTGTATTGTTTTTTTTCATTTTTTTACGTTTTTCGTATACATCAAAAACACTTTTTATATATACATTTAACATTTTCCAAATACATGGTTAACATTTTCGACAACTTATATTTTTTTATATCTCCTTTTATCATACACATTGTATGTTTTTTGTATAGACTAGGAACCGTTTTTATAAACATGTTTCACATTTTGGAAATACATGATTAAGATTTTAAAACCATATATTTTTTATGTCTACTTCTTTCATCAGGATTGTACATTTTTTGTATACAGAAAAAATATTTTATATATACACGTTTAAGATTTTCCAAATACATGATTAACATTCTTTAAGACATTTTTATATACATCAGGAACATTTTGTATACACACGTTTAACATTGTCTAAATACATGATTAACATTTTCAAAAACTTATTTTTTTATGTCTACTTCTTTCATACACTTTGTACAATTTTTGTATACATTGGAAACGTTTTATTTATACACATTTAACTTTTTTGAATGCATTATGTGAAGTGTTTTTTGTAATAAATACTTAGAATATTTGGAAGACAAAAAAGTAAAAAGAAAGAACAAAAAATGTAAAAAAAACAATTCAAAACACGAACGCTTTTGAGGCTTGTGGCCTCCCGCGCGCTGGGTTGAGCTAGTCTTGCGCTCCACATGAGGCAACCATATGTCTCGCTATAACAGGCGCACCCGCCAATATGTGAGATGAATATGGTGATGCCAAGACGCATCGGTGATGTCGGATCTGACCCATGCTGGTCCATCTCGACCCCGCAAATATGCATCCCTATCTGCATCCGAAGGCAAACCATAGCCACCCCATTTCTAGTCCGCTCAGCTCCGCCCACAAGCTCCTCTCCAGCTATCTCCTGCATGGTGGGCAGCAGATCTAATACCAGCAATTCCAAATACGTCGACTGGGACCTCATTTCATGGGGGAGGGAGGAGGAGTTAGCCGTCCGGCTGGCTCTCCGCTGGTCTAGGAAGAAACACTAGCTCCGTAGTTGGAGTCGCTCTAGTTGGAATCTATTGCGTCCGAGCAAGTGGCACTTGGATCTGACGGCGGCGGCAGCTCGACGCGCGTGCCTGCAGTGCAGCCGGATGTGACAAGCATCGGGTGGAGGTACTGCCATGCCCAACTGAACGGCCCGAGGTCTCGGTGCAACCCTTATGGCGGATCCTCATTCTCATGACCCAGTTTCAGATTCCGAGGTCAACACATACAAGACGACACGACCACAGATGTGCCGAGGACCGTGTGCCTGCTGGGTGAGCGAAAAGGCACCGCACGCCGCGAAGGCCAAGTCACACTCCACTTCGGACAAGACCGGGGATGCCCTCCGTGTTTGCATCCTCAAGAAGCAGTAAGCCTAGACAATGTGTGCCCTTGCAAACGAGCAGACTCTGGCAGCCAAAGAGGAGGAGGAGGTCGACAAGGATCAGACAACTCTGGGAGAGAACAAATCCGGCTTGATCTATATTACGTTTTTGATCACTGCTTCCGCGATGAAGAACACAATGGCAAAGGTGGCCATGGGTGAACTCTCTCCATAGCCATATAATTCATTGCTAGGAGAACATGTCAATTTCTCTAGTGGCAAGTATGAGCTCTGCTATGGTATGTACGTGTTTGACCTAGATGAATTATGTGTGCTATTTTACATTGCATGACATTATATGTATGTCAGGATTTGCAAACCAGGAGGACGGTGGTGAATGCGGACATTTAAGAAATGACCAGTCACTATCCACAGACGTGTTCATGCATGTTTAAGGGTTGCTAGGTCTGGTTATAGATGCTCCTAGGGCATCTCCAACGCCGAACCATAAACCTCCCGCAACAGTTCAGACCGCGGAAGCCATCTAACGCGGGCTTGTATCGGTCCGCGGGTGGTCCGGATGCGATTTCTCCCGCAAACGGGAGACAAAAGTGGGGGAGGTTTCGGGAGTCCAGACCGATCCCAAGTCCGTTTCTGTCCTCCCTAGCCCATCAAAACCCCTCACCCCTACCTGCTACTTCTTGAGCTTGCGTTGGTTTTTCCCATGAAGAGGAAAGGGTGATGCAGCAAAGTAGAGATGAGTATTTCCCTCAGTTAAGAACCGACGTATCAATCCAGTAGGAGATACACGTAAGTCTCCAATCTATGCACCTGCACAAACAATCAAACACTTACACCCAACGCGATAAAGGGGTTGTCAATCCCTTCACGATCACTTGCAAAGGTGAGATCTGATAGAGATAGATATAAAATATTACTTAAACGTAAAACAAAATAAAAGTAAATATATTGTAGCAATGTACTTTTGGTTTTTTTGGTTTATAGATCTGAAAATATATGATGGAAAATAGACCCGGGGGCCAGAGGTTTCACTAGAGGCTTCTCTCTTGAAGGAAAATAATATGGTGGGTGAACGAATTACTATCTAGCAATTGATAGAAAAGTGCAAAGTTATGAAGATATCCAAGGCAATGATTATGAATATAGGCATCATGTCCGTGTCAAGTAGACAGACTCCTACCTGCATCTACTACTATTACTCCACACATCGACCGCTATCCAGCATGCATTCAGAGTATTAAGTTCATAAGAACGGAGTAACACCTTAAGTAAGATGACATGATGTAGAGGGATAAACTCAAGCAATAGGATGAAACCCCCATCCTTTTACCCTTGATTGCAACAATACAAATACGTGCCTCGCTACCTCTAGTTTGTCACTGGGTGAGGACACCGCAAGATTGAACCAAAAACTAAGCACCTCTCCCATTGCAAGAAAAACCGATCTAGTTGGCCAAACCAAACCGATAATTCGAAGAGAAATACAAAAATATCAAATCATGCATATAAGAATTCAGAGAAGATTCAAATAATATTCATAGATAATCTGATCATAAATCCACAATTCATCGATCTCGACAAACACACCACAAAATAAGATTACATCGGATAGATCTCCAAAAACATCAAGGAGAACATTGTATTGAAGATCAAAGAGAGAGAAGAAGCCATCTAGCTACTAGCTATGGACTCGTAGGTCTGTGGTAAACTACTCGCGCTTCATCGGAGGGGCAATAGAGTTGATGTTGATGCCCTCTGTGATCGAATCCCCCTCTAGCAGGATGCCGCAAAATCCCCCAAGATGGGATCTCGCGGCAACAGAGGCTTGTGGGAGCGGAAAAGTGTTTTGGTGGACGCCTCCGTTGGTTTGGGAATATTTGCAAATTTATAGGCCAAGAATTAGGGTTAGAGGAGTCTCGTGAGGCCCATAAGCCAGCCCCCATAGGGTGCGCCCTGAGGGCTTATGGAGCTCTTGGGACTCTTCCGCCTTCGTCTCCAAGTCCTACATGTGTCTTCTAGTCCAAGAAAAATCATCGTAAAGTTTTATTCCGTTTGGACTCCGTTTGATATTCATTTTCTGTAAAACTCAAAAACAAGGAAGAAAATAGAAACTCACACTAGGCTCTGGGTTAATAAGTTAGTCCTAAAAATAATATAAAATAGCATAATAATGCATATAAAACATCCAAAATAGATAATATAATAGCATGAAACACTAAAAAATTATAGATACGTTGGAGATGTATCAAGCATCCCCAAGCTTAATTCCTACTCGTCCTCAAGTATGTAAATGATAAATGCAGAATTTTTGATGTGAAATGCTACCTAACATATGTAACATTCCAAATTTTCAATTTGGAATGTTATAAATAGATCATCATTTGCATATCATATTTTATTGCATTTTGGCTCGATCCTAGAAATTTCACGCAACTCAAGGACCCACGGAGAGAGTTGGAGATTTCGTTATTTTCATATTTACGTTTTCTCAAATTCTGAGAATAGGATCATTTGATTTTATTTATTTTATCTTCAATTATTTCCATTATCAAAATATGAGAGAGAGAATAAAATGAATTTCCTAAAATAAAGAAATATTGAAGATTTAATAAAAAAATCAAATAAGATTTTTATTTGGAGTTTATCGCTATTTTATTTGAATTTAGGAAAAATGCACGTTTTTCAAAATTGCATTTTGGCCCCAAATAAATGTTCATCTTGTTCGTCTTGATTTTAGAAGCCGGGGAAAATTTATTTCGGGATTTTTGGAGTCCGTTTAGTATTTCTTTCGTTTGTTTTTCTGCGCGTAATTAAAAAAAAGTCCGAACCAACTTCGGGCCGTGACCGGCCAGGACTCCGCCTGGCCGGGGTCTTTATATAGCGCCTGACCCGACCTCATTAAGCCGCCATTCAGCCAAGCCGCCTACTTAAACCCTAGCACACATTGCTTACCGCCGCCGCCACCAGCCGCCAGCCCAAATTTACACGCCGAGGTTGACCCGCCATTTTTTTTTGAAAAACCGTTCGGTTTTTCCGTCGGTTTTTTTAGATCCGTTTTTTTATTAGATCCGTTTTTTTGGATTAGGTTCATTAGCGGGCGTTCGCTCGTTCGTTCGTTTTAACAAAGGCGTTCATCGTTTAGATCCAGATAATGAACGTTCGTTCGTTAATCTGTTCGTCGTTTTTCTTTTTCTCGGATTTATTCCGTGATTTTTTTGATCGCGATTTCTGATTTGAATTTTGTTTTAATGTAACTTTTTGCTCGTTTATCGGAATCAGGTGATTCAAGCACTTAGAGTTTCATCTCGAAACCCTTTTTCCGAATAATCAACTCAAACAAGTTTTGGCCTCTGTAAAATTTGACTTAGGTCCAGGTTAGTAAACGAAGCTTGTTTCTTTTGCCGTTTGACTTTCGTTGCTTCGTTCGATTTGATTCTTTATGCAAACCGGAGTTCTTAAGTTGAACTTTCTGGTTAGATCTTTTATTTGAGCTTTACCTGTGCATTAGATGAGTACTTATTGTATGTTTGTTTGTTTGCGGTAGAGTACCCAGAGTGCGCCGCTTGCTACTTCCAATCTCTAGGTTTCGTGGATCATCAGCAAGGCAAGTAACACTTTGATCATACCTCTTTTCATACCCAGTTTTTATGCATTAGATCAATCCTCAAACATTGCATGATTAGGATCTAATTAAGTTGTGGGTTTTGGGAAGTAGTTGAGGTAGTACCTATTACCTGTTTTATTATCAAACCCTTGGGATTTACTTCTACGTTTGCTTATTACATGATTTCCTAGTAGACGTGGATTGGGTGAGTGTATCCATGACAGATGTGAGATTGTTAATTAATGGTTTATTTAAGGTGGCAACTTAAACACACATCTGGGTGGATTGAGGTACCTGGGTATTCCAGGATTGCCTGTTTTGTTGGACCGCCACCTGTGCTCAAAGGGATCATGAGATTATTCATGCTAGAAACTTCCGTGTGCAGCCACAAGCTACTATGGGCTCTAGCATAGTTGACTAAGTCGTCTTAACTCTTACAGTGGTAGACTAGCGGATGTAGGGGGTGTAGGTTGGTACTGTCTACCCGTTCATAAGGTGCTAGCGCTTTTGAAAGACTATGTCTCGGTCATCCGTTTCTCAAACACCATGTAGTGCGAGAATCCCAACGGAGGAGATCGAGTCTTGTGGGGAAAAGTGCACAAACCTCTACAGAGTGTATCAAACTAATCATGGTTAGCCGTGTCCCCGGTTATGGACATCTTGAGTATCTAGTACTTGGATATGATGTGAATCTCATCATGTTACTCTAATTAATGTTGTGGGGTTTCTTAATTATGATTCTTAAGTGGGATTGAGAATACTGTCAACCATTCTCAATGTTTAACAACCACCATGATAGTTAAATAAAATCTATTCCTTTGCAGTAGGGAAAAATTGGATTTATGCAAAACTGTAACCATAGAACTTTCCACTAGCCATATATGCATGTAGTATAGCAGTACTCTTTCATATTACTCTCCATGTGTTACCTTGCCAGCATATTCCATGTGCTGACCCGTTTTCGGGCTGCAACGTTCATGTTGCGTACTTTTCGCATTTACGAGTAAGGTGCCTTAGGTCGTGGTTCTATACTCAGTGATGCCATTGGAGTTGATGGACTCGCTCTTCTTCCAAGCCTTTCGCTGTTATCGTATTAGATGGCCTTAAGCCATATTATCTGTATTAAGTTCTCTTTCGAGACATTCGATGTAATAAGTGTGTGATTGCTACTCTGTTATAAATCCTTCGAGTATTGTGCATGTCAGCATTACTGATCCAGGGATGACACTAATGCACAGAGATCGGACTGTTTGAGGTTTGGTCGCTACTAGATGGTATCAGAGCACACGCTGACTGTAGGACACGACCACTAAGTTAAAGCCCTAGATCACTACTCTTTCTTCTCATTTCTGACTCCTCATCTTTTCTACTCTTTTAGGATGGCGGATGCAAGGAACAAGTTCATGCAACCAGATGACGATACACCATTTGGACATCACTTGAAGGATGTCACTAAATACCTGAACATCGGAGTAACAAGCTTCACCGGGACCTACAACGCCACTTTACCCGAAGAGGAGCGCTGGATGATTCAAGTTCAAGTTCCAGGAAGGACGTTCGCGCCAGTCACGGAGCCCATAGAGTTTTCCTTTGATGCACCAACCTGGAATATAGGAAAGAGCATGGCAGCCCACATCACCATGGGACGTATTGGAGAAGTTTACCGAAATGATCTCAAGGATACTATCTACCAGATTTGTGGGCGCCGAGATGAGCAATGGGAGATGATCAGCACTAGGAGGGATAGATCAATCGTAGGTTTTATCCAGGAGTTATACCAGCACATCCGACGTCAGGAGAACCAGATGTCTTGTGAGCATGATGGATCTGCAGAAGGCCTTGACCAAGATCACGGAACTAAAGGAAGAACTCAAGGCTACACGGGAAGATTACATGGAAGAAATTGAAGTGCTAGTGGAGAAGAATGACGACTTAACCAGGAAGCTAGAAGTTTTCATGGAAGACCCCGCACTTTGAGTAGAAGACGCATTTATTCCACTTGCCCGAATAACTATATCATCATCGCATTTACACCGACTCGGACCCCGGCAAATGATGATGACTATGTTGATGAAGCTGGAGCGGATATCATGGAGTCTTCATCGGAGCAGTTTTTCTAGTTGAACACCATAACAGTAGTAGTATTTCCCCCATGTATCTAGTATAGTCCGAGCATGTTTGTAACGATAGATAGACCGTTGTATTCCTTTGTTGAATTGATTGGAGTGATATTGTTTGCTTTTGTCTCATGTGCATATGGGTAGTGTTTTCTCACTAGACCTCATTCTATTCTATATTCTCATCTTCTCAACCACCCTCAGATGCCTCCGAGACGCGACACCGGGTTTGTTTTCCCACCGGAGATCACTGAGTGGTATCAGAGCACACGCTGACTGTAGGACACGATCACTAAGTTAAAGCCCTAGATTACTACTCTTTCTTCTCATTTCTGACTCCTCATCTTTTCTACTCTTTTAGGATGGCGGATGCAAGGAACAAGTTCATGCAACCGGATGGTGATACACCCTTTGGACGTCACTTGAAGGAAGTCACTAGATACCTGAACATCGGAGTACCAAGCTTCACCGGGACCTACAACGCCACTCTACCCGAAGAGGAGCGCTGGATGATTCAAGTTCAAGTTCCAGGAAGGACGTTCGCACCAGTCACGGAGCCCATAGAGTTTTCCTTTGATGCACCAACCTGGAATCTAGGAAAGAGCATGGCCGCCCACATCACCATGGGACGTATTGGAGAAGTTTACCGCAATGATCTCAAGGATACTATCTACCAGATTTGTGGGCGCCGAGATGAGCAGCACCAGGAGGGATAGATCAATCACAGCTTTTATCCAGGAGTTAAACCAGCACATTCGATGTCAGGAGAACCAGATGTGCGCAGGCATGATGGATCTGCAGAAGGCCTTGACCAAGATCACAGAGCTAGAGGAAGAACTCAAGGCCACACGTGAAGATTACATGGAAGAAATTGAAGTGCTAGTGGAGAAGAATGACGACTTAACCAGGAAGCTAGGAGTTTTCATGGGAGACCCCGCACCAGGCAGAGAAGACGACGATTCCACTTGCCCGAATAACTATATCATCATCGACGACACCGACTCGGACCCCGACAACAGTGATGATGACTATGTTGATGAAGCTGGAGTGGATATCATGGAGTCTTCATCAGAGCACTGTAAGCCAGTATGTGGAGGATTTTAGTAAGTTAGCACGTTATGCCCCAGATGACGTTGCTACAGATGCAGCCAAGCAGGATAAGTTTCTGGAAGGACTGAATGATGAGCTCAGCATGCAGTTGATGGTAAAAACTTTCAACAACTACCATGAGTTGGTAGATCGTGCTCTTATGATTGAAGGGAAGCAGCAACAGATTGAAAACCGCAAACGGAAGTATGGTCAAGGGAAGTAAAATTCGAGCTCAAAGAAAAGCTACGCCTACCCCTCAAACCAGAGGACAATTTCAGCATACCCATGGAGGAGGTAGCTCGCACAATCATAATGGTTCCAAAAATGGAAACGGGAATGGAGGAAGCAACGGATAAAACCGCACCAACCCGTCAACCCCAGCCAAGAGAGACCTGAGCCAAGTCACTTGCTTTAAGTGTCAGAAGACCGGATATTATGCCAATGAATGTCCTGAAGCCCAGAATGGAAATGGCAATGGAAGCTCAGGGAAGAAGCCGAACCCTTTCAACAGGGGACAGGTGAACCACGTTACCGTGGAGGAGGTTGAAGCTCAGCCAGATGCAGTAATAGGTAAGTTTTTGGTTAAGACATTTACTGCAGTCGTTCTTTTTGATACTGGTGCATCGCATTCATACATATCAAGGGGATTTGTGGATAAGTATAAATTGCCAACCCAAGCCCTTAGGTCACCCATGTTAGTAACCTCGCCTGGAGCAGAATATATGGCTAGTCTATGGTGTGATCGATTACCATTAAGGATTGGTAACTACGTGTTTCCCTCGGACCTAATAGTATTGGAATCGCAAGGATTGGATGTGATATTAGGCATGGATTGGTTATCGAAGTATGGAGGGAATATCGATTGCGCTAGTAAGTCGATTTTTTTTACAACCCCAGAAGGAAGAAGAATCAAGTATGTGTCACGACATGAACCGAGGAGGACACAAGTAAATTCCGTATCAGGAGTTGTGCAGGAGGAAGTACCTGTGGTGAAGGATTACCCGGACGTGTTTCCAAAAGAGTTGCCAGGCATGCCACCGGATAGAGACATTGAGTTTTTGATTGAGCTGTTGCCAGGCACAGGGCCGATATCTAAGAGACCGTACCGGATGCCCGCACAAGATATGGAAGAAATTAAGAAGCAGATCAAGGAGTTACTGGATAAAGGTTTTATTCACCCAAGTTCTTCGCCTTGGGGATCTCCAGTACTTCTAGTGGAGAAGAAGGATGGATCATTATGTTGATTATCGAGGATTGAATGAAGTAACAATTAAGAATAAGTATCCGTTGCCGATGATCAACGACTTGTTTGACCAATTGCAAGGAGCTAAGGTATTTTCCAAGATCGATTTTCGACCAGGATACCATCAGTTAAAGATTCGGGAGCAGGATATACCCAAGACAGCTTTTACCACCAGGTATGGACTGTATGAGTATACCGTTATGTCATTTGGGCTGACTAACGCACCTGCCTATTTCATGAACATGATGAACACGGTGTTTATGGAGTTTTTGGATAAGTTCGTCTTGGTGTTCATTGATGATATTTTGTTTTATTCAAAGAATGAAGAAGAGCATAAGGAGCAATTGCGTTTAGTATTTGAGAAGCTCAGAGAACATCAGTTATATGCCAAGTTCAGCAAATGTGAGTTTTGGTTGAAGGAAGTTGGATTCCTCGGACACGTTATATCCGGAGAAGGTATAGCAGTAGATCCCACCAAAGTTGTCACTGTGACAAACTGGGAAGCACCAACGACAGTTGGAGAGATCCGGAGTTTCCTTGGACTGGCAGGATACTACCGGAGATTCATTGAGAATTTCTCGAAGATTGCGAAGCCTATGACGGAGTTATTAAAGAAGGATACCAAGTTCATTTGGACTGAAGAATGTGAGGCTAGTTTCCAGGAGTTGAAGAAATGTTTGGTTACATTACCAGTGTTGATTCTGCCAGATCAGTGCAAGGATTATGAGGTGTATTGTGACGCTTCACGTCGAGAACTTGGAGCAGTGCTTATGCAGGAGGGAAGAGTTGTTTCATATGCTTCACGACAACTTAAGCCCCATGAGTTGAATTATGCTACACATGATTTGGTGTGAGCAGCCGTAGTACACGCATTGAAGACTTGGAGACATTTCCTCATTGGAAACCACTGTGAGGTGTACACGGATCACAAGAGTTTGAAATACATCTTCACGCAGGAGGAGTTGAATCTCAGGCAAAGGAGATGGTTGGAGCTCATCAAGGATTATGGTATGAGATTGCATTATCACCCCGGAAAGGCTAACGTAGTAGCAGATGCGTTGAGCCATAAGAGCCATGTCAACACACTAATGACCGGAGGTTTACCAAAGGAGTTAGCCGAGGAATTTCGAGAGCTAAGTTTGGAGTTAGTTCCGAGAGGCTATGTAGCAGCACTGGAGATTCAGTCTACTTTGATGGATAAGATCAGAGAAGCTCAGGCAACCGATAAGGAGATTGCCTCTATTAAGGAGAAAATGAGCAAGGGAAAAGCTAAGGGATTTCGTGAGGATGAGCACGATACCCTATGGTTTGAGGACCGCATTTATGTGCCTAATGATCCGGAGATCAGGAAGTTGATTTTGCAAGAGGACCATGATTCGCCATACTCTATTCACCCAGGAAATACCAAGATGTATTTGGATTTGAAGGATACTTTCTGGTGGACCGGAATGAAGAAAGATATTGCGGAATATGTAGCAGTTTGTGATGTATGTCAGAGAGTGAAGGTAGAACATCATAAGCCAGCAGGTTTGTTACAGCCATTGCCGATACCCGAATGGAAGTGGGAAAAGTTAGGCATGGATTTTATCACTGGATTGCCCAGGACTCGTTCAGGCTATGACTCGATTTGGGTTGTAGTTGATCGCCTGACGAAGGTAGCTCATTTCATCCCTGTGAAGACCACTTACAGCAGTGCCAAGTTGGCTAAGATATACATGACCAGGATCGTATGTCTGCATGGAGTTCCGAGGAGCATCGTATCAGATAGAGGAACCCAGTTTACCTCAAAGTTATGGAATCAGTTGCATGAAACTTTGGGTACCAGACTAAAGTTCAGTATAGCTTTTCATCCGTAGACAGATGGACAGACCGAGAGAGTCAATCAGATTTTGGAGGATATGCTGAGAGCTTGTGCACTAGATTATGGATCTAGTTGGGACGACAATTTGCCATATGCGGAGTTCTCTGATAACAACAGTTATCAATCTAGTTGAAGATGGCCCCTTTCGAAGCCTTGTACGGAAGGAGGTGCAGAACCCCGCTGTTGTGGGATGAAGTTGGAGACCGCCAGTTGTTTGGACCAGATTTGATTAAGGAGTCCGAACAGAAGGTGAAGTTGATTCGCGATAGGCTCAAGGTAGCCCAGTCTAGGCAGAAGAGTTATGCGGATTCTAAACGCAAGGAGACAGTTTTCGAAGTCGGAGATAGAGTCTATCTTCGAGTATCTCCACTTCGAGGAGTTAAGCGCTTTGGAGTTAAAGGAAAATTAGCGCCACGTTTTGTGGGACCATACAGAGTTTTGGAGCGCATGGGAGAAGTTGCTTACAAGTTGGAATTGCTCGAAGGATTATCAGGAGTTCACGACGTGTTCCACGTTTCCCAGTTGAAGAAGTGTCACGCAGAGATGGATGATATACCGCTGAGGGATACCATGCCGCTGGAAGCAATTCAGTTGGGTAATGATTTGACCTACGAGGAGAAACCAGTCAAAATTCTCGAGTATGCCAGCCGAGTCACCCGCAGCAAGGTTATCAAGTTTTGCAAAGTCCAGTGGAGCCACCACACCGAGGATGAAGCCACCTGGGAGCAAGAAGAAGATCTGCTGAAGGACCACCCTCACCTATTTTCTAGCCAGCCCGAATCTCGAGGGCGAGAATCATCCTAAGGGGGGGTAGGTTTGTAACATCCCAAATTTTCAATTTGGAATGTTATACATAGATCATCATTTGCATATCATATTTTCTTGCATTTTGGCTTGATCCTAGAAATTTCACGCAACTCAAGGACCCACGGAGAGAGTTGGAGATTTCGTTATTTTCATTTGAGTTTTCTCAAATTCTGAAAATAGGATCATTTGATTTTATTTATTTGATCTTCAATTATTTCCATTATCAAAATATGAGAGAGGGAATAAAATGACTTTCCCAAAATAAAGAAATATGACTTTCTCGCTATTTTATTTAAATTTAGGAAAAATGCGCGTTTTTCAAAATTGCATTTAGGCCCCAAATGAATGTTCATCTTGTCCGGCTTGATTTTAGAAGCCGGGGAAATTTTATTTTGGGATTTTTGGAGTCCGTTTAGTATTTCTTTCGATTGTTCTTCTGCGCGTAATTAAAAAAAAAGTCCGAACCAACTTTGGGGCATGACCGGCCAGGACTCCGCCTGGCCGGGGTCTTTATATAGCGCGCCCCGGGCCCGACCCAAGCCCAAGCCGCCCGCCCAGCCAAGCCGCCCGCGCCCGCGCCTAACCCTAGTCAGCCCGCCGCCGCCGCCGCCGGTTTTTTTAGAAAAACCTTTAGGTTTTTCCGTCGGTTTTTTTTAGATCCGTTTTTTTATTAGATCGGTTTTTTTGGTTTAGGTTAATTAGCGAGCGTTCGCTCGTTCGTTCGTTTTAACGAACGCGTTCATCGTTTAGATCCAGATAACGAACATTCGTTCGTTAATCTATTCATTGTTTTTCTTTTTCTCGGATTTATTCCGTGATTTTTCTGATCGCGATTTCTGATCCGATTTTCGTTTTAGTGTAACTTTTCGCTCGTTTATCAGAATCAGGCGATTCAAGGGCCTAGAGTTTCGTCTCGAAACCCTCTTTCCGAATAATCAACTCAAACAAGTTTTTGCCTCTGTAAAATTTGAGTTAGGTCCATATCAGTAAACGAAGCTTGTTTCTTTCGTCGTTTGACTTTCGTTGCTTCGTTCGATTTGATTCTTTTTGCGAACCAGAGTTCTTAAGTTGAACTTTCTAGTTAGATCTTTTATTTGAGCTTTAGCTGTGCATTAGATGGGTACTTATTGTATTTTTGTTTGTTTGCGATAGAGTACCCGGAGTGCGCCGCTTGCTACTTCCAATCTCTAGGTTTCGTGGATCATCAGCAAGGCAAGTAACACTTTGATCATACCTCTTTTCATACCCAGTTTTTATGCATTAGATCAATCCTCAAACATTGCATGATTAGGATCTAATTAAATTGTGGGTTTTGGGAAGTAGTTGAGGTAATACCTATTACCTGTTTTATTATCAAACCCTTGGGAGTTACTTCTACGTTTGCTTATTATGCCATGCTATGCTAGTAGACGTGGATTGGGTGAGTGTATCCATGACAGATGTGAGATTGTTAATTAATGGTTTATTTAAGGTGGCAACTTAAACACACATCTGGGTGGATTGAGGTACCTGGGTATTCCAGGATTGCCTGTTTCTTTTGGACCGCCACCCAGGCTCAAAGGGATCATGAGATTATTCATGCTAGAAACTTCCGTGTGCAGCCACAAGCTACTATGGGCTCTAGCATAGTTGACTAAGTCGTGCGAACTCTTACAGTGGTAGACTAGCAGATGTAAGGGGTGTAGGTTGGTACTGTCTACCCGTTCGTAAGGTGCTAGCGCTTCTAAAAGACTATGTCTCGGTCATCCGTTTCTCAAACACCATGTAGTGCGAGAATCCCAGCGGAGGAGATCGAGTCTTGTGGGGAAAAGTGCACAAACCTCTACAGAGTGTATCAAACTAATCATGGTTAGCCGTGTCCCCGGTTATGGACATCTTGAGTATCTAGTACTTGGATATCATGTGAATCTCATCATGTTACTCTAATTAATGTTGTGGGGTTTCTTAATGATGATTCTTAACTGGGATTGAGAATACTGTCAACCATTCTCAATGTTTAACAACCACCATGATAGTTAAATAAAATTTATTCCTTTGCAGTAGGGAAAAATTGGATTTATGCAAAACTGCAACCATAGAACTTTCAACCAGCCATATATGCATGTAGTATAGCATTACTCTTTCATATTACTCTCCATGTGTTACCTTGCCAGCATATTCCATGTGCTAACCCGTTTTCAGGCTGCAACGTTCATGTTGCAGACTTTTCAGACGACGAGTAAGGTGCCTTAGGTCGTGGTTCTATACTCAGTGATGCCGGAGTTGATGGACTCGCTTATCTTCCAAGCCTTCCGCTGTTATCGTATTAGATGGCCTTAAGCCATATTATCTGTATTAAGTTCTCTTTTGAGACATTCGATGTAATAAGTGTGTGATTGCTACTCTGTTATAAATCCTTCGAGTATTGTGTGTGTCAGCATTACTAATCCAGGGATGACACTGATGCACAGAGATCGGACTGTTTGAGGTCTGGTCGCTACAACATATTTATCCATGTAATTTTATTTATTGTGGCATGAATGTTCAGACCATAAGAATCAAAACAAAAGTTTAATATTGAATAAAATAATAATACTTCAAGCATACTAATAAAGCAATCATGTCTTCTCAAAATAACATGGCCAAAGGAAGTTATCCCTACAAAATCATATAGTATGGCTCTGCTCCATCTTCATCACACAAAGTATTAAATCATGCACAACCCCGATGACAAACCAAGCAATTGTTTCATACTTTTGATGTTCTCAAACTTTATGAAAGCTCAAAAAAACTAAGTGGGTGTGCACCCAACTCGCTTGCTCACAAAGACCTAGGGAAATTTGAGGAAGCCCATCATGGCAATATACAAGAGAAGTTATATAATGAAAAAATCCCACTAGTATATCACTACTAGGGAAAACCCTAGCAGCAACGCGGGTTTTGGGCTTCTCAGTAGCGCGGGGACCGGCGCTACTAATAAGGCGCTACAGCTAACGTATAGCGATGGCGCCTTTGTCGCACGCCATCGCTATACATGAATAGCTATAGCGCTCTTTAGAAAAGGGCGTTGATGATATTATCTGCAGCTGTTCTTTGGGAAGCGCCATCGGTAATGCAGCGCTCTTGCTAAATTTCCCCCTCGCTTCTACTAGTTTTATTTGTTTTTTGCATGCTTTTTTGTTTTTGTATTTGTTTTGTATTTGAATAGGCTTTATACAATAATCTTTAGCATATCATACACATACAAATGTAATCATAGCATATACATACAATTAGTCTCATCAAATCATGTCATCATCATAATCATCATCCAACACAAAGTGGTCTCTCGTCATCATCTCGAAAATAGCGATACAAGTCTCGATTACTTGCAAATACATCATCATCCATCTAAACAATGATATACACGAGAAGAGCTATCACTTTGAGTACATGAGTTCGTATCCCTCTCTCGCACTAGCGTGAACCTAAACTAACTACTGCCTGTCGCTCGGAAACCGGAAACCGGTACACCTGGGCCTGATACTCCGGCCACTTGTCGTATATAAATTCCTGGCGTAGCACTTATTCACCATCGATGATCTATGCACCTGCATCATCACATGAGTCGATGATATGCAACATATATAGTTGAGCAACAGAAAGAGACAGACTTGGCAAAAACAGAAACATCATATCATAAGCATAAATAACAAAGTTCATCGTACCCCAAAATGCCCTAACTAGAGTGATTTTCGCTAGTCGAGGAGGAGGACGGTTTAATTACATCACAAATAAAGTTCCACCGTGCATAACTCAAAGTTTTGTCATACGTAAAGTATGGACTAATGCACACATTGTCATATATCGACAATCACTCCAACATGTCGCTCCATCCATCCATGTCAGGATAGTCCCCGAGCCTAGTGAAAGGCTTCAGGTCGAGACGCTGAGCGGCTACCCATGTTCGGACGTCTTCCCGCGACATTTGTCCTTCTTCGTAGAACATCCTTGTTTTTCCTACGACCTCCTTCATGATGATTTGGGCAAGTTCGCGCTGGATGTGATAGAACTCGGCTCGAAGTCGATGATCCTCGATATCTCCTACGTTCTCTGCCCATTGCAGAATATGGGCATCGCCGGATGTAGGTGACATGCGAAGGTTCTGGTGATCCCATCTGTACTCCAGCATGTGGTGTAGGACATAGAATCCATCATTAAGAGAATCGTTCGGTTAATGGATGCAGCAGAAGTCGGTCTTATGGCCGAAGGCAACCCTGCCGCCCCTTCTCTTCTTGTCCCTAACCTCTCCACCCCTTGCTTGGTAGTAAAACATAGCATTGTCGAGAACATCCTTGATGTGGGTGTAATCCTTTTTGTGAATGTTCTTCGACGAGTCCAAGTAAAGAGCGTGGGAGAATCGGGGTATAGGATGATGAGGATGGCGCGCATTGCATAAAATAAGTACACCTCAAATTACTTAGCCTCCACCGTGCAAATGAATGATTGAAATCGAAGGAAGGATAGCAGCGCGGATGACTTACACGGGATGATAAGGCACAAGAATTGCCCCTTGTCCTTATTGGCGAGCATGAAATTGACGATGTATTCCCTCGCGTATACACGGTGCTCTGCGCAGACTCCCAAGAAGCCCTCGTGCATGTAGTACGGGTCAGCGACCCAGATATGAGATATCTGCTCAACCCCGATGATGTAGTTCATGTGCAAGGCATAAAGGCGGAAAACGTAAAATCCAGCTTCTTCACGTGAAAAATGTCGAATATGTAATCGAATCGGAGGAAGAACTTATCCGCGGGGAAGCTGTCGACGCATTTACATTTGCCGCAGAACGTTAACCACGTAGAGTGGGTATCCTGGATCTGTCGAGGCGATGAGGCCTTTCTCTACCCGCAGCACATCGTCATGAAGTCTCCTTAGATCGCCGAATCTGACCCCTAGCGCTGTTGCAGGTAGGCTTGGTTGACCGATATGCCATTTATCCGCATTGGGAATATCTATACGGTCCTGAAGCCGAGGCTGCTGAGGCGGCTGGATCATAGAATCAGCTTTTTTGCCTTTCCTCGCTCTCTTCCTAGACTTCTTTACTACCGGAAGGTCGTCCATAATACGTTGAGATGGCAATTCAGGCACCGACTCATGACGCTCAAACCCTGAGGAGGCGCCAGTATAGACATACTGTTCAACGCCACCGTCGTCCTCATCCTCATCCATGTCGACGTCATCAGCGACTAATGGAGCCTCCTCCTTACCCCGTCCCCTATCACCCAACCCAACACCCGACGCTAATTGGGTAGGTGGGGTGTTGATGTTCATACCTTGCTGAGGCTGCGTGCTCGTGGGTGTGCTCCCGACCGCCTCCGCACGAAGCGGCACTCTTTGGCCACAACAGGACCCACCCATTGCAACAATCACCAAGCCGCCGCGGTGTCTCCTCGTCATCCACCAGTAGTATTGGAGGAGGCAAATTCTCGTGGCCCGGTTCTACACTGGCCACGGAAACCTTGAAGACGTTCGGGAGGATCGGCCGGCTGTGGAACAATGGTTCCTTCGGCTCCATCATCGTCGCCTTCCCCACGACCACCTTCTGGTGCACGGGGGTTCGTCGGCCTGCAAAGAAAAGTCTGCGACGTGAGACATCCAAAAGGCAACGAAAACGGTAGATTATACATTTATATTGAAGGGGGCCGGTGTGACAGATACCGTGAGGGCGTCGAGCTCAGCCAAAGACGAAGCACCGCCGAGCATGTCCGGTGCGGGAGCAGGTGCAGGAGCCGGTGCGGGAGCCGGTGCAGGAGCAAGTGCTCCCAAGAAGTCAGCAAGGGGAAAGTCCTCTGCATTTTTTTCTGGATTTTGCCTTGTCCAAGTGAAAACGCCCGTCACCAAGGAAGTAGACAAATCTGCAACCACCTGTTTTTGGCGGCAGCTACCGCTGTAACCGTATCGAGATGATTTCTTCTCAACCGCAATCTCAACCTTCTTGTCGATGTTTTCTTCAGTTGACCTCCATCTTTCCTTTCTCTCCTCCGTGGTCTCACGGTAGTACTTCTTCCACATGGCGCCGTCTCCGACACCGTGCACGCGTCCATACAATGGTCGAGTATCCACCAGTTGTCGTTTCAATATGTTCAACACCCGGTTGAATGGAGTGTCCCACTTGGGCCTCGCCAATGCCTCAGACGGCGAGTTGCTTTCGGCCGCAATCCGGTGCTGCTCTCTGTGCAAAAGTCACAAGGATCGTTTACAAATATGACTAACGTGTGCAGTCGAATTGATCAGAAACTAAAATTACCAGCAGTCTCATGAACTCCGTAATGACCGGTGTTGTCTCGTAAACCTTCTTCACTGGGTCCCAACGGTGCCGGGCCCTCAGGACGTCACGCTCATGCGGGACGGTGAAATCCGCCAAGGTGCAGGATGCCCGGACTTCATGGCTTCAGCGTCCTCCTTGGCCCATTTGGACCTCTTTCCGCCGTAACCACGACTTCCGAGGTGGTGGCTCCCAATGTTCCTCTCTTGAAGCCCCTTCATGTACTTAGACTTTTTTTGGCAGCTTCGGCCTCGCAAGCCTCCTTGAATGTTTGAAACTGCTCTTCTGTGATTGTCGGATTATCCTTTACAATCTCGGAGTAGGGTTCCTTCTTGTCGATGATCCTTGCTTTCACTCGAGTTTTCCAGGCGGCCAACGCGTTGCTAAACTTGGTCATGGCATGTTTGTTTATCTTCTTCATTGTCGGGTCCTCGTCTGGATCTTCATAATCCTTCTCATTTCGGCCAGGGAACAAGAATATCTGGTGAAACTTCTTTAGGAGGGAGCTCCTCATATTTTCTATCTTCTGTAGTTTCTCATCGTTGATGGTGGCGGATGTCCGTACGATGCAGCTATTTGATTGTCGTAGCATCAACGCGCTTCCTCGGGCGCCTTTGGCTCAAAAATGCCGTAAATCGACCTCCGTGACCACCAGTCTAGTAGTCCTGAGTTTGTTAGGAAGCCGTTGCCTCTTTGCTTTCGGTTCTACACCGCTCCGCTCCCCGAGGCAGCACCGGTCTCAGCCTCGCCACGGTCTCGATGCGGTCTGAGTCTCGGCCGGTC
Organism: Aegilops bicornis; assembly: GCA_021605145.1. Taxonomy (NCBI): domain Eukaryota; kingdom Viridiplantae; phylum Streptophyta; class Magnoliopsida; order Poales; family Poaceae; genus Aegilops; species Aegilops bicornis. The sequence goes on from CM038675.1 coordinate 676,894,674, forward strand.
TCGATCTCGCCTCAACCGGTCTGGGTGTCGGTCTCAGTCCCCGATGCCACCAGTGGGCCCAGCAAAAACATCGGTTGATCATCGGTAAGGCTAAAAAATTCGTCTGCCGCCCGGTAGACGTCGTCGCAATCACCAGAACCCCGTCCTTCATCGTTGCCAGCCATGTTTCCTATGATTAAATCTAGTCAATTAATTCTAGACCTAATAAAATGAATAATGACATAAAAAAGGCCTATTGTTTTGCAGGAATGTTGACTCCTTCTGGTGTGGCAAATCTGTGCACTCGATATGTCCTAGTTTGTAGCACAAGTCATGCCAAAATTCACGGAAAATTTCGGCATGACCTTTGCTAAAAGTGGACAAATCGAGAACCTGAAATTTGCCGGAACAGAAATGAATCAACATTCCGCAAAACATAGGCCACTCAACATCATGCCCCGGAAACAAGTGTTCAAATATCCCTCTTCGACACCGCAACACATGTCCAAATATACACGAGCAACCACATGTCCAAATTTCAGAAGCTAATTCAAAAACAAAGTGTAGAAGAAAATTCATTTAACTACTAATAGAACAAAATTCAGTTAACTTTAGTGCTCTATAATGATGAAAGGAAAAAATTTCAGTTAACTACTAATTTCATTCATTTAGGTTATTCATTTAACATCACCTAATTAACCTACTGTAGCACTACTACTAGCAGCACTACAAACCTAATTAACCTAGCAAAACTCTAGTGCCCTAACTGAAAAACATCTAATTAGCATCTACTAGTACCACTATTTCCCTAACCTAATTAACATCTACTAGTATCACTATATACTATACAAGCAGCATCTACCCTAATTAAACCCTACTGCCCTAACTAACTTTTGTTGTAAACCAAATTTTTTGCTCTAAACTATTTTTTGCTCTAACATCTACAACTTAACATCCTTTTCTCTAAACTGTATTTTTTGCTATAAACAAACTTTTGCTCTACTAATTTTTTCTCTAAAATGCAGAGAGAGAGGAGTGGGGGTGGGGTGGGGGACTTACAGTGAGGGGAGAGACGGTCGCAGGGAGGTGCTCGATGACTGAAGCAGGGACGCAGAGGGCGGGCTCGGGCACGGGCAACGGCGGTCCTGGGCGGGATCGGGCGGCGGTGAGGTGGAGGGTGCCGACGGTGACGTCGAGGGCGGCCTCGGGCGGCAGCGGTGAGGCTGAGGGCGGCCTCGGGCGGCGGCGGTGAGGATGACAATGACCTCGGGGAGACGGTGAGGTTATGGCGTCCACGCCCGGCAGGAGACAATGACAAAGTGGGGCGACAGCGAATTTGGGAGAGGCGGCGAGGCGAGGATTTGGGGAAGAAGTGTGGTGGCCAAAGGCGGGGGAACCGCTGTTTAAGTGAAGCAAGCTGCGTTTCCAAAAACACGCTATAGCTAAGTTAGCTACAGCTGCTTCCTGAAACCCGCCATCGCTATTCCATTCTCCTTTTTCCCTTTTTTCTTTTATTTTTCTTTACATTTTATTTTTTTTCCTTTCTCCTTTTTCTATTTCTTTCATTTTCATTTACTTTTCTACTTGTTTTTCACTTTATTTTATTTCCGTTAGCAATAGCGCCTTACACGTAAGCGCGCTACAACTAAGGAGAGTAGCAGTAGCGCTGGGCCAGTATACACGCTACTACTAGGTTGGGCTAGCAGCAGCGCTTTTCGCTAGTACGCGCTACTGCTAAAGTCATAGCAGTAGCGTGGTTTATTTACGCGCGCTGCTACTAAGTAGCAGTAGCGTTTGATTTTGTACAGCGCTACTGGTAACATTATGTTTATAAGGTTTTCCCTAGTAGTGTATGAAAGTGACAACATAGGCGACTCTCTATCATGAAGATCATGGTGCGACTTTGAAGCACAAGTGCGGAAAAAGGATAGTAACATTGTCCCTTCTCTCTTTTCTCTCATTTTTTTGGTGGGCTTCTTTGGCCTCTCTGTTTTTATAAAGTCTGGAGACTCATCCCAACTTGTGAGGGAATAATAGCTTCCATCATCCTTTCCTCACATGGGACAATGCTCTAATAATGAAAATCATCACACTTTTATTTACTTACAACTCAAGAATTGCAATTCGATACTTAGAAAAAAATATGACTCTATATGAATGCCCCGGCGGTGTACCGGGATGTGCAATGTTCAAGAGTGGCATGTATCAAAAGATGAACGGTGGCCTTGCCACAAATACTATGCCAACTACACAATCATGCAAAGCAATATGACAATGATGGTGTGTGTCATAATAAAATGGAACGGTGGAAGTTGCATGGCCATATATCTTGGAATGACTATGAAAATTCCATAATAGGTTGGTATGGTGGCTCTTTTGAGGAAGGGTATATGGTGGGTTTAATGCACCAACGAGAGTTGCGCGGTACTTGAGAGGCTAGCAATGGTGGAAAGGTGAGGATGCGTATAATCCATGGACTCAACATTAGTCATAAAGAACTCACATACTTATTGCAAAAATCTATTAGCCATCAAAACAATGTACTAAACACATGCTCCTAGGGGGATAGATTGGTACGAAAAGACCATCGCTCGTCCCCGACCATCGCTCGTCCCCAACCGCCACTCATAAGGAAGACAATCAATAAATAAATCATGCTCCGACTTCATCACATAATGGTTAACCATACGTGCATGCTACGGGAATCACAAACTTTAACACAAGTATTTCTACAAATCCACAATTACTTACTAGCATGACTCTAAAATCACCATCTTTATATCTCAAAACAATCATAAGGAATCAAACTTCACAGAGTATTCAACGCTCTTTATATGAAAGTTTTTATTATATCCCTCTTGGATGCCCATCATATTAGGACTAAATTCATAACCCAATCAAATTACCATGCTGATTAGAAAGACTCTCAAAATAATATAAGTTAAGCATGAGAGTTCAACAATTTCTATAAAATAAACCACCACCGTGCTCTAAAAAGATATAAGTGAAGCACTAGAGTAATTGCCTAGCTCAAAAAATATAAGTGAAGCACAAAGAGTATTCTAATAAACTCGCGATTCATGCGTGACTCTCTCAAAAGGTGTGTACAGCAAGGATGATTGTGGCAAACTAAAAAGAAAAAGACTCGTATCATACAAGATGCTCCAAGCAAAACACATATCATGTGGTGAATAAAAATATAGCCTCAAGTAAATTTACCGATAGATGAAGAGGAAAGAGGGGATGCCATCCGGGGCATCCCCAAGCTTAGATGCATGGTTGTCCTTGAATATTACCTTGGTGTGCCTTGGGCATCCCCAAGCTTAGGCTCTTGCCACTCCTTATTCCGTTGTCCATCAAATCTTTACCCAAAACTTGAAAACTTCACAACACAAAACTCAACAAGAAAACTCATGAGATCCGTTAGTATAAGAAAATAAATCACCACTTTTTGGTACTGTTGCGAACTCATTCTTTATTTATATTGGTGTAATATTGAAACGCCCTCGATGCGGCTATATCTCCCACGTGTCGAAGCACGACTTAGAGGCATAACCGCATTGAAAGCAATGTCGCAAGTGAGGTAATCTTCATACAACCCATGTATTACATAAGGGAAAGAGATACATAGTTGGCTTACAATCGCCACTTCACACAATACATGAGTAAAGCATTACATCATACAGATACAATCAAGGTCCAACTACGGAACCAAAATAAAAGAAGACTACCCCAAAAGCTACACAGATCCCCGATCGTCCCAACTGGGCTCCACTCTTGATCAACTGAAACGAAACAACACAATGAACAAGATCTTCATCAAGCTCCTCCTTGAGCTCGGGTGCCTCGCTTTGCCGGTTTCTCGGCACACCGCAAACTGGTTTTGGAAGTATCCGTGAGTCACAGGGACTCAGCAATCTCACACCCGCGAGATCAAGACTATTTAAGCTTATAGGTAGGACAGAGTAGTGAGGTGGAGTTGCGACAGCGTTTACTAGCATATATGGTGGCTACATTCGCATAAGAGAGCGAGAAGAGAAGCAAGTCACGGTCGTGAAGCTATTAGCTATCAGGAAGTTATACTGAAACTACTTACGTCAAACATAACTCCAACACAGTGTTCACTTCCCGGACTCCGCCGAGAAGAGACCATCACGGTTACACACGCGGTTGATGTATTTTAATTAAGATCAACTTCGGGTTTTCTACAACCGGACATTAACAAATTCCCATCTGCCTCATAACCGCGGGCACGGCTTTCGAAAGATATTACCCTGCAGGGGTGTCCCAACTTAGCCCATTATAAGCTCTCACGGTCAACGAAGGATATTCCTTCTACCGAAGACCCGATCAGTCTCGAATCCCGGACTACAAGACATTTCGACCGACAATAAAACAAGACCAGCAAAGCCACCGAATGTGCCGACAAATCCTGATAGGAGCTGCACATATCTCGTTCTCGAGGGCACACCGGATTGTCCAAACTTCCGATAGGCGAGCCCAGAGTTGCCCTGGTAGCCACCGTGGCGTGACGCTTTGGACCAACACTCGAAGGAGCACCGCCCGGGTTAAAATAAAGATGACCCTTGAGTCTGCAGAACCCAAGGGAAAAAGGCTTAGGTGGCAAATGGTAAAACCAATGTTGGGCCTTGTTGGAGGAGTCTTATTCAAAGCGAACTGTCAAGGGGGTCCCATAAATCACCCAACCGTAAGGAACGCATAAAATCCGGGAACATAACACCGGTATGACGGAAACTAGGGCGGCAAGAGTGGAACAAAACACCAGGCATATGGCCGAGCCTTCCACCCTTTACCAAGTATATAGATGTATTAATTAAATAAGATATATTGTGATATCCCAACAAGTAAGCATGTTCCAACAAGGAACAACATCTCCATGTTCCAACAAGGAACAAACTTCATCTTCACCGCAACTAACAACGCTATAAGAGGGGCTGAGCAAAGCGGTAACATAGCCAAACAACGGTTTGCTAGGAAAGGATGGTTAGGGGCTTGACATGGCAACATAGGAGGCATGATAAGCAAGTGATAGGCATCGTAGCATAGGCATAGCAAAAGAGCGAGCAACTAGCAAGCAAAGATAGAAGTGATTTCGAGGGTATGGTCATCTTGCACGAAATCCCGCAAGGAAGAAGAACGAGTCCATGAAGAAGTCAAACGGACGAAGTCGAATGAATCATCACCACTCCGGAACGAAACCGAAGCTAACGAGGGAAGCAACCCGGAAAGAAGCAAACAACATGGTAAACCAACAAGCACAAACATGGCATGATGCGCAACCAAGTATGATGCATGTCCGTTTAAATAGCATGGCATGGCAATATGCACAAACAAAACTACAGGTTAAGTGGAGCTCAAAATGCAAAACACCACATCAATTATTTAGTTCACTCCCGGTTAGGTACTCAACAATATTAAATGTTGTTAAACATGGCAAGAGGTGAGGCATAAGTAAACTAACTATTTAAGCAAATTTAAATGAGGCCGGAAATACCAAACAACAATTCGAAATCCCCATATGCATATTTATGGATTAGGTACTGTTCTGCCCTAAACACAATTTTAGAGTTGTTAAACATGCAAAGTAAGTACACCATGTTAAACTAGGCATTTTCTACCCCATTTACATATATAAATTATTTAAAACAGGGCTACGGTTATTTAGTTATGAAATAAATCATTTTAGCAAGGCATTTAAGCAAATTAATGCAAACAACAATTTTAAACATTTTAATTGTTGTTATCATGATGCGGATGACATATGCAAGTTTTAAGCAATTTTATGAAAATGTTGACAAGAGCATTATGAAGCATTTGTCGTGGCGGAAGCGAAAAAGGGTGCCACGGCAACGACAACGGAAATGGTGCCACGGCAACGTTCGATTCCGATCACTCATGGAGATATCGGTGCAAAAGAAAATGTGACGGAAGCGAGTTGAGCAAGATGGTGGGGTGTTCCGGTTACCGGGTTCCCACGAGACGATGGCATGGCAACGAGGAGGAACAAGCGGCGACAATTTCGGACACGGTGCAAACGGGCATCTCATACAACATATGCATTCGGTCACGGGCGGTCGCCTCAGCGGTTATACCTTTGAAGCGTGCATTTTCGGAGCGGTTCGAGTCGTCGAGGGAAGTAGTGGTACTCGTGGGTCGAGTGGAAGTAGTTGTACACGCTATGTAGATGTTCGGGTCGTCGGTAGAGGTACTTGGTGAAATCCACGGGATCCGTAGTTGTACATGGTCTTCGCGTTGTAGTCTGACTTGGCAATTCCAAAACGTTCACCGGTAGTGGAACTTGGCAGTCGTCATGGTACTTGTGAGTCCGCGAAGTCGATCTCGGGGTCTTGCGTAATCATCGTGGACAAAGAGGAACTTGGCGCATCCAAGTCCTTCGGGGTTCCTTGTTGTCCATGGTGTAGTCGTACTTGGCGTCCGGTGCAGTACTTGGAGAAATCCTCGGAGATGATAGTGGAAGACGAACTTGGCGCCCACGGTCTTGACGTCAACAGTGCCAGGCAGCGGAGAGAACGCACAACAGGGCACGGCAGCCACGGGTCATCCAAAGGAGGCAGAGGCCATGGCGCCAAGGATGAGTGGCACGGGCGAGGCGGCATGCGGAGGCTCGCAGGGCCTCGGGTGCTCGAGGAGAGGCCGAGGGCGGCTGGATCCGGACGGAGGCGGCATTTAACGGGCGGCGGCCATGGCAGGGCTTGAGCTCCTGGTTTCGCTGCTGGTCGGGACGGCGAGGGAAGGAGCAGGCCGACGGGAAGGTGCCGAGGATCGCACGGGCGGAAGCGAGGGAGGTGGGGCGAACATGGCGCGTGGAAGGAGGCCGAGCGCTGCGGGCGCGCGAACACAGAGAAGAGGAAGGCGGGGCGCGGACGAGCTCATGCTCGAGCGCCTGAAGAAGATGGCGCGGCGGCGCTGGAAGAAGGCAGCGGCGGCAGGCACGGGCGCAGATGACGGAGGGCCGCCGGAGTTGGCCGCCTGGTGTTGTGGAGGCCGGGCGTCGTCGGAGTAGACGAAGAGACGGGACGAGGGCCGATGAGGGCGCGCGACGGAGCTCGAGCAGGAGGTGATGCGGGTCGTCCTCCTCGCCCTAGACAAGACAAGGCAGGGGAGGTCTTGGCGCAGGCTCCGGCGACGCAGGCACCACGGCGGCCCGAGCGACAAATGAGGCAGCGGGATCGAGAGGCACGAGGGGGAGGAAGGGCGCGAGGGAGGAGATCGAAGGAGAGATGGGGATCGAGGGAGAGATGCGGGTGTCTGTGTTGGAGGGAGGACGAGGGAGAGATCGAGTGGAGGGGGTCGGGCTAGGGTTAGGAGGGGCTTTAGTTGGGCTGGCTGGAACGGGCCGGTCTGGTTGGTCAGGCCCAAGAGGCCGGCTGGGCTGGCTGGCTCTCTTCTCTCCCTCACTAAGAGAAAAAAAAACAAAGATAAGAAAGAAAAGAAAGGGAGGTTAGGGGAAGAAGTTGGACGGGCGGATAATTTTTTCGGACTCGCAAAAATGTGCACGGTCCAAGAAAAATAGGAGTGGCAAGATTGCATGAATTAAATTCAAAGTCATTTGAATATAATTCAAATGGTCTTGAATTGGGACTAGGTTTGGTGTGGCCAAAATGTTGAGGATTTTTGGTGGAGCTCCGGAAAATGATGAAATAATATTGGCAAGGTTTTGAGGTCAACTCGAGCGTAAAAGGCATGGGATTTATTATGCAAGTGGGTTATGGTGATTCCAAAACAATGGAATATTTTATATAGCTCCCTAATATTGGGACGATATGTTATAAAGAGAAGTCAACCTTCCTCGATTTAAATAGATCAAAAGATCTATGCAATTTATTAAGATGAGTTTTAAAATTAATGATATGGTGGCATGATGACATGATGCAGTGCAAAAATAAAAGGGCAGGCACAGATGGAACACACGGCGAAACCCGAATATATGGAAGTCTTCGAGCATCGGTCTCGGGGCGTCACAACACTCCACCACTACGAGAGGATCTCGTCCCGAGATCTAGGATGGCACCGGATAGAAAAACGAAAGAAGAAAGAGGTAAAACTAAGTTGCTTCTTTGACGAACGAGTGAAACCATGAACCTTGAGAGGTTGAGCAAATTGAAAGAAAGAATACAATGGAATGAACGAGATTGCGAACAATCCGTTAGAAAAGAGGAACACGGAACATTATGGGAACTTGAAGGTTGCAAAGACATGAATCAAGAGTTTAAGGGATAAGAAAGAATTCGAAACCACTCCGGTTGAAACAAGATAGAGTAGGATTAAGAATGATATAATTTGGGCAGCACTGACTGAAAATGGAAGGAATTGAACATGATCTTGACAAGATGAGAGGATACTTGATGAAAGAAAAGAGGATACTTGATGAAATCAACAAACACTGCCTCTGGAACTATTGAAAAAAATGGCACAAGGGGTAAGAAAGATTTCAGACAACACTCCGGTTAAGAAGGGAGGCAAAACTTGATAAGATGAGAGAGCTCGAATGAAAACATGACACTCCGATTAAATCGATAAGCAAGGAAAAGGACATGGTCTTGACAAAACAAGATGATGGGTCGAAGAGAGCAACAACACAATGCCTCTGGAAGAAAAATTGAAGATAGACCATTGGAATAATAGAATGGAGAAGAAAATGACAACTTCTACCACAAATGAGCTTGGAAAACACCCTTCCAAGAAGAAAGAGAACGGAGTTGTTGGAAAACCAACAACGAAAAGAATAAGCTTGTAGTGGGCTTATGGAAACATCTCAAAATTATGAGGTGAGCTTCTCGCCACCAACGGAAACAATTGATTGGATTGATATCAACAAGGAGACGAGAAACTTATTTCACCGAGAGGACAAATGAAGAACTTGGGTCATTTATAAGCACCATAATTAGCAACAATCTTTAGGGAAAGCTTTAGGTGAAATATGACACAAGATAACTCCAACGAAAAGATTGATGGATTTAAAATACCTCATTCTTGACAATTTGTGAATCATGGAACATGAATGGAAATTGTCAAGAAGGACATAACACCACCTCAAAAGATATTGTAGAAAGAATTGCACTTTGAAATGCAAGATGAAGAATGCTTGAACTCCTCAAAACAAAACATGTGTTGGAACACCTTGTTTATTTTGAAGTAAGGCTTGACGGATCTTAACTCCGCGAGAAATCTTGAAGAACAATTTAAGAATGAAAAGAATCCTTGACGAACCATCATGTAGAGCCTCCATGAAGAACTCCGTAAGAAAAAGATGATAAAAGAAAGAGAAGTTGAAAACACAAGGTGAAGCCTTGCGGTGATAAGATGAAGCTTTGAGATGATATAACCGAGAAAACTTTGAACTCCGGAAAGAAAAAGATGAAGCATCTCGGACCGAGAATGTGATATGATGAACAAACTCCGGAAAGAAAAGATGAACAACTTAGAACTGAGAAATTGATACCATTACGAACTCCGGAAGAATGAATCAATCACTTGGATGAAACAAGAACAAGAATTATGTTATGCGTATCCTTCACCAATTTAGATTGATGACAAGCAACGGATTTGGCATACTACTTATTCTCGTTGAAAAATGATTACAGATAGAGATATAGCGCAAACTTAAGAAGGTATTCAACAATTCACCGGTAGGAATCGGAAAGAACGAATGAATTGATACGATAATAAAGGAATAGGAATGTTGAACAAACCACCGGTAGGATTATGAGAGAACAAATGAATCTATATGATAACGAAGGAAGAGAACTCTTGAACGAACCACCGTAAGAATTGAAGATGAAAGTAGCAAAGGCACAATTCACCGTGAAGAATTAGAAAACGAATAAAGATGCTTGACAGAATTTAGATACATTAGAACGAAGAGATCATGAACTGATTAGAGGATATTTCGACAATGCACCGTGAGATTTGGAGAACGATAGCTACACGCTGAGAATGAGGAATTGTGACATGATGGCCAACGGAGGAAAGAAATGGGAACAACTCATGAAATGCTCCGGATGGGTGAAAAGAATTCTACAACTGAAAACAATTGTGAGAGGATGGCATCAAACTAGAACCATGAATCTTGAAGAGAATGGAACAAGATTTAAGAGAAACTCTTCTTCGGTCTTCAAATCGAAGAATGACGATGAGAAACACCACCATGAATTGTTGAGACACTCCGAATGAAAATTAGAAAGGTTGAACCACAAGATGAAAAGAATTTGAAAGATCTTGGAGAAAGCCATATGACTGATGAAATCCATACTTACATCACACTTTGAAAAAATTTGAGAATCGCTCCGGATAACTTAGAAGAGCCAGGTAAGATCCCGGAAAAAGACCTGTGGGTTAGGGCCCACTCAAAAGGAAACACCATTGAACAATTATTTGAAAAGAGAGATTGCACCGATTGAATTAAATGGCTTGAATGAGATAGCATCCTCAAAAGAACTTGAGTGAATTGAGAATGGAAAAACTTGAATCTTCAGAGATATCTTCATCACTCCAGAACAAATGAATAGCGAGAGGTGAATGATTAATTGGTGCACCGGAATGGGAAAGCATTGTGAAAAGAGGAAAAGGGATAAGATCAACACCGAAATCTTGAACTAAATCCACCGGAGAAGAAAATTAGAATGGAACAATGATAAGGTTGAAGCTTCCTTAGCGTCTTCATGAGAAATCACCGGATAAAACATTAAAGGAAAAGAATGAAGAAACTTCACTCAATAAAATGGATACTTGATTAAGAAATCTGAGTCCTTGAAGAAAAGGGGTGGAGGGTGGAAAACAAAACAACTTGGGTCGTATGAAACGAACACCGTTGAGAAAAAGCTTAGAATTGATCTTGCGAATGTTGCAATGATCGGATTTACTTGAAGAGAAGCACGCCGGTTGAGAAAAGAATTGACATGACAAGCTCAGTGATCAAGAAGGGTTAGTATTCACATAGAAATATGAGAACACCATTTAGAATGAGGTATGGAATCAACACTTGGCATTGAAGCAACTTGAATACCACAAAACGGAACAAAAACAAAGGATTTGGCTTGCAGAATAAGCCGGAACAAATACATATGATAGAGATTTACCCAATCCATATCATGTATCTGTCGGAAAGATATTCTAGGAGCTACTTGAATCCCACCTATAAACTCCCGAAACTTTCTGGTTATGCAATCAGGTGTTGGGGATACAGGGGACACAAAATATATCACCCAAACTAACAATACCTAGATCCAGCTGTATCCATCCTTCAACACATAACCAAGAAACCTCCGTACATCGGTTACCTCGACCTTCAAAAACATCCGTTATACAAGTCATGGCAATACTCCCCTTTTCGCCTCGATCGGGCTATCGGGTTATCTCACCAACAACTGCACAAAAGAGATTTCGATGTCGGCAAAACTCAGGTATTCCAGAATCGCAACGATAAAATTGTGACGACAACACCTCGGAGCTCAACTCCCGGGACACCGCCACAACCCCTAAATGTCGGGAGGCACCAAGAACAATGTTCTCGCCACAAAACCATCGGAACGATTCCAAGATACCCACGTGATCCTAAAAAAAATTTAGTGAAAATTGAGGAGAGAAGAGTCAAAAATCTACGACAGGAAACCTCACCGTGAGCGACGAAGGGACTGGGAAGTAAAAAGAATCCTACTCCGATATATATAATCCTAAGACTCAAAACATTTTTCATTCTAGACTCAACAACGCCAAAGAAACAATCAAGTAGGGGCTCCTAAGTCGGGGAAGGCTCTGATTACCAACTTGAAACGCCCTCGATGCGGCTATATCTCCCACGTGTCGAAGCACGACTTAGAGGCATAACCGCATTGAAAGCAATGTCGCAAGTGAGGTAATCTTCACACAACCCATGTATTACATAAGGGAAAGAGATACATAGTTGGCTTACAATCGCCACTTCACACAATACATGAGTAAAGCATTACATCATACAGATACAATCAAGGTCCGACTACGGAACCAAAATAAAAGAAGACTACCCCAAAAGCTACACAGATCCCCGATCGTCCCAACTGGGCTCCACTACTGATCAACTGAAACGAAACAACACAATGAACAAGATCTTCATCAAGCTCCTCCTTGAGCTCGGGTGCCTCGCCTGCACGGTTTCGTCGGCACCTGCAAACTGGTTTTGGAAGTATCTGTGAGTCACAGGGACTCGACAATCTCACACCATGAGATCAAGACTATTTAAGCTTATAGGTAGGACAGAGTAGTGAGGTGGAGTTGCAGCAAGCGACTAGCATATATGGTGGCTACATTCGCAAAAGAGAGCGAGAAGAGAAGCAAGGCACGGTCGTGAAGCTAGTAGCGATCAAGAAGTGATCCTGAAACTACTTACGCCAAACATAACTCCAACACCGTGTTCACTTCCCGGACTCCGCGAGAAGAGACCATCACGGTTACACACGCTGATTGATGTATTTTAATTAAGATCAACTTCGGGTTTTCTACAACCGACATTAACAAATTCCCATCTGCCTCATAACCGCGGGCACGGCTTTCGAAAGATATTACCCTGCAGGGTGTCCCAACTTAGCCCATTATAAGCTCTCACGGTCAACGAAGGATATTCCTTCTACCGAAGACCCGATCAGTCTCGGAATCCCGGACTACAAGACATTTCGACAAAGCAATAAAACAAGACCAAGAAAGCCGCCGAATGTGCCGACAAATCGATAGGAGCTGCACATATCTCGTTCTCGTGGCACACCGGATTGTCCAAACTTCCGATAGGCGAGCCCAGAGTTGCCCCTGGTACACCGGCGGTGACAGCTTTGGACCAACACTCGAAGGAGCACTGCCCGGGGTTAAAATAAAGATGACCCTTGAGTCTGCAGAACCCAAGGGAAAAAGGCTTAGGTGGCAAATGGTAAAACCAATGTTGGGCCTTCTTTGGAGGAGTCTTATTCAAAGCGAACTGTCAAGGGGTCCCATAAATCACCCAACCGTAAGGAACGCAAAATCCGGGAACATAACACCGGTATGACGGAAACTAGGGCGGCAAGAGTGGAACAAAACACGCATATGGCCGAGCCTTCCACCCTTTACCAAGTATATAGATGTATTAATTAAATAAGATATATTGTGATATCCCAACAAGTAAGCATGTTCCAACAAGGAACAACATCTCCATGTTCCAACAAGGAACAAACTTCATCTTCACCGCAACTAACAACGCTATAAGAGGGGCTGAGCAAAGCGGTAACATAGCCAAACAACGGTTTGCTAGGAAAGGATGGTTAGGGGCTTGACATGGCAACATAGGAGGCATGATAAGCAAGTGATAGGCATCGTAGCATAGGCATAGCAAAAGAGCGAGCAACTAGCAAGCAAAGATAGAAGTGATTTCGAGGGTATGGTCATCTTGCCCGAAATCCCGCAAGGAAGAAGAACGAGTCCATGAAGAAGTCAAAGCGGACGAAGTCGAATGAATCATCACCACTCCGAACGAAACCGAAGCTAACGAGGGAAGCAACCCGGAAAGAAGCAAACAACATGGTAAACCAACAAGCACAAACATGGCATGATGCGCAACCAAGTATGATGCATGTCCGTTTAAATAGCATGGCATGGCAATATGCACAAACAAAACTACAGGTTAAGTGGAGCTCAAAATGCAAAACACCACATCAATTATTTAGTTCACTCCCGGTTAGGTACTCAACAATATTAAATGTTGTTAAACATGGCAAGAGGTGAGGCATAAGTAAACTAACTATTTAAGCAAATTTAAATGAGGCCGGAAATACCAAACAACAATTCCGGAAATCCCCATATGCATATTTATGGATTAGGTACTGTTCTGCCCTAAACACAATTTTAGAGTTGTTAAACATGCAAAGTAAGTACACCATGTTAAACTAGGCATTTTTTCTACCCCATTTACATATATAAATTATTTAAAACAGGGCTACGGTTATTTAGTTATGAAATAAATCATTTTAGCAAGGCATTTAAGCAAATTAATGCAAACAACAATTTTAAACATTTTAATTGTTGTTATCATGATGCGGATGACATATGCAAGTTTTAAGCAATTTTATGAAAATGTTGACAAGAGCATTATGAAGCATTTGTCGTCGTGGCGGAAACGAAAAAGGGTGCCACGGCAACGACAACGGAAATGGTGCCACGGCAACGTTCCGATTCCGATCACTCATGGAGATATCGGTGCAAAAGAAAATGTGACGGAAGCGAGTTGAGCAAGATGGTGGGGTGTTCCCGGTTACCGGGTTCCACGAGACGATGGCATGGCAACGAGGAGGAACAAGCGAGCGACAATTTCGGACACGGTGCAAACGGGCATCTCATACAACATATGCATTCGGTCACGGCGGTCGTCTCAGCGGTTATACCTTTGAAGCGTGCATTTTCGGAGCGGTTCGAGTCGTCGAGGGAAGTAGTGGTACTCGTGGGTCGTGAGTGGAAGTAGTTGTACACGCTATGTAGATGTTCGGGTCGCCGGTAGAGGTACTTGGTGAAATCCACGGATCCGTAGTTGTACATGGTCTTCGCGTTGTAGTCTGACTTGGCAATTCCAAAACGTTCACCGGTAGTGGAACTTGGCGGTCGTCATGGTACTTGTGAGTCCGCCGAAGTCGATCTCGGGGTCTTATGCGTAATCATCGTGGACAAAGAGGAACTTGGCGCATCCAAGTCCTTCGGGTTCCTTGTTGTCCATGGTGTAGTCGTAAGGCGTCCGGTGCAAGACTTGGAGAAATCCTCGGAGATGATAGTGGAAGACGAACTTGGCGCCCACGGTCTTGACGTCAACAGTGCCGAGCAGCGGAGAGAACGCACAACAGGCACGGCAGCCACGGGTCATCCAAAGGAGGCAGAGGCCATGGCGCCAAGGATGAGTGGCACGGGCGAAGGCAGATGCGGAGGCTCGCAGGCCTCGGGTGCTCGAGGAGAGGCCGAGGGCGGCTGGATCCGCCGGAGGCGGCATTAACGGGCGGCGCCCATGGCAGGGCTTGAGCTCCTGGTTTCGCCGCTGGTCGGGACGGCGAGGGAAGGAGCAGGGCCGACGGGAAGGTGCCGAGGATCGGTACGGGCGGAAGCAGGAGGTGGGGCGGACATGGCGCGTGGAAGGAGGGGCCGAAGCGCTGCGGGCGCGCGAACACGTAGAAGAGGAAGGCGGGCGCGGACGAGCTCATGCTCGAGCGCTGAAAGAAGATGGTGCGGCGCTGGAAGAAGGCAGCGGCGGCAGTGGCGCAGATGACGGAGGGTCACGGAGTTGGCCGCCCCGGTGGTGTTGCGGAGGCCGGGCGCGTCGTCAGGTAGACGAAGAGACGGGGACGAGGGCCGATGAGGGCGCGCGACGGAGCTCGAGCAGGAGGTGATGCGGGTCGTCCTCCTCGCCCTAGACAAGACAAGGCAGGGGAGGTCTTGGCGCAGGGCTCCGGCGACGCAGGGCACCACGGCGGCCTGAGCGACAGCGAGGGGCAGCGGGATCGAGAGGCACGGGGGGGGGGAGGAAGGGGCGCGAGGGAGGAGATCGAAGGGAGAGATGGGGATCGAGGGAGAGATGCGGTGTGTCTGTGTTGGAGGGAGGACGAGGGAGAGATCGAGTGGAGGGGGTCGGGCTAGGGTTAGGAGGGGCTTTAGTTGGGCTGGCTGAACGGGCCGGTCTGGTTGGTCGTGCCCAAGAGGCCGGCTGGGCTGGCTGGCTCTCTTCTCTCCCTCACTAAGAGAAAAAAAAACAAAGATAAGAAAGAAAAGAAAGGGAGGTTAGGGGAAGAAGTTGGACGCGCGGATAATTTTTCCGGACTCGCAAAAATGTGCACGGTCCAAGAAAAATAGGAGTGGCAAGATTGCAGGAATTAAATTCAAAGTCATTTGAATATAATTCAAATGGTCTTGAATTGGGACTAGGTTTGGTGTGGCCAAAAATGTTGAGGATTTTTGGTGGAGCTCCGGAAAATGATGAAATAATATTGGCAAGGTTTTGAGGTCAACTCGGAGCAGAAAAGGCATGGGATTTATTATGCAAGTGGGTTATGGTGATTCCAAAACAATGGAATATTTTATATAGCTCCCTAATATTGGGACGATATGTTATAAAGAGAAGTCAACCTTCCCTCGATTTAAATAGATCAAAAGATCTATGCAATTTATTAAGATGAGTTTTAAAATTAATGATATGGTGGCATGATGACATGATGCAGTGCAAAAATAAAAGGGCAGGCACAGATGGAACACACGGCGAAACCCGGAATATATGGAAGTCTTCTGGAGCATCGGTCTCGGGGCGTCACAAATATCTACTGAATTCCAACTTCTGCATGGCTCATACCCCCCGGTACTACCCATAGATACATTAAAATAAGCAAACACGACATAGAAAACAAAATATGTCAACAACAGAACAATCTGTAGCAATCTGAAAACTTAGTATACTTCCGTAACTCTAACAATTCTGAAAAATTAGAACAACAGAGGAAATTTGTATATCAATCTTGTGTAAAAAAACAGAGTTTTTCCATGCTGCTGTGATATTTATAAATTTTGGCAATGAGCACAAAAGTTTCTCTTTTTCAGCAAGATCAAAACAACTATCACCATAGATCATCCCAAAGGTCTTGCTTGGTTCAAACACTAATTAAAACACCAAAAACACATCTAACCAGAGGCTAGATGATAAAATTATTCAAAAACATGAACAAAAAGGCAACAACAAAAATAAAATTCGGTTGCCTCCCAACAAGCGCTATTGTTTAACGCCCCTAGCTAGGCATAAATCATAGATCTAGGTATTGTCATAATAGTGAGGGAGATCATCCATGCTCATCTCATACTCCCTTCTTTTAGCGGCAAGTTTTCTTTGTGGTAAGAAAAAATAATTAAAAGGGCTAAATTTAATAGGATAAGTATCCCTAAGATCGAGTGCGGGAGGAATAGGTTCCTCCTTTGGCCCCCTATAGTTTATAATCAACTCATCATTATAAGCTTTCTGTTGGTGGAACATCGTAGGCCTATCTCTTAATATGAACCCTAATCCGTTGTTTCGTATAGAAAAGTTATCATTAAGTTCAGATATCTTATCAACCAAAACCTCGGTAGGGACCTTTTTCTCAAATTTTCATAATAGGCAACATAATCAGGAGATTGCAATCTCATTATTTCTTCTTGATTAAAAAGGATCTCCTCTATAGGGGGGGCAACCACCATTTATTTTATAATGAGCAAAAATTTCGTAGTTCTTAGGCGAAGCCCTGTGGAGATCACTTCACCATCACCGTCACCATGCCGTCGTGCTGACGGAACTCATCTACTACCTCGCCGTCTTTCTGGACCAAGAAGGTGGAGGAGGTCACCAAGATGAACGTGTGCTGAACACGGGGGTGTTGTACGTTCGGTACTAGATCGGTTGGATCGCGAAGAAAGTTCGACTACATCAACCGCCTTGTGAAACGTTCCGCTTACGGTCTACGAGGGTACGTAGACACACTCTCCCCTCTCGTTACTATGCATCTCCTAGATAGATCTTGCGTGTGTGTAGAATTTTTTTTGTTTTTCCATGCAACGTTTCCCAATAGTCCGGACACAAAAATGGATATATACCGGAGGAATTTGCGGGTCGGCATTGGAGATTCCCTAACTATGGCACACCCACACACCCGACCTACCTTGACCCGCCACCATTAATGCTGCAGTATGCCGATGACACGCTCTTTGGCCTTAACCGCTGCCGCCGACGCTCTAAAGAAAACCCTTGCTACTTTTGCAGATGCCACTAGCCTCACGATAAACTACTCCGATCCAAAACCACTTTTGTCCCCATGCATGTCTCTAATGAGCTAGCTAAGAGCAAGTCTAATAAGGCCTAGTCAGCAGGCTATAAGACTTGCCATGTCATTAAAATCCTACTTGGAGGAGTGAGAAGAGAGGAGAGAGAGTGAAGCGGACTCTTATTCTCCAGCCCGGCTATAGCACATACATCAAGAAAAAGTAGTATACATGAAACTCTCTTCCAATCATATACATTCCTCATCCAAATATTATATGCTTAGTGCCAACCTAACAGCCATGATCTTCTAGCATCTTCCCCGACCAGTTCATATTATAGAGCGCTCTTCCACGGCTCCACCTTCGCGCCCTTTCGGCGTCTTATCTGGAAAAGTTGGGTGCCGTCCAATGCCTCCTTTGGCTAGCGTCTCTCAAACAATTTTGGACGACTGATCGTCGTGCACGCCACAACTTGCCACATGATCCCATCTGTAGGCTCTACGGCCAGGCCAATGAGACCATAGACCACCTTCTTGTCGGTTGCGTACTTTCGCGCATATCTTGGCATTAGGTGTTGGCCTGGTGCCACCTCCCAATCACACCACCAGACATGACTGTGGGTTTCTTCGCATGGCAGGACACTGCGACTGCCGCAACTCTGGCCAGCCAGTGTAAAGGTACAAACTCGCCGATTATCCTCGTAGATTGGACCACTTGGGAGCACAGGAATGCCATGATCTTTGATGGCACGCAGCCCTCCTACGCCCTGGTCACGGAAACCACCAAGCTCGGCCGCGCATTGGGCTAGGGCTGACGCCAGAGGACTTGGCAGGATTCTTCATGTAACCTGGCCTTGTAATGCGAGGCTGAGCAACCTCCCCCCCTACTCCTCTGCACTCTTGTCACCACCATCTATATGTGTACCGTAACAAGGGTTGCACTCGTATAACTCAACCCCTTTTTACCTATCAATGGAATGATACGCCATCTTGTGTATTTGCAATAAATAACCTAATAGCCAATCTAAGAGCCAACCTATTATATGAGTATTTTTTTATGTAGGCTTTAAGTGAGGTGGCACCTTCTTATAGCCAATAGCCGGTTACATTATTAACCATGCTCTAACTCTATTGCTCTCTAGTTTCTCGGAACCCTACCTCGGCCTGGACCCTCTAACATTGAGAAGGAAAGTTAGAGAAGTTACAGTACCCTAACTTCCCTTCTTTCTATCCATATGATTAAGGCTAAAATAACATAAATTAATTTGCAAATTGACGACTACTGTGTACATTTATAGTAATTACATACAAACAAATTGATGGTGAAATAACATTAATTTTAAATTATTTATATCTATAGTAAATACAACAGTAAACAATCTACTAAGAGCATCTCCAATAGACGGTCCATATGTAAAAATAACCAACTTTTGGAGCTTCGAGAGCAAAAAATGTTGCTCCAACAGATGGTCCATTTGTCAAACAAATTACATCACCGCCTACCGGAGATGTAAAATACAACACTTTGTAATGCAAATTTGCATCACGAGATACATCTGATGTAAAACTGCGGCCGCCCGCGAAACCACCAATCGCCCGTTCATTTCGTTTCCCCGCCGACCCGCTCGTGACCTGCCCGTCCGCCGCCCCCTGCCGTTCGCTGCCGCCATGGCTGAAACCGACGACCCCGCCGCCTTCTCCACCGCCACCACAGCCGATGGGCTGACCCACGTCGTCGCCGCCGCTGCCGCCGCGGCGAATTCGCCCTTCGCGACCGCGTCCATGCCGGCGCCCCCCGCCCGCCAGCCGGGATTCGTGCTGCCCCGGCCGGTCGCCACCGCGTTTGCGTTTCCTACAAAGGCGATGAAGGCACGAGGCAGAGGCAAACGACCGGCGAATCGTGGCCGCAACCCGGACAAAAGTGTGGCCCGGCCGGCCAAAATCTCGAAGGCAGCCGCCACAGCTTGGGCGATGATTCGCAGCCACGGCCGGCGGGGTCCTCCAGCAGCCAAGGAGCCATTCCTCGACCACCGCTGGCTATGGAGGAAGATGTGTCCACGCAGACGATCACCACCTCCAATGGGTTCAATGATATGTCGCAAAGGTAAAAATAATTCTTTTGTCCTCTCGTTTGTTGTTTCAAACTGAATGTGATGTTGAATGTTTGTACGTCCAATTGTATTCTTGATGGCGAAGCTTTCATGCACGCGAAAAATGTGGAAAATGATGATTATGTGTGCACGAGTATGTGTCACAAGAATATGAAACCCAATATGGTGATGGCAATCTTGACATGGACGATGACGGCTTTGTTGCGAAGGGAAGAAGTGGAAATTATACCAGTGCGGAGGATATGTTGATATGCACCGCATGGAAGAAAGTGTCTCAAGATGCGTCCGTTGGAAGCGACCAAATGGTAAACACCTACTGGAAACGCATCAAGGATTACTTCGATGAGCTCAACACAAGTGGTCACTTCCGTTTGAGCGACTCTCTTCACCAATGTTGGTCCACCATCAACGCTGAATGCTAAGAGTGGGTCGGTTGCTTGTCAAATGTTGCACACATGGACCAAGTGGTTGCGGTGATAGTGACTTGGTAAATATTTCCTCTTCATGTGTGCTTTCTCAAATATTGGAGTGTTCCACATTTTCATGATCACGTGTTGGTTGTTTTATTGTAGAAAATGATTGCATAACGATTATTTCGAGAGAGGAACATGAAAGGCGAGAAGAAGAAGAAGGCGAGAAGAAGAAGAAGAAGAAGAAGGCGAGAAGAAGAAGAAGAAGAAGAAGAAGAAGAAGAAGAAGAAGAAGAAGAAGAAGAAGAAGAAGAAGAAGAAGAAGAAAAGCTTTCACTTTTCATCATTACTACAAAGATCTCAAAGATGAGGATAAGTGGAAAACTAGAGAGATTTTTGATGCTTCGAAGAAGAAGAGTGTGGTGATTGAGGATGAAGAAGATTTCGTTGGTGAGGAGAGAAGGATCCCCACTCCTCACTCCACGACAAAATCTTATAGGCCCGATGGAAACAAGAAAGTGAAGGGAGCCAAGGGCGGAGACAATGATCTCAAGGAAGCATTTGATAACATTGTCACGGCGAGGAAAGAGTATGTCGATGAAAAAATAATGTTGAAGCTCAAGTAAATAGAGGTGAGGAGTGAGGCCGAGCGGCGGAGGGCGACAGCCGAGGAGAAGAGGGCGGCAGCCGTGGAGAGGTTGGCGGCAGCCGAGGAGAGGAAGGTGGACCTAGAGGAGAAAAAGGCCGCGGCCGAGTTGATGAAGGTTGTCGAGGAGAGGGCACTCAAGTTCATGTTTGTGGACACATCTACTCCTGATCCCAAGGCAAAGGCCTATGTTGAACTTTGTCGTGATGAAATGCTCATGAAGAAGCAAATGCTCATGAGGCAAATGATGATGGGAGGAGGCATGGGACGTGCCATGGGAGGAGGCATGGGAGGTGCCATGGGAGGAGGCATGGGAGGCTCCATGGGTGGCTACATGAACATGATGGGAGGTGCCATGATGATGATGCACTTTAATTTGAAATTTTAAGTCATATTTCAATGCAAAACCGCGGCTGTACAATGGCTGAACAGCAGCCGCGCGGCTAGTTTACATCTTCATTTTGGACCGTCTGTTGGAGTTGCTCTTTTACATCTCTGTTTTGGACCATCTTTTGGAGTTGAGCCTTTTTCGGAGATGTAAAAAGCACCTTTTGCTGCTCCAAAATTTTTACATCACTGGTTTGGAGCAGCAAAATGTACATCATCTATTGGAGCAGCAAAATGTACATCATCTATTGAAGAGGAGAGGACTTTGCAGTGATCCTAGCTATGCACATCAATAAAAAGCCGAAGCACGGTGGTTCGGTTATGAGTTGGCAAAAAAATTAGATGGATAAGATCGATGCCGACAACATCTTGATGAGGCACTATTTTGTGGAGAATCTGGCATACCCCGAGTCGTACTTCCAACGCCGTTTTAGGATGAACACCGAGTTGTTCAAGCGCATTGAAGAGAAACTGGCGAGCCATGACCGGTTTTTAAGCAAAGGAGCACTATAAAAAAAGACACATCTGTGACATTTTGGGCCGGACGAAAGTTTTTTCAGTCATACTTATGACACTTCTATGACGATAGTTGTGACAAAACCCGGTATCATCATAGATGTAGTGGGCTCCTACTTCTATGAAAAAAATCTTGACAGAAAATGGGCTTTTCGTCCTAGGCGGGCCGAAGATGCAGCTGCATGACATTCTTTGGGCCATCCATGACGGAAAAAACCGTGATAGAAGCAAGGGCGAGGAAAATATCGGGGAGTTCCCGGTTAAGGTGGGTGGTCGGGGGCCGAGCGATGCGCTCGTACACGTACACGTGTGGGTGCGAGGCATTGGGCTCTAACTGAACCCGAGCGAGGCGTCGCCTACTGAACCCGAGCGATCGATCGATGGCTGTTAACTGAACCCGATCGAGCGATTCCTTCGCTACTGCTGCTAACTGAAGCCGATCGATGTTGCCTCTGGATGAACAGTGAGCGTTGCTGGGGGGTTTGGATGAACAGTTCCCGGTGGGGGTGGATGAACAGGACCCCGTGGTGTTGCCGCTGGATGAACAGGACCCCGATCGATCGAGCATTGGGGGGTGGATGAACAGGACCCCGTGGAGGGCTGGATGAATAGGACCCCGTGGAAGGAAGGTTGAACAGTAGTCGGTGGAGGGCTGGTTGAACAGTAGCCGGCAGAGGGCTGGATGAACAGTAGCCTGTGGAGGGGTGGTTGAACAGGACCCCGTGGAGAAGGCTGGTTGAACAGTAGCCGGTGGAGGAGCCCGCGGTGGAGGCTGGATGAACAGGAGCCCGTGGATGAACAGTCGCAGGTGGAATCTAGAGGAGGTCGACGGTGGATGAACAGTAGCCCGTGGAGGGTGGAGGAGGTCGATAGTGGAGATGAACAGTATTCTATGGAGTCCCGTTTTGCGGTACGCCACACCCCTCCTGATGAATAGGACCCCCGTTTCGACCGTAGCGCTGCAACACAAGTCTGTTTCCTCCATTTTGCAGTACGCCACACCCCTCCCGATCAATAGGACCCTGTTTCGACCGTAGGAGGTCCGTTTCCTCCATTTTACGGTACGCCAGACCACTCCCGATGAACAGGATCCCGTTTCGACCGTGGCGGGTCGAACACAAGGCCGTTTCCTCCATTTTGTGGTACGCCAGGCATCATTTCCATCGGCTGTTCCGTACAAGCCGGTTGGCTCCCGATGAATAGCACGTGTTCTGTTGCCTGCCGATGAACACGACGCATTCCATTGCCTCCCCATGAACACGACGACGACGCAGTTTCTCCGTTCCGACCCATCCATGTACACGAGACCTGGCCGTACGTATGCCCGAGTAGGCGTTCGATACCCCGCCCGTATGTACATACGTGGCCGTATTTTTTGGCGTGTGGCTGTATGTACGTGTACACGGTTTAGACGGGACAACCTGAACTGCTACGTGGGGGGCTCTACTATGACATGTGCCGCTACTTGCTCGGCCACGGTTCATACTTGCAGAGAGAACGATCGACCAGTATGTACATACACATTCCGACAAGATAGACAACAGTACATACGCTTCGACCAGGTGGGTCCCAGCTATCAGGGAGGATAAGGACGCACTTCCTTGTGTGCGAAGATATAGCTGCTGGGTCCCAGGTATTAGGGGGGATTTTTTCTGCCCGTAATAATGACGCCCTTCCTTGCGTGCGAAGATGTAGCTGGTGGGTCCCAGCATTCAGGGGGAGAAAACATTATTTTTTAGGGTAAAAAGGATGCACTTGCATGCATGCGTCCACAGGCGTGGTGCGTCTCCACTGTCAGCCTCTCACGTACAGTCACCTTCCGATGACTCTTGGTTGTTGACCACGTTGACCACATCGTGCCGAGCGCACCAAGGCCGGTGGACGACGGCGAGGCCGCAGACTGGAACGACCCGGAGATGGGGAAGACACGATTGTGGATTCGTAGATGGAGAGGAGTGGGAAACTTGACTGGTTCGGGTGCGCGGCAACACTGCCGACCACGAGAGACAGGAGCAAGAATAGAGGTTGAAGAAGGAGCACAACTGTTGGATTAACATTCAACAGTCCAGCTGCTAGAATCATTTGTTGATTAAGTTGACAAAGCCATGCGTACACATCTGCTTAGTAGGCCCACAAGTCAGCCACCAAATCTGCCGGGTCCCAGCTGTCATTGGGAGGAATGGTTTTTTCACATAACAAGGAGGCACTTCCTTCCGTGCGAAGAACAGCCCGTGGGTCCCAGCTGTCAGGGGGAGGAAACAACTTAATAAGGAGGAACTTTCCTTGCATGCGACCATGGACCTCGTGGGTCCCATCCGTTAGGCTCTCCACGTACAGTCCTCTTTCGATGACTCTCGTTTGTTGACCACGCCGCGCCGAGCGCAGAGAGGTGGTCGACGATGGTGAGGCCCCAGACTGGAACGACCCGGAGATGGGGAAAACGCGGCAGTGGAGTCATAGACGGAGAGGAGTGGGAAACTTGACTGGTTCGGGTGTGGGGTGGGCGTACACTCGGTGGAGAATAATAGGAGGTGCGGAGTAGAGGGATGGCCGCCGGAGGCTGGAGCAGGCGGTCCCTGCAGCGCTGGGGGAAGAAGACGAGAGATTGAAGAAGAATGCCGGCCATTGGATGTAAATCAAATGCCTTGCTTAGGCTTCGACCTACTGGCCCACATGTCAGCCAATCCATTTCTTTTTTAGTCCATTTGGTGGGCTGGGTGAAACAATGATGTAGCATCTACGCAGCCGTTTATATATATGGTAGAATTTAAAGCCCATTTGCATTTTTCTCGAAATCCGCAAACTTGTTGGGCTGGGTGAAAATATCATGTTGGGCTGGATAGAGAAATGTTATAAAAACATAAACACATGATTGCACGTCTATTACTGCATTGGTCAGTAAAATCTTTGCAAGCTTATGTACGCAATCACTAGGAGTTAACTTGCCAAGTTATATATAAACAATTATTATTATTATTTTGTAAGACCTTTCAATTTATCAAATAAAATATCATTTTAATTTGATGAGTTAATAGGACGTGGGGTATTATTATTTTTTAGGCTAGACGTGGGACAGTTGAGTTGGTTCTAGGGAAAAGTACTGGGAAAAAACTCAGTTTACATCGGAAAAGAAAGTGCGAGAAAATTCAGATATAGGATTAATCAAAATGAAAAATAAAGGAAGTGGGAGGGTCTATAAAATGGTTGGACGAACGACAGGTTTAACAGAACCTTATGTTGTTTCTATTATATATATATATATATATATATATATATATATATATGTGTGTGTGTGTGTGTGTGTGTGTGTGTGTGTGTGTGTGTGTGTGTGTGTGTGCGTGTGTGTGTGTGTGTGTATGTAATAAAATAAGATATAAAAATAGATTCAGTTTTGCATTCTTATAGAAAAACAGAACTGAGTTGTGCATCGTCTTGAAAAAACAAACATAACTTGGGCTGCTGATGTTATAGACAAGCTAGGTTGGGAGGCCCAGAGGCTGCTTAATACCCGTTGGATCCAAAAAAATGTTGAAACATGTCGTGGCTGCCCATGTTAAACAACAAAACCTAGGCAATGGACCTGGTGGGCCCGGGATTGTCAGCCTCTTGATGAACAGTTGTCTCCCGATTCCTCTTGTTTTGCTAACCATCTTGGGAACAACAGATGGCGGCGCCGCGGTGAGAGCACCAAGGCGGAGGATGACGTCGAGACCTCGGACCGAATGAACCGGAGTAGGGGAAGACGCGGGCGGAGGGGAGGATGAGGGTTGACTTGTTCGGGTGCAGGGGGGCTGGTGGATTTGCCGCCGTTGGACAATGTGTGGGAGTAGAGGGATGGCGGCCAACGCCATAGGCTATGATGGCCAGCCGCTGTATAGGAAGAGGATGAAAGATTGAACAAAATAAAGAAATACAAATGGATAGGTGGTTGGTCCCATATGTCTATGTACGAGACCTGCTGGTCCACCTGAGAAGCAGAATATGTTGGGAGGAAGGAGATTCAAAGCACGGCAGCCGAGTGAACTAGTTTTTTTTTAAACGGACGAGTGAACTAGTTACATACATAAGCAAATAGCCACTAAAAAAAGCAAACAGATTAATGGGTTATTAAAAGAAATATTTCAGACAAAATAGATAATTACGACACATAGGCTAATGCATGAAACACTCAGATGATAAAGGTGCTTATAAATAGATAAAGTACAACATCTAGACCTTCCTGGCATGCTTGATCATGACGCTGCGGCTGTCCGTGTACTCGTCGGTTACGGGAAGCAGACACGCCCTCATGTCCAAGATCCGCCTGTAGATGTCGTAGCATGCATATGCGTCCTTGGCCGCGTAGGTTATGTAGGCTAGATTCAAAGGTACCTCCCACGTGTTCAGGTCCTTGGTATCGTGGTCTTCTTTCATGTTGGCGTATCAGGGGTCGACGATGGTCTTGGCAAGGTCAACCACGGAGTCCTTCTCCTGCCCATTGCCGATGATCTTGTGTTGCTTCTAGATGTCGACAAGCTTGTAGCACCAGATGGCCGATGAGGGAGTCCTGGACTAGGGGGTGTCCGGATAGCCGAAATATCATCTTTGGCCGGACTCCTAGACTATAAGATACAAGATTGAAGACTTCGTCCCGTGTCCGGATGGGACTTTCCTTGGCGTGGAAGGCAAGCTTGGCGATACGGATATGTAGATCTCCTACCATTGTAACCGACTCAGTAACCCTAACCCTATCCGGTGTCTATATAAACCGAAGGGTTTTAGTCCGTGGGGACGAACAACAATCATACCATAGGCTAGCTTCTAGGGTTTAGCCTCCTTGATCTCGTGGTAGATCTACTCTTCTACTACCCATATCATCAATATTAATCAAGCAGGAGTAGGGTATTACCTCCATCGAGAGGGCCCGAACCTGGGTAAAAACATCGTGTCCCTTGTCTCCTGTTACCATCCGCCTAGACGCACTGTTCGGGAACCCCTACCCGAGATCCACCGGTTTTGACACCGACATTGGTGCTTTCATTGAGAGTTCCTCTGTGTCGTCACCTATAGGCCCGATGGCTCCTTCAATCGTCAGCAACGACGCAGTCCAGGGCGAGACTTTTCTCCCCGGACAGATCTTCGTATTCGGCGGCTTTGCACTGCGGGCCAATTCGCTAGGCCATCTGGAGCAGATCGAAAGCTACGCCCCTGGACATCAGGTCAGATTTGGAAGTTTTAACTATACGGCCGATGTCCGCGGAGACTTGGTCTTCGACGGATTCGAGCCACAGCCGAGTGTGTTGCACTGTCTCGATGGGTATGATCTAGCTCTGCCGCCGAACAGTGCCCTGGAGGCCGCACCAGCATCTGCTCCGACCCTTAATCCGGAGCCGGATTCGCCGATCGAGGACGGTTGGTTGGACACCGCCTCGGGGGCTGAAATCTCTACGGTGATCGAGCCGAACACCCTCCCTGTCGCTTTATGGCTTCAGGACTCAAGGTGCCGGACTCCTTGCCGGACTCCGAACCCTCCGCGCCCCTGCCAATCGAATCCGATTGGGCGCCGGTCATGGAGTTCACTGCCGCGGACATCCTTTAGCACTCGCCCTTTGGCGACATCTTGAATTCACTAAAGTCTCTCTCTTTATCAGGAGAGCCCTGGCCGGACTACGGTCAGGAAGGTTGGGATGCGGACGACGAAGAAATTCAATGCCCACCCACCACCCACTTTGTAGCCACTGTCAATGATTTAACCGACATGCTCGACTTCGACTCCGAAGACATCGACGGTATGGACGATGATACAGGAGAGGACCAAGACCCAAAGTGCCTACAGGCACCGGAAGGCCACCTCGTCATACGACATATACATGGTGGACATCCCAAAAGATGGGAACGGGCGATGGAACAGCGGAGGATGACCCTCTAAAAACAGCCCAAGCGCCGACGTCGGTGGCGCCGCTCTAAATCCCGCCACAAGAAAACGGTGATTCCGCACGGGAGACAATAATACCCGGACAAGGTTGAAGATGACCCCCTCCAGCAGGACTCAGTGCAGGAGGAGGGAGAAGCAAGACCGCACGACAGTGCGGCAGAAAGAGAGGTAGAGGACGATAATTATGCGCCTCCCTCCAAAGATGAGGCAAGCCTCGACGACGACGAATTTGTCGTGCCTGAGGATCCCGCCGAACAGGAGCGTTTCAAACGCAGGCTTATGGCCACGGCAAACAGCCTCAAGAAAAAGCAGCAACAGCTTAGAGCTGACCAAGACCTGCTAGCTGACAGATGGACTGAAGTCCTTGCAGCCGAAGAGTATGAACTCGAACGACCCTCCAAAAAAATACCCCAAACGCAGGCTGCTACCCCAATTAGAGGAAGCAGCACCCAAACCTACATCACCAGCGCATGAAGCGGCTGACCTGCCACCCCGTGGTCGCGACAGAGAGGCCTCTAGACCCTCCATTCAAGTCGTACTCCGGCGTCGCTCGAAAAATACCAAGGCACGGGGAAACACGCCAGACCTGCGAGACTTATTGGAGGACAAGGCAAGGCATACAAGATCTATCTACGGATCGCGTGGGCTCCCCACGACATATGACGATAACCGTCACGCCGGATACATCAACTCCGGCCGGGCCGAACACAGTAGACAAAGCTCATATGAGCTGCGTCGTGATATAGCCCAATACAGAGGCGCCGCACAACCACTATGCTTCACAGATGAAGTAATGGATCATCAAATCCCTGAGGGCTTCAAACCCGTAAACATCGAATCATACGATGGTACCACAGATCCTGCGGTCTGGATCGAGGACTATCTCCTCCATATCCACATGGCCCGCGGTGATGATCTACATGCCATCAAATACCTCCCACTCAAGCTTAAAGGACCAGCTCGGCATTGGCTCAATAGCTTGCCAGCAGAATCAATTGGTTGTTGGGAGGACACTGGAAGCCGCATTCCTTGATAACTTCCAGGCACATATATGCGACCACCGACGCCGATGACCTTAGCCATATAATCCAGCATTTAAGAATCGGCGGACAATTACGGACACGGTTCCTAACCAAGAAAAATCAAATCGTCGATTGTCCGGATGCAGAGGCCCTTGCAACCTTCAAACATAACATCCGCGACGAGTGGCTAGCCCAAAGCACCTAGGACAGGAAAAGCCAAATCCATGGCAGCCCTCACCACACTCATGACCCGCTTTGTGCGGGAGAGGACAGCTGGCTAGCTCGTAGTAACAACTTGACCAAAAACCCTGGTAGTTCGGATACCAAGGACAGCAATGGCAGGTCGCGTCGCAACAAGAACAAGCGCCACATTAACGGCGACAATGATGAAGATACGGCAGTCAATGCCGGATTCAGAGGCTCCAAACCCGGTCAGCGGAAGAAGCCATTCAAAAGAAATTCCCAGGGCCCGTCCAACTTGGACCAAATACTCGATCGCTTGTGCCAGATACATGGCACCCCCGAAAAACCAGCCAACCACACCAATAGGGATGGTTGGGTGTTCAAGCAAGCAGGCAAGTTAAGTGCCGAACTCAATGACAAGGGGCTGCATAGCGATGACGAGGAAGAGCCCCGGCCGCCGAACAATAGAGGACAGAAGGGCTTTCCCACACAAGTGCGGACGGTGAACATGATATACGCAACCCACATACCCAAAAGGGAGTGGAAGCGTGCGCTAAGGGACGTATATGCGATGGAGCCAGTCGCCCCAAAGTTCAACCCACGGTCCTCCTGCCCGATCACATTTGATCGAAGGGACGACCCCACTAGCATCCGTCACGGCGGTTTCGCTGCATTGGTTCTTGACCCAATTATCGACGGATTTCACCTCACTAGAGTCCTGATGGACGGCGGTAGCAGCCCTGAACCTGCTTTATCGGATACAAAGTCATAAAATGGGCATAGACCCCTCAAAGATTAAACCCACAAAGACGACCTTTAAAGGCGTCATACCAAGTGTAGAGGCCAATTGTACAGGCTCAGTTACACTCGAAGTGGTCTTCGGATCCCCGGATAACTTCCGAAGTGAAGAGTTAATCTTCGACATAGTTCCGTTCCACAGCGGCTATAACGCACTACCCGGACGAACCGCATTTGCAAAGTTCAATGCGGTGCCGCACTACGCATACCTCAAGCTCAAGATGCCAGGCCCTCGAGGAGTAATCACGGTCAATGGAAACACCGAACGCTCTCTCCCAACGGAGGAGCACACGGCGGCCCTCGCGGCAGAGGTGCAAAGCAGCCTCTCACAGCAATTCTTAAGTCCAGCCACTAAACGTCCGGACACTGTCAAGCGCGCCCGGAGTAACCTACAACAAGACCGCCTGGCACGATTCAAGCACGCGTAGCAATCTGGCCCCAACCCCAGCCCTCGCGAAACAGCAAAACCAGTACTACGCGTACATAATTACGCTCTGGAGATACCATGGGCATAAGGGGAGGGGCACGACCACGACACGTCCAGAATGCGGCTCAACCGCACCAGGGGCTCCCGATTGTGTCTTTCTTTTTCTTTGGTTTTCCTTTTTTTTACTTTCAGGACTCTGTTTTCCAGAAGCCCTGTCCGGAACTTGAATTGGCGAACTCAGGATGCAATAGCCAGGGAAGCAGAAAGCTACGTCGAGTGTCCAAGTGGTCTCTATTACGAGCATTATACCTGTTTTACATACCATCCCGCAGCTTACCCCTGGAGGGGGACATGTTAATAGTCCCATCCCTTGCTTATCGCACTATTTGTATCGTTCTGCTTTCATTGCAGTACCTTTTTGAATAAACAATACATAGCTTTTTCCTATTATTGCACTCCTTACTTTATCTATATATATGTTCATTTCATGACATGTTGCACCCGTACACTTTGGTACGGCCAATACACCAGGGGCTTAAGTTCCCCAGAACATGGTGTTAGAAGTCCGAACACTCTCACGAGCGCGGCACCCCGAACTTATAGCATTATATGCATCGGCTCCGAATCATGTCTTGGGTCAATAGTGGGTTCGCCCGGCTCCTGTGTTTTGCTGCCTTACGTTCCGTTCTATCGGCTAACGCGGCACCAGGAGAACCACTGTGATTGTGCCCCGGTTGAGCTGAGTTGAGCACCTAAGTGGAGAAAGCTAAAACTGACCGTCATGATGGGGCGAGAGCCGGTCGCTGTTCAAGAGATTTTTTCCGGGTCCCTAAAGACTTATGCCGCTTAGAGCGAGGAACCGGCATTGTCCGGCCAAGGCGTGGATAGCGCCCCGAACTCGGTCTTCCGAATACTAGGGGCTTCGCCGAAATTTAAAATTATAGAATTCTATGGCTAAGTGAGAGTGTTCAAGCACTATAAGTCCGGTTGCCTTGTTCTTTGCGTTGAGGGCCTCCCTAGATGGACCCAAGAATGGGAACAAGAGTGCTCAAGTTTATCCCGAACACCCCAAAGACTTTTCGTGGCATGGGGCTGAAGCCAATGACTTGCCATCTCTCAAATTTGATAAACGGCCGCACAGAAGGTAATATTTTAAATTAACAAGCGTTTCTTAGCGCATATGAACAAGTTTTCAGCGTACAGGATAACAAATGCGAGTCTATTCAAAAAATTACATATTTGGAGCACTCATCCGCTATACGGCGGGCACCCTTCAGGACGCACCTATAGTACATTTCGGGCGTGCGATGCTCCTTGCCCTTTGGTGGCCCGTCTGTCACAAGCTTCTCCACATCCAGCTTGCCCCAGTGCACTTTAGCACGGGCAAGGGCCCGACGGGCACCTTCAATACAGACGGAGCGCTTGATGACTTCAATCCATGGATAGGCGTCCACCAGCCGCTGCACTAACCCAAAATAGCTCCCAGGCATGGCTTCCAATGGCCACAACCGAACTATGAGGCCCTTCATGGCCTGTTCGGCGACCTTGTGGAGCTCGACCAGCTGCTTCAGCTGGTCGCTCAGGGGCACCGGACGGTCGGCCTCAGCATATTGAGACCAGAACACCTTCTCCGTCAAGCTCCCCTCCTTGGCGCGGTAGAATGCGGTAGCATCAGACACACTACGTGGCAGATCTGCAACGCTCCTGGAGAGCTTCGGATTCGGGTAAGTACTAGATAATTGACTTTTACATTCTTGCTCTGCATAAAGAATGCCTTACCCGCCGCGATCTTCTTTATTGCTTCAATCTCCTGGAGGGCTTTTTGGGCCTCGGCCTTAGCAGCTTTGGCACTCTCAAGAGTCGAGGCAAGCTCGGACTCTCGGGTCTTCGAGTCACGCTCCAAACCCTCGTGTTTTTCCACGAGAGCCTGGAGCTCTTGCCGCACCTCCACCAGCTGCGCCTCCCCCTTCTCTCGCTCGGTGTGCTCCGCAGCCGCTTTGTTTTCGGCCGCGGACACCGCCTCCTTCAGGGTCGCCACCTCGCTCATGGCCCCTACAATACCCACGTTATTCCTGTCATTTTTGCAACCAAATTCTTTCTATAAGGTATTACTTTAATAAGGTATTACTTACCTTCCTTATCCTCGAGCTGCTTCTTGGCTTGGCCGAGCCCGTTCTCGGACCGCTCGAGGCTCTGCTTCAATGCATCGACCTCCGCAGTCAGTGCGGCAGAGGTTAGCAGCGCAGCCTGCATTACCATATTGACATACTTATGTTAGACTCATGCGTATATCTTTTTAGATCCTTAGTCCGGCTTTTCTTTCCGAACACTGAACTAAGCATCTGGGGCTACTGTCTATGCGGTAATATTTTTACATATTCTAAACTTACCTGAAAGCCTGTTAGAAGGATGGTGCAGGCTTGATCGGCCGCTCTTGGCGGATCGAACTTTCTGGATCACCACACTCATAACAGTGCGGTGCTCCTCCTCGATGGAGGCGCTGTTAAGCGCCTCCAGTAAGCTATCCGGTGCCTCCGGTTGGACGGAGGACACCGGCGTCTTACCCTTCCTACAAAGGGGCCGCTTGCCGGACTTCGGAACCGCTGAAGGTTTCGGTATGGAGTCCGGACGAGGGTCGGGCTTAGATCCCCTGGGGGTCTCGCCCCCCACGCGCCTGGAGTTTGGGAGGTTGCCTTGCGGCGCCTCCTGCGCCACCTCATCTTGACCAGGCCCCCCTTGGGGCCCCACCTCGGCATTGTTTGCAGTGTGAGGTGAGGAGGCGGTCGGAAGTGAAGTGCTCTCCATTTCCGACGAACTCAGGGACCTGCTCGACGAAGCGGCGAACTTGTCCTTGGGCGGGCTACATGATTGTTCGGCATTAGAGAACACTATGCAATGAAAAAACCATGGGTATCCGGACACTTACGATCTCGCCAGGGGGCTTGGCCCTTGTTGGCCACTCCTCCTCGTCGTTGTCGACGTTGGTAGAGAAGTCCGGAGGAAGGGTCCTTCCCTTCTTGGACCCTCCGGCCTCCCGGTTGGCGGCCTTCCTTTCTTCCCTCCTTCACTGGGAGAGGTTTCTTTTTCCTTCTCTTCCTCCTCAGAGGAGGATTCCGCCTCAGAGTTGTCGGGTGGTGAGTCCGACAGCACCTGGCGCCGGGAGCTCTTTCGAGTTCCCGTGGCCTCCTTCTTGGCCTTCTTCTCCGGCACCACGTGAGGTACCGGAGCTGGCAGCCCTGTCAATCGGGCGTCCGCTGGGTCTTCTGGCAAAGGGGCCGGACAGTTAACCTGTCCGGACGTCTTCAGCCAGTCCTGTTAAAGGTTAGGGAGTTTTAGATCCCGCATAGAGTTAAACTATGAAATAAGAGTCCCATAAAGGGTAAAATAACTCACCTCGCTGGCTTGACGCCAGGAGTTGAATCCATGATCTTGATGGCGGATGTGGGAGCCTCGGCGCCCTTGAACAGCACCTTCCAGGCATCTTCGTACGTAGTGTCGAAGAGCCTTTTTAGAGTTGAGTGATGAGCCAGATCGAACTCCCACAATTTGAAGGCCCGTTGTTGGCATGGGAGAATCCGGCGGATGAGCATAACCTGGCCTACGTTGACAAGCTTGAGCTTCTTGTCCACTAGGTTTCGGACACAGGTTTGGAGTCCGGTCAGCTCTTCCGAATCACCCCACGTCAGGCCCGTCTCTTTCCATGATGTGAGCCGTGTGGGGGAGCCAGATCTGAATTCGGGGGCCGCCGTCCATTGGAGTCGCGCGGCTCGGTGATGTAGAACCACCCCGATTGCCACCCCTTTACTGTCTCCACGAAGGAGCCCTCGAGCCATAGAACATTGGGCATCTTGCCCGCCATGGCGCCTCCGCACTCCGCCTGTCGTCCGCCCACTATCTTTGGCTTGATGCTAAAGGTCTTCAACCATAAACCAAAGTGGGGTTGGATGCAGAGGAAAGCCTCGCACACGACGATAAACGTCGAGATATTGAGGATGAAGTTTGGGGCGGATCATGGAAATCCAGGCCGTAGTAGAACATGAGCCCCGGACAAATGGGTGAAGTGGAAAACCTAGTCCAGCGGAGGAAGTGGGTGAGGAACACCACCCTCTCATGGGGCCTGGGAGTGGGGACGAGCTGCCCTTGTTGGGGAGCCGACACGCGATGTCACTGGACAAGTATCCGCCTCCCGCAGCTTTGTGATGTGCCCCTCCGTGATGGAGGAGGCCATCCACCGCCTCCCGCCTCCGGACATAGTTGGAGAAGGTTGAGGTGGGACGTCGGACTTGGGCGCTGGAGCTCGAAAGTCTTGTGAAATGGATGAGCAAAGGAGGAAGAAGGCGTAGGTGAAAAGGTGGATCCTTATCCCCTTATACGGACGGACAAAGCTATGCGTCCCCCACCAGCCTGATAAAACTCTCTTATCTCCCAATCGCCGTAATCAATGGCGCGGATGGGTTACCCACGTCCGTATTGATGGGAATCCCGGAATAAGGGGGCACGATCTATGCTTTGATAGGACGTGCCAGGGAAACCGCCTCGCTAAACGCGCTGAGGTTGAATAGTAAAAAACGATTCATATGAAGGCCTGGCCATGGTGTGATGTCACGCCGCGGAATACGTCAGCAGATCTGTGCAAAAGTTATTCTCTCTACGGTGGTATGTGGAACTTGTTTTGCAGAGCCGGACACTATCCTTGTGTTCAAAACCTTCCATGAAGTATTCGGAGGAGGAACGCGCCTTGCAATGCCGAAGACAATGTGCGCGCTGGACTCATCGTCATTGAAGCCTGGTTCAGGGGCCACTGAGGGACTCCTGGACTAGGGGGTGTCCGGATAGCCGAACTATCATCTTTGGCCGGACTCCTAGACTATGAAGATACAAGATTGAAGACTTCGTCCCGTGTCCGGATGGGACTTTCCTTGGCGTGGAAGGCAAGCTTGGCGATACGGATATGTAGATCTCCTACCATTGTAACCGACATCGTAACCCTAACCCTATCCGGTGTCTATATAAACCGAGGGTTTTAGTCCGTGAGGACGAACAACCATCATACCATAGGCTAGCTTCTAGGGTTTAGCCTCCTTGATCTCGTGGTAGATCTACTCTTGTACTACCCATATCATCAATATTAATCAAGCAGGAGTAGGGTATTACCTCCATCGAGAGGGCCCAAACCTGGGTAAAAACATCGTGTCCCTTGTCTCCTGTTACCATCCGCCTAGACGCACGGTTCGGGACCCCCTACCCGAGATCCGCCGGCTTTGACACCGACAGCCGAATTGTCGCATTCTTCCTTCTCTCCACCGTAGCAAAGGTGCAGTCAGCGCTGGCGATGAAGCGGGTGAATGCTCCAGAACCTCTGATGGCCCTACAGCAGTGGTAGACGAGAACCTCATCCCGCACAAATACCTGGGCGACGGTGATCCGCTGGTCCCTGTCAGGAGACGAATGGATGGGCACAAGGTCTAGTCCTGCGACCTTGTGCTTTCTTGTCCTGTAAGTACTGCTTGAACTCGGTGAGTCAGAGCTTCACCGAGTCCATATCGTTGGTGTACATCACATTCAACTTGGTGCAGCCATAGGAATGAATGTCGAACTCAAAGGGGAGCTCCTTGCTGAAGTCCATATCCAGCAGGCTCACCCCTCGGATCGCCATTGGATTCTCTGCAAGTGAACGAGTGGGTAGGCGGCGGAAACAGTTCGTTTTTTAGCTCTTGGGGAACTGGATTCAACAGTAAACTGAGTGTGTACAGGCGACAACAGTTACTACCCCTCCCTCGCCCGCAGCACACCCGGCAGAAGATGCACCATTGGCGCATTCAAACGCCTCCATTAAGAAACCTACTCCGGCCACATGTCGGTTCGCGAGCGGGTCTGTATTGGTACTGTAATAACAAGAGTTAGTGGTCACTTTACTTAAATTAGCTTTAATAGAAATTTGTACTTAAAACAAGCAATGCATTGGCTCGTTCTATCAGTGTCACAGGATCAACATGCACAAGAATTATTATTCTCGTGACGCATTACCGATCAAGACATTTGTCGTGACTTTCACACAGATAATACTACCAAGTTTGAACTGTTTGTTATGGTTTTTGTCCTCTGCATCATCATGCCGTGTTTCCCAGCTTGCAAGATTCAGACCAAAAAAAGAAGATCCAAATAATAAGTACAACAAAGATGCCTACACATCTCATTTATTCCCAAACTTGCAAGATTCGTAACCAACAAATAAGATTCAAATAATAAGTACAACAAAGATGCCTACACATCTCATTGATTCCCAGCTTGCAAGATTCAGAACCAACCCATTAGAGCCTTTTGATAAAGTGAATATCGGGATTAAATCCATCTTGGCTAGTCGTGTCATACAACCGAAGAACTTGGCGAATGCTATTGACCGTCACAACATCTGTAGTTGAGTATTCATGTTTGCACAGCACAAATAAGAAGAGCATGATTACTATAATAATGGCACTCCTTGAACTCAACCTGCACCTCCACTCGGATGAGGCCAGCCTGGAGTTCCATGATTCAATGCATGTGCCTTTTTCTATAGTTCACCTGAAATGAAGCAAAGATTGCATCATTCAGCTAGCAAGAAGTACTTGCTCTCGTGAGCTGGCAGGTTCTTCTTTAGTAGTTGCACTAAAATTGAGGAACATTAAGGTTGGCTGTCCGGATCATGTAAGGTGCAACTATAATTTGCTTATCCTTTTGTGCAGTTCCACTAAAATAAAGTGCCATTGTGGTGACAGTGACGGCTCATCTTGCAAAGCCTAATAAAATGTTGCACGAGATTACCAGCAGAATTTGACAGAGATTTTGGAAACTCCAATCACCATTTTGTGCAGTTCCACCAAAATTGAGAGATGTTGCCCACGTGACATTTTAGTTGAACTGCACAAGACACTCATTCCACAAAAAAGTATTTTGTGTAGTTCACCAAAAGGTCACAATAGCAACAAGGTGAAATGCATATCCCTATCTGCACAAAAAGATAGAAAGTAAACAATTGCTGGTCAATAAGGATATACGAAACATACACGAAATGAAAATACGCATCTTAATTATGTTCATGGAAATCACACAAGGGCAGTAGAAATTTTAAAACATCAGCAATGCTTCATGTTACTAGAAGCATTACGATCAACAATGACATTCGTCAAATATGGGATTACTTTAATGGTGGCATTGCTTGTTTACCAGATACAGTAAATCAACAACAGCTAAAGAGTTGGTTTAAGGGCATGGGACCGTGGGGACACCAGGACACTCAGCAGCGTAAAGGAGCAACTTACTTATCATACTAGGGAAAACAGCAGGAGTATCATTTGTAACACAGTTTAATTGCATCATATCATTGGAGGCATTAGATTAACAATAACACTGACTAGACATGTCCTTAAGGTAACAGTGTGATCGCTTCCCCTTACATTAACAATAGCAAAAGGTTGGTATAAGGACATGTGACAGTGGACGCATCAGCACAATGTACCTACAAGGAGGCATAAAGTGGTGATGTTGAGTTTGTTCATGCTCTGTGAGGGCAGCAAATCTAATCCTGGAGACCTTTTACTATGTGAGGGCAGAAAACCTAATCCTGGAGACCTTTTACTATGTGAGGGAAGCAAATCTAATCCTGGAGACCTTTTACTATGTGAGGGCAGCAAATCTAATCCTGGAGACCTTTTACTATGTGAGGGCAGAAATTCTAATCCTGGAGGCCTTTTACTATGTGAGGGCAACAAATATAATCCTGGACATACTCTATTGACTTGTCCACCAGCCACCACTTTCTATCCTTTTTTCAACCAATAATAGATATGTTCCTTATCCACTTTGTACTGCGTTTTCCCATTATTTCCCTTTTCAACCAAGAGACCGGTTGGGTATCCGGTCTCTAATACTTTCACCATATTATTTCCTCTTTGAATCAAGTCCTAGATTCATGCTACAACTTTCCCCCTTGCTTTGTTGTTTGAACCAAGTCCTAGATTCGAATGCATGAAGTAGCTTTACCCCTAATAATACTAAAAATTTAGGTGACTTTGGAAGAGCTGATGGGAGTAGAAAAAGATGCACATGCAGACACGTGGGGAGCTGGGACAGTACAGCAAGGCCGCTTTCGAAGAACTTATACCTGAGGGTTGTCGGGATGTCGGCGGCAACAGGTCGGATCTGTGCACAATACGGCAGGGAGGAACAAGTTTCGGAGGACCTCCTGAGCCGGCGCTGTGTCGGAGAGAACGGCACGGGCAGAGGATCGGGCCCCTCCAGCAGCTATGGGTTTCCTCCCTCGCCGGCGATGAACGCATGAACGATGCACCTAGTCGTCTACACACACCAGCCGAAGGGATCCGGCCGGATCTGTGACCAGCGGTGAGCAGAGAGAAAATGTCGCTACCGCTGTCTTGTTTAGATCTGGAGAGGATGAGAGAATGAAGAGAGCAACCCTAGTAAAGCAAGCGCTCAGGCCCCAGCGTACATATATAGTGGAGTGATTATCTTTCTCTCTCCACATCAAGCGTTCAATTTGTGTATGTGGCATTAAAGAAAAGAAACTCTCTATTTAAGGTGACTAATTGTACGACTCCTACTTACTACTACTAGTAGTATTATTGTTCACTTGTGCTCCCCGGCCCTCCATTCATTGAACAACCCCACGGGTGAATAAACATAAAATACTAGTATTTATATAGAACGAACAAGCTCAAACTATTTTCGCGTAGTTAAAAATAGAGGGCGGGGCTATTCCCGGGCAGTACGCGCGATAGTTTTTGTGTAGGCGATTTGACAGAGAGGTGAGGAGGGTGAGGGAGTAGCAGATTCAACTTACTTACTGCTGGAAAGGTCGGGCTGTGCGATTTGATGGTGCATTACTGCTGGAAAGACTTGTGATATAAGTACTCACTATAGTCATGAATTACTGGCGGTACGACCGGGGTGATGCCCCCCTTCCATTCCGCACTCTAATCTGGTGCATGAAACGTCGACCCGGATGCTGGCTCTCCCACATGTCGGGGAATTATGTAGTAGTAAGAAGGAGCAAAGAATCATGCGGTATATACTAGTCGTACTACTACTCACGTCGGAGGAGTGCGAACCACGGCAGCCCAGTGAACCAGCAGTAGAAAACAATGTGCTGATATGGCCATAAAAAACGATGTGCTATGGTTCAGACTATAGCATGTACAGTACTACTCCTCTTTGTTTGGATCCCTGAGTTAGAGCTAGTTTGGGTTGAAATAGCCTCAAATAATCCAAACAGGAGGGGTTAGTTTGAGCTAGTTTGCTCTAACCCAGCTAAAAAAACTAGCCCGGTGGAGAGGATCTAATTGGGTTAGTTCTCCTCGGGCCCACTAAAATAGAACTAAAAAATCTCCCCTGCCCGCACTAGATCGCTCCCTCCCCCCCCCCCCTCCTCACACGACTCCTCTTTGTTCCCCATCGGGCTGCCCGCCCAAGCGCCGCTTCGCCGCTCGCCCTCTCTCTCCTCCGGCCGCCCTCTCCCTCCGGCCTCCGCTGCCTCCTCCGGCTTCCCTCTCCCTCCGGCCTTCGAAGCTCGCCCCGTACCCCTTCACCGGTTGTTTTTTCCCCTTTGTCATGCGCGGCGGCGGCACATCTACCAGGGAGGTCGCGAGAGGGGTGAGTTTGTTCGTTCCTTCTTTGTCTCACAACCATATCATTGATCTTGCTCACTCTAGCACTAATTCTGATTTGGAAAAGTAGATCCTTGTTAAACTTGGTATAGATTTGTGGTGCACGCATGGAATTGTTTGATGCTGCTTGACGAGGTAATAAATCTTTCTAGAGGCCCAAAGATTCAGTTCACCTTTGTAGGTATTTCAGTTCCAGGCTTGCATTATTTCTACAGGCCCAAAGATTCAGTTCACCTTTCTAGGTATTTCAGTTTTAGCTTGCGTTATTTCTAGAGGCCCAAAGATTCAGTTCACCTTTCTAGGTATTTCAGTTTCAGGCTTGCATTATTTCTAGAGGCCCAAAGATTCGGTTCGCGATGCCGGCAAGTGGCCCCCTGCTACCCATGCCCGTGTCGACCTCAACTCGAAAGCGCCCGGCGTCGGAGGGATTCCGGGCTTGGGCTCTCTGAGCCTTCCTCCAAAGCGTGATGACGAAGCTCCTCCACAGGTGCGTGAGGGCTCTGGGCTCCCTCCCTATCGTGAATGACTTCCGTGATGAGTTAGCTCATGCTTTGTTTCATGCACTGTATTTTTTTGTGAAGATTGATTGAGGACTTGTATGTTTAAGTGGGATATCTCATTTGTATGGACAAGGTAAAATTTATCATGTTTTGCATGCTTGATTTGTAAAGATGGTTCGTTTATATCAATTATGAGCGGGGAGGCCACACAAGAGCCGGCCACACCAAATCCGGCAGGAAATAGGGTCCAAAGTAGTCAAATGATTGAGAAAGAGCATTTATTGTCAATCTAACCCTGCCATCCATACACCTCTTTGGTTTAGAGTTAGTTCAGGGTTAGAATATAACTCTAACCTCTAATTGAGTTAGAGTTCTCCTCGTCTCGGTTCATCGCCATCATACTTTCCCCATTCTTGTGTTTTCAGTATCCTGCGAATCAAAGAGGCCCTTAGACTGGTTTAGGTCCGGTAGTTTTTTATAAACGTGTTATGTCCAAAATTTAATGAATGTGCTCCGGTTTCTACAAAAATAATCCGGTTTCATGTAGTAATTCATTTATTTATTTATTCTTTTGCGGGGGGTTTGCACGTAATTCGTGAGGTCTGAAATGTAAAGTACCCCTGCATATGCTCCGAGTCGTGCATGCACTACAACCCAGATGCTCTATGTCCCACATGTCGGCGAAAGGGAGCACGTGGAAATAGCCTAGGAGTACATATAGGAGGATAAATGCGTGATAAAATATGTACGGTGAAGCATAGCTTCGGTTCAAAAAGGAGACCTAAAGTGATGACAGGTATAGGTCGCACGCACCCAACTAGTGGTAGTACTAGACATACGACTACTTTTTCCCTAAAAAGAGGTAACGAGTGCTCAAGATTCTATTCTATCAACACGAGTCCCATCTCGACAACAAAGATCCGTGCTATAGCTAGCTCTTCTCCCTCGTTTCTCTCTTCTAATTCTAAACTCAGCCGACGCCCGGTGGGCGGGGTGGGGATTTGCCGATGGTCGGTTTGCTCAACTGCGGTCCCACCTCACAATGAAAAAGTTACAACTGGAATAAAAATGCCATATACTCCTATACTAATAAAACATTAAGGCCACGAGGCGATGCAATGGTAGTTACAGGAGGCAAGAAGAAGATATGCATGCAACAACGACGTCCACCTCCTCGACTCAGGGTGCCGGCCCACCGAACGGCGGCTAAGTAGCAGCGGCTTTCGTGGCCAGGTCGACGTGCTTCTGAACAATGGCGTCCAAAGATTCCAGCCACTGGAAGAAGGCCAACGTCTTTCTGTCCTTGCTGGCCTTGTAGTGGCCTATGTAGACGATTTCCTCGTAGACGTGGATGTGCAGGTCGATGGTTTCTTGCATGGTGAGGCGCTGCGCGGTGAGCGCGGCCTCGAGGTGCACATTCTTCATCGCGGCCTCCGGCACCTGCAGGGCCACCAGGGCTTCAAAGAGTTCGTCACCATGGAGGCCGATGAGGGTGGCAGACAATGAGGAGCCTTGGCGCGCGGGCTGGAGCAGTACGGCAAGGTCGTCCGCGCACTTCTTGATGGCGGTGAACTTGCGGATGGAGTTGACCATCAGGTCGTCCATGCGAGGGGCGAAGCCGGCGTCGGAGAGGGCTACAACGGCGGCGGTCGCCAGCACCATCTGGAAACGCTGCATGATGCGGGGCCGCAGGCCGGCGCCTTGGATGATTTGGCACAGCCGACTGCCGCTCGCGTCCATCGCCTCCATAGGTGCTTGTGGCTTGGTCTTGGATTGGAGTGAGCAGTGTTGCGCAGAGTCTAGGAGTAGATGGAGTGGAGTGGTGGGGCGCCTTTATATGAGAGTCCAAACTCTGTTGCATTCACATCGTGCTGGATCTATTATGCTTCTCCAATTAATTCCCTCTGCATGTAATTGAGGATGCACCATTGACCGTTCAACATCTCGGGAACCGCTACCCTCTCCCTCCTTGGCATTCAAGCACCTATGGAGGCGACTACCGCTCGCATCTATCGCGTGTCAGGAGACGTTCCCGTCGATGACGAGGTGCCTATGGTGATTTCATAAATTTCAAGATGATAGTACTAGTATACTCAATATTGTGCACCACAACCAAGGCGGAGAGGAAAATGAGAGAACTACGTATTTATTTACGGTGTAGATTCCCGTCTCGGTGTAGTCTAGTCACTTGTTGAAATCTCTAGAAAGGCAAATACTCCTTTCTGGTTTACAGGGCTATACTAGCAAATACTACAATAGTAG
The DNA here is from genome assembly GCA_021605145.1 of Aegilops bicornis. NCBI lineage: Eukaryota > Viridiplantae > Streptophyta > Magnoliopsida > Poales > Poaceae > Aegilops > Aegilops bicornis. The sequence continues at coordinate 676,937,286 of CM038675.1, forward strand.
TGGGCTCACATAGCAAATTTGTCTCATGCAAGAGCCTGGCTTTATGCGTGCTCCAAGGTTCGCAACTGCCACATTCGGGTTGCGCTTGGCACTTCGTCTCTTCAAGGAGATGAACAATGATGTTACTACTACTGCTTCTACAGTATCGAATCCACTGCTGCATGTCCGTCCAACGCGAGCGGGGGGATAGCTTGCTGTAGTACTATAAGAAAAAGCCTGTCCTCGTCTGCCAGCCACCACGTGCATGGGCGAGGGAGAAGGCGTGTAGTAGTAAAATCAAGCTTCTCCTTGTTGTACGAGTTTACGTGACACATCATAGCACTGGCCCCACATGGTTGCCTCTAAACTTGGCTGAAAGACCCGCAGTGTACAATACTCCATTTGCTGCAACCTCTAACATTTACCCCACCACAAATTAAAATATATATTCATGTCTTGACCAGATGAGCGTGCAAAGTACAATCACCAGGATGACAGGTAGGGCCAGAAGATTCTTTTTGTCGGATTTCGGGTTCCGGTAGACCCTCTAGGTTCGAACACTGGGGTGCGTGCGGAGATCTCGCCCTCTACCTACCTGCACCTCGCCGCCTCGCTAGGATCTAAACTATGAAAAGAACAACACAAGAGACACATGGTTTATACTAGTTCGGGCCACCATTGTGGTGAAATACCATACTCTAGTTTGTGGTCTGGTGGATTGCCTCTTGGGCTGATGATGAACAATACAAGGAAGAACAGCCTCGCGAGGGTCTGTTCTTGACTGGTGCGATGAACTGCTAGGGGGAGTTCAGCCGCTTCTCTCTCTCTCTCTCTCTCTCTATGCAATCTCCAAGATTTCTAGATGCCTCTAGCCCTATTCTGGGTTTCGGATCCCGATGCCCCTACTCTATGGGTGGCTAGTCCTATTTATAGGCAAGGGCCCTGGGCCTCTTCCCAAATATCGAGCGGGAAGGGCACCAACAATTGGCCATTTTGAAGGGGAACATCTAGTACACTTATCCTCGACTAAAGTTGGTCCTCGCTTTGTCAAAGGCTCACGTGGTGACGCCTTGGCTTGGGCTCCACGATGACTTCCTTCCTGCCGTTAACGGTCTTGGTCTCATTGCACCAAACGGATGCCTTTGCTTGATGCTCTCGCTGCGCTTGCTCCCTTTGCACCAAAGAGGAAAGGAGGACATCATGCGTAGTGGCGCTACTGGCGCCCTTGGTCGTCATGGCTTGCGTCATGGGCACCTTGTGAGGTACCCCGCCTTGATCTCTCCGCCTCCTCGCGAGCCAGCCTGACGAGGCCGTGCTCTAGGAAGCTCCATGTCATCCGCCCCGCAAGGCTTGGCCCCTCGCGAGGGTCTTGAGCTTGTGCTGATGAAGACAGGCCGTGCTGGGCCACCCCTTGAGCCACGCCGCAGGCCGCAGGCAGGCAAGTCTGGGTACCCCCGTTCCCAGAACGCCGACAGTAGCCCCCGGGCCCAAGGCGCGCCTGGACTTGGCTGAGCAGAGAAGCGAAGGGGCAAGTGCGAAGCGCCGCGGTTGATTGGACGTAGGTGCCCCAGCTTCCCCACGACGCCTCGGCAACTGCATGAACTGACAAGTCCCTGCATGCAAAGCGGGTCATGATTACCTGCGATCGTGGAGGCCGGCGGTTGGCCTCCTCTGGCTATAAGTACGGGACGGTGCGTGCCCTTCCAGTCCATCTCCTCTTGCTTCCCCTTCTTCTCCGTCCTTGCTCCATTTCGCGGCAATGGCTCCGATCCGCCGGTTCTCAGTGGAAGAGAAGGGAAAGGCTCCCCGAGAGGGTCCGGACCCGCTTCCGCTGAAGAAACGGCTAGCCCTGTGCCGTCGAGATGAGGGCGCCCGGCAGGAGGTGTCGAGGCCTTGGTGCGAGCGGCCGCTGCCAGGGTTCCCGCTGCCCTTGTACGCCCGCTTGGAGGGCCCTGGAGGACTTGACGCCGAGCGCCATGGGCGACGCCGCCGTCGGCGTCGGCGGGTCACGGCGGTGCGCGTTGTCCCTCCTGGAGTCCATGCCGAGGGCTCCTCCCGAGAGTTTGGGCTCCATGCCGCCATGCCTCCTCAGTCTTGGATTCGCCTTCCTTCCTCCTTCGCCTTCATGATGCCGCGGGGGGGGGGGATACTTGGAGCTCTAGTTGCAGCACGCCGGCTGCAACACCCTCGCGACCGAAGCGGAGGTCGCGGTCGTCGCCCCGGGCAAGGTCTTCATGACTCGAGGTGGGCGAGATCGCCTGGTCTGCGCAGGACGAGGGGCGCCCTTGCGATCCACCTGGAGTACGACGGCGCTTCCATGATGCTCTTCAAGGTCTTCGATGCGGACGAACGCCGGCTGGAGTGCTGCCCTGAGAGAGGTGGTCGGGGCCCTGTCGTGGCGAGGACCAGGCTCGCCGATCGCTCCCTCAGCAGCTCCTCAGGCGGCGGAGGCGGCGGAGGGTCCAGCGACTCCGCCGAGCTCTTCGCGACTCCGAGAGGCGGCGACGATAGCTCTGAGCCCCGAGCCTGCGCCCGCTCTCGGAGGCGGGGCCAGACTCGTCGAGCCGCCGCCGCCTCGATCTGGATGAGGTTGGCGCCGGTGCCGCGCCCACCTTGATGATGGCGTCTCTTGCGGGGGCACGTGTAGTTAGCGTTCTTTAGGATCTGTTCCCTGCGAGGAATCAAAAAGCACGCCCCGTGGGGGCTTGTAAGGTGCCTGTGGTTCTGTTTGTTAATATAGTCCTTGCCATGAAGTAGTGCGAGATGCTCATTCCGTCTTAGCTTAGTCCTTCCTTTCGAACCTCACGAGGGCTTGGTGCTCATGCGGCTGTGTCCCGTCCCAAGGCAGGCTTCACTGTCATTGGTATGCTGTGTCGCGATGTTGTGGTCAAGGCCAGGAGATGAGCGGCCCGGGGTCCAGTAAGAGCCCCTGAGTCGCGATGCTCAGGAGGTCCCCTTTAGCGCTCAAGCAGCTATCGTTCGGGGAGAAAGGAGCACGACATTGCTAACACGGGATGGCATTGGGTGCGGGGTCGGTGCTGCGATAGCTGGTGTTTCCGGAGGGTGACTTATCTCGAGAGTCAGGAACCGCCTCCTGGTGCGACGCTAGGTCCGCGCGTCGGCAGGCGAGGGGTTGCCTGGCGAGGTCCCCACATGCCTCTTCCGTCTCGCCTTTGCTCCCCTTTCTGCTCTACGTCCTCGGGTCCAGGCCTTCGAGCGGGTCTCAGCCGTCGCTGGTATGCCAGGTCGCGATGCCGTGGACAAGGCTGAGGGTGAGGGCTGGAGAGCCGAGGAGCCCATGATTCCACGATGCTCGTGTACCCCCTTTAACATGCAAGCGGTTCGCGCGGACGAGAGTGAAGAAGACGCCGTGAGGGCCTCGCCCGGCGCTGCTCCTTGAAGGGATCCTGCAGGCCCACCACAAGAAGAACAAGAGTCCGCTATGACAAGCGATGGTCAGATGTTGGTTGCTTTGGAGAGGTGACGAGGCACTGAAGGCCCGACGAGGTGGCGTTGTGCGGGGTTGCCGCAGCCAGAGCTCAGCCATTCAGGTTTGTCGGCGTTGCAGGGACGGACCCGTGCGCAAGCATCGTGCCGTTGGGGAGCAGCTCCATCAGTTGGCGTCAGTTGAGCGGGCAACTAGGTCAAGCATGTTAATCACGAAGAAGCGAGTTCAGTTAAATAGGCGCGGGGAAGACAGACGTCGCTGGGTCTGGCCCAAGCAACTTGGGGATGATGTAGCCCGAGGGGCGCCCCCAACAAAGTAAGCTAGGAACATGAAGTAAAAGGGGATAAACGCCGCAGGGACGGACCCACGCGGCCTGGGAATAATGCAGCCCTGGGGGGCGCTCCCAGCTGGAAATGAAACTTGAAGGATGTCACATGATAACGTTGAAGACGAAAGGGTGCTGAAGTAGCGGATGTCGTGGGCTGCAGAAGCCGGCCTTCACGAGCCCCCAGGCCCAAGAGCCTCGGGAGGCTCCGGAGGCGCTGGTGGCTCCTCGCGGACTATCTCCATCTCCGCCAGGACTGCGGAGCGCCTGGCCTTTTGAGCCTCCAGGATGCTCCCCATGAGGCGCTAGTACGTGGCGGCCGCGTTCAGCACGCCGTAGGGAATGCGAACGTAATTGTGGGGTGGGCCTTCGTAGTGCCCCGCGCGTGAGGGCCAGAAGCGCTCCTGAGAGGCGGCTCGGTTGAGACCTGGTATGTCGATGCAGACGTGCAGCCCACCATCCTCGCCTGGATGGGGAGCTACGACGGGTAAGCGGCGGCTGCCACTCATGACTCTTGACTCCTGCAGCTCCAGAATGATCTGGCTGACGAACTCCTGAGGGTTTGGCCCTCCTTGCCTTGCTCCTTCATGAGGGAAACGTGCTTTGAAGCACACCTCCAAGTGGTGCCCAAGTGCCTCCCTCGTGACCTTAGCAAGGTCGGTGGCCCTCCAGGAGAGAGCCCGCGAGCCTTGCTCGAGGAGGGCGCCGGGCACGCCTTCCTATGCGACAGTGGGAGGTGCCCCCTAAACAGGCGCGGACCCTGAGGGGCCTGCCTCCTGAGGGGTCGGGCCCGGAGATGTCTTCTTCTTCTTGGGAGCAGTCTCAGGGAGCCTCACGCTCCTGCAATCTGGGTCTTCAAGTGATGCGGCTTGAAAAGCTCGCTCCAGGGAGCACACCGCGTCTCTTTCTTCACAAGGCACTATGATGACTCCGCCGGTTCCTGGCATCTTGAGGATGTTGTAGCCGTGATGGGTCACGGCCATGAACTTGGCCAGAGCTGGGTACCCGAGGATGGCATTGTATGGCAGGCGAATATGGGCGACATCAAGTCGATGAGCTCAGTCTGAAGTTGTCGCGCCCGAAGGTGACAGGGAGGCGGACCTGCCCAATCGGAACCGTGGAGCCATCGGTGACTCGGAGAAAGGCTTGGTTGGGTGAAGCTGATTGTAAGGCACTTGGAGATTGTTGAATGTCTCACGAACAGGACATTGAGCCCGCCTCCGTCGTCGATGAGGGTCCCGTGACTTGCACGTTCTTGATGATTGGGGAACAAAGCATCGGGAGGACTCCTGCTGTGGTCACAAGACTTGAGCCGATCCGCCGAGCTGAACGTGATGGCGCACGCCGACCACCCGAGAGGGCGTGTGGCTTGAGCTTGGGAGGACTGCATTCACTTGGGCGAATCGCTTGAAGATGCGTTGGGAGGTGGGGCTTGAGCTCCGCCCAGATGCAAGCGATCGCTGCCCTCGGAAGCCCCCAGCCCCCTCGTCCTGATGATGGTCCTCATTTCTCCTTGGCTCCGGCAGCAGAGGAGGGAGGCCTGCGTTTCCTTGCGGAAGATCCTCGCGATGCTGATCACTCCAATCTCCCTCGCGAGGCTGATCCTGCCAGCGATCCTCGCGAGGTCGGTCGCGCCACCCTTGGCGAGGGCCACGGTCTTCCCAGCGTCCTGCGTTCCTTCCTCCTCCTCGGCTGTAGCCTTGACCGATGCGATCGGGGCGTCGGCCGATCCTCCCTTCTCGCACGGCTCGGAGCTCTTGACATTCGTTGGTGTTGTGGGTGCGGAGGTCGTGGTACACACAGTACCGGCTGCCCTTGGAAGACTCGGGCTGATCTTCGCCCGGCAGGTCCTGGTTCGCCATGAGCACGGCAGCCCCTTTGCGCTTCATGTCCTTGGCCTTGGATTTCTTCTCTTACGTGGTCTGCAGGTGGCAGCTCGAGGAGGAAAGGCGCCTTCCTCAGCCACCTGGCGCACTTGGTCGCCAAGTTGAACAGCTCAAGGAAGTGCAGATCTTCATGCATCGCCAGCTCCTCCTTCATCTTGACGTCAGGCACACCGTCGGAGAAGGCCGAGATGATGGCCTCCTCGGTCACATTGGGAATCTTGAGGCGTGCATTGTTGAAGCGCTGGATGTACTTTTACAGGGTATCCCCTGGTTGCTGCTTGATGCGGTGCATGTCGCTCACGGCCGGAGGCCGGTCGCGAGTACCTTGGAAGTTGGCGATGAAGCGGGTGAGCATCTCGTCCCAGGAGGAGATCGTGCCAGGAGCCAGGTGCGGGCTTCGTCCTTGAGTGCCATGGGAAACCAGTTTGCCATGACCTTCTCGTCCCCGTTGGCGGCTTCGATGCCCAGCTTGTAGAGCTGGAGGAACTCCGCAGGGTCGGCCATGCCATCGTAGCAAGGAGGCAGGTCTGGCTTGAACTTGCCGGGCCACGCGACGCTGCGCAGCTCGGTGGTGAAGGCGCGGCAGCCTGCTGTGGCCACGGGAGGCCTCTGGTGACGAAGAGCCTGGTCTTGCGGGTCCCCATGCGCGGCCGCTGGGAGCAGCGCGGGGTCTTGGCGTGCTGGAGCAGGAGCGTGGTCGTGACGAGCCGGTGCAGGGAGCACCCGGGCAGCTTCTTGGGGGTGAGGGACCTCTTGACAGCTCTGCTCTTCTTTGTCTTGGCCGGGCGCCGGACAGTGGGTTCCGCCAGGCCACGCGCCTTTGGGGCAGGCGCCTTCTTGAGGGGGAGGCGGTGGCGCCTCGAGCTTCATCGCCTGCGGCGGGCGCGGTGCGAGAAGTACTGGCGCGGGGAGCCCCCGCCGGTCGAGCCATTCTTCATAGACATCATCGATCGGCGGTAGCGCAGAGCCTGCTTGCCGCGATGAGCGCAGCTCGAGCCTCCATGGAGCGCTGGAGCGCGCGAGACGAAGAACCAGCCGGGCGAGTGAAGGAGTGGCGGTGCGGCCGTCTCGCCTCACGCAGACGGATCTTTGGGGCGATGCTGCTGCTTTCGTTCCGCCGGGCCGGTGGCGGCGTTAATGATGGCGACGGAACGGGCGAAGCGGCCACCGGCAGGGCCGTCTGAAGCGGCACGCGAAGCAAGAGCGGCTCGGCCTTCGGGCGCTGGGCCCGGACGAAGCGTCGACATGGATGGATCGATGGTCGGCGAAGAAACAGGGCGGCGGAAGGCAATTCAGCGCGCCCCTACCTGGCGCGCCAAATGTCGGATTTCGGGTTCCGGCAGACCCTCTAGGTTCGAACACTGGGGTGCGCACGGAGATCTCGCCCTCTACCTACCTGCACCTCGCCGCCTCGCTAGGATCTAAACTATGAAAAGAACAACACAAGAGACATAGCGTATTTACTAGTTCGGGCCACCATTGTGGTGTAATACCCTACTCTAGTTTGTGGTGTGGTGGATTGCCTCTTGGGCTGATGATGAACACTACAAGGAAGAACAGCCTCGCAGTGCATTCTTGGGTGGTGCGATGAACTGCTAGGGGGAGTTCAGCCGCTTCTCTCTCTCTCTCTCTCTCTCTCTCTCTCTCTCTCTCTCTCTCTCTATGCAATCTCCAAGATTTCTAGATGCCTCTAGCCCTATTCTGGGTTTCGGATCCCGATGCCCCTACTCTATGGGTGGCTAGTCCTATTTATAGGCAAGGGCCCTGGGCCTCTTCCCAAATATCGAGCGGGAAGGGCGCCAACAATTGGCCATTTTGAAGGGGAACATCTAGTACACTTATCCTGACTAAAGTTGGTCCTCGCCTGTCAAAAGCTCTGGTGGTGACGCCGGCTTGGGCTCCACGATGACTTCCTTCCCGCCGTTGTGACGGTCTTGGTCTTGTTGCACCGAAACGGATGCCTTTGCTTGATGCTCTCGCCTGCGCTTGCTCCCTTTGCACCAAAGAGGAAAGCAGGACACTGTGCGGGCTGGCGCCCGCCTGGCGCCCTTGGTCGTCATGGCTTGCGTCATGGGCACCTCGTGAGGTACCCCGCCTTTATCTCTGTGCCTGAGGAAGCTCCCTGTCGTCCGCCCCGCGAGGCTTGGCCCCTCGCGAGGGTCTTGAGCTTGTGCTGATGAAGACGGGCCGTGCTGGGCCACCCCTTGAGCCACGCCGCAGGCCGCAGGCAGGCAAGTCTGGGTACCCCCGTTCCCAGAACGCCGACAATTTTAATAAAAAAAAAGCTTCGAGATGGCCTCATAGCATGGAGCCGACCCCAACGATTTTAAGCTTACAGGCACGGTACACGCTATCCTAGACTACTCTACACATGAAACTGCCACATGAGCCTCCGGGCTGCGCTTGGCTCTTCGCCTCTTCGGGAAGTCGAACAATGATGGAGTACTACTGCAAGTGTAGGAGTACTACAGTATGTTTCTGGCCATCTGCCACTGATTGAACTGCTGCATGTCCACCGCGTGCGGGAGGGAGAGCGTGTAGCGAAAGCTTCTCCTAGTCCTACCAGGCACCATGCTCATGGGCGAGGGAGGGACGCAGCTTCATTGATTTACTGCTCCTACCTTTGCGTGTATGACAGGTGGGCCCAACAGGTGGGTGGCCCACCTGTCATGCAGCCAAACGCAGGTGCAGTTAAGGCACCGGAGCTCAGTTCGCGAGGGAGAGGGCGTTGTAGTAATCAAACTTCTCGGTCTTGTACGAGTTGACGCGACACATCAAAGCACTGCACTCGATATATTTCAATAATTTGCATTTACCGATGCATTAATTACAACGCATGCAAGCATGTCGTGACTCTCAGTTTGATACTTGCCTGTTTGATTTAATGCACATTGAAGTAGTATGAATATGGTGATGGTAAAGCTTTGTAATGCCCCGACCCTAATAAAGCGAGAGATGGTTGTGCACGAGGAGGGCGAGATCATGCAGATGGAATAGGACCCAACGATGGAGCTCTCTATGGTCTCGATGGACCTCACCTTGCTCCACTGCCCCTTGTGCCTCCGCCCCTTGAAGCCTCTAGTGTATGAGGTTCGAATACACCTCGTCCGTTCGGCTAATCGAGCAAGGTGCAGGTTTCTTGATTGATGTGATGTTCGATTGATTTGTGCAGTGCAAGGGAGGGCACCTGGCCTGCACGGACTGCCGCGTCGAGCGCCCCGAGAACCAGAGGCAGTGCCAGAAGTGCAAGCGGCAGTGGCTTCGACGTGCGGAACACGGCGGTGGACGCCGTCCTCTCCTCGGTGAGAGTGGAGTGCCCGCACGAAGGCTGTGGGCTCTACGTCACTTAACACAAGCTCGCCGATCACCAGAGCATGTGTCCGCTCGCGCCCTGCAAATGCCCCATGCCCATCTGCTGCTACGAAGGCCCACCGCCGATGCTCTCCCACCACATCCGCACCATGCACAGGATCCAGTACGGCAAGGTGCTCCAGCTGCAAGTGCCACTGTCGGAGCCATGGCTCTTGCTATTCGCGGAGGAGGACGACTGCGCGATTTTCTTGGTCGGCATTGTGCTTGACATCGGTGCGCCTATCGCAGTGTCGGTCATCTGCATCTAAGCGGGGTCGTCCCCGCTGCCGCACTACGTGGCCAAGCTGTGGGCGAATGGCCCGCCGGGGGAGCCCAAAGGCAGGACCGACGCCGTCAAGGTGGAAATGGAGGTGACAAGTAGCAAGGATCTTGGCGACGTCGCCGTGCAGGAGCTGACCTTCTTTACAGTTATGCCCAAGCTGCTGGCCGGAGCTAAGCTGGTGTCCCTCCACATTCAGATTGACAAGCACACGTCCTAAATGATTCTACAGTGCCTTCTGTTTATCTTAGTAATATGCTAATATAGGGGTTAGCTCGGTCTACTTTAGCTTAAGATATGGTGGTTTTGGTGGCGACGCAGCAATTACTTCGACATCAGATCAGCAGTTAAAGTAATTTCCAACAGTCGAACGGTTATTTTGTGTCTGGTGGATAAAAAGATCCTTTGGGTAAGAAGTATAACAGCTTATATGCTTGGACAACCCACCCGACTGCGCACCAGGCAGACGAAGCTCGTGTTGTGTTGGTGACGTGTGCGGCCTGCACATTAAACAAAACCTCGCGCCTCCAGCTTAGCCTCCGCGTTTTAAACTTCTCAATCTCAAGGCCAAGGAGCAACATGAAACCTATGATAGAGCCAATCGGATGGTTGAGAACACTACAATTCGTAGCTACAGATGCGTGTGTGAGAGAGGACGAGCATGTGCGTGCACCTCTTCTCTTCCTGTATAACGTACCAAACTCAGAGTACAAGTGTATGTGGGTGGCATCGACCTAGGGAGCTAGAGATGGTGCGTGCGAGAAGTCCCAAGAGATAGGTGTGTGCATGGGAAAGAGGGAGAGAGATGATATGTGTCGATGTAATGCGTGTGAAAAAAAGACTAGTCTATAGCTCGCCACGAGGCTATTTCTCTCAAACACCCCAATAACCGTAAAATATGTATCTGACGGTGCCAGTTATTGCACGTACATAGTAGTAGAAAAAGAAGTACCATGGCATATGCTACACCACGGCCGAGAACATGTGCCCACGTTACGCCATCCGGGAATAGTGCCGCACTTTGAAACTAGAACCGTCAAAAACATTTGAGCTTGCATCTCGTCACATTCCAAATTACTACCACGCTATATTTAATTGCAAACCTGTTCACACCGATCACAAACTAAATGGTTTCCCACTTAGGAGCATATTAGTACTACTCGGTTATAAATACTACTATGCCAAGATGACTGCACATTCCTCCTCAACTCCTCATCCACAAAAAACAATCAAGTCATTCAAAGATCGTTTCCCTTAAGGCCCGCCATGGCGGCGTGAGTTCTGGGTCAAGAGATTTCCACCAGGGAGAGGCGAGCATGGAAGAGGAAGCACGAGAGATGTCCCGCCTCGCCGCGAAAGCAGCCAACATGTCCAACCGCGCAGCAGTAGCAACACAGAGGTCCCGCCGCGCCGCCGAAGCAGCACGAAGGTCCTGCCGCGCCATCGATGTAGCAGATCGGTCCGCCGCCGCTGAAGCAAAGAAGATGTCCGCCGCGCCGCCGCCGGGAAAATTTCTCGCGGGCAGGCGAGGACTCTTACAGGCGCATGCATGCAATCGTCCATAGCCAGATGGATCAGATCTCCAGCTGAGCGAGGTTGCATGATGAGGCTACCGGCGTCGTCCGGAAACTAGGGGAGGGTAATGCAAAGCTCCGGGCCGAGCGCGACCTGCTGAGGGAGAAGATCGCCGGAAGGGCGAAGCAGGCGGTGGAGTCGCTGCCTTTTTGTAGAGGACGTGCGTCATCGTCAAGAAACTTATGGATGAGTATGCCATGCTCCGCATCGAGCGCAAAAGGTCGGTGGAGGAATCTGTGGATGCTGCCAAGTAGCGTATTAAGGGCATGAAACTGATGAAAGAGATCATCGTTCCTCGCCGCGAGAACTAGTCTCCGCAACCTGCAGCGCATAAAGAAAGTAGAGATCAGCGAGCCAGATCGTTGTATGCGTCTTCCTTCTTCTTTTGCCCTTGTGTATTTCGGGCGTAGCCGCATGTGGCTTTTTTAATTATCTTCCTAATTATGTTAGACAATTATTATCCACTCTTTTCGTAATTATATATATATATATATATATATATATATATATATATATATATATATATTCATCAGTCTTTCTATAAGTCGTAGTAGATGCTATATAGGTCCATCGGATCTTACATCAAGATCCGTGCGAAATTTTCTTTTCATATTTTCTTTTTTCTCTCTTAAATCTCAGTCGAGTGAGACATAGCCACGCCATTACACAGAGGTCGGGCGCCATTAATGGAGACCTTGGGAGAGAGGTGGACGGCAGATGGAGGTTAAAGGGCTCGCCTCCCGATAAGCACGCGCAGGGGTCTGATCGCACGCTGATGCGTCTCCAACGTATCTATAATTTTTGATTGTTCCATGCTATTATATTATCCATCTAGGATGTTTTATATGCATTTATATGCTATTTTATATGATTTTTGGGAATAACCTATTAATCTAGATCCCAGTGCCAGTTTCTGTTTTTTCCTTGTTTTTTGAGTATCGCAGAAAAGGAAAACCAAACGGAGTCCAATTGACGTGCCATTTTTTTATGTTTTTTTATGGACCAAAAGAAGCCCCCAGAGTAAAAGAGTTGGGCCAGAAGAGTCCAGGGCAGTCCACGAGGGTGGGGGCGCGCCCTAGCCCCCTGGGCGCGTCCCCCTATCTCGTGGACGACTCGGAGACCCCCTGACGTGAGACCTACGCCAAAAATTCCTATAAATATAGAAACCACCAGAAAATAACCTAGATCGAGAGTTCCGCCGCCACAAGCCTCGTGAGCCACCAAAACCAATCGGGACCTGTTAAGACACCTCACGGGAGGGGATCCCTCGCCGGTGGCCATCTTCATCATCCCGGCGCTCTCCATGACGAGGAGGGAGTAGTTCACCCTCGGGGCTGAGGGTATGTACCAGTAGCTATGTGTTTGATCTCTCTCGTGTTCATGATTTGGCACGATCTTGATGTATCGTGAGCTTTGCTATTATAGTTGGATCTTATGATGTTTCTCCCCCTCTACTCTCTTGTAATGAATTGAGTTTTCCTTTTGAAGTTATCTTATCAGATTGAGTCTTTAAGGATTTGAGAACACTTGATGTATGTCTTGCATGTGCTTATCTGTGGTGACAATGGGATATTCATGTGATCTACTTGATGTATGTTTTGGTGATCAACTTGCGGGTTCAGTGACCTTGTGAACTTATGCATAGGGGTTGGCACACGTTTCGTCTTGACTCTCGGTAGAAACTTTGGGGCACTCTTTGAAGTTCTTTGTGTTGGTTGAATAGATGAATCTGAGATTGTGTGATGCATATCGTATAATCATACCCACTGATACTTGTGGTGACACTGGAGTATCTAGGTGACATTAGGTTTTTGGTTGATTTGTTTCTTAAGGTGTTATTCTAGTACGAACTCTAGGATAGATCGAACGGAAAGAATAGCTTCGTGTTATTTTACTACGGACTCTTGAATAGATCGACCAGAAAAGATAACTTTGAGGTGGTTTCATACCCTACAATAATCTCCTCATTTGTTCTGCGCTATTAGTGACTTTGGAGTGACTCTTTGTTGCATTTTGAGGGATATTTATAACTTATATGATCCAGTTATGTTATTATTGTAGAGAAAACTTGCACTAGTGAAAGTATGAACCTTAGGCCTTGTTTCAACGCATTGCAATACTGTTTGTGCTCACTTTTATCAATAGTTACCTTTCTGTTTTTATATTTCAGATTACAAAAACCTATATCTATCATCCATATTGCACTTGTATCACCATCTCTTCGCCGAACTAGTGCACCTATACAATTTACCATTGTATTGGGTGTGTTGGGGACACAAGAGACTCTTTGTTATTTGGTTGCAGGGTTGCTTGAGAGAGATCATGTTCATCCGACGCCTCCCACGGATTGATAAACCTTAGGTCATCCACTTGAGGGAAATTTGCTACTATCCTACAAACCCCTGCAATTGGAGGCCCAACAACGTCTACAAGAAGAAGGTTGCGTAGTAGACATCAAGCTAATTTCTGGCGCCATTGCCGGGGAGATGAGTGCTTGAAGGTATATCTTTAGATCTTGCAATCGAATCTTTTAGTTTCTTGTTTTATCACTAGTTTAGTCTATAAAAGAAAACTACAAAAAAATGGAAATAAGGTTGCCTCATATGCTTCATCTTTTTAATGTATTTCGTGAAACTAAGGATTCCGATAATTGTGCCAAAGTGTTAGAAGAAGAATGCATTAAAATGTTTGGCACTAAATCTTTGAATGAGGAGCATGATTGCAATGTTGTCAGTATGAATTCTTTGAATAACCATGATGCTAATGATATGCAAAGCCACAAGCTTGGGGATGCTATGTTTGACGAAGATGGTATTTTTTGTCCCCCAAGTTTTGATGAGAAAATTTATTATGATGATAGCATGCCTCCTATTTATGATGATTATACTGATGAAAGTGGGTTTGGAAGAGTGTCAACTTTAGGAAGTAATGATCCCATTATTTTGGAGGGTGTTGAATCTTATTGTGATAATTATGAAAGTGGATTTGGAGAGGTCATGACTTTATTTAGTGATGAATCCACTATTTCGGAAGAGGTTCCAATTGATTATGAGAACAAAGTTGCTACCTATGATGATTATAGTGATGACTTGTATGCTATTAAGAATAATGATAACCATGAAACTTGTCATCATGATTTTAGTTTTCAATTGGATTATGCCTCACATGATAATTATTTTGCTGAGTTTGTTCCCACTATTATTCATGAGAAGAAATTTGTTTATGTGGAGAGTAATAAAAATTCTATGCTTGTGCATAATGAGAATAATGCTTTATGTGATGGTTATATTGTTGAATTAATTCATAATGCTACTGAAAATTATTATGAGGGAGGAATATATGCTTGTAGGAATTGCAATAATATCAAGTTTCCTCTCTATGTGCTTAAAGTTTTGAAGTTATGCTTGTTTTGCCTTCCTATGCTAGTCGATTATTGTTCCCATAAGTTGTTTGCTCACAAAATCCCTATGCATAGGAAGTGGGTTAGACTTAAATGTGGTAGTCATATTCTTCATGATGCTCTATTTATGTTTCAATTCTTATCTTTTATGTGAGCATCATTGAAATCATCATGCCTAGCTAGGGGCGTTAAACGTTAGCGCTTGTTGGGAGGCAACCCAATTTTATTTTTGTACTTTGCCTTTTGCTCCTGTTTAGTAATAAATAATTCATCTAGCCTTTGTTTAGATGTGGTTTTATGTTTTAATTAGTGTTTGTGCCAAGTAGAACCTTTGGGAAGACTTGGGTGAAGTCTTTGCGATCTTGCTGTACAAAACAGAAACTTTTGCACTCACGAGATTAGATACCATTTTTTACTGGAGAGTGCTTTTAGGTTGATTCTTTTTGAAGATTATTATAGACAAATTCCTCACGTCCACAAATTTATTTCAGAATTTTTTAATTTCCATAAGTATTTGTTTAATTCAGATTTCTACAGACTGTTCTGTTTTTGACAGATTCTGTTTTCATTGTGTTGTTTGCTTATTTTGATGAATCTATGAGTAGTATCGGAGGGTATGAACCATAGAGAAGTTGGAATACAGTAGATATTACACCAATATGAATTTAGAATGAGTTCACAACAGTACCTAAGTGGTGATTTATTTTCTTATAGTAACGGAGCTTACGAGTTTTCTGTTAAGTTTTGTGTTGTGAAGTTTTCAAGTTTTGGTTAAAGATTCGATGGACTATGGAATAAGGAGTGGAAAGAGCCTAAGCTTGGGGATGCCCAAGGCACCCCAAGGTAAAATTCAAGGACAACCAAGAGCCTAAGCTTGGGGATGCCCCGGATGGCATCCCCTCTTTCTCTTCGTCTATCGGTAATTTTACTTGGAGCTATATTTTTATTCACCACATGATATGTGTTTTGCTTGGAGCGTCATTTTTTTATTTTTATTTTTGCTTGCTGTTTGAACAAAATACCAAGATCTGAAATTCTTAATTGTTAGAGAGTCTTCACATAGTTATATAATTATTAGACTACTCATTGATCTTCACTTATATCTTTCGGAGTAGTTTGTCATTTGCTCTAGTGCTTCACTTATATCCTTTTAGAGCACGGCGGTGGTTTTATTTTGAAGAAATAGATGAACTCTCGTGCTTTACTTATATTATTTTGAGATTCCTAAACAGCATCGTAATTTGCTTTGGTTATGAAACTAGTCGTAATATGATAGGCATCCAAGATGGGTATAATAAAAACTTTCATATAGAGTGCATTGAATACTATGAGAAGTTTGATACTTGATAATTGTTTTGAGATATAAAGATGGTGATATCAGAGTCGTGCTAGTCGAGTAATTTTGAAATTGAGAAATACTTGTGTTGAGGTTTGCAAGTCCCGTAGCATGCATGTATGGTAACCGTTGTGTGGCAAATTTGAAGCATGAGGTGTTCTTTGACTGTCTTCCTTATGAGTGGCGGTCGGGGACGAGCGACGGTCTTTTCCTAACAATCTATCCCCCAAGGAGCCTGCGCGTAGTGCTTGGTTTCGATGACTTGTAGATTTTTGCAATAAGTATGTGAGATCTTTATGACTAATGTTGAGTCCATGGATTATACACACTCTCACCCTTCCATCATTGCTAGCCTCTTCGGTACCGTGCATTGCCCTTTCTCACCTCGAGAGTTGGTGCGAACTTCACCGGTGCATCCAAACCCTGTGATATGATACGCTCTATCACACATAAACCTCCTTATATATTCCTCAAAACAGCCACCATACCTACCTATTATGGCATATCCATAGCCATTCCGACATATATTGCCATTGAACTTTCCACCATTCCGTTTATTATGACACGCTTCATCATTGTCATATCGCCTTGCATGATCATGTAGTTGACATCGTATTTTTGGCAAGGCCACCATGCATAATTTTTCATACATGTCACTCTTGATTCATTGCCCATCCTGGTACACCGCCGGAGGCACTCATATAGAGTCATATTTGTTCTAGTATCGAGTTGTAATCATTGAGTTCTAAATAAATAGAAGTGTGATGATCATCATTATTAGGGCATTGTCCGAAATAAAAAAAAGAAAGGCCAAAAAAAAGGCCAAATAAAAAATAAAAAAGAGAAAGGCCAAATAAAAAAGGGAAAGCCCAAAAAAATAAAAAAAAAGATGGACAATGTTACTATCCTTTTCCACACTTGTGCTTCAAAGTAGCACCATGAACTTCATGATACAGAGTCTCTTGTTTTGTCACTTTCATATACTAGTGGGAATTTTTCATTATAGAACTTGGCTTGTATATTCCAAAAATGGGCTTCCTCAAATGCTCTAGGTCTTCGTGAGCAAGCAAGTTGGATGCACACCCACTTAGTTTCTTTTGTTGAGCTTTCATACATTTATAGCTCTAGTGCATCCGTTGCATGGAAATTCCTACTCCTCGCATTGACATCAATTGATGGGCATCTCCATAGCCCGTTAATTAGCCGCGTAAATGTAAAACTTTCTCCCTTTTTGTCTTCTCCACACAACCTCATCATCATATTCTATTCCACCCATAGTGCTATGTCCATGGCTCGCGCTCATGTATTGCATGAAAGTTGAAAAAGTTTGAGAATACTAAAGTATGAAACAATTGCTTGGCTTGTCATCGGGGTTGTGCATGATGGGAGCATTTTGTATGACGAAAATGAAGCATGGCCAAACTATATGATTTTGTAGGGATGAGCTTTCTTTGGCTATGTTATTTTCAGAGGACATAATTGCTTGGTTAGTATGCTTGAAGTATTATTATTTTTATGTCAATATTAAACTTTTGTCTTGAATCTTATGGATCTGAATATTCTTGCCACAATAAAGAAGATTACATTGATAAATACGTTAGGTAGCATTGCACATCAAAAATTCTGTTTTTATATTTACCTACTCGAGGACGAGCAGGAATTAAGCTTGGGATGCTTGATACGTCTCCAACGTATCTATAATTTTTTATTGTTCCATGCTATTATATTATCTATATAGGATGTTTTATATGCATTTATATGATATTTAATATGATTTTTGTGACTAACCAATAAACCTAGAGCCCAAGCAGTTTACATTTTCCTTATTTTTGAGTTTCTGAGAAAAAGGAATACCAAACGGAGTCCAATTGACGTGCCAATTTTTGATGCTTTTTTATGGACCAAAATAAGCCCCGGGAGTAAAAGAGTTGGTCCAGAAGAGTCCCGGGCCATCCACGAGGGTGGGGGGAGCGCCCTACCCCCCTAGGCGCGTCCCCCATCTCATGGACGACTTGGAGACCCCCCCCCTGACGTGAGACCTACGTTAAAAATTCCTATAAATATAGAAACCTCCAGAAAATAACTTAGATCGGGAGTTCCGCCGCCGCAAGCCTCTGTACCCACCAAAAACCAATCGGGACCTGCTTCGGCACCTGGGAGGGGTCCCTCACCGGTGGCCATCTTCATCATCTCGGCACTCTCCATGACGAGGATGGAGTAGTTCACCCTCGGGGCTGAGGGTATGTACCAGTAGCTATGTGTTTGATCTCTCTCTCTCGTGTTCTTGATTTGGCACGATCTTGATGTATCGCGAGCTTTTCTATTATAGTTCAATCTTACGATGTTTCTCCCCCTCTACTCTCTTGTAACGGATTGAGTTTTCCCTTTGAAGTTATCTTATCGGATTGAGTCTTTAAGGATTTGAGAACACTTGATGTATGTCTTGCATGTGCTTATTTGTGGTGACAATGGGATATTCACGTGATCTACTTGATGTATGTTTTGGTGATCAACTTGCGGGTTCCGTAACATTGTGAACTTATGCATAGGGGTTGGCACACGTTTTCGTCTTGACTCTTTGGTAGAAACTTTGGGGCACTATTTGAAGTACTTTGTGTTGGTTTGAATAGATGAATCTGAGATTGTGTGATGCATATCGTATAATCATACCCACAGATACTTGAGGTGACATTGGAGTATCTAGGTGACATTAGGGTTTTGGTTGATATGTGCCTTAAGGTGTTATTCTAGTACGAACTCTTGAATAGATCGGTCCGAAAGAATAGCTTCGTGTTATTTTACTACGGACTCTTGAATAGATCAATCAGAAAGGATAACTTTGAGGTGGTTTCATACCCTACAATAATCTCTTCGTTTGTTCTCCGTTATTAGTGACTTTGGAGTGACTCTTTGTTGCATGTTGAGGGATAGTTATAACTTATATGATCCAGTTATGTTATTATTGTTGAGAGAACTTGCACTAGTGAAAGTATGAACCCTAGGCCTTGTTTCAATGCATTGCAATACCGTTTGTGCTCACTTTTATCAATAGTTACCTTGCTGTTTTTATATTTTAAGATTGGAAAAACCTATATCTATCATCCATATTGCACTTGTATCACCATCTCTTCGCCGAACTAGTGCACCTATACAATTTACCATTGTATTGGGTGTGTTTGGGACACAAGAGACTCTTTGTTATTTGGTTGCAGGGTTGCTTGAGAGAGACCATCTTCATCCCTCGCCTCTACGGATTGATAAACCTTAGGTCATCCACTTGAGGGAAATTTTCTACTGTCCTACAAACCTCTGCACTTGGAGGCCCAACAACGTCTACAAGAAGAAGGTTGCGTAGTAGACATCACACGCCTCCCGTACTCAAATAGCTGCCCTGCATGGGGCCTCCTAGCTAATAAAAAATGGACACGTGGCGGCACGTAAATGGTAAATAGAACGCCCACGGTTTCAATAATACTTGTGTTTCCGATTGTAACGTGAAAGCACTTGTTCCAAAATGACTTTGTTTATTGTCAATGTGTGCACCTTCGCAAATCGGACATCAAAATTACCATAGCATGTTGGTGCCATGTCATGACACCAAGCAAAGTTTCATGATTTTCATGCGTGTTTTGGATTCTGAGAATTAAAAACCAAGTTTCTCAATGTTTCCAGCCGAGCCACGATGCCCAGAAGTTTGAATTTCATTCCCATTTCTTGCATGGGACCTAGAAATTTACCCGAGGACACACATTTGATTTTTCAACCAGCTTTGGTGCACTGGAGCATGTGCTTGTATTTCAAATTTGAATTATGCACACAAAGGTGACACGTCCCCTCTCAGAACCAACAGCCTTCTTGAGAGAAGCTCCGGTTTGCAAGAAACTTATACCAAAACTTGTTCCTATTCTGCCATTTTTTTACCACAGCATAGTAGTACCATGACATGATACCATGCCAAGTTTCATGGTTTTCAGGCGTGTTTTGGATTTACAAGAATTTTAAAACCATGTTTCTCAATGTTCTTGGTCGAGCCACGATGTCCAGATGTTTGAATTTCATTCCCATTTCTTGCATGGGACCTAGAAATTCACCCGAGGACACACATGTGATTTTTCAACCAACTTTGGTGCATGGGAGCATGTGATTGTAGTTCAAATTGGAATTATGCACACTAAATGACAAGAAACTCAATTAATGTATAAAAAGGCCAAACGAACCCGGAATAATTCCAAAATTTAACAGGGCACTCATGTAGCTCTATGTTGCCTCTATAAAGAAACTCAAGGGGGGCAGCGTATATTGTTTCGCACTCAAAGGTGACACGTTCCCTCTCAGAACCACGAGCCTTCTTGAGAGAAGCTCCGGTTTGCAACAAGCTTATACCAAAACTTGTTCCTATTCTGCCAATTTTTCTACCACAGCATGGTAGTAACATGACATGACACCATGCCAAGTTTCATGATTTTCAGGCGTGTTTTGGATTTACAAGAATTTTAAAACCAAGTTTCTCAATGTTCTCGGCCGATCCATGATGCCCATATGTTTGAATATCATTCCCATTTCTTGCATGGGACCTAGAAATTCACCCGAGGACACACTTGTCATTTTTCAACCAACTTTGGTGCACGGGAGCATGTGCTTGTAGTTCAAATTTGAATTATGCACATTAAATGACCAGAAACTCAATTAATGTATAAAAAGGGCCAAACGAACCCGGAATAATTCCAAAAATTAACAGGGCACTCATGTAGTTCTATGTTGCCTCTGTAAAGAAACTCAAAGGGGGCAGCGTATATTGTTTCACACTCAAAGGTGACACGTTCCCTCTTAGAACCACGAGCCTTCTTGAGAGAAGCTACGGTTTGCAAGAAGCTTATACCAAAATTTGTTC
Organism: Aegilops bicornis; assembly: GCA_021605145.1. NCBI lineage: Eukaryota > Viridiplantae > Streptophyta > Magnoliopsida > Poales > Poaceae > Aegilops > Aegilops bicornis. The sequence continues at coordinate 676,957,757 of CM038675.1, forward strand.
CTATTCGGCCAATTTTTTTTACCACGGCATGGTAGTACCATGACATGACACCATGCCAAGTTCCATGATTTTCGGGCATGTTTTGGATTTACAAGAATTTTAAAACCAATTTTCTCAATGATCTCGGTCGAGCCACGATGCCCGGATGTTTGAATTTCATTCCCATTTCTTGCATGGGATCTAGAAATTCTCCCGAGGACACACATGTGATTTTTCAACCAACTTCGGTGCACGGGAGCATGTGCTTGTAGTTCAAATTTAAATTATGCACATTAAATGACCAGAAACTCAATTAATGAATAAAGAAGGCCAACGAACCCAGAATAATTCCAAAATTTAGCAGGGCACTCATGTAGTTCTATGTTGCCTCTGTAAAGAAACTCAAGGGGGGCAGCGTATATCGTTTCGCACTCAAAGGTGACACGTTCCCTCTCAGAACCACGAGCCTTCTTGAGAGAAGCTCCGGTTTGCAAGAAGCTTATACCAAAACTTGTTCCAAATCGGCCCAAATTTTTACCACAGCATGTTAGTGTCATGACATGACACCATGCCAAGTTTCATGATTTCCAGGCGAGTTTTGGATTTACATGAATTTAAAAACCAAGTTTCTCGATGTTCTCTGCCGAGTCATGACGTCCAGATGTTTGAATTTCATTCCCATTTCTTGCATGGAACCTAGAAATTCACCCAAGGACACACATGTGATTTTTCAACCAACTTTGGTGCACCGGAGCATGTGCTTGCAGTTCAAATTTGGATTATGCACATTAAATGTCCAGAAACTCAATTAATGTATAAAAAAGGCCGAACGAACTCGGAATAATTCCAAAATTTAACAAGGCATTCATATAGTTCTATGTTGCCTCTGTAAAGAAAATCAGGGGGAGGTAGCGTATATCGTTTCGCACACAAAGGTGACACGTTCCCTCTCGGAACAACAAGGCTTGTTGAGAGAATCTCCGGTTTTGCAAGAAGCTTATACCAAAACTTGTCCCAATTCAGCCAAAAATTATATACACTAGTCGTCAACCCGTGCATGCGCACGGTCTAGTGATTTTGAATACATGAATTTTGAAATAATCGAAGATCTTTCTGTTTTAATATAGCAGGAGTTCGAAATATATTAGAACTTGGAATGCAACTTTTGAATATCTCCCAACTAATAATTATGCACCATGGAAATGTGATTTACACTATCAGACAATTAAATTGGAGAGTGGAAATAAACTATGGAGTTTTCAAGAAACATTTAGAAGGAACCACATGCTCAATAGAAAAGAATGAGTATCACATTTTAGAGTTCATTGTATTAAAACTTAGTTAGTTTTATTGTACATAACATATTCCTTAAGAAGAAAACATGGAATCATGTATGGTTTTTATAGATCAGGAATGTAGTGGTCTATCTTCAACTCGAAGGATGCGGATCAATAAAATCCTTAGCGGGCCCTTGGACCTTTGTTACGATTATGTTCAAAAATTATTCCAATATAAAAATTATTATTGCATCAAAAAAATTAGTACAAAGTTTCCTTTTTCTAGAGAAAGGTGCTCTCTTTCCTCAGCCTAAATTCAGAATGAAATAATGTGAATGAAATATCTCTAAGTGTAACCCCATCAAAATCCTTTTGCAATCAAAATGTGGTTCCTTAAGTTTTGATTTTAAGTTAGCATGCATGATTGACCAATCTCACTCACTGCATGCTCTGGACGTCACACATAGCTTGCTACACCTGCAAGAAATATCCTTGCAATATTAATGCACTTAAAAGCCTTATTAGCACATAATTAGAAAATTACAGAAATTCACAACAGAACAACTAATGCGAGAATCATATGCTGCCATAACCTGATTTCTTTTCTTGCTTGCGAAGTTCTGATATGAGGATATTGATGTCTACCAAGCAACCTTCTTCTTGTAGACTTGTTGGGCCTCCAAGTGGAGAGGTTTGTAGGACAGTAGCAAATTTCCCTCAAGTGGATGACCTAAGGTTTATCAATCCGTGGAAGGCGTAGGATGAAGATGGTCTCTCTCAAGCAACCCTGCAACCAAATAACAAAGAGTCTCTTGTGTCCCCAACACACCCAATACAATGGTAAATTGTATAGGTGCACTAGTTCGGTGAAGAGATGGTGATACAAGTGCAATATGGATGGTAGATATAGGTTTTTGTAATCTGAAAATATAAAAACAGCAAGGTAACAAGTGGTAGAAGTGAGCGTAAACGGTATTGCAATGCTAGGAAACAAGGCCTAGGGTTCATACTTTCACTAGTGCAAGTTCTCTCAACAATAATAATATACTTGAATCATATAACTATCCCTCAACATGCAACAAAGAGTCACTCCAAAGTCACTAATAGCGGAGAACAAACGAAGAGATTTTTGTAGGGTACGAAACTACCTCAAAGTTATTCTTTCCAATCAATCCGTTGGGCTATTCCTATAAGTGTCACAAACAGCCCTAGAGTTCGTACTAGAATAACACCTTAAGACACAAATCAACCAAAACCCTAATGTCACCTAGATACTCCAATGTCACCTCAAGTATCCGTGGGTATGATTATACAATATGCATCACACAATCTCAGATTCATCTATTCAACCAACACATAGAACCTCAAAGAGTGCGCCAAGGTTTCTACCGGAGAATCACGACGAAAACGTGTGCCAACCCCTATGCATAAGTTCATGGGCGGAACCCGCAAGTTGATTACCAAAACATACATCAAGTGGATCATGTGATATCCCATTGTCACCACAGATACGCACGGCAAGACATACATCAAGTGTTCTCAAATCTTTAAAGACTCAATCCGATAAGATAACCTCAAAGGGAAAACTCAATCCATTACAAGAGAGTAGAGGGGGAGAAGCAACATAAGATCCAACTATAATAGCAAAGCTCGCGATACATCAAGATCGTGCCAAATCAAGAACACGAGAGAGAGAGAGAGATCAAACACATAGCTACTAGTACATACCCTCAGCCCCGAGGGTGAACTACCTCCTCCTAGTCGGGATGATGAAGATGGCCACCGGTGAGGTTCCCCCCCCTCGGTGAGGTCTTAGGAATAGGGTCCCGATTGGTTTTTGGTGGCTACAGAGGCTTTCGGCGGAGGAACTCCTGATCTATTCTGTTCCCTGAAGGTTTTGGGGTAAATGGATATATATAGGCGGAAGAAATACGTCAGGGGAGCCACGAGGGGCCCATGAGGGTGGAGGGCGCTCCCAGGGGGGTGGGCGCACCCCCCTGCCTCGTGCCTTCCTCGTTGCTTTCTGGACGTGGACTCCAAGTCTCCCGGGTTGCTTTCCTTCCAAAAATAACTTCTCCATAAGGTTTCATTCCGTTTTGACTCCGTTTGATATTCCTTTTCTTGAAACATCAAACAAGGGAAAAAACAGAAGGCCACTGGGCTCTGGGTCAATAGGTTAGTCCCAAAAATAATATAAAAGTGCATAGTAAAGCCCATAAAAATCCAAGATGGATAATATAATAGCATGAATACTTCATAAATTATAGATACGTTGGAGACGTATCAGATATTGTATCAATGTGGTAGATTTGGCATTATTGCAATACATATACAAACTTCAAAAAAAAGTACCTTGTGAGATACTGATGTGCAACAACAATGAATATCGTGCTCTCGAGCAATATATCTATCTTGAACATCAGATGCTTGCAATTATCAAGGTCATCAAATCCTGAGTAGCGATTTATATTTAAATTCCATAATATTATTTTTCAGGTAAGTTATGATCAACAATTATCTTGCAAACTGTTCACTAAGCACTCTTTAATACCAGGGATAATATAGAAGCATATAAAGAAGGCAGTATAGCTGGACAACCATATTCAGAATGTTGTGAATCTTCCATCATGCATAACAAAGCTCAAATTTTAGGAGTCCACTGTTTGGTCGAAACTTCTATATAGAGCAAGTTTTGTAGTATGAACCAAAATAACTCAACAGAAAGCAAAATAAACATTACATACCTGCTAGTTTGTCTACTCTTCGATTGATGAGGTGACCTATTTTTCAATCTGTAAGCTTGTGCTAATGAAGTTCAAGTTATCCATGACACATTTAGAGGAACCAATAGAATAGAATAAATGGAGTACGTGAACCTATAGGCAAAATGTATAGCCAAAACACAAAATACAATGATTCTTATATTAGATGGAAAAACATATTACTCGTAGCTTATAAAAGGAGCTTATAGTGAATACACAAATATTTTGTATAAAACTTCTGTCTATTTAAGTGTATATAGAAACTTCTCAGAAGAAAAATCCAAGCTCTCAAAAAAGTGTTTTTTTGGCATTTATTGGGACAACAGCTTTCCAGAACAAAAGAACAGGCGTCAATATTTAATACTCCCTTTGTAAAGAAATATAAGAGCGTTTAGATCACTATTTTAGTAATCTAAACACGCTTATATTTGTTTACGGAGGGAGTAGTGAGCAATAGTAGGTCAAACATGTTACCTTCTCTGCTACTTTAACCAATATGATGTGGTCTAGAACAGACAATAGCAACTTTTGAAGGTCTATGAGATCATATAACCACCTATATATGCTTAGATAATCTAGTTTGCAACTAACATATGGTTTCCTCAAAATAACCCTGAGCCGGAGACCATATGGATGGTTTCTCACACACCTTTGGACCTTGAAGCTTTTAGCCCGGCGTAGAACCTGTAAACAATCAATGTAAGAAGGCTGAAACTTGCTCTGAACAACATCAAGGTAAGCACTGTGAATCAGCAACTAAACTTCAAAAGCTTTTACTACAATAGTTTCTTTACTTGAGAAACAATGCACCAACTGCTGATTTAAATGCAGCAGGGACGAAAGCAACAGTAACAGTTAGCACTTGCTGCATAATATGGGGAGAAATAAGACGACATGAAGATAACAAAACTTGACATTTTCTATTTTCCATACAGAGCTACTTTTTAACACTGTCGAGGAGGTGAATAGATTGTCGTTCAGCTTTACCATGAGGTTAACTTGAGCATTTTTCCGATCTCCCGTAATGCTTAAAATAGATGCTGCTAAGGTGCCATGTTTTTTACCTTGTGTATGCATATTTATTCCATGTCGCAAATAAGAATATATAAAACAAAATTGCAGACAACACTATAAAGAAAAAATCACCAGAACAGAGTATGGTTTGTGCTTCTATGATGCATGTGTCCTATTGGATAATTAGGTAAGCATAAAACTGAAAGTATAGATCCAACTACAAACTTGTAGTATTTCCTATAAGATTGAAGAAGCAGAGAGATGTAGACCGAAAAACGCTACAAAACGACTAATTCACTTTCCAAAAAAATAAGAAGAGGTGCTTGAGTTCACTGTGCAGAAGCCAAAAGTATGGCCACATCCTTGTTGAACTGGATCCCATAACTGTATTGTATGGCACCCACAAAACTTAACCATCCTATTAATACGTATCTAGATAGGTCTGAAACAAAACACTTATCATCTAAATCCTGCAAAATGAAACCCTAAGGTTTTACTTGTTCTTTGAGACCATGTCTCACAACATAATAATCACTAAAAATACAAATCTATTGCATCCTTGCTAGCTCCTTAATTACCTGTACTGCAATCAGTCTACCATAGTCGTTTGACTCTGCAGCTTCCCCAACAATGGGATCTATTCGATCTGATTCAGGTAGCATGGGTGGATGCATGAGATAATTGCTGCTGCTCATCTGGCTTAGGCCCGTGGATTGCTGACTGCCACTACTCTCTTGCTGCTACTCAACACCAGGTGACATCATCGTCAGCCAGACCAGGCGCCGCAGAAAGATTAGACATCCTAACATCCTTGTTGTAATTATTAATTAGCATGACATGTCTAGTGAACTACTTGCGTTATCAACCCCCCTCTTCTACATCTCCTCAAATTCTTCTGTAAAAGTTATAGAGGCACTTACCTTCCTCCAAGAGAGAATCCTCACGTAGATTTAATTGGTACGATCTCCCAGGAGGATCTGTTGTTGTTCATGATATTAGTAGGAGGAGGAAATCAAGAGAACGCCTAGAGGAATCCATTTTTGTTCTTCCTTTAAGGGTCGTGGCGCCATAAGACTGTCGTACTTCCTCCAATCTGTGGCCTGCGGCCTCAGCAACTATGGTGGTTGTTCAATCCAACTCAAACTCTTATTGATGCACCTCCTTCTCCACAGCATCGTCCATCGTGGGTTGCAGTTTGACCTGGCATGGAAGCTTGAAAGGATCTCCATCTTCGCCAGACCAATGAAGATGGATTGCACCCAATCCTTCTCGGGGCAGAGTTTAGAACCAATGGAATTGGGAAGAGGTTGGCTGGATCGTTTATCTAGATTCATTTTTGCGTGAAGGCTGGTTTTCATATCTACAACCGTGGAAGCCTTGTGGGCCCTATGATTAAAGGCTAGTTTTCATCTCTACAACCGTGGCAGGATTGTGGGCCCTATGATTAATCTTGTTAGTCAAGGATTATATGAGTTAATCCACACCGTAAAAATTTGGTCCCACCGGATGAACGGTTAGTATTTTCTAATTAACGTGGTAATTTTCTGGGAGTCTGTAATTAGTATAGGTATAGATATAGATATGAAAACAGGGTTTAGATTATCCCGAACATCTCGCTACCTAGACCAATGTACTCTGATTTGAATTCAACATAAAATGGATACAAATATTTGAATTGGAGATCGTATGTTACATGTAGTTCATAGTGAAATACGATTACTGCTATATGCATGTTTTTTGTTATCAAGATAATATTTAAATGATTGTATAACTTGACAACAATCGTATTCAAATAAGGAAAATTGATAAAAATTTAGTCCATATGGTAGACAACAATATATATGTTCATAGGTGGAGTAAAATGTTCATATATGATGGAAGATCAAAATTTGGACTACATCCATTATAAACCGCAAGGTCACCTAACGATATATTAGAATTCAACATAACGTGGATTCAAAAATTGAAATTCGAGATCCTGGCATTTGTAATCATATAAAAAGCGACATGACACTTTAGGGAAGTGCGAATCGATTTGTGACTGTACAGGGTAATCTTGTTCTCCCGATTTTTGTTTACATTTTTCTTGTAGTTTTTTCAATGACATTTATAACAATATAGTAAAAGGGGACATGACTCTCTTGTGTCTTGTATGAATTTTTTTTGTACACGTTAAGTTTGTTCTGTCGAACAAGGAATCCGCGCCTTGTTATCCCGAAATTTTCAAGCTCGAGTATCTTTTGTCTCATCTTCTTTGAAAGTCCCACCTCTTCAACCCGCGCCACGCATGTTATCCGAAATTTTGACGCGCGCGAGAACTCCCTCCTCATCCGAAATCGGTCCCGCAGCCCAGACACGCAAAATCCCCCTTCTACCCCTCAGCCGGAAATGTCGGCTCGACGTCGCGGTGTCAAAACCGGTGGGGGTATGCTGGTAACTTACCTTACATTTCGGACAAGCGCGTCCTGAAGCCATGGCTCCCCCTACCTTCCCCTTCGCCCCCCCCCCCCCATTCATACACCGAGGCCGTCAAAACCCACGAAACCCCATGCTCCTCGGTCGGCCTCCCAACCGCCGCGCAGCCGAAGACTCTTCCCTGACGACGTTGTCTACCGCAACAGCTCGTCGTCCCTCATCCATCGCACCAGATGAGGATCCGTCGTCGATCTCGTCGTCCCGCCGGATCAGCCGCCCCGTCCTCCACCTCCAAGGAGCTGCCCCGATGTTCACCTCGTCTTTTGCGCCACCTCCATCCCCACAGTGTCGTCTTGACCTGCCCCACCGGAACCGCGACACCCTCACCAATTCCTCCGATGAAGCCGAGGCCAACTCGGAGCCACCAAGGAGGTTCTACACTCACCGCTGCATTTTATCTTTTATTCGATCTCACGGGGCTGTCGGTGCTTGATACCGAGCAACCATGGCAGGTCTCCATCGACGGTGCCATCACCGGCCACTTCATCCACGTCGTCTCTCCCCCATGTCGTTGCTTCCTCGGTGGCGACTTCCACACCGCCACTAGCTGCAGCTGCTCCGGCTCTCGCTTGCGCTGCGGCTCTGTTCTTGTTGTCGGTCGCGCTGCTGCACTGCTATTGCTTTCGTTTGTGCTGCTGCTCTGCTCTGCTATTGTTGTCGGTCGCGCTGCTGCTCCGCTCTTCCTCTCGTTCATGCTGCTGCTCTGCTCTTGCTCTCGCTTCGTCTTTCTTCTTTGCCACGACCTCCGGCAGCTTCTGAGGAGTTGCGCTTTAGCACTCGCTCGCGATTCTGCTGCACGACTTGCTCTCTGCTAGTGCGTTCCCTGCTCGAGCGTCTGCTGATTTAGATCACTGCTTCTCTGCTACTAGTGCTCGAACGCCCTAAACATCTATTGCAATGCTCTTCTACTAGTTCAATCAGTTTCGATAGTAAAATTCAGTCTTGATCAGAAGTTCGATTTCTTGATTGAGTTACGAATAAAGATTTCTGACATCTTTTCGGAGCGTGCACGTGGCACTGATGCGTTTTACATCTAGCACTTCTTGGTGATGTATTTTACATCATCTATTGCAGATGATATTAGAGTCCCACTTCAGATTAACGTTGTCTGTCTTGTCCTGCATCAACCTCGCCACAGTACACCTCACTGAAGCTGCACCAACGACGGAACCGTCCATCACAGTAGAGCAGTACCCTCGGCGTTGTTTCCAGAGGCCTCAGATCTTATTCCCTGCCTCCGACAGTCACACCAGCATCACCATCCTCCACGTCCAACCCAATGATGCTGAGGTCGACAAGGCTATGCCACAAAGGTTGTACACTCGTTGCATCACTTTGTTACTCTCCATTCATGTCGATCCCTCAGGGATCCTTTGCTATGGAACTACTATGGTACTACTATTCGTGCATTTGGTTAGGAGTGGAGCAAAGCAAAACTGGAGGATCTTTTTCCTTTTGTGTCTCTTTCAAAGGAAATGGTAGGAATTTTAATATCCAGTTGGACGTCCTTTTCAAATTAATATGCATGAAGAACATGACTAATTGCATTACTAGCATAATAAGATATTTTTTTCATTTGCACGTGGTTTGACTTTAATTTGACCATGTTTCTCCATTCCTGTGTTCTTCCAATTCATGTGAACCAAACACCGAGGTTCACAGAAATCCTATGTTTCCAAATGCACTGTTTTGCACGTGCATTCCTATCCTATTCCTGTGTTTTTCATGTCCCTGCGTTTATAGAATCCTCGAATTCTAAGGAGCCCTTACAGATTTACTTCATTTTCAGATAGGCGTCAAAGAAAACTCTGTGTGTTATGTCCTGCTCCTGTCGTGTCGTCTTCCACCCCACCTGAGGTGCACCATCGACAGAAGCGTTCACTAAAGCAGAGATTCCCCCTGCAAACTTTCTTTCACCGCCTCAGATGATCTTCCCCGTTGCCGGCAGCCATGCCAACTTCATTACCATCATCGACAGAAGCATTCACTAAAGCAGAGATTCTCCCTGCAAACTTTCTTTCACCGCCTCAGATGATCTTCCCCGTTGCCGGCAGCCATGCCAACTTCATAACCTCATCGATCGAAAGCGAGATGAACACGAGGACTACAGTTTCGTAAGAGAGGTCGCGATCTTCGTGTTTGCTTACGTTATACATCGGTTATTATTACCTGCTACTTTATTGTTCAAACTTTAGTTTTAAAATGCCCGTGGGTCTCATATCGAGGCAGCAACGAATAGTATCTGTCTACTATCTGGTTCATCTGGGGTTTGCTGTGTGGTTCATGTTGGGTGGGCAACAAACAATAGATGATCCATTGTCTATCTTTTTAAACTGAAGCTATAATCTACCTGCTATCATTAGTTTTGGATCTATCCACTCGTTTGCTACCATTAGTCTTGATTTCTGTGTGCACCCCTTAGGCGTTACAAAATCTAACTAATTTTTTTATTATGCATGTCATTTGTTATACACAATCGTACTGAACATGTAGAGAAAAAGAGAAGACCGTTGTGTGGGAATATAATGTCAATGCAGACGCCGCTCCATGGTGGGCGAAGTGCCCCTCCCCCCTCCAGCCATTCTAGATTGTATTCCAGAGGAAGATAACTGTTCAGATGGGGATTCAGAGGGAGCCGACCACTCCTATTTACCACCTGAGGTGTTTGCTCTAACACAGCATCTTGATGTTGGTCATATCATGCATATGGCGCCTCGCATTGCTTACATTATACATCTTATATGTCATCGACTTAGTTTAGATTTGCTTTGTGTGAATGCCACCTGTTTGGTTTCTATATCATACTCCCACCGTTCCTAAATATTTGTCTTTTTAGATATTTCAACAAGTGACTACATACGGAGCAAAATGAGTGAATCTACACTCTAAAATATGTCTATATACATCCATATGTGGTAGTCCATTTGAAATATCTGAAAAGACAAATATTTAGGAACGGAGGGAGTATATGGGAATTATGCAATGCCATCTTCTTTAGCCAGGCATCATATACGTGAATCATGCAATGCCATCCTGTTTAGCTAGTCATCGTATATGTGAATTGTATCATGCCATACTTTTTTACATAATGTATTTCATTTGTCAACAATGTTCATACATTCATCTACTCTTCCTGTGCATCAGCCATTTGAGTCGGTCATGGGAAAATCTGGAGCGAAAACAAGGTCTTCTGAGCAGTCAGTGCTACCTGTCGATGCAGATTTCTTGCTGGTTAAAGATAGCACCTCAGAAGAGGATTCAAAGACAGATGACCAGTCGTATTCCTCCCCCCCCCCCAAGGTGCATGCTCTAACTTGGCAAGGTTATATTGCTCATATCATGCATATGGTGTCTTGCATTGCCATGCCATCTGCTTAGATTAGACATGCTTTGTGTGAATGCCTCACGTTTGCTTTCTATATCAGATATGTGAATTATGCAATGCCATGTTTTTCAGCCAGTTATCATATATGTGAATTATGCACCGCCATGTAGCCGAGCATCATATATGTGAATTATCTCATGCCATCTTTTTTTCATTACGTATTCCATTTGTTGACAATCATGTATATTGAACTACTCTTCATGTGTATCAGCCATTTGAGCCGGTTATGGAAAAATCGGGAGTGAAAACAAGGTCTTGAGCGAGCAATGGTACTGTTGAAGCATATATCTCGATGGTTACAGGGAGCTCCTCAGAGGAGGATTCAGAGACGGATGACCAGTCCTATATCCCACCTGAGGTGTATGCTCTAAGTTGCAATGTTTATATTTCTCATATCATGCATATGGTGTCTTGCATTACTTAGTTTAGACATCATATGCACAATATTGAATTCCATCTGCTTAGTTTAGAGATCATACATGCGAGTGCACCGCTTAGTATATGAATCAATTATGTCAATTATATCATGCCATCCTGTATACTTAGACAACATCTATGTGAATTATTTCATCCCAACCTATTTTGGAAAGACATCATATAGTTTTGTCATGTCATCCTGTTTAGATACTCATCATATGTTGAATTATGCCAATTATATATGTTGTTAAGTTATCCATGATATATCTGAAACCGTGTCATGCTATCCTGTTTAGTTAGGCATCATATATGTGAAATTGTGTCATGCTGTCATGTTTGGTTAGACAACATATATGTGAATTACCACATCTATCTATCATACAATGTCTGTACGTTCGATTTCTTTTCTTGTTTATCAGCCATTTGAATTGGAGGGGGTGATGGTAGTATCTAAGGGAGCAAAAACCCGTTCTTCACAAAAGACAGTGCTACCCGTCGATGCAGATAGAACCATGGTTGTCTTGGCCACAAACTAGCCCCACCACACACAATCGAGACTCTTCCAGTTGCACACTTACCTTTGTTGGGCGGAGAACCAACTACAACCCATCTAACCCCAACCCCTGTGATAGTAACCCACTTCTAGTTGACAAAGCACCATGTCCACCACAGAGTACCTCCACACGAGCAGTTTGTAAAGAAACTGCAGTGCCCAAAGCATGAAGACTACCACAGCGAACCCAAACTCCACGTTTAAAGTAGAAGAGCAACTGTTCTCAGGTCAGATTCCATAGCTATGGTCCATACTCCTTTGCTGTTGCATCACTGTATTTACTCATACCAACTACTTTCGAATTTGAAGGATCAAATTGAAACTCCATTGGTGCAACAGGTATGTTTTAAACCTATTTCTTTAACTGGATTGTTGTTCTAACTTCTTGCTCCATGTTGATTTCAGTTTCAGTTGTATAAATAGTTATGTTCTCATGTGATGCACATTACAAGTGTTGCCAATCTTTGTGTAGTTTCTCACACTTATATTACATCTATCTTTGATGTGTCTTAAAGATATATGAGTTGAACTGTCTCTCTATCTTGATTTGGCAACATAAACTAGAATGATATGGACAATACAGTCACCATAGTATATAGATATATGTTTGTTTCATGCTGTTATCCTGTCCACCTTACTACTGAACCGGTTTACCAAAATGAGTTTGGTATACTACATGCTAAACTTGTGATGTGTCTTCTTGTTTCTCTTGTAGTATGCGAACAGAATATTCGAGAAGAGCACCCCACTATGCAATGGTAGAAAAAGTAATGCAGATAAGGTTCAAGATAGTGAGACAACCATGTTGGTCTCCAAGAAAGGTGATAAAAACGATCTTGTAGACAGTGAGAAAACCCCACAGTCCCGCGTTGACGTAGTGTTCGAGTTACTGGTCAATACCGTTGGCACAAGCTCTTCGACCTCGCTGCCTGAATCACTTCGGCTTCTTCGGTCTCAACTACAAGCTGAAAGGCATCAGTCAGTTGTGCTGCGGCAAGAAGCCGAAGGATTGAGGAAGTCCCTGCGGAATTCAGATGCATACTTTCTTATGCAACAGCAAGCGCTGGAGGATTTAAGCGCCAAACAAGAGAAAGTTAATAAGCTTGCTAAGCATCTTGCCAGCATTATGGGTACCTAGGAGATTGTTTCTCGAGATCTTCTGAAGTGGTTTCAGTTCTGGACTTGTTTTGCTGCGGCGTTTATTTGCACTGGTCGCCAACTTTGACGACCAGTGTATGTGATATGTTGCTTTATTCCCTATATTTGCACTGGTAGCGAACTTTGATGCCCAGTGGATGTAATATGTGTAATAAGCGTGATAGCCCAGTGTAAGTTGCTTGCTTATTTATTTCCTTGTTGTCTTGTTTATTTGTTTGCTTGTAGTCAGTGCAGTTCTTTTTCCGCGGTTTGCTAGTGGCCGCAATAACCTATTTTTTAGAACTAGGCCACAATAACCACGGGCTACATATTTACTGTAGTTACCATGGGCCTCCTACGGGCTGTAGAAACAATAGGCCTTCTAAGGGCCATAGAAACAATGGGCCTTCTACAGGCCGTAGCATCAATGGGCCTTCAACAGGCCGTATGATCGATCGGCCAAACATGGGCCAACAACGGATTGCATTATGGGCCTTGAACGGGCTATAGTTGGAAACGTCCGTTCATGGGCCGACCATAACGGGTCGCCGTTAATCGACCGTATTTGATGACGCTATGAAAACGGCCTAACGGATTAACGGGCCACAAACGGGCCGACCGTAACCACGGTTTGAATTTGGCCCACAATCAGAAAAGGCCAGTAACAGGCCGTAAGTAACCGAATGCTGGAAATGAGCCCAAGAATAAATGGGCCCTGAGAAAGGCGAAAGATAACATGGGCTTGAAAGGGCCCAATGGACTAATAGGCCGTTAATGGGTATAAAGCGATATATTGTTTATTACGGGCCAGTTTCACCACGGGCCTTTAATGGGCCAAGAGTTACAAAGTGCCTCATATGGGCCGAAAGACGTCATGGGCCATACATGGCTCAGAAGTTACAATGGGTTGGAATCATATTGGACGGCCCAGATGAAGCTACTGGGCTTAATTCCGATAGGCCGTAACGGGCCGTGAGTTAGCGGGCCGTAAATGGGCTATATATGAACATGCCGTTAACGGGCTTTCCGTGGGCCGGCTCGTTACCTTTTAACCAAGACAAACGGGCCGACCTTTTCACCGGAATGGGCCTCTATTGGGCCGTGCCACATGTCGACGTATCATAGGCGCCTCTTGTCCAACGAATGGATGACATCTATCCCAACGGTGAGCCAACACGTGTTTCCTCCGGCCAATGAGAATTTTACACGTGGAAAATCCTCATTGGTCCGGGCTATTAGCGGGTTATCGGATCCAAAACCAGACCCGATAGCTTAACGACGACCCGTTACGGTGGATGCCACGTGTCGGTCACCCTTGACGAAAGCACTTCCATGACGCGGCATTTATCGTCATGGAAGGGACACTCCGTGATGATAATTTTGGTAATGTCATGGAACACTTCTCTGACGGCACAAGTATGACTATCTTGATTACGTCGCCAAAATGCGTCATGGATGTACATGCATGATGTAAAACGTGACCTCTTGTGACAAACACGTATCATCACGGAAGTGTATATTTTTGTAGTTGACGAATGCCGTGGAGAACTTCCGGTAGCACCTTTCAAAAGGTGATAGCCGCTTTGTGTATGTTGGCATACGGTATTCTGGCTGATCTAGTTGATGACCACTTGGCCATGGGTGAATGTCAAGTCATCATGTGTGTCAAGCGCTTCGAAGTCGGAATTGTCCAAGTGTTTGGTCCGAAGTATTTGAGATCTCCCAATGCTGAAGATGCCGCAAGGCTTTTGGAGATGAACAAAGCTCGCGGGTTTCCAGGTATGCTTGGCTCAATAGATTGCATGCATTGGAGTAGGAAGAACTATCCTAAGGCATGGCATGGACAATTCCACGACCAGAAAAAGGGTTCCACTATAATCCTTGAAGCGGTGGCCGATCAAGAGACTTGGATTTGGCATGATTTTTTGGAATGCTTGGATCTTTGATATCAACATTGTTAACGGTCACCACTCATGAATAAGATTGCAAATGGTGCACTGCCACCGGTGCAGTTTGTAGCAAATGGCCATACATACAACTATGACTACTATCTTGTGGATGGCATCTACCCAAAGTGGCAAAATTTGTGAAGCCATTGAAAAAACCAGAAGGTAAAAAAATCTAGATTTTCACAATGCTCAGGCGGCGTCTAGGAAAGATGTGGAGAGATATTTTCGGATTTTGCAAGCCCAATTTGCTATTGTGAGAGGATCGGCTAGATTTTTGGATCAAAAGATTCTTTGGTACATCATGCACGCTTGTGTGATCATGCATAATATGATCATGAAGAGTGAGCGTGGCCAAGATTTAGACTACTCTCAGTATGAGCTCTTGGGACATCCCGTGCGAGTGCGGCGGAGGGCTGCGGGGGTGGCCCAATTTGTTGCCTCCTATCATGCCATTCGACGTGTCGAAACGCATGATGATCTCCAGAAGGATCTAATCGAGGAGTGGTGGGCATGCAATGGCCGACAAAATGCATGATGATTTGTATGTTTGATGTTGTATTATTGAACTATTCGTTGTATTGGAAGGTAAACTATTTGTTTGAGTTGTAATAAAATTGAACTATTTATTGTTGACTTATTTGTTATGTGTTTGGTCTTCTTGGCTTTGTTTGGAGTGTCATTCTTTGGGCATCTTGCGCCAGTTTTTTGAGGGCTTGCTAGAGCTTTCATGTATCTATATTTTGCAATGGCCGTGGAGCCGGCCTTCAGTGGCGCATAAAACTGACTATTTTGACGTTGTAAAGCTTTTTTTTGCGTGTTGCACGTTGCGCGCCTATTGGAAATGCTCTAAAAAACCATCAAAAAGTTCCACAGGTCTTTCTTGTGGGCGGCGGAAGAATCATGCTCCGGTTCAAAGTGTCTTTTTTTGCGGTTGATTCAAAGTATCTCATTGCATGGAAAAATGTTTGCAAACCAAAGAACATTGATAGTCTTGGCATAAAAAATGTAGGTGTACAAAACTATTGCCTCTTAAGGGCATCTTCAACGCTGGCCCGCAAATTAGCTCCCTCATCATTGCAGAGGCAGAGCAGGACCCGATCTTGCCAACATGGATGTGGAAGCCGGCGATCCAATGTTGCCTGTATACAATTGAAACCACTTTTCAATAGACCGATGAAATTCATGCAAACCCGACGAAATTCATGAAAGTTTGGATATAAAATAGCACAAATCATCCATACATAATACACAAATAAGTTCAGTACAACAATCAATGTCAACCAGATTAACCGTATGTTCAACAAGTTTTTCATGAACGAATCATGTCGTCCCACACATACTGCCCCTTCAGCTTCATCCAATAGTGTATGTAGCTAAATGGTCGTCTCTCTATCCCGTGGTCATCACAGCAGCACGTACGGGCTACACAATGGGTAGAGCAACATTGAATGAATGAAGATTCAATCTACAAGTTGAGCAAGAAGAAGCAAAACTTATGACCGCCTCCACTGCCATGGACAATGGCCACCTTGTCTCTAGCCGAGCAATGGGGCGGTGGTCTAAATGGAATACCATTGATACGATAATGACCTCACATTGCATTGTTGGATGATGTGCATGTTGTAGGGCGCAATATGCTTTCGCGCATGAAATGAATCATGCATGCGCAACTAGAAGAGCCCCCTTTTGTGACTGCCTACAAAATCCGTGGATACAGCCAAGCACGAATCACACAACAACTCTTCCATGCTCGAGTACCCCATCATCCTTCGTACTCCAAAATAATGGCATGGCGTTCGAAAAGAGCTCAATAGCATTTGACTGAACACCTGCCGGGTGTGGTGTCCGCCATGGACGTCGTCGACAGGGGGAGGAGGAGTGTACCTACCTACGGACGGGTCCTAGGTGGACGACACCGTCGTACAAGGCGAGCGGGCACGTCGGTGCTATTTGCGGAGGTTCTACAAAGCCTATGTGGCGGCCGAGAGGTACAACAGCGGATCAGAGGAGGAGGGTGAGGATGCAAAGCACGGGGAAGAAGGGGCGGATTGGAAGAAAATGAGAACAGGAGGGGTGATTCTGTGGGTCGGGGTGTAGGAGTCCTACATGGCTGTTGTTCGAACTCCTGCAAAGCCCCCCACCCCCTAATTTTGCTTTCAATTTGCAGGAAAAAGTGCATCCGGACTGCTCGACAGACCGATACAGGACCATGTTGGATGGAAAAACACGTCTGGATCGTGTGGTACGAACATATGCGAACGGTTTAAGAGTCCTTGTTGAAGATGCCCTAATGAAGTTTGCCTACAATTTTCTAACTGATATCTCCACCCCACAGCTACCTTAGATCTCTTGGTTGGATCTACAACATCTTTGTAGTTTGTCGCATATTGCCTCGTGCAAACAACCCTCCTATTTAAGAAAGATGTTCGGAATGGGATGGCACTTGGATACACTCAACCCCACTAGACACAGCTTACCCAAGCCTATACTCTCATTCCACCAATAAGCATATCATAGTTACCTATGTCATGCATTATGATGGGCTGCTAACAAACATTAGGGTAACCAGTGCTGCCTCGGACGGGTTTTTTGCGTTGTCTTTGTTGCTGCAATACTTTCAGCTATCGGATGGCCGGGATGAGCTTCAACTTGTCCACAGATCGCCGTTCTCCACAAGGGCATCTTATGGCCTGATCATGCATGAAGATAAGAGGACGACCATGACGACCTGATCTCATGCTCCAAGAGCCCTAACGAGCTCAAACTTTTTGCATGAATGCTCTTCACAATGGACTCCTTAACACCAGGGCAAATCTTCACACAAAGAACATCGCTTCTACGGATGTAGCTTGCCCGAGGTGCTCTTGCTCAAGAAGACATGCCTTTGCATGTTCATCACCTGTCCGAAAACAATGTAGATTTGCAAACAACTGGGCATAATTACCATGACAAGGTTTCAAAGAACCATGGTTCACCACCACCCCCTCCGGGCTTGGATGCCGCCGTCTGGCCTAAGACTCTCCTTGTCATTCTATGGAAAATCTAGGACACCAGAAATGTTGTTGTCTTTCGTTCTGAAGATCACTCCCTCTCCACCACCTTTCTCAACATTTGTAATGACTTTAATCTGTGGCTATCTTGGTTTTCTTTGTCTTAAATTTGTAAGCTGCTAGGTCCTAGCTAGCTTAGAGCATCTACAGTCAGACTTGGCAAATCCGGCCCCTATACGTTTGTGGACGCGCCCGTACACTCCCATGGACGCATCCGGACGGCCCCTCAAATTCCGCTCCTGGCATCCACATATCTCAAATCCATGTAAAACCATGCACATCGATCATACAAGTCAATGTCACATGTAAATAACAAATGTTGGTACCGAGTATAAATAGTGTTTCTGTAAAATTTATCTTAAGTGCGCAACTCAAACATCAGCTCTTTGGTTTCCATTGTGGGTCCACATGTGCTCCACAATATCATTGAGTAACTGCATGTGCACCTGATGATGTCGAAGATTCTAATGCATCAGCAGAAAGTTCATAAGCTTGGCTACATCTTAATATTCCGAGATTTCAACTTGTTCTCCATGTGCTTCAAAATCATTGGTTTGGGCTACACCATCACCCTCATCGTCGACAATCATATTATGCAAAATAACACAGCATGTCATCAACTGGCACAAATTTTCTGATTCCCACGTCATTGCAGTGTTACGCACAATTCCCCAATGAGCTTGAAGCACACCAAAATGCCCTCTCCACATTCTTCCTAGCCGCTTCCTGCATTGTTGCAAAGTGGCTCTTTTTATCGCCATATGATTCGGCTATGGTCTTCACAAACGCCACCCACTGAGGATAGATACCATCGGCAAGATAGTATCCCATGTTGTAGTCTCGTCCATTGACGGTGTAGTTGCACAATGATGATTCCCCATTGCAAAGTCTCCTGAACACCGAAGATTGTTGAAGCACGTTGATGTCGTGTGAGAACCCGACATTCCAAAATTAAGCATGCCAAATCCATAAGTCATGTGATGCCACCGCTTCTAGTATGATGGTGACCTTTTTGGTGTGACCTTGATACATTCTCCGCAAACCTTTGGCGCGGTTCTTCCATTGCCAGTACGATGCAATCAATTGATTCGAGCATTCCTGGAAACCCCTTGCCTCTCCAATAGCCAACAACTTCTTTGTGTCATGCACATTTGGTTCTCTGAGATACTCAGGTCCAAACACCTCCACAATGGTATGGGAAAACTTGATAGTAGTCTTTAGGCATGTGCTCTCCCGCATCCTAACCATCTCAGCAATGGCATCTGTAGCAATACCAAGTGCAAGCATCCTTAGAGCAGCCATGCACTTATGCTTGGCAGAGAAAGACAGTTGTCATGACAATCCCTTGTGAGCTTGAAGTAGTCATCGTGTGCCTCCACTCCCTCCACAATGCGCATAAAATGGTTTCCGCATGAAAAAACGGCGACGAAACCATGGATCATCCGGGAAAGTAGGCTTGGGAAAAAATAGTCCCAGTGTAGTAGCTTTGCTCCAGACACCCTATCCCGATTGATCACTCTTCTCCCTTTGATTGAGCCCTTGAAGTAGAGAATATGCTCCACTTACCGGTCCATTTCTTCTTGCATGCTCATGTCCACTTCTTCGTCTGAATCCGAGGAATCGAAGAACTCATCTTGAATCATTTGATCAAGCTCCGTCGGTCTTCGTCTGACGAAGCATCAGAGTCCATTGTTTTCTGTAATAAAATCACAAAAAATCCAGTCAGACAATGTGTCAAACACATCAAGTGCAAGGTAGAGCCAGAGAGTTGCCAGACGTACCAAGGTGGCGTCCGGGCCAACGACGATGTCCCCGGCGGCGAGGACGGGGGAGAGGACTGCTCTGCCGGAGCTGGCGGCGCATAGGCTAGGAAGGGCTGCGGAGCGCGGCGGCAGCGGAGCTGTGAGACGAACTATGCGGAGGAGGAAGAAGAAAGGAGATAGCAAATGGATCTGGTAGATCTGGGGGTGGATTTGGTGCAATTTATGATGGGTCCGGGTTGTCGCGATGTGGCAGGCGTGCCCAGACGCCCCCATATCCGCCCCATATTTGGGCTGGATAAGAGGGGTGCCGGTCAGCCCGGGCATTTGGGGCCCACTTGAAGTGCCCGTTTGGATCGAATTTTCGCCACCGGAAAGTGATCGGACGGCTCGCCCGGGCATATGAGGCGGGTTTGAGGCGCTCAGCTGTAGACGCTCGTACTTCTCTACGCTGCTTGATGTGCCCATGTGACCTTACGGCTTAGGCCTACTTTTAGCAATATATATACAGGTTGGGATCCTTGGCTCGAGGGAGTATCACATGATACCAGCCCTTAGGTGATACCATGATACTATTTCAAAAAGTTTAAATGTTTCAAAATTTTCTAAAAAAAATCGGGGATGTTCACACATGAATGTACAATCCCTAAAAATTTCAGGTTCAAATTTGGAATATACATTGAGAAACAGAAAAAAAGATAAATCTAGCATGAATAGTGTAAAAAAGACAAAAGTCAAAACACCACTATTCACATCCGGAGTTGTATTTTTCTGTTTCTCGGTGTGTATTTAGAATTCGGACCTGAAATTTTTAGGGTTGTACATTTATACGATGTGAAGATCCACAATTTTTTTCTAAATCTTTTGAAACATTTAAAATTTTATTTTTGAAATGGTATCATGGGAGCATTTGGGAAGTGGTATCACCTGATACTTGATTTCTCAAACTTATTCTCTGTATCATAAATTACACATTATTGTACTTCCTCCTAGTCAGCGACAACTAGTATGGATCGGAGAAAGCACTCCTCCATTTCTTTTTAGTCTGCATATAAGGTTTGGTCAAAGTCAAGTTTTATAAAGTTTGACCAACTTTATATTAAAAAATATCAACATTCACATCAGATGCATCATGAAATGTATTTTCATATTATACAGTTTTAGTATTGTAGATGTTCATATTTTTGTATGTAAGTTTGGTCAAACTTTATGTAGTTTGACTTTAATCAAATTTTATACGTGGACTAAAAAGAAACGGAGGGAGTACTAATTGTTGGTCAAAGCATGAATTTTGATGAGAGGGCACCTCCTGCACCCATGGGCATATGCACCCACTTTTTAAAAAATCCATTTAAGCATGTTTCAAAATGTTAAAAAATTCAAAAGAAAATATCACACATACATGTTCGTAAATGTGTGTACGCGACACAAAGTTTTGTGAAAAATGTCCTTTTGTTTTTCATGGCGAAAAAGACAAATTTCAGTGCTTCTAAATAGTGTTTCATCACACAAATTTTTACCTTTTTTTGCATAAGCCAAAAAAAAGTTATTTTATCATGAAACTTTATGCACACACATAGAAGATGAAGACGTAGCCGTGCAACTTTTTTCAGATTTTGTTATCATTTAGAAATCTGTTTTTCAATGTGAACTCATATATATATCCAGATTCATCCATGCACTTCCTGATTTTTTATAGCCAAACTAAGACTTACATTATATAGGAGAGCTAGTTGTTAAGATAACAAAAATAAAAGCATAGCGCCACTTTTTCTCTGTGAAACTACACGTCAGCTAACAAGATTAACTTCAGCTTGGACGACTTGGCATGTGCAAGCCTAATAGTAACTCTAGCAGACCTCGTATATGCCGTCAACCCGCAAAATTCCGGCGAGTATACACACTCGGCCCAATTTTCTGGTCAGAACAAAGTCCGTATACTCGTCCGGCCCGTAAAAGTTTTTACCGTGGCCCGCAACCCCCCCCCCTCCCGAAGCAGTATATCTACGGGTTCGCGGAGCAGATACGGGTCGAAACCCTATTCCCCCTGCCGTCGCGTCTCACCGCAAGTCCCCACTCCCCTCCCCCTCACATTTCTTGCTGCCGGTGAGCCCCCTTCCGCCTTCAGCCGCCATGTGGGGCCGCATGTGGAGCTCCGGCCGCAGCTCCGGTGGCAGCTCTGGCGGGGGTGGCGACCCCGAGCGCTAGCGGCGTGTCCGCTCGGACGACGCGAGGAAGCGCGCGGTGAGGAAGTGGATGAACAAGGGCCTCGAGCCGCCACCGAGGCTCCTCCGTCGCGAGAGGGAGGAGTACGACCGCCGGCACGGGCGTACGCCCTCCTCGGCCGCGGGCTCGTCCTCCGCCGCGAGATCTTACCACGCCGCGAGCTCTTCCTCTTCCGGCGCGGGGCTTCTCTCCGTGAAGAGGGAGTGGTCGGAGGAGCCGAAGGAGATCGAGCTCATCGCCGTCAAGCAGTAGCCGAAGGAGATTGAGCGCCGAGGGATCGTCGGGCCCGAAGATTATGTGGCCGATGTCGAGGCGGTCGTAGCCACCATTGCCGAACGGAACTTGCGCGAGGAGGCGGAGCGCCGGCGCCATGACGAGGAGCTCGAAGACCTCATCCTCAAGCAGGCGGTCGCGGCCAACCTTGCCGCGAAGGACAAGGACGACGAGTGGCGGCGCATCCGCGAGGAGCAGAGGCAGAAGTCCATCGATCTCGTCAGCTCCGACGAGGAGGACTGAGCTCCTCCACCGCGTCTTCCTCGGCCGTGAGCTCGTCCATTTTGGTACATCGACCTCGGCCTCGCCGCCGCGAGATCCCCCACCCCCCTCTAGTAGTAGTAGAAGAATGTAGAATGTATAATCTTGTAGCATGTGATGAACTAGTGTATGATCATGTAGTATGTGATGAACTAGTGTGGTTGCAATTTCTCCCGTGAAAGTTTTTTTTCAACTATATTGTTTCATATACGGGTTCTACTCTGCTGTGCACGATTTCGACCCGCAAAACATTTTTTTCGTCGAACTGTAAACACTTTATGCAGGTCGTGGTTTTAAGGAGTCTATTAGAGATGCTCTAAGTATCTCACTGCCTAAAGTGCGTCCATTGGTCTACGCGCACTTATTGAACAGGTCAAAGTTTGCTGGTGCGTGCTTGACAGCTGAATCGTGGAGTTAGGCGTTGTACTTGCTTCATTTCGCCAGCAATAGATAGGCTCCGTGGCACTCATCCCACTCCTTTTTCCGGCAGCCAAAGCACTAGAACACAGTAAGAGCATCTAAAATCGGACTGTTCAAATTTGACTCATACGTATATGTTTGTCCACGGACAGTAGCCGGTCGCCTTTTATTTGGACAGTGCTACAGCCACAATCCTTAAGTCCAAACTTTTATTCTCATTCTACAAAATTCAAACTTTTATTTTCATACTACATCGTGCAACGTAAAATTCATCTACATACCAGATCATACATTATCAAATGAACTACATTGAAAAAGAAACTACCCTATTTTTACTCTGCTCGTTGTCTGAGATATCGGTGACGCCGTGTCAGATGGACTAATCTCATGGTAAGTGGCGGCGAGCCGCACCTCCGCCTTCTCTTCCTCTTCGACGTTTGGCTTAAATAGCCGTATTTGACCCCTCGGACGGTGCACCGGACCGATGCCATGAATGCGTCCTCACCAAACCGGAGGAGGCACCCGGCGGGCGCGTGGCTTTTCACATGGGTCCCATCTGTCGGATCCAACGTGACCTGCGCATCCGGGCACGCCCGGACTCCCTATTTCCGCCCCAGATATAGGCTGAGTTTGAGGGGTGTCAGACATCTCAAACGTACAGGGCCGGTTTGAGGGGGCGGTTGGGTCACATTTTTTGTCCGCCCAAACATATAAGGGGATTTGAGGATCCGGCTGTAGATGCTCTAACAACTGAGGTGGTGCGAGGATAAATCATACTCCTTGCAATACATTCAAGGGTACATTCAAACTGAACACAAACTGCACAGTAGAGACGAGAGAGCTCAGTACCATCGTAGCAGTGTGGACTCTGCATTGGGCTGTTGCGGCTACCGGCCCACACCATACATTCAAACTGAACAAAACTGCACAGCAGCACGACAGTGTGCCGGCTCCCCATCTGGCGTGATCATCGTCTCCGACAAACACTGGAGCCTGCACGTGCATGCGCATCCAGCCCGTGAGTCATCAGATCCTGTACTACAAAAGGATAGACTCTGCATGTGTGAAACGATCGGCCGATGCTTTCCTTGCAAAGCTGCAACGGCATCAGTTTACAGTTTACACCATAGACAGGTCCGCCAGGCACCCCCGCTGTTTATCTATCCCTTTTTTTTAAGGATTCGCTGTTTATTTTTTTCTCGTTGCATGTCCAATCCATAGGTATAGAGCGATGCCTCTTATGCCATGTAGGACCAGATTTCAGAAAAAATGAAGCAGCAGGATAGGCGGGTGCTTGGAGAAAAAATGTCGTCCGGTGCATAAAATTAAAAAGGTTAAAATGAAAAGTAAAAAAGCATGTATAGTGAGAGTCTTTATTTTTTATTCATTGATGCGGCTGCATTGAGCAGGAAAAATCAATGCAAATGGCTCGAGGTTTTTTTTATTACGAGGCGTCTATATCCGTGTGTACATGCAGGAAAAATCCCTGAGAAGTCGGCAACTTTTATCGCACGTAACTGTTTCTCGGCAGGTCAGCGGAAGTCAGCAAAGGCCAACCATGTCTACGGAGCGCTTGACAAGCTGAACGTAGTGTTAATGGACGACTAATTATAGCTCTGCCTAAAAGTGGGAAGACCAGACCTTGTCTTAATAGAGCGTTGAAAAACCCATTGCTAGGTGTGTCTCGACCCAACCCGGAAGAACGGTAGTGCGTGAGTGTGGACCAAACATTAGGCACATCCAACCAAAGCGGTTTTCAAGATCATACGGCAAGGTTTTCATGGTTTCTTCAATGTTTCACATGGTACTGCATTTATCATTTAACTGTCTATTTTGAAAAGCGATGGTTTCTTGCAAAAAATATGTTCAACTAATCCCGTACCGTTGGATTGCGCTATACCGGCAGGACCATCGCCTATGCAGGTCGGTATCATTTTGTTTCTTGCTGATGAAGATAGGTCTTGATCGCATCAAACCTCAACAGGATGGTCCTCCGTCGCCCCTACTTCTTGTGGTCATTCACGTGAACATACATCGCATTTCTTTTTTCTATACGCATATATCCCGGCTTTAGTTGCAGTCTAGCATAGGTTTTTCTTTTCTTTTGACAATCCGCTGTCTAGCACTAGCTAGTTTGGCCTTGATTGTGTTGTTATCAGGAACACCCTATCATGGAGTATTTTACCAACTAGCCCTTGGCAAGTTCTAGAAATATATTACGCCAAATTAGTTGTTTTAGATCTATCTAGATAGGAATATAGAGACATCTGTATCTAGACAAATCAAAAAACAATTAATTAGGGACGGAGGGAGTACTACAATGCTATTTTTTTCGAATATATTAGACATTAGCTAACTAAGCGTAGCTCAATTGGTCAGATTCCTTTGTGAGGGAGCCTACCCATCCAAATCCAAGTTCTAAATTTGGCATGAGCACACTTTTATAAATTTCTTTTTGAATTTTAACGGTTTTATTCCTTCAGTGGTAAGTGATGTGCCCATACACAGCTTCTGGATGTGTTCATAGTGATAGAGTGTGTATATTAATAAGGGTGAGTGTATATATGTGTTCTTAAGCATCTGTGTTTGTACTGTGTTTAACAAACAAATAATCTATTGTGTATTACTCCGCTCGTTTAAGATATATGTGTGCGTGTAAGTCTAGCATTGTTGCTGGAAGTTAAGTGTGAAACCTGGTGTCAGATTGCTAATGCATGTATGCTCATGCGTTATTCTTATTGTGCATTCGAAATTTTTTGTTTCTCAATCCAGAGTTCTCGGATTGCAAGATAATTAGTTATTTCCGTGACCAAGATAGTAAGTTAGTGCGACATTATGCAAGCCTATTAGAACTTAGAAGTGTGCATTGGTTGATTTCATCAGTCTGCAATGGTCAGTTGCACACTTTACATCTATAATTGCACACATTCTCTTGTTTTAATACGATTTTGATCTTATAATGTGTACCTTAATTGACTTGGAATACCATTGTTCACGGGGGGTTATAAAAAGTTGTTTTAAATAAATACTCCCTCCGTTTCTCTTTTGTATGCATATAAGGTTTGGTCAAAGTCAAGCTTTGCTTAGTTTGACTAACTTTATATTAAAAAATATCAACATTCACAATATGAAATCAACATTTTCAGATGCATCGTGAAATGTATTTTCATATTATATAGTTTAAGTATTTTAAATGTTTATATTTTTTAATATAAATTTAATCAAACTTTGTGTAGTTTGACTTTGACCAAAATTTATACGCGGAGTAAAAAGAAACGGAGGGAGTATATTAGAGATATGTTTATGCATTGAATGAGTGCCAAACACCAAGACCGCTCTAGAAGTTTCTTTCTTGATGTGTAGTGTCTTCACCCACCCAGTGTTCAAATGAAAAAAGAGAACATCTCCATGGTACTCCACTCTAGATGATATTGCAATATTAGATTTTCATAATAGTATATCTAGGAACATCACTTTCTTAGGCTATTTAGAAAGAACGCTTCTATTAGTAAACACAGTGAGTAGTAACCACACGTCCACACCAAAGTGGTTTTACACATTGAATTCACACTGCCAAACTTCAGGACCTTTGTAGAACTTTCTTCTTCCTTGGCATGCAAATGTCTTTGTCCATGCAAGGGCCAAACTGAAAAAAAAAGAGATCACCACTATTAGTTTATTTTTCCTTATATAAAGACACACATGTTGGTCACTGCAAAGCAACCAATCAACTGACCAACCACCACGAGCCAAGAGCCAACCCACACCACTCTGTGTCTGTACTCAGCGCGAGCTCACGGGCTCAACAATGCCTCGCTCCGGCGCTCTCCCCCTCCTCGCCGCGCTGGTCCTCGCCTTGGCGGCCGCGGCGGCGGCGTCGGCCTCGAACTCCAAGGGCGCTCCGGCGGCCACCGACTTCATCCGCAAGTCGTGCCGCGAGACGCAGTACCCGTCGGTGTGCATGCAGAGCCTGTCGTCGTACGGCAAGCCGCCGCCGCGCAGCCCGCAGGAGCTGGCGCGCGCGGCGCTGTCCGTGAGCGCGGACCGCGCGCGGTCGGCGTCGGCGTACGTGGGGCGGATCTGCGGGCCGGGCCTCCGCAGCGGCAGCGGCGCCAAGGTGAAGAGCAGCCCCGCGCGCGACTGCCTGGAGAACATGGCGGACAGCGTGGGCCACCTGCGCGACGCGGCCAAGGAGCTGGACGGGAGCCTGGGCCGGGCCGGGTCGCCGGCGTTCCGGTGGCACCTGAGCAACGTGCAGACCTGGTGCAGCGCGGCGCTGACCGACGAGAACACCTGCCTCGACGGGCTCTCCCGCGGCGTGGACGCCGGCACGCGCGCCGCCATCCGGAGCAAGGTCGTGGAGGTCGCCCAGGTCACCAGCAACGCCCTGGCGCTCGTCAACAAGGTCGGATCCGGGCACTAGCCCGGCCCGTCCCAGGCCCATCCCCACTCGTTTCGCCTTGCTACGTACTACTACGCGCGTATGCATAGCAGCTCGTATCCTGGTGCTCTATAATCTTGGGTCATGTACTACTGTATTCCAGTTTCGATGTGTTCTTGCTGTGCTGTAAAATGTACTTAGCTAAGACAATCAATTAAGGGTGTAATTAATGATAAGGTGGTGAAATTAAGCCAAAGTGTGTGTTCTCTTGCTAGACTAGCCACAGTGGGAGTAACTTCAGTAGTAACATCGAGTCCAACTCAGCAAATTTGCTTATGTGACAGTGAGTTAATGAGGAGAGAGGTATAGTAACTTAGCTAGTTAATATAACATCACATGTCCCAATGCAATATGAGTCTATAACTTAATAAATAAAGCTTTGCGTATTCTTACAACATGTTCTTCCCACTATGAAGATAAGAATAGTCTAGGAATATGTGTATGTTAGTGTATATTACTCATCATTGTGGCTAGTCTAACTGCGTGCGCTCCATTCCTGTATACACTTTTTCTTCGGATAACGACGCATGCGTTTGCATCTTGCTGGATTCAGAGTCTTGGTTGCGGTTGGATGAATCAATTTCTTGCGAGGATTGGGTAGACAGCTAGACACCCACGCACTGCCTACCTGTGCCTTGCCGAGTGAATGACATACGGAGGCGCTGCGCTGGCCCTATCAGCCGATCTCCTATCATAATTGCATTGTGATATGACAGGGTACATCGAGTTTGGATCTTAATAGTCTTGTACACTCTTCAACGTACACCTCTGTCGTCCTATCAGGGTGTTTATAACATTGATTAAGGAAACGTACGTACGTGCTCCTGACCTCGTGTTCCCACGCCGGGGAGTGTTTGGGCAGAGCATTTCGTGGCTGTTCCCACGAATTTATTGTCGGCTTAAGCTGTGCGACATGGCAGTCTCTGACGGCCATGTGGTCATGGGCCCACAATGACAGTGTGAGCATAACACTAGAAGCCGCGGCCAACTATGCGCCCTTTGGAGGTAGCTACATAGTTGGCCTACACATTGCAGTAGAGACATAAATATTACAATATATATTTTTTCAGGTCAATATTCTAATATTAGTTAAGGTTATACCACTTATACCTTGACGGTTAACATAAACTCTTTCTTCCAAGCTTAACCAGCAAGCCTGTGGATTCGCCCGTCCTCTCCGTCTGCCGCTCCGGCGGCTGATGGCAGGGAGGAGAATCCCGATGCTTCCACTCGGTTAATAGTTTAGGTTAGGGTTTTCCTAGTCCTCGCAGGTGCAGCGCTCGGGAGGACGACGACGCTTCTTCTTTGAGTTTGTCCTCTGGGCTCCAATCCTTCTCGAGTTCGTCCACCTAAACGTACTTCACGGAGCTCCGACATGGATTCCTGTCGTCTTCTTGAGGCAGTGATGTTAGGGTTTCTCATTGTGTGGCTAGACTTGGTGCCAGGTGCTTTAGATATATTCAAGGGTTTAACTACGATGGCTGCGCCTCCAGGATGCTGGCCCTTAGGGGCACGTGCATGAAAACTTCTCGGCAGTCATCAATAAGGTCAAGCCGACTCCAATAGGGGAGCAGTCACAACGACACGTGGCGGCTCGTGCTGACCGTAATAGTGGTCGTTCTATGGTCTCGAAATCTCGATATACCTTTTCTTATGTTTGAGATACTTTATACTTCTGAAAAACTTTGATAATAGATCTCTTTTTGCAATTTTTTTCTAACAATTAAACTGTGAGTGCGCGTGGATTGTTTATACACTGACATGTTAAAATTATAGTGATTTTTTACACACGATCACTATGATTAACCTACATTTTACTGTTAAGATGAGCCCACACATCATAACGGACTCCTCATGCCAGCGTAACCAACTAGGGCTCCTGTAAACCCTAGGAGAAAGATTGTCTCTAGATCATTAGTGTACGCTAGGAGTACAATTACATTGTGTTCAAGAAGTGATTGACCAGTTGCAAGTATGAGAAAGCTCCAGGTCAAAAAAATTATAATGAGCAAAGTACAAAAGTCCACTCTGAACATTTTTGAAGCAACAATGTGTGGTCCACAGTCCAACACAACTATGCAGTTGATTCTTCATGTTCAGGATAAACCTATGAGATTCTTAGTGGATACTAGCACTACACACACATTTTTGGATGAGTCCTATTTATCCAGTCTTTCAAGTGTTCAGAAAATACCCCCAATTCCAATTAAGGTAGCTGGTGAATTTGCTCTACAATGTTGATTTCATCCTCCTGACTATTTGTGGAAGTGTCAAGAGTTTGAATTTGTTTCCAATATCAGGTTATTATCACTAGGAACTTAAGATGGAATTTTGAGCCTGGATCGGCTAGCACAACACAGTCCTATGCAAGTACGTTGGGAAGAGAAATGGTTGTCTTTATAAATGAAGAGGGAATTGATTACCTTGCATGGACCTAAAACTGTCACATGTCTGTTTACATTGGTTCAGTCAATTCCTTACTTGGGAATGAAGAAGAGCAATTACCTCCTCAACTAAACCATCTCCTTAACAAGTATCCTGAGATTTTTGCTACACTCGAAGGATTACCACCCAAAAGGGATTTTGATCACATGATTCCTCTCTTACTGGTGCAAGGCCCGTCTCCATTAAACCATATAGCGTGGAACCTAAGTTAAAGGATGGATAAAAATTGGAATGCTCAGAAGGAGGAACAATTCCTTTTCCTTCTCGTGTCATTTTACTTAAGAAGAATGACTCTAGTTGGAGAATGATCACGTGAGGCAGCGCACACAGGAACATGGTATTGAAGATCCGAAATAAAGAGAACCATCTAGCTACTACTATGGACCCTAAGGTCCTAAGGGGAGGGCTACTCACATCATCTAGCTACTACACATTCCCCCTTCGGCAGAGCACCGGAACATGCCTCCAGATTAGATCTCCTCAGAATAGAAACTTGCAGCGGCCAAAAAAATTGGATAAAAATATTCCAGATGTTTTCTCTATTTATAAGAATTTATGGCGGTGGGATGGATGAAAGACGGTGGAAGTGGGGCCCACATGGCCGGGAGCGCACCCTAGGCCCTAGGCGCGCTAGATGGCCATGTGGGTCCCCCTTGGCTCCTCTCGTTCTCCCAAGATGCTTCCTGGAACCTTCATGCTCCAAAAAATGTATTAAATTGGCACAGCTTTTTGACCTCTGTAGATACAAATTTTCTATAAAACAAAAAACAAGCAGAAAACAGGAACTGACACTGGACACTAAATTAATAAGTTAGTCCAGAAAATAATATAAAGTACTATAGAAAGTTTTCAAAAGTGATAATATAATAGTATGAAATAATAAAAAAATTATAGATAAGTTTGAGATATATCAAAGGTAAAGAAGATTAGATGTCCTTGGGTCAGAGAGCAGTTGCTTATTTGGGACGTGTTATTAGTCAGGAAGGAATGAGTACAGATCCAAGTAAATTTACAGCTATAGCTGAATGACGTGTGCCTACTTTAATGCAAAAGAAATTAGAGGTTTTCAATGATTTATAGGCTATCATAGGAAATTTATTGAGCACTACGGTTTAATCAGTAAACCTCTAGGTCAATTACTTAAAAAAGAGTTCAATTCTTATGGACCTCTCACACTGAAGTAGTTTTCCAAACATTAAAGCAAGCTCTTATGTCAACTCCAGTTTTGGCTCTACCTGGTGTCGGCATTCTGGGAACGGGGGTCCCCAGACTTGCCTGCCTGCGGCCCACGACGTGGCTCTGCAAGCGGGCCCGTACGACCCATCTTCACCAACAAGCATTCAAGACCCTCGCGAGGCGGATGACACAAGACCTCAGGAGCAGCCTCACCAGGTTGGCTCGCGAGGGGCGGAGAGATCAAGGCAAGGCAAACCTCGCAAGGTTCTCATGACGTGAGCCATGACGATCGAGACCAGGCGGGCGCCAGCGAGCACAGTGTACTTGTTTCCTATTTGGTGCTAAGGAAGCAAGCGCAAGCGCGGAGTACCGAGGTGTCAAGCAAAGGTTTCCATATCAGTGCAACGAGACCAAGACCAGCAGGACGGCAAGACGGAGGTCACCATGGAGCCCAAGGCGGCGTCACCACCAGAGCCTTTGCGGTGAAGACCGCTTTTGTCGAGATAAGTTGTACTAGCTGTCCCCTTTCAAATTGGCCATTGTTGGCTCCGTTCCCGCTCAATATTTGGGGAGAGGACCAGGGCCTCTATAAAATAGGACCAGCCACCACCTTAGGAGGCAACTGAACTGACGGGATCTAATCTTTAGCCAATCCTTAGCCACACACCGAGCACAAGAACACCTCAACCTCAAGAGGCTGTTCTTCCCCTTGTGCTGTACATCCTCAGCCCGAGAGGCAATCCACCACCACCACACTGGAGTAGGGTATTACACTACAATGGTGGCCCGAGCCAGTATAAATCTTGTGTCCCTTGTGTTGCGGGTTCGGAGAGTTAGCCCTTGAGATCTTAGCGAAGCTAGGACGTGGATCGGTAGGGGAAGATCTTCGTGCGCACCCCAGTGTTTGAACCTTGAGGGTTTTGCGAGAACCCGTAATCCGACATTTGGCGCGCTAGGCAGGGGTGCGTCAAGGCTTCCCTTCCGTCGCTCCGCTTCCCGTTGCTTCATCGTCTCCATGGCGGACGCACGCCACGCTCGCGCTGAGCGCCGGGCTGCCCTCGCCACCCGCGTTGCTCAGATGGCTCCCGTCGGCGGGCAACCCCGTCGTTCTCCGTTGCCTGCTGGCTGCCACCAACACCACCAACGGTCCGATGGGGAATGAGCAGCAAGCATCCTCGTTGCACCCCTCGGTGCGGCAGGACGGCCGCACCGCCACTCCGTCGCTGACTTCCACTGGTTCGTCGTCCCACGCTCGTCGCACTCCCATGGACGCGCGGGCCGCGCTCCTCATGGCGCATGAGCTCCTGTGCTACCGCCCACTCGACGACCTCTACGAGGACTGGCTGGATCGCATCGCCGAGCTCGTCAGCGCCGTAGGGGGCTCCCCTGCATCGTCCCTCTCGCCGCCTCGCCCTCCGCCAGTTACGGGCGACGTAGCTCACGAAGCACCTCCACCACCTCTGCACCAAGATGGCGCCCTAGCGCCAAGGCGCGCGGCTCCGCGGAACGACCATCCGCGTCCAGTGCCCGCGCGTGAGGAAAGAAGCTGTCAAGAGGTCCCTCGACCGCAAGAGAACGCCCCACCACTCCCCGCACCCCCACGTCAGGATCGCTTGCTGCGGCAGGGCCCCGCGCCGCTTGCCGAGGTGCCGCGCGGGCGCCAAGACCAAGCTCCACCTCCAAGACGGCCACCCGTGACCATGGCCGGCTGCCGCGCCTTCACCCCAGAGCTGCGTAGCGTCGCCTGGCCGGGCAAGTTCAAGTCGGATCTGCCTCCTCGCTACGACGGCACCCCCGACTCCGCGGAGTTCCTGCAGCTCTATGAGCTGAGCATCGAGGCGGCCAACAGCGACGAGAAAGTCATGGCGAACTGGTTCCCCATGGCTCTCAAGGATGGAGCCCGCTCCTGGCCCTTGAACCTGCCTCCAGGCTCGATTTCCTCCTGGGACGAGATGCGCGACCGCTTCGTCGACAGCTTCCAGGGCACTCGCGACCGTCCACCGACCGCGGGTGACCTGCGCCGCGTCAAGCAACAACCAGGAGAGACCCTCCAAAAGTACATCCAGCGCACGTTCGCCTCAAGATTCCCAAGGTGACGGACGAGGCCATCATCTCCGCGTTCTCTGATGGCGTCCGCGATGTCAAGATGAAGGAGGAGCTCGCCATCCATGAGGAGTTGTGCACGTCCTTGGAGCTGTTTAACCTGGCGACCAAGTGCGCAAGAGCTGAGGAGGGCCGCCTCTCCCTCCTCGAGCTCCCGGCTGCGGACCCGGAGGAGAAGAAAGCCAAGGCCAAGGACGTGAAGCGCAAGGGAGCAGCCGCGCTTGCGGCGAAACCGGACACCAAGCGCGGCAGGGACCAGCCCGAGTCATCCAAGAGCAGCCGACCGTTCTGAGCCTTCCATAACCTGCATAGCCACAACACCAGCGACTGTCAAGAGCTCAGAACCATTCGAGAAGGACGCTTCGGTTGACGCCCCGAGCACAACGGCCGGGGCTACGACCGAGGAGGAGGACGTGGTGGCGGACGCTAGGATGACCGTGGCCCACGCCAGGAGTGGCGCGACCAGCCTCGTGAGAACCGCTGGCCGGATCAGCCTCGCGAGGGCGCCTGGAGGGACCAGCC
Organism: Aegilops bicornis; assembly: GCA_021605145.1. NCBI lineage: Eukaryota > Viridiplantae > Streptophyta > Magnoliopsida > Poales > Poaceae > Aegilops > Aegilops bicornis. The sequence goes on from CM038675.1 coordinate 676,991,382, forward strand.
TCGTGAGGATCATCCTTAGGGCAACACCGGTCTTCCTCCACTACCGCCACCACCAAGAAGGAACGACGACCACCATCAAGACGAGGGGGCTGGGGGCTTCCAGGAGCCACGTGCAAGTGCATAGGTTTGTAGGACAGTAGCAAATTTCCCTCAAGTGGATGACCTAAGGTTTATCAATCCGTGGGAGGCGTAGGATGAAGATGGTCTCTCTCAAGCAACCCTGCAATCAAATAACAAAGAATCTCTTGTGTCCCCAACACACCCAATACAATGGTAAATTGTATAGGTGCACTAGTTCGGCGAAGAGATGGTAATACAAGTGCAATATGGATGGTAGATATAGGTTTTTGTAATTTGAAAAAATAAAAACAGCAAGGTAACTAAGGATAAAAGTGAGCGTAAACGGTATTGCAATGATAGGAAACAAGGCCTAGGGTTCATACTTTCGCTAGTGCAAGTTCTCTCAACAATAATAACATAGATAGATCATATAACAAGCCCTCAGCATGCAACAAAGAGTCACTCCGAAGCCACTAATAGCGGAGAACAAACGTAGAGATTATGGTCGAATGCGAAACCACCACAAAGCTATTCTTTCGGATCGATCTATAAAAGAGTTTGTACTAGAATAACACCTTAAGACACAAATCAACCAAAACCCTAATGTCACCTAGATACTCCATTGTCACCTCAAGTATCCGTGGGCATGATTATACAATTTGCATCACACAATCTCAGATTCATCCAACCAACATAAAAGTACTTCAAAGAGTGCGCCAAAGCTACTACTGGGAGAGTCAAGAACGTGTGCCAACCCCTATGCATAGGTTCCCAATGTCCACGAAACCCATAAGTTGATCACCAAGACATACATCAAGTGTTCTCATAACAGACTCACTCCGATAAGATAACTTCAAAGGGGAAACTCAATTCATCACAAGAGAGTAGAGGGGGAGAAACATCATAAGATCCAACTACAATAGCAAAGCTCGCGATACATCAAGATCGTGTGAAGTCGAGAACACGAGAGAGAGAGAGAGAGAGATCAAACACATAGCTCTTGGTACATACCCTCAGCCCGAGGGTGAACTACTCCCTCCTCGTCATGGAGAGCGCCGGATGATGAAGATGGCCACGGAGATGGATCCCCCTCCCGTGAGGCAACGGAAAGGGGTCCCGATTGGTTTTGGTGGCTCTGGAGGCTTGCGGCGGCGGAACTCCCGATCTATCTTACTGCTCGAAGTTTTAAGTGCGTGGTATATATGGGTGAAAGGAGTACGTCGGTGGAGCTACGGGGCCCCACGAGGCGGGGGCGCGCCGGGGGGCACCCTCGTGAGCACCTCCGTATCTTCGACATGGGGTCCAAGTCCATCGGTGGGTTTCCTTCCAAAATAACTTATCCAGTTGATTTCATTCCGTTTTGATTCCGTCGATATTCCTTTTCCTCGAAACACTGAAATAGGCATAAAGCAACCAAATCTAGGCTGGGCCTCCGGTTAATAGGTTAGTCCCAAAATTAATATAAAAGTGGATAATAAAGCCCAATATTGCCTAAAACAGTAGATAATATAGCATGGAGCAATCAAAAATTATAGATACGTTGGAGACGTATCAATCAGCTCAAGTGCGCGGCTACCGCTTGCGCCCTCCCGATGCTTTGTTCACTAGTCATCAGCAACGTGCAAGTCACCAAGACCCTCATCGATGGCGGCGCGGGGCTCAATGTCCTGTCTGTCGACACGTTCGATAACCTCCAAGTGCCGTATGACCAGCTTCAGCCCACCAAGCCTTTCTCAAGAGTGACCGACGGCTCCACCACGCCGATCGGGCAGGTCCGCCTTCTCGTCACCTTCGGAGAACGCAACAACTACCACACTGAGCTCATCGACTTTGACATCGCACACATCCGTCTGCAGTACAATGCCATCCTCGGGTATCCAGCCCTGGCCAAGTTCATGGCGGTGACTCATCACGGCTACAATTTCCTCGAGATGCCAGGAAGCGGCGGAATCATCACAGTCCCGTGCGAAGAAAGAGACGTAGTGTGCTCCCTCGAGCGTGCCTTCCAAGCTACAGCAATCGACGACCCCGACAGCAAGGGCGAGTGCCCTCCTGAGGCCACCCCCAAGAAGAAGAAGCTGCTGCTCCGCGCAGGACCTCAGGAGGGTAGCGTCGTGAATGGAACCTCATTAGGATCAGCGCCCGCACCTGGGACGCCTCCCTCCCTTGCATAGGAAAGCGTGCCCTTCTCGGGCAGGGCTCGGGGGCTCTCTTCTGGAGGGCCTCAGACCTTGCCAACGTCAGGAGGGAGGCGCTCGGGCACCACTTGGAGGCGTGCTTCACGGCACGTCTTCCTCAGGAGGACACAGGGCGAGGAGCGCCCACCGCTCAGGAGTTCATCACCAAGACCACTCAGGAACTGCAAGACGCAAGGGCCATGCGCAGCGGCCGCCGCTCACCAGGCGCAACCCCCCATCCAGGCGAGGATGCCGGGCTGCGCATCTGCGTCAACATCCCAGGGCTCAACAGGGCCGCATCTCAGGAGCTGTTGGCATTCTGGGAACGGGGGTCCCCAGACTTGCCTGCCTGCAGCCCACGGCGTGGCTAAGCCAGCAGGCCGTACGGCCCATTGAAAGTGCAACTATCCCTAGCTGGTTTTGGTAATTCATAACAACATATAGCTCATTGAGCTAATACTATTCCAAGGTAAACATTTCAGGAAAGCTCAATGAATGGCATGGCATGGATGATGAAAGTGGATCCCTCAAAATATTAAGGACAAAGGATTGGCTCAAGCTCAAAAGCTCAAGACTCTACATTTTACATTTTAGTGATCCAAGATCACGTTGAGTCTATAGGAAAAGCCAATACTATCAAGGAGGGATGAGGTGTTGCTTAATGAGCCTTTTGCTTCATGTGCTTAGTGATATGCTCCAAAACCCTCTACTACTTTCTCATATCCACATATGACCTAAACCTAAAGTCAAACTCGGCCCTACCGATTCTTTCTATCCGGCGCCACCGAGTTCAGATGTCATAGCCACTGCCACAAACCCTAGGCAAATCGGTTTCACCGATAGGGATCTCGGTCTCACCGAGATGGGATTATAATCTCTCTGTTTCCCTTCGTAACGTTTCGGTCTAACTTGAAGTGAGTGATCGGTCCCACCGAGATTACAATGTAAACTCTGTTTCCCTTTTGTAACTTTTCGGTCTCACCGAAAGAGCAAATCGGTCCCACCGAGTTTACCTGACCAACTCTCTGGTTAGCTAATTACCAACTTCGGTCTCACCGAGTTTGTGTAATCGGTCTCACCGAGATTACGTTATGCCCTAACCCTAACCAAATTGGTCCTACCGAGATGCATGTCAGTCCCACCGAAAATCCTAACGGTCACTAGGTTTACTAAATCGGTTTGACCGAGTTTGATGATTCGGTCCCACCGAGTTTGGTAAATTGTGTGTAACGGTTAGATTTTGTGTGGAGGCTATATATACCCCTCCACCTCCTCTTCATTCGTAGAGAGAACCATCAGAACAAACCTACACTTCCAACTTACCAGTTCTGAGAGAGAACCACCTACTCATGTGTTGAGGCCAAGATATTCCATTCCAACCATATGAATCTTGATCTCTAGCCTTCCCCAAGTTGCTTTCCACTCAAATCTTCTTGCCACCAAATCCATATCCTGTGAGAGAGAGTTGAGTGTTGGGGAGACTATCATTTGAAGCACAAGAGCAAGGAGTTCATCATCAACACACCATTTGTTACTTCTTGGAGAGTGGTGTCTCCTAGATTGGCTAGGTGTCACTTGGGAGCCTCAGAGCAAGATTGTGGAGTTGAACCAAGGAGTTTTAAGGGCAAGGAGATCGCCTACTTCGTGAAGATCTACCGCTAGTGAGGCAAGTCCTTCGTGGGCACGGCCATGGTGGGATAGACAAGGTTGCTTCTTCATGGACCCTTCATGGGTGGAGCCCTCCGTGGACTCAGCAAGAACCGTTACCCTCACGTGGGTTGAAGTCTCCATCAATGTGGATGTACGATAACACCACCTATCGGAACCACGACAAAAACATCCGTGTCTCCAATTGCGTTTGAATCCTCCAAACCCTTCCCTTTATATTCTTGCAAGTTGCATGCTTTATTTTCCGCTTCCTATATACTCTTTGCATGCTTTCTTGAATTGTGTGAAGATTGCTTCACTTGTTCTAAAATAGCTAAAATCTACCAAAGTCTAAAATTGGGAAAAGGTTAAGTTTTTATTGGTCAAGTAGTCTAATCACCCCCCCTCTAGACATACGTCAAGGTCCTACAAGTGGTATCAAAGCTTTGATCTCCATTTGCTTTGATTTCCATAGCTTTTGGTGGTCATAGACTTGGTTTCACAACCTAGGAGAGTATGGCGTCTAGCGAGAGAAATTATCACCGTAGAGGTCCTTACTTTGATGGCACTAATTTTGCTAGTTGGAAGCATAAGATGAAAATGCATATTCTCGGACATAACCCCGCCGTTTGGGCTATTGTGTGTATTGGCTTGCAATGTGAATTCTTTGATGGGAGAGAACCGAACCGTGAAGCTAGTGTGGATGAGTTGAAGATGTTGCAATACAACGCTCAAGCTTGTGATATCCTCTTCAATGGATTGTGCCCCGAAGAATTCAACAAAATCAGCCGTCTTGAGAATGCAAAGGAAATTTGGGATACTTTGATTTATATGCATCGAAGGTACCGACTCCGTCAAGGAATCCAAGTTGGATGTGCTCCAAAGTCAGCTTGACAAGTTCAAAATGAAGGATGGTGAAGGTGTCACGAAATGTACTCTAGGCTTGCTCTCATCACAAATGAGATTGCCGGCTTAGGAAGTGAAGAGATGACCGATAGATTCATCATCAAGAAGATCCTAAGAGCATTGGATGGAAAATATGATACCGCAGTGCACATTGATCCAAATAATGCCCAATTACAAAGATCTCAAGCCTACGGAAGTCATTGGAAGAATTGTTGCTCATGAGATGTCACTCAAGGATAAGGAGGAACTTCACAACAAGTCGAGTGGTGCTTACAAAGCCTCATATGAAGCCCCCACATAATCAAGTGAGAAACAAACCTTCAATGAAGAATTGAGCTTAATGGTTAAGAACTTCAACAAACTCTACAAGAGTAGAAGCAAAGAAAGAAGCTCTAAGTCAAGGTCCTACAATGACAAAAGATCTTCTAGTCGAGAGCGCAATTGCTACAATTGTGGGAGACCCGGACACTATTCCAATGAGTGTACGACACCCTACAAAAGAAGAGAAGATTCTCCCAAGAGAAGAAGTAGAAGAGAAGAATCACCACCAAAGAGAAGGAGTAGAGATGATCGTTATGAACGAAGACCCTCACGGAGAAGCAAGGATTCGGAAAGGAAGGACAAGTCATCAAAGAGCTACACAAAACAAAGACATCAAGCTCATGTTGGTGAATGGGTATCCGGCTCCGACTCCGACCATCACTCCGAGAGAAGCTATAACTCCGACTCCGAATACACTCAAGATGAAGGTGTTGCCGGTCTAGCACTTGTGTCAACCAACTCCTACGACATATTTGAATCACCAAATGAAGGAATTGGTAGATGCTTCATGGCCAAAGGTCCTAAGGTAACACACCCTGAGTATGTTGATTTTGATGTTGATGAAGATGACTTGCTAGGTGATGATGATTTACTTGTTGACAACTCTAGTGATGAATACTACGATGAAACGTCAATTAATCATGCTAATCAAGTTGAAGCGAATGACAATGATAAGGAGAAAATTGAGCGTCTAACTAAAGAACTAAACACTCTTAAGTTAGCTCATGAAACTATCTTTGAAGATCATCGAGAACTTTTAAGGGCTCATGAGAAGTTACGCTTTGGAAAGCTCAATCTTGAGCAAGAGCATGAGTTGTTAAAGGCAATCAATGATGATCTTCGTAAGAAAAGTTTTTCTTACATTGCCAAGCGTTTACTCTTATCTACTTACATGCCTCAAGTCAAGTCCAGTAACAAGAACAAGAAATATTCTTCTAGTAGTAACAATAACAATGCTAAATCCAATATTGTTGCTTCTAGTAGTTCTCTTGATTCCACTAATGATCCTCTTAGCCAAGTTATACTTGAGCAAGAAAACAACTTATTGAAGGGAATTATAGAGAAAGGTGTATACAAGAGTCTTGCCGGGAGTAAGCAATTTGAGGAAATTGTACGCAAGCAAGGAAGGCACCGGAAGAATCAAGGTGTTGGATTTGAACGAAAGTTCAATGTCAATGGAGTTGAGTGGGAAGAAGATCAATACCCCAAGACGAAGTTTGTTCCTCAACAAGAGAAGTATGATCCTACTTCCTTCAAGGGAACACAAGCTCAAGATGATCTTCCACCACAAGACCACAAGAACAAAGGCAAGGACAAGCTTCAAGAGGAGATTGATGCATTTGAAGAAGCACCTAAGGCCTTGGTCAAGTGGGTTCCCAAGACTACGTCAAGCTCTACTTCATCAAGTACAACTACTACACCAAGGATTCTCATCAAGTTGATGTGGATCCCGAAGAAGAAGAACTAGAGAGTTCTTGAGGGTGACTCCACCAACATTTTTCACTCATATCATTATGGCAAGGACAAGTGCAATCAACTTCCATATCTTGCACTAGTTTAGGGAGTCACAAACCCTCATGATTGGTAAGGCAAGGGACAAGGTAACCTAATGTTTTCATGGACATCATTTTGTGTGTGCATCACCCTATGTCTATGGATATCCTTGTTTGTTCCTTGTGGGACTAACCCATGTAGGTATTGAAAGTGCAACTCACTCCAAGGATTGCTCCAAACGATCTACATCAACATTGAGCATCCACATCTTCAACACCTACATGAAGTCATCATCGAAAAAACCCAAGGTTAGTTTATCCCTCTAAGGGGGATCTCACATCTAGGGGGAGCTTAACTCTAAGAATTGAGTCGAAGCAACTCTAATGATGTGAACACATAAATGCTTTATGTAAAAGTGATAACCCCACTTGAGCTTAAACGATGAGTATGACCTATGATCAAATGTTCTCATTTGACTCCTAAGTCAATATACTCATATATAGATGACCTAGTCATCGCCAAGGTATCCAAGACCCTCGCGAGGGGCCAAGCCACGCGAGGCGGACGACACAAGACCTCCTCAGGAGTGGCCTGGCCTGGCAGGCTCACGAGGAGCGGAGATATCAAGGCGGGGCAAATCTCACGAGGCTCTCGTGACGTGAGCCATGACGATCGGCACCAGGCGGACGCCAGAGCGCGCAACGTCCTTGTTTCCTATTTGGTGCTAAGGAGGTCAGTGCAGGCTAAGAGTACCGAGGCACCAGGCAAAGGTTGCTATATCGGTGCAACGAGACCAAGACCAGCAGGACGGCAAGATGGAGGTCATCGTGGAGGCCAAGACGGCGTCACCACCGGAGCTTTTCGTAGGCGAAGACCGCTTTTGTCAGGATAGCTTGTACTAGCTGTCCCCCTTCAAATTTTCCTGACGTTGTTGGCTCCCTTCCCGCTCAATATTTGGGGAGAGGACCAGGGCCTATATAAGCAGGGCTAGCCACCACAGTAGAGGGGATAGAGCAGTTCACCCAGCTCTCACCCGCCAAGTTACCAAGCACAAGAGCACCTCAACCTCAGGAGGCTGTTCTTCCCTCTGTACTGTTCATCATCAGCCCAAGAGGCAATCCACCACCACCGCACTGGAGTAGGGTATTACACCACAACGGTGGCCCGAACCAGTATAAATCTCGTGTCTCTCTGTGATTGCGAGTTCGTCGAGTTCGTCCGCAAGATCTTAGCGAGCTAGGGCGTAGATCGGTAGGAGGGAAAGACTTCGCGCGCACCCCAGTGTTTGAACCTTAAGGGTTTGCCGAAACCCCACATCCGACATTTGGCGCGCCAGGTAGGGGTGCGCCGTAGCTTCCCTTCCATCAGTTCGCTGCTCCGTCGCTCCGTCGTCGCCAAGGCGGATGCTCGCCGTGCTCGAGCTGAGCGTCGGGTTGCCCTCACCGCCCAGCGGCGTTACTCGAGCCAGGTTCTGTCGGCAGCCACCTCTTCGTTCTCCGTCTCCGCCGCCAACGCTGCCACCGGCGGCCAGCGAAACGGCAAGCAGCGTCCTCGCTGTATCCTTCGGTGCGACAGGATGGCCGCACCTCCACTCCATCACTGATGGATGCCCCGGCCGGTTCCTCGTCTCACGCACGCCGCGCTCCCGTGGAGGCGCGGGCCGCGCTCCTCGCCGCAAACCTCCTACGCTACCGCCCAATCGACGACCTCTATGAGGAGTGGCTCGACCGCGTCGCCGAGCACGTACGCGCCGCAGGGGGCTCCCTGGCGCCGTCCCTCTCTCTACCTCACCCTCAGCCAGCCACGGGCGACGAGGCTCATGGCGCGCCTCCACCACCTCTGCCTCAAGATGGTGCCACAGCACCAAAGCGCTGATTTCTTGGCGTGACCCACCATGCCAGTGCCATGCCAAGAGAGAAGCTGCCAAGAAATCCCCCGGCCGTGAGAAGCTGCACCCGCGCTTCCCGCGCCACCTCGTCAAGACCGCGCACCACCCGCTGCGGCGCCACACGGACCTCATCAAGACCAAGCTCCACCTCCGAGGCGGGCCCCAGCAACCACGACTGGCTGCCGCGCCTTCACCCCCGAGTTGCGCAGCGTCCCCTGGCCAAGTAAGTTCAAGCCGGATCTGCCTCCTCGCTACGACGGCACCGCCGACCCCGCGGAGTTCCTGCAGCTCTACAAGCTGAGCATCGAAGCGACCAATGGCGATGAGAAAGTCATGGCGAGCTGGTTTCCCATGGCTCTCAAGGACGGGGCCCGCTCCTGGCTCCTGAACCTGCAGCACGGCTCGATCTCCTCCTGGGACGAGATGCGCGACCGCTTTGTTGCCAACTTCCAGGGCACTCGCGACCGCCGGCCGGCCGTGGAAGACCTGCGCCGCATCAAGCAATAACCAGGAGATACCCTCCAGAAGTACATCTAGCGCGTCAACAACACCCGCCTCAAGATCCCCAAGGTCACGGACGAGGCCATCATCTCCGCGTTCTCCGACGGTGTCCGTGATGTAAAGATGAAGGAGGAGCTCGCTATCCACGAGGAGCTCTGCACATCTCAGGAGCTATTCAATCTGGCGACCAAGTGCGCAAGAGCTGAGGAGGGACGACTCTCTCTCCTCGAGCTGCCAGCTGCAGGAGTGGAGGAGAAGAAGGCCAAGGCCAAGGACGTGAAGCATAAGGAAGCAGTCGTGCTTGGCTCTGCTGTAGAGCCCGACACCAAGCGGACAGCCCGAGTCATCCAAGAACAGCCGACCGTTCTGCGCCTTCCACAACCTGAACACCCACAACACCAGCGACTGTCAAGAGCTCAGAGCCATCTGAAGAAGGCGCGATTGGCGCCCGAGTGCAGTGACCGGGGCTACGGCCGAGGAGGAGGACGTGGAGGCGGACGCTGGGACGATCGTGGCCCGCGCCAGGAATGGCACGATAGGCCTCTATCAGGATCGCTGGCAGGACCATCCTCGCGAGGGGGCCTGGAGGGACCAGCCTCGCGAGGATCACCCCAAGGGCAACGCCGGTCTCCCGCCGCTACCGCCGCCAAGAAGGAACGACGACCACCATCAGGACGAGGGGGCTGGGGGCTTCCAGGAGCCGCGCGGAATCGCTTGCATCTTGGGCGGCGCCCAGGCCCCAGCCTCTCAGCGCATCTTCAAACAGTTCGCTCGCGAGGTGAACGCAGTGCTCACCAAGCTCGAGCCACGCGCCCACTCAGGTGGTCCCAATGCGCCATCACTTTCAGCTCGGCAGATCAGCTCAAGTGCGCGGTCACCGCCGGCGCCCCCCCAACGTTGTGTTCCCCAATCATCAGCAATGTGCAGGTTACCAAGACCCTCATCGACGGCGGCGCAGGACTCAATGTCCTGTCCGTCGACACGTTCGACAACCTCCAAGTGCCGTATGAGCAGCTCCAGCCTACCAAACCTTTCTCAGGAGTGACCGACGGTTCCACCACACCGATAGGGCAGGTCCGCCTGCCTGTCACCTTCGGAGAGCGCAAGAATTACTGCACCGAGCTCATCGACTTTGACGTCGTGCACTTCCGCCTGCCGTACAACGCCATCCTCGGATATCCGGCCCTAGCCAAGTTCATGGCAGTCACCCACCATGGCTACAACACCCTCAAGATGCCGGAAGAGGAGGAATCATCACGGTCCAATGTGAAGAGAGAGATGCGGTGAGCTCCCTCGAGCATGCCTTCCAAGCTGCAGCAATCAACGACCCGACAGCAGAAGCGAGGGCCCTCCGGAGACCATCCCCAAGAAGAAGCAGCTGTGCCGCGCAGGACCTCGGGAGGATGGCGACGCGGCAGGAGCCTCATCAGGTTCAGCGTCCATCCCAGGGGCGCCTCCCTCCATCACATAGGAAGGCGCGCCCAGCGCCCTCCTCGGACAGGGCTCGGGGCCTCTCTTCTGGAGGGCCTCAGACCTTGCCAACCTCACGAGGGAGGCGTTTGGGCACCACTTGGAGGCGTGCTTCGTGGCACGTCTCGCTCAGGAGAACCCAGGGCAAGGAATGCCCACCACTCAGGAGTTCATCGCCAAGACCACCCAGGAACTGCAAGACGCAAGAGCCATGCGCGGCGACAGCCGCTCACGAGGCACGGCTCCCCATCCCGGCGAGGATGCTGGGCTGCGTGTCTGCATCGACGTACCCGGGCTCAACCAGGCCGCTTCTCAGGAGCGCTTCTGGCCTTCACGTGTGGGCCGCTATGAGGGCCCGGCACGCATATATGTTCGCATGCCCTTCGGCTTGCCGAGCGTGGCGTCGACCCTATCGGTATAATATCTGGCGTGTCCTGGCGGCTCAGGAGGCCAGGTACCACGCCGTCCTGGAGGAAATGGAGATGGTCTTCAAGGAACCTCCCGAGCCCCCAGAGCCTCCCGAGGCTCAGGGCCCCGGTGGCTCATGAAGAGTCATCCCTTCGACGCGCGCCTTCAGCTGCACCAACTCTACTTCGTCTACAGAACCAAGTGACATCTACCAAGCTCGTTTAGCTGGGAGCGCCCCTCGGGCTGCATCATTCCCAGGCCACATGGGTCTGTCCCTGTGGCATGTATCCCTTTTGCTTATGTCTTTACCTTACCTTGCTGGGGGCGCCCCTCGGGCTGCATCAATCCCAAGCCGCTCAGTCCGGACCCAGTGGCACGTATCTTCCTGCATTTACCTAAGTTGATCTGCTTTCCATGATTAACCTGCCCACGGCTATCGCCCGCTCGATTGCCGCCCGCCACGGGTCTGTTCATCCGATGCAATTAGCTTGCACGTTAAAAGGGGGGCTCCTGAGCATCGCAAATCAAGAGCTCTTACTGGCTTTCCAGCCCTCACCCCCTGGCCTTGACCACGACATTGTGACCTGGCATACCAGCGGTGGCTGAGCTCGCTCGAGGGCCGGGACCTGAGGACGTAGAGTGCTTGCATCTAAACGCATTGCAGGAACACACAGTCACATGGACTCAAGACCAGGCGCAACCCCCCTTGAGGTAGGGCCTCGTGAGTTCTGCGCTGGCTCACAAGTGCCCAGATACACCTCGCAGCCCTGCCGTGCAAGACACGTGTCAGGGCGGGGCTGTACGCCCAGGGGGCTCCTCCCAGAGGGGCCCCCCCATCCCACGCACAAGTGGAAGCACCATGCTCCGTGCTGGCCGTCGACACTGCCGAGGAGCGGCTATGCCCGTGCACAAGCGGAAGCACTATGCTCCAGCTGGTGATAAACAATCGAGGCGGCCCCACGGTCGTACCAACCTCGGGAACCCGAGCTCGGCGTCCAGCCTCACCGCCTCCCCTCGGGAGAGCCGCGCGAGGGGCTGAGCACGAGCTGCGCTCGGGTCACGCCCAAGCGCACGCCACCCAACCAGGTCTCCCGGACCTGGGCGTCGCACGCCCCTCCCGAGGCCTCGGTGAGGGCAGGTATGGAAAGTGTTTGCACGTCAAGGGGGACTCTTGAGCATCGCGACTCAGGAGCCTAACTGGTCACGTAGCCCCTCACTCCTTGGTCTGTCCTGGCCTCCGGTCGGCCCAATGGTGCTTGAGGTATGCATGGGGCCGGGCTCTGCCGACGTAGAACATTAGTCTATCCTCGCGAACTCTCCCTATAAGATGTTTGCGCGTCAAGGGGGACTCCTGAGCATCGCGACCCAGGAGCCTAACTAGTCACGTAGCCCCTCACTCCTTGGTCCGTCCTGGTCTCCGGTCGGCCCAATGGCCGTTGAGGTATGCGCGGGGCCGGGCTCTGCTGACGCAGAAGCAAAGCAGATAGGAAGGAAATCGCAAAATCTTCAAGCAAATATTACAAACACATTGTCCTCACGATATCAAATGAAAAGTTTGAATGCCTCCACGAGGCCTAATGCATGTTGCAGGAACAAAACGGGAGAATAGCCGCAGGTCATTCCCGGGCACCGCCATCACCTGCGGCAGGTGCTACTTCGTGAGCGATGTTGTCTTCACCTTCACCACCAGCTGCTGGATCGGCGACATCGCCGAACAGAGGAGCGGAGACAAAGCTGCGGAACTTCTTCAGCAAGGCCTCCACTTGACCTTGCACGGCTGCGGCGGCGACCTCAGTCGATCTTGACCCACGAGCTCCGGCCTCGTCAAGACAAGCATGGGGGTCGCAAAGGTGCAGGTGGCTGAAGACGCGGGTCAACGCAGCTGAAGACAGGACACGAGCTTCCGCCTTCGCCATGGGACCAACGCCATCAACGACTCCCTCGAGCGCCTTCACCAAGAGAGGAAGCAGCCGGGCGGGGCCGTCCTCGTCGGTGGCCAGCGACTTCTCCAGGTTGTGCTCGTAGAGCGTCTTCAGTGCCTTGCGAGACCTCTCCTCGAGATCGGCGAAGTCCACACGGTCTTCGGCCAGGACTCGTGCCTTAGCATCAAGATCGGCCCCCTCGCCTCCATCTTCCACTCCAATTCCTCCAACCGGCTGCGCTCGGCGGCCTGCATCTTCTCCAACTCCGCCAGCTCAGCATCACAGTTCTTGACGGCGTCCTCCCGGGCCTTCATCTCCCCCTACTTCGCTTGGAGGCAGGATGCTTCTTCGGCGTGCTTGTCATGCAGGCTCTGCAATTCGTCCTCCAGCACCCGATAGCGGTCGCGGGCAGCCTCGGTATCCTTCGGCACCCTCTCACGATCGGCTGTGGCGCTGGCAGCTCCTTGCTTCTCCTTCTCGGAAGCTGCGGCAGCCTGACCCAGAGTCGCGCGAACTGCCAGGTCGGAGTGACGCCAGCCTGAGGCCAGCTCCAGGCGCCTGGTCACCAGGCGTGGGTCCGCGCCCAGGAGATCTGCCTGCAGCTAGGTCATCTCCGAAAGGGCATGTTCCAGAACAGCAACAGGAGCCGAAGAACTAAGGAGCCGAGGTACAGCAGTGGGAGGAGGCGACACCGTCACCATGGCCTGGGTGATCGCGGGTTCCGGAGCAGCTGGGACATCATCAGCCGCGCCAGGCGCCGGCACCTCCGAGCCAGCGGGGCCATGGGGCTGATTCCACGCGGCGATGCTCCTCTTGGCCCCACGAGGACGACCGGGCTGGGGAGATGCAGGCACTGCTACCTCTTTTTCTTTTATGGAGGAGGAGGCACGGCCCCCGCATCCTCCTTCCTCTTCTCGAGTAGGTAAATGATAAAAAAGATATTTTTTGATGTGGAATTCTAGTTTGGTATAATTTCAATGTAATTCTTCTTACTTGTGATATGAATATTCAGATCCGAAAGATTCAAGACAAAAGTTCATATTGACATAAAAATAATAATACTTCAAGCATACGAATCAAAGTAATCATGTCTTCTCAAAATAGCATGGCAAAACAAAGTTCATCCCTACAAAATCATATAGTTAGGCTATGCTTCATTTTCGTCACACAAAGATGTTCCCAACTTCTATACCCCCGATGACAAGCCAAGCAATTGTTTCATACTTAAATAATCTCAAACTTTTTCAACCTGCACGCAATACATGAGCGTGAGCCATGGGTGGAATAGAATATGATGATGGGGATTGTGTGGAGAAGACAAAAAGGAGAAAGTCTCACATTGACGAGGCTAATCGATGGGCTATGGAGATGCCCATCAATTGATGTCAACATGAGGAGTAGGGATTGCCATGCAACGGATGCACTAGAGCTATGAATGCTCAACAAAAGAAAACTAGTGGGTGTGCATCCAACTTGCTTGCTCACGAAGACCTAGGGCATTTGAGGAAGCCCATCGTAGGAATATACAAGCCAAGTTCTATAATGAAAAATTCCCACCAGTATATGAAAGTGACAACATATGAGACTCACTATATGAAAAACATGGTGCTACTTTGAAGCACAATATATGAGACTCGCTATATGAAGAACATGGTCCTACTTTGAAGCACAATATATGAGACTCGCTATATGAAGAACATGGTGCTACTTTGAAGCACAAGTGTGGAAAAAAGGATAGTAGCATTGCCCCTTTTTTTATTTTATATTTTTTGGGCCTTCTTTTTTTTATTTGGCCTTTCTCTTTTTTGGAAACAATGCTCTATTGAATGATGATCATCATACCTCTATTTATTTACAACTCAATGATTACAACTCGATACTAGAACATAGTATGACTCTGTATGAATGCCTCCGGCGGTGTACAGGGATGGTGCAATGAATCAAGAGTGACATGTATGAAAATTATGCATGGTGGCTTTTCCACAAATACGATGTCAACTACATGATCATGCAATGGCAATATGACAAAAGTAAAGTATGTCATGATGATGATGAACGGAACGGTGGAAAGGTGCATGGCAATATATCTCGGAATGGCTATGAAAATGCCATAATAGGTAGGTATGGTGGCTGTTTTGAGGAAGATATAAGGAGGTTTATGTGTGATAGAGCGTATCATATCACGGGATTTGGATGCACCGGCGAAGTTTGCACCAACTCTCAAGGTGAGAAAGGGCAATGCACGGTGCCGAAGAGGCTAGCAAAGGCGGAAAGATAAAAGTGCGTATAATCCATGGACTCAACATTAGTCAAAAGAACTCATATACTTGTTGCAAAAATTTAGAAGTCATCAAAGATCAAGTACTACACGCATGCTCCTAGGGGGATAGATTGGTAGGAAAAGACCATCGCTTGTCCCCGACCGCCACTCATAAGGATGCACAAGCTAGGTACACTTCATGTTTCAAATTTGTTACACAACTTTAACCATACGTGCATGCTACGGGATTTGCTAACTTCAACACAAGCATTCTTTAAATTCATAATCACCCAACTAGCATGACTTTAATATTATCACCTACATATCTCAAAACAATTATCAAGCATCAAACTTTTCTTAGGATCCAACACACTTACAAGAATTCTTACAAATCTTGTATGCTTAGCATATTATGATTATTTAAGCGAATTACCATGCTATTTAAGACTCTTAAAATAATATAAGTGAAGCATGAGAGTTCATCTATTTCTTCAAAATAAAACCACCATTGTGCTCTAAAAGATATAAGTGAAGCACTAGCGCAAACAACAAACTACTCCAAAAGATATAAGTGAAGATCAATGAGTAGTCGAATAATTATGTAACTATATGAAGACTCTCCCATATAAGAATATTTGATCTTGGTATTGTATCCAAACAGAAAGCAAAACAAAAATAAAATGACAATGCAAGGATAGCACAACTCATGTGAAGAAGCAAAAACTTAGGCTCAACCGATACTAACTGATAGTTGTTGAAGAAGAAAGGTGGGCTGCCTACCGGGGCATCCCCAAGCTTAGATGCTTGAGACTTATTGAAATATTATCTTGGGGTGCCTTGGGCATCCCCAAGCTTGAACTTTTGTGTCTCCTTAATTCCTCTCATATCATGGTTTCTCTTTTTGTCAAAAGTTTCATTCACAACAAACTCAACAAGAACTCGTGAGATAGGTTAGTATAAACCAATGCAAAAGCTTATCATTTTCTACTGTAACAAATCACTAACATTATTATTCAACATTGCATACTAAATTCCTCTGCATATTTAATACTCCTATCCTTAAATAGAATCATTAAACAAGCAAACATATGCAAACAATGCAAACATAACAGCAATCTGTCAAAACAGTATAGTCTGTAAAGAATGCAAGAGTATCAACACTTCCCTGACTCCAAAAATTATGAACTAAAATTCCCACTGTAATAAATTTATCAGAGCTCCATATGCAAAAAGGTTCAACATTATATCATGCTCTGAATTTTCTGAGGAATTTTTGCAACAGCGGTAAACTTTCTGTTTTCAAACAGCAACATGCATACTTGCAAAATAAGCATGGAAAAGGCTATCCTTGAATTTTTTATTGAAACTAAAGATGAAAAACATTATTCTAAATAACATCAAGCAAAACAAAACAAAATGACATGACGCTCCAAGCAAAACACATATCATGTGGTGAATAAAATATAGCTCCAAGTAAAGTTACCGATGAACGAAGACGAAAGAGGGGATGCCTTCCGGGGCATCCCCAAGCTTAGGCTCTTGGTTGTCCTTGAATATTACCTTGGGGTGCCTTGGGAATCCCCAAGCTTAGGCTCTTGCCACTCCTTATTCCGTAGTCCATCGAATCTTTACCCAAAACTTGAAAACTTCACAACACAAAACTTAACAGAAAACTTCGTGAGCTCCGTTAGCAAAAGAAAACAAAAGACCACTTCAAGGTACTGTAATGAACTCATTATTTATTTATATTGGTGTTAAACCTACTGTATTACAACTTCTCTATGGTTTATAAACTATTTTACTAGCCATAGATTCATCAAAATAAGCAAACAACACACGAAAAACAGAATCTGTCAAAAACAGAACAGTCTGTAGTAATCTGTAACTAACGCACACTTCTGGAACTCCAAAAATTATAAACTAAATTGGTGGACCTTAGTAATTTGTCTAGTAATCATCTGCAAAAAGAATCAACTAAATAGCACTTTCCAGTAAAAAGTTCTAGCTAATCTCGTGAGCGCTAAAGTTTCTGTTTTTTACAGCATGATCATAAAGACTTCATCCAAGTCTTCCCAAAGGTTCTACTTGGCACAAACACTAATTAAAACATAAAACACATCTAAACAGAATCTAGATGGATTAATTATTATTAAACATAACCAAAAAGCAAGAAACTAAAATAAAATTGGGTTGCCTCCCAACAAGCGCTATCGTTTAACGCCCCTAAGTAGGCATGATGATTTCAATGATGCTCACAAAAAAGATAGGAATTGAAACATAAAGAGAGCATCATGAAGAATATTACTAGCACATTTAAGTCTAACCCACTTCCTATGCATAGGGATTTTGTGAGCAAACAACTTATGGGAACAATAATCAACAAGCATATGAAGGTAACACAAGCAAAACTTCAAGAATTTAAGCACATAGAGAGGAAACTTGACATTATTGCAATTCCTACAAGCATATATTCCTCCCTCATAATAATTTTCAGTAGCATCATGAATGAATTCAACAATATAACCAGCACCTAAAGCATTATTTTCATGATCTACTAGCATAGAAAATTTACTACTCTCCACATAAGCAAAACATCAATAATAGTGGGAGTATCATAAGAGACTTGAACACTAAAAATTGTTTCCACATTAAAAGAGTAATGTTCAGAAAAAGGGTAATCATAATCATGACAAGATTTGTAAATATAATCATCACTAATTTTTATATCATAAGTTTCATCACAATAATCATCATAAGTAGCAACTTCATTCTCATCATAATCGATTGAAACCTCTCCCAAGATAGTGGAATCACTAAATAAAGTTGACACTCTTCCAAATCCATTTTCATAAATATTATAAGATTCAACATCCTCCAATATTGTGGGATCACTACTTCCTAAAGTTGACACTCTTCCAAACCCACTTTCATAAATATAATCATCATAGGTAGAAGGCATGCTATCATCATAACTACTTTGCATATCAAAACTTGAGAGGCTAAAAATATCATCATTATTAAACATAGCATCCCCAAGCTTGGGACAAACATTAATTGCAGCAAATATATTCTCAAATATGTCATCCTCATCAAATATAGCTTCCCCAAGCTTGGGCCTTTTCAAATCATTTGCATCATGGATATTCAAGGAATTCATACTAACAACATTGCAATCATGCTCATCATTCACATATTTAGTGCCAAACATTTTATAGATTTCTTCTTCTAACACTTCGGCACAATTTTATTTTCCATCATACTCACGAAAGATATTAAAAAGGTGAAGCATGTGAGGTAAACTCAATTCCATTTTTTGGTAGTTTTCTTTTATAACTAGACTAGTGCTAAAACAAGAAACAAAAAGATTCAATTGCAAGATCTAAAGATATACCTTCACTTACCTAGCCTCCCCGGCAACGGCGCCAGAAAAGAGCTTGATGTCTACTACACAACCTTCTTCTTGTAGACGTTGTTGGGCCTGCAAGTGCACAGGTTTGTAGGACAGATGAAAATTTCCCTCAAGTGGATGACCTAAGGTTTATCAATCCGTGGGAGGCGTAGGATGAAGATGGTCTCTCTCAAGCAACCCTGCAACCAAACAACAAAGAGTCTCTTGTGTCCCCAACACACCCAATACAATGGTAAATTGTATAGGTGCACTAGTTCGGCGAAGAGATGGTAATACAAGTGCAATATGGATGGTAGATATAGGTTTTTGTAATTTGAAATAATAAAAACAGCAAGGTAACTCAGGATAAAAGTGAGCGTAAATGGTATTGCAATGATAGGAAACAAGGCCTAGGGTTCATACTTTCGCTAGTGCAAGTTCTCTCAACAATAATAACATAGATAGATCATATAAGAAGCCCTCAACATGCAACAAAGAGTCACTCCGAAGACACTAATAGCGGAGAACAAACAGAGAGATTATGGTCGATGCAGAAACCACCACAAAGCTATTCTTTCGGATCGATCTATAAAAGAGTTCGTACTAGAATAACACCTTAAGACACAAATCAACCAAAACCCTAATGTCACCTAGATACTCCATTGTCACCTCAAGTATCCGTGGGCATGATTATACAATTTGCATCACACAATCTCAGATTCATCCAACCAACATAAAAGTACTTCAAAGAGTGCCCCAAAGCTACTACCGGAGAGTCAAGAACGTGTGCCAACCCCTATGCATAGGTTCCCAATGTCACGAAACCCGCAAGTTGATCACCAAGACATACATCAAGTGTTCTCATAAAAGACTCAATCCGATAAGATAACTTCAAAGGGGAAACTCAATTCATCACAAGAGAGTAGAGGGGGAGAAACATCATAAGATCCAACTACAATAGCAAAGCTCGCGATACATCAAGATCGTGTGAAGTCGAGAACACGAGAGAGAGAGATCAAACACATAGCTACTTTGGTACATACCCTCAGCCCCGAGGGTGAACTACTCCCTCCTCGTCATGGAGAGCGCCGGATGATGAAGATGGCCACGGAGATGGATCCCCCCCTCCGGCGAAGTACGGAAAGGGATCCCGATTGGTTTTGGTGGCTCTGGAGGCTTGCGGCGGAACTCGATCTATCTTCTATTCTGGAAGTTTTATTGTTATGCGTAGGTATATATGGGTGAAAGAATGCGTCGGTGGAGCTACGGGGGCCCAGCGAGGCGGCGCCTGGGGCGCCCCACCCTCGGGAACACCTCCCGTATCTTCTGATGTGGGGTCCAAGTCCATCAGGTGGGTTTCCTTCCAAAAATAACTTATCCAGTTGATTTCGTTCCGTTTTGACTCCGTCTGATATTCCTTTTCCTCGAAACACTGAAATAGGCATAAAACAGCAAATCTAGGCTGGGCCTCCGGTTAATAGGTTAGTCCCAAAAGTAATATAAAAGTGGATAATAAAGCCCAATATTGCCTAAAACAGTAGATAATATAGCATGGAGCAATCAAAAATTATAGATACGTTGGAGACGTATCAATCAGCTCAAGTGCGCGGCTACCGCTTGAGCCCTCCCGATGCTTTGTTCACTAGTCATCAGCAACATGCAAGTCACCAAGACCCTCATCGATGTCGGCGCGGGGCTCAACGTCCTGTCTGTCGACACGTTCGATAACCTCCAAGTGCCGTATGACCAGCTTCAGCCCACCAAGCCTTTCTCAAGAGTGACCGACGGCTCCACCACCCCGATCGGGCAGGTCCGCCTTCTCGTCACCTTCGGAGAATGCAACAACTACCACACCGAGCTCATCGACTTCGACGTCGCACACATCCGTCTGCCGTACAATGCCATCCTCGGGTATCCAGCGCTGGCCAAGTTCATGGCGGTGACTCATCATGGCTACAATTTCCTCAAGATGCCAGGAAGCGGCGGAATCATCACAGTCCCGTGCGAAGAAAGAGACGTAGTGTGCTCCCTCGTGCGTGCCTTCCAAGATGCAGCAATCGACGACCCCGACAGCAAAGGCGAGTGCCCTCCTGAGGCCACCCCCACAAAGAAGAAGCTGTTGTTCCGCGCAGGACCTCAGGAGGGTAGCGTCGCGAATGGAACCTCATCAGGATCAGCGCCCGCACCTGGGGCGCCTCCCTCCCTCACATAGGAAAGCGCACCCTTCTCGGGCAGGGCTTGGGGCCTCTCTTCTGGAGGGCCTCAGACCTTGCCAACGTCAGGAGGGAGGTACTCGGGCACCACTTGGAGGCGAGCTTCGCGGCACGTCTTCCTCAGGAGGACACAGGGCGAGAAGCGCCCACCGCTCAGGAGTTCATCACCAAGACCACTCAGGAACTGCAAGACGCAAGGGCCATGTGCGGCGGCCGCCGCTCACCAGGCGCAGCCCCCCATCCAGGCGAGGATGCCGGGTTGCGCATCTGTGTCAACGTCCCAGGGCTCAACAGGGCCGCATCTCAGGAGCTGTCGGCGTTCTGGGAACAGGGGTCCCCAGACTTGCCTGCCTGCGGCCCACTGCGTGGCTAAGCCAGCAGGCCGTACGGCCCATCTTCATCGACAAGGCATCCAAGACCCTCGTGAGGGGCCAAGCCTCGCGAGGTAGACGACACAAGACCTCCTCAGGAGTGGCCTGGCCTAGCAGGCTCACGAGGAGCGGAGATATCAAGGCGGGGCAAATCTCATGAGGCTCTCGTGACGTGAGCCATGACGATCGGCACCATGAGGGCGCCAGCGTGCGCAGCGTCCTTGTTTCCTCTTTGGTGCTAAGGAGGCCAGTGCAGGCGAAGAGTACCGAGGCACGAGGCAAAGGTTGCTATATCGGTGCAACGAGACCAATACCAGTAGGACGGCAAGACGGAGGTCATCGTGGAGCCCAAGACGGTGTCACCACTGGAGCTTTTCGTAGGCGAAGACCGCTTTTGTCAGGATAGCTTGTACTAGCTGTCCCCCTTCAAACTTTCCTGACGTTGTTGGCTCCCTTCCCGCTCAATATTTGGGGAGAGGACCAGGGCCTATATAAGTAGGGCTAGCCACCACAGTAGAGGGGATCAAGCAGTTCACGTAGCTCTCACCCGCCAAGTTACCAAGCACAAGAGCACCTCAACCTCAGGAGGCTGTTCTTCCCTCTGTACTATTCATCATCAGCCCAAGAGGCAATCCACCACCACCACACTGGAGTAGGGTATTACACCACAACGATGGCCCGAACCAGTATAAATCTCGTGTCTCTTTGTGATTACAAGTTCGTCGAGTTCGTCCGCAAGATCTTAGCGAGCTAGGGCGTAGATTGGTAGGAGGGAAAGATTTCGCGCGCACCCCAGTGTTTGAACCTTAAGGGTTTGCCGGAACCCCACCTTCGACATTTGGCGCGCCAGGTAGGGGTGCGCCGTAGCTTCCCTTCCATCAGTTCGCTGCTCCGTCGCTCCGTCGTCGCCAAGGCGGACGCTCGCCGTGCTCGAGCTGAGCGTCGGGTTGCCCTCACCGCCCGCGTTGCTCAGACGGCTCCCGTCGGCGGGCCACCTCGTTGTTCTCCGTCTCCCGCTGCCAATGCTGCCACCGGCCCGGCGGGGAACGAGCAGCAGCGTCCTTGCTGCATTCTTCGGTGCAGCAGGACGGCCGCACCTCCACTCCATCACTGACCCCGGCCGGTTCCTCGTCTCACGTACGCCGCGCTCCTCGCCGCAAACCTCCTGCGCTACCGCCCAGTCGACGACCTCTATGAGGAGTGGCTCGACCACGTCGACGAGCACGTCCGCGCCGCAGGGGGCTCCCCGGCGCCGTCCCTCTCTCTACCTCACCCTCAGCCAGCCACAGGCGACGAGGCTCATGGTGCGCCTCCACCACCTCTGCCTCAAGACGGTGCCTTGGCACCAAGGCGCGCAATTTCGCGGCGTGATCCACCATGCCCGGTGCCCGCGCGCGAAGAGAGAAGCTGCCAAGAAATCCCCCGGCCGTGAGAAGCTGCACCCGCGCTTCCCGCGCCTCCTCGTCAAGACCGCGCACCGCCCGCGGCGGCGCCACGCGGACCTCATCAAGACCAAGCTCCACCTCCGAGGCGGCCCCCAGCAACCACGGCTAGCTGCCGCGCCTTCACCCCCGAGTTGTGCAGCGTCGCCTGGCCAGACAAGTTCAAGCCGGATCTGCCTCCTCGCTACGACGACACCGCCGACCCTGCGGAGTTCCTGCAGCTCTACAAGCTGAGCATCGAAGCGACCAATGGCGATGAGAAAGTCATGGCGAACTGGTTTCCCATGGCTCTCAAGGATGGGGCCCGCTCCTGGCTCCTGAACCTGCAGCACGGCTCGATCTCCTCCTGGGACGAGATGCGCGACCGCTTTGTCGCCAACTTCCAGGGCACTTGCGACCGCCGGCCGGCCGCGGAAGACCTGCGCCGCATCAAGCAACAACCAGGAGAGACCCTCTAGAAGTACATCTAGCGCTTCAACAACACCCGCTTCAAGATCCCCAAAGTCACGGATGAAGCCATCATCTCCGCGTTCTCCGACGGCGTCCGTGATGTCAAGATGAAGGAGGAGCTCGCTATCCACGAGGAGCTCTGCACATCTCAGGAGCTCTTCAATCTGGCGACCAAGTGCGCAAGAGCTGAGGAGGGATGCCTCTCTTTCCTCGAGCTGCCAGTTGCAGGAGTGGAGGAGAAGAAGGCCAAGGCCAAGGACGTGAATCATAAGGAAGCGGTCGTGCTTGGCTCTGCTGCAGAGCCCGACACCAAGCGGGGCTGAGATCAGCCCGAGTCATCCAAGAACAGCTGACCGTTCTGCGCCTTCCACAACCTGAACACCCACAACACCAGCGACTGTCAAGAGCTCAGAGCCACACGAGAAGGGCGCTTCGGTCGACGCCCCGAGCACAGTGACCGGGGCTACGGCCGAGGAGGAGGACATGGAGGCGGACGCTGGGACGCGTGGCCCGCGCCAGGAATGGCGCGATAGGCCTCGTCAGGATCGCTGGCAGGACCATCCTCGCGAGGTGGCCTGGAGGGACCAGCCTCGCGAGGATCGCCCCCAAGGCAACGCCGGTCTCCCCCCGCTACCGCCGCCAAGAAGGAACGACGACCACCATCAGGACGAGGGGGCTGGGGGCTTCCAGGACCCGCGCGCAATCGCCTGCATCTTGGGCGGCGCCCAGGCCCCAGCCTCTCAGCGCATCTTCAAACAGTTCGCTCGCGAGGTGAACGCAGTGCTCACCAAGCTCGAGGCCACGCGCCCTCAGGTGGTCGCAATGCGCCATCACTTTCAGCTCGGCAGATCAGCTCAAGTGCACCGCCACCGCCGGTGACCTCTCGACGTTGTGTTCCCCAGTCATCAGCAATGTGCAGGTTACCAAGACCCTCATCGACGGCGGCGCAGGCCTCAATGTCCTGTCCGTCGACGCGTTCGACAACCTCCAAGTGCCGTATGAGCAGCTCCAGCCTACCAAACCTTTCTCAGGAGTGACCGATGGTTCCACCACACCGATAGGGCAGGTCCGCCTGCCTGTCACCTTCAGAGAGCGCGATTACTTCATCGAGCTCATCGACTTTGACGTCGCGCACTTCCGCCTGCCGTACAACGCCATCCTCGGATATCCGGCCCTAGCCAAGTTCATGGCAGTCACCCACCACGGCTACAACGCCCTCAAGATGCCGGGAAGAGGAGGAATCATCACGGTCCCATGCGAAGAGAGAGATGAAGTGAGCTCCCTCGAGCACGCCTTCCAAGCTGCAGCCATCAACGACCCCGACAGCAGAAGCGAGGGCCCTCCGGAGACCATCCCCAAGAAGAAGCAGATGTGCCGCGCAGACCTCGGGGAGGATGGCGGCCGCGGCGAAAGCCTCATCGGGATCGGCGTCCATCCCGAGGCGCCTCCCTCCATCGCATAAGCGGCGCCCAGCCTCCTCGGACAGGCTCGGGGCTCTCTTGGAGGGCCTCGGACCTTGCCAACCTCACGAGGGAGGCGTTTGGGCACCACTTGAGGCGTGCTTGGCAAGACGCCTCGGCCAGAGAACCCAGGGCAAGGAATGCCCACCACTCAGGAGTTCATCGCGAAGACCACCCAGGAACTGCAAGACGCAAGGGCCATGCGCGGCGACAGCCTCTCACGAGGCGCGGCTCCCCATCCTGGCGAGGATGCTGGGCTGCGTGTCTGCATCGACATCCCCAGGCTCAACCGGGCCGCATCTCAGGAGCGCTTCTGGCCTTCGCGTGTGGGCCGCTGTGAGGGCCCGCCACACAGGTACGTTCGCATACCCTTCGGCTTGCTGAGCGTGGCGTCAGCCTATCAGCGCAACATGCGGCGTGTCCTGGCGGCTCAGGAGGCGAGGTACCACACCGTCCTGGAGGAAATGGAGGTAGTCTTCAAGGAACCTCCCGAACCCCGAGAGCCTCCCGAGGCTCAGGGTCCCGGTGGCTCATGAAGAGTCATCCCTTCGACGCGCGCCTTCAGCTGCACCAACTCTACTTCGTCTACAGAACCAGGTGACATCTACCAAGCTCGTTTAGCTGGGAGCGCCCCTCGGGCTGCATCATTCCCAGGCCACATGGGTCCGTCCCTGTGGCGTGTATCCCTTTTGCTTATGTCTTTAGCTTACCTTTCTGGGGGCGCCCCTCGGGCTGCATCATCCCCAAGCCGCTCGGTCCGGACCCAGTGGCACGTATCTTCCTGCATTTACCTAAGTTGATCTGCTTTCCATGATTAACGCCCACGACTATCGCCCGCTCGATCGCCGCCCGCCATGGGTCTGTTGATCCGATGCAATTCGCTTGCACGTTAAAAGGGGGGCTCCTGAGCATCGCGACTCAGGAGCTCTTACTGGCTCTCGAGCCCTCACCCCCTGGCCTTGACCACGACATTTAAATCTGAGAACAGTTTTGGAATAACCGGGTGTATCGGTTTGGTTTCTGCTGACGGGTTGGTTTAGTTCAGGTATCAATAGGCTGACTCTGAAAAGAGTTTGGTTCAGATTGGTTTCTTATAGCAAATGGTTGGGTATGGTCGGTTATAGGCCCGAACAGGTCCAACTCCAATAAGTTTAGACCCGCAGTTCATGCCCGGTTCTTGACATTGGTTCCGTTCATAAATCTCGAGCCCATTCTTCTCAGCCATCAGACCTCAACGGTTGTCACTCGCGCTTGGTAAGTTGACCCCGCCTTCGCCGGAGGAGCTCGTGCATCGCTGGCCCCGCCTTTGCCGGAGCTACCATTGCACGCGGCTTGCCGGACTGGCCTCCACGGCGACTGCCGTCGAGGGGCGCTCACGTGCAGCTCTCTGGACCTGCCTCCGCGGCCATCGAGCGCCGCTCGCGGGCGGCTCTCTGGACCTGCCTCCGTGGCCGCCATCGTCGCGCATGGCTTGTCGGGCTGGCCTCCATTCCCGCTACTGTCAAGCGCGCTCACGTACAGCTCCCCGGATCCGCCTCTGCTGTCGTTGTCGCCACACCGCTCGTCAAACTGGCCTCCGCCGCCCGCCGCCCAAATGAGCATTCGTTGTCTATCCGCAGGCCCTCACCACGGTCGTCATCGTGTACCCATCAGCCGGCAGCCAAAACTCCCGAAACCTCCTCGCAAACTCCAGAGCCGGACCCGCCCTAGGGCGAAGCGGCCTTGAGACACGAAGACGCTGCCGAGCCACCCGGACCTCGCGGCGAGCACGCATAGGGGACCCGCTTGGGCCGCGGAGGCGTGGCGGAGCGCGGAGCAGAGCGCAGACGAGTCAAGCAGGCCAGCGGCGGCGGGGCAGGCAGGGGGTGCGAGGAGGAGGAGGCGGGGGCGATAAGAGAGTTGAATCAGAGGCGGGGGTGTGCCAGACAATGGTTATTATTACTACTCGAATGGTTTTCAAACCATTTCAGCAACTGGCTTCAACCATAGGTAAGCACTCAGTTTCAGTTTAATTTGGGCGGAAAGTCAAGTTGGTTTGGTTGTGGTTGGGCTGACATAAATATAAACTGAGTTTAGTTTGGTTTGGGTTGCCACGTTTATTCATGCAGGTTTGGTTGAGGTACGGTTTAGTTCTCAAACTTTTCTCAGGTTTAACGGCATTGCGACCTGGCATACCAGCGGTGGCTGAGCTCGCTCGAGGGCCGGGACCTGAGGACGTAGAGTGCTTGCATCTAACCGCATTACAGGAACACACAGTCACATGGACTCAAGACCAGGCACAACCCGCCTTGAGGTAAGGCCTCGTGAGTCCCGCGCTAGCTCACGAGTGCCCAGATACACCTCGCAGCCCTGCCGTGCAAGCCACGTGTCAGGGCGGGGCTGTACGCCCAAGGGCTCCTCCCGGAGGGGGCCCCGTCCCACGCACAAGTGGAAGCACCATGCTCCTTGCTGGCTGTCGACACTGCCGAGGAGCGCCTATGCCCGTGCACAAGCGGAAGCACTATGCTCCGCGCTGGTGATAAACAACTGAGGCCGGCCCCACGGTCGTACCAACCTCAGGAAGCCCAGAGCTCAATGTCCAACCTCACCGCAATGCCTCCCCTCGGGAGAGCCGCGCGAGGGGGCTGGGCACGGGGGCTGCGCTCGGGTCACGCCCAAGTGCATGCCACCCAACCAGGTCTCCCGGACCTGGGCGTCACACGCCCTCCCGAGGCCTCGGCGAGGGCAGGTATGGAAATTGTTTGCACGTCAAGGAGGACTCCTGAGCATCGCGACTCAGGAGCCTAACTGGTCACGTAGCCCCTCACTCCTTGGTCTGTCCTGGCCTCCGGTCGGCCCAATGGTGCTTGAGGTATGCATGGGGCCGGGCTCTGCCGACGTAGAACATTAGTCTATCCTCGCGAACTCTCCCTATAAGATGTTTGCGCGTCAAGGGGGAATCCTGAGCATCGCGACCCAGGAGCCTAACTGGTCACGTAGCCCCTCACTCCTTGGTCCGTCCTGGTCTCCGGTCGGCCCAATGGCGGTTGAGGTATGCGCGGGGCTGGGCTCTGCCAACGCAGAAGCAAAGCAGATAGGAAGGAAATCGCAAAATCTTCAAGCAAATATTACAAACATATTGTCCTCACGATATCAAATGAAAAGTCTGAATGCCTCCACGAGGCCTAATGCATGTTGCAGGAACAAAACGGGAGAATAGCCACAGGTCATTCCCGGGCACCGACATCACCTGCGGCAGGTGCTACTTCGTGAACGATGTTGTCTTCACCTTCACCAACAGCTGCAGGATCGGCGACATCGCCGGACAGAGGAGCGGAGACAAAGCCGCGGAACTTCTTCAGCAAGGCCTCCACTTGACCTTGCACGGCTGCGGCGGCGACCTCGTATCGATCTTCAGCCACAGGCTCCAGCAGCTCGTCAAGACAAGTGTGGGGGTCGCGAAGGTGTAGGTGGCTGAAGACGCGGGTCAACGCAGCTGAAGACAGGACAAGAGCTTCCGCCTCCGCCATGGGACCAACGCCATCAACGACTTCCTCGAGCGCCTTCACCAAGAGAGGAAGCAGCCGGGCGGGGCCATCCTCGTCGGTGGCCAGCGACTTCTCCAGGCCGTGCTCGTAGAGCGTCTTCAGCGCCTTGCAAGACCTCTCCTCGAGATCGGTGAAGGCCACACGGTCTTCGGCCAGGACTCGCGCCTTAGCATCAAGATCGGCCCCCCTCGCCTCCATCTTCCGCTCCAATTCCTCCAACCAGTTGCGATCGGCGGCCTGCGTCTTCTCCAACTCCGCCAGCTCAGCATCACGGTTCTTGACGGCGTCCTCCCGGGCCTTCATCTCCCCCTCCTTCGCTTGGAGGCAGCATGCTTCTTCGGCGTGCTTGTCGCACAGGCTCTGCAATTCGTCCTCCAGCACCCGGCAGCGGTCGCGGGCGGCCTCGGCATCCTTCAGCGCCCTCTCACGATCGGCTGCGGCACTGGCAGCTCCTTGATTCTCCTTCTCGGAAGCTGGCATGACCCTGACCGCGCCTTGAACCAGTCGGAGTGAAGCCGGCTGAGGCCAGCTCCTGGCGCCCGGCCACCAGGCGTGGGTCCGCGCCCAGGAGATCTGCCTGCAGCTGGGTCATCTCCGAAAGAGCATGTTCCAGAACAGCAGCAGGAGCGGAAGAACCAAGGAGCCTAGGTGCAGCAGTGGGAGGAGGCGACACCGGCACCAGGGCCTGGGCGATCGCGGGTTCCGGAGCAGCTGGGACATCATCAGCCGCGCTAGGCGCCGGCACCTCCGAGCCAGCGGGGCCATGGGGCTGATTCCACGCGGCGATGCTCCTCTTGGCCCCGCGAGGACGACCGGGCTGGGGAGATGCAGGCACTGCTACCTCTTTTCTTTGCGGAGGGAGGCACGGCCCCCGCATCCTCCTTCCTCTTCTCGAGTAGGTAAATGATAAAAAGGATAATTTTTGATGTGGAATTCTAGTTTGGCATAATTTCAATGTAATTCTTCTTACTTGTGATATGAATATTCAGATCCGAAAGATTCAAGACAAAATTTCATATTGACATAAAAATAATAATACTTCAAGCATACTAATCAAAGTAATCATGTCTTCTCAAAATAGCATGGAAAAAGAAAGTTCATACCTACAAAATCATATAGTTAGGCTATGCTTCATTTTCGTCACACAAAGATGTTCCCAACTTCTATACCCCCGATGACAAGCCAAGCAATTGTTTCATACTTATATAATCTCAAACTTTTTCAACCTTCACACAATACATGAGCGTGAGCCATGGATATAGCACTATGGGTGGAATAGAATATGATGATGGGGATTGTGTGGAGGAGACAAAAAAGGAGAAAGTCTCACATTGACGAGGCTAATCAACGGGCTATGGAGATGCCCATCAATTGATGTCAACATGAGGGGTAGGGATTGCCATGCAAGGGATGCACTAGAGCTATGAATGCTCAACAAAATAAAACTAGTGGGTGTGCATCCAACTTGCTTGCTCACGAAGACCTAGGGCATTTGAGGAAGCCCATCGTAGGAATATACAAGCCAAGTTCTATAATGAAAAATTCCCACCAGTATACGAAAGTGACAACATATGAGACTCACTATATGAAAAACATGGTGCTACTTTGAAGCACAATATATGAGACTCGCTATATGAAGAACATGGTCCTACTTTGAAGCACAATATATGAGACTCGCTATATGAAGAACATGGTGCTACTTTGAAGCACAAGTGTGGAAAAAAGGATAGTAGCATTGCCCCTTTTTATTTTTTATATACTTTATATTTTTTTGGGCCTTCTTTTTTTCTTTGGCCTTTCTCTTTTTTTGGAAACAATGCTCTATTGAATGATGATCATCACACTTCTATTTATTTACAACTCAATGATTACAACTCGATACTAGAACATAGTATGACTCTGTATGAATGCCTCCGGCGGTGTACCGGGATGGTGCAATGAATCAAGAGTGACATGTATGAAAATTATGCATGGTGTCTTTTCCACAAATACGATGTCAACTACATGATCATGCAATGGCAATATGACAAAAGTAAAGTATGTCATGATGATAATGAACGAAACGGTGGAAAGTTGCATGGCAATATATCTCGGAATGGCTATGGAAATGCCATAATAGGTAGGTATGGTGGCTGTTTTGAGGAAGATATAAGGAGGTTTATGTGTGATAGAGCGTATCATATCACGGGGTTTGGATGCACCGGCGAAGTTTGCACCAACTCTCAAGGTGAGAAAGGGCAATGCACGATACTGAAGAGGCTAGCAAAGGCGGAAAGGTAAAAGTGCGTATAATCCATGGACTCAACATTAGTCAAAAGAACTCATATACTTATTGCAAAACTTTAGAAGTCATCAAAAATCAAGTACTACGCGCATGCTCCTATGGGGATAGATTTGTAGGAAAAGACCATCGCTCGTCCCTGACTGCCACTCATAAGGATGCACAAGCTAGGTACACTTCATGTTTCAAATTTGTTACACAACTTTAACAATACGTGCATGCTACGGGATTTGCTAACTTCAACACAAGCATTCTTTAAATTCATAATCATCCAACTAGCATGACTTTAATATTATCACCCGTGAGCGTCAGCGACACCAGCCCGCGCGCGTCAAAGGTCGGCCTGGAGGCGACGAGCTCCTCCCAGTCCTTGCGGAGGAACAAAGGAATGAAGGCGCTAGGCGGGTACTCCTGGTTGTCTCCAACTATGAGGCGCAGAACAGCATCCAACTCTTCGCCAGGAAGGGCCCCAGGCCTCAGGCGGGACTTGCTTCCCTCTTCTTCAAGCTCCCACAGGGGGCGTGCGTGCGCCTGGAGTGGGGCAACTCGCATCATCAAGAACTCCCTCAGGAGCATTGCCCCCGTCACCTTGGCTGCCTTCACGTTGCCCGGCTTCAAGTCAGTCGTCATCTGCCCCAGCACAGACAACGCCCGCTCGTCGGTAAGCTTCGCTCTGGGCCACCCCTTGCCGAGCTGGGGCGCCTCCGTCGGTAACCCCAGGCATGGATCGGCATGCTTGGCATCCATCCGGACCCATTTAGATCAAATGTTGTCGGCCTTCTTCCTGGTGCTCGAGATCAAGTTGGCCTTGCCAGATGCGACGAAGTTGGCGCACCCGGAAATTGGCCCATCTGTGACGCGAAGAAAGAAGAAGTGGCACAGGAGCGCCACGGATGGCAGCACGCCCAGGTACGCCTCATAGTAGTAGGCGAAGATGGACAGGAGGAGGATAGAGTTGGGATGAAGATGCAACGCCTGCAGCCCGTAGTGGTCAAGGACTTCATAAAAGAAATCAGAGAAGGGAGGAACCAACCCGCGGCAACACTGCTCGAGAAGAAGGGGAAGAAGGTGCTTGCCTCAGGCTCCGGCACGTCGGAGGCAAGCCGGAGCTCGGCCTCCCCCCACTCATTGCTCTCACCCGCCTTCAGCAGGCGCACGGAGGCGAGGCTCTTCTCCATGATGGTGGGCGCCTCGAGGGCCGGCTCATACCAAGCCGGTGCTGAGGAAGTCTTGACTTTCCGTGGCGCCATGGATTTCGGATGCAGGATGAGATTGGAGCGGATCTAGAGGTAGCGGTGGCGAGGAGCAAGAAAGGGGATCTGGAGCAAGGCGAGGAAGAAGCAATGAAGGTAAGTACTGCCTGCGCCAGCCTTTTGTAAGGACAAGCAGTTGCTGAGGCAGCATGGTGAAGCGGAGACACCCACGTCCAATCAACCGCCACGCGTCAACCGAGGCCGCAGGCTTTGGGGGCCCGCGGTGCTCCGAACTTGACCCTTGGCTTCGCCGCGAAGCCAAGCCCGAGCGCACCTTGGGCCGGGGCTCTTGTCGGTGTTGCAGGAGCAGGGGTCCCAGACTTTCCTGCCTGCGGCCCACGGCGTGGCTAAGCCAGTAGGCCATACGGCCCATCTTCATGGACAAGGCATCCAAGACCCTCCCGAGGGGCCAAGCCTCGTGAGGCGGACGACGCAAGACCTCCTCAGGAGTGGCCTGGCCAAGCAGGCTTACAAGGAGCAGAGATATCAAGGCGGGGCAAATCTCACGAGGCTCTCGTGACGTGAGCCATGACGATCGGCACCAGGCGGGCGCCAGCACGCGCAGCGTCCTTGTTTCCTCTTTGGTGCTAAGGAGGCCAGCGCAGGCGAAGAGTACCGAGGCACCAGGAAAAGGTTGCTATATCGATGCAACGAGACCAAGACTAGATGGACGGCAAGACAGAGGTCATCGTGGAGCCCAAGACGGTGTCACCACCGGAGCTTTTCGCAGGCGAAGACTTCTTTTGTCAGGATAGCTTGTACTAGCTGCCCCCCTTCAAATTTGCCCGCCGTTGTTGGATCCCTTCCCGCTCAATATTTGGGGAGAGGATCAGGGCCTATATAAGTAGGGCTAGCCACCACATTAGAGGGGATCGAGCAGTTCACCCAGCTCCCACCCGCCAAGTTACCAAGCACAAGAGCACCTCAACCTCAGGAGGCTGTTCTTCCCTCTGTACTGTTCATCATCAGCCCAAGAGGCAATCCACCACCACCACACTGGAATAGGGTATTACACAACAACGGTGGCCCGAACCAGTATAAATCTCGTGTCTCTCTGTGATTGCGAGTTCGTCGAGTTCGTCCGCAAGATCTTAGCGAGCTAGGGCGTAGATCGGTAGGAGGGAAAGACTTCGCACGCACCCCAGTGTTTGAACCTTAAGGGTTTGCCGGAACCCCACATCTGACAGGAGCTCCTCTGGCCTTCGCGTGTGGGATGCTGCGAGGGTCCGCCGCACAGCTACGTCCGCATGCCTTTTGGCCTGCCGAACATCGCCTCCGCCTATCAGCGTAACCTGCGGCGCGCGTTGGCAGCTCAGGAAGCCAGGCACCATGCCGTGCCGACGGAGATGGAGACGGTCCTCAAGGAACCGCCTGGACCCCCAGAGCCTCCCGAGGCTCAGGGCCCCGGTGGCTCGTGAGGAGCGACCGCTTCACCACGTACCTTCAGCTGCCCCAACATCCCTTCATCAGCAGAACCAGGTGACATTTTCCAAGTTCATTTAGCTGGGAGCGCCCCCCGGGCTGCATCATTCCCAGGCCACGTGGGTTCGTCCCTGTGGCATGTATCCCTTTTCATGTCTTTAGTTTACCTTGCTGGGGGCGCCCCTCGGGCTGCATCATCCCCAAGCCGCTCAGGCCTGACCCAGTGGCATGTATCTTCCCTGCATTTACTTGAGTCAGTATGCTTTCCATGCTTAATCTACCTATGACTATCACCTGCTTGATTGGCACCTACCCCAGGAGGTGCTCACAATGGCACGACGCTTGTGCTCGGCTCCGTCTCTGCAACGTCGACAAATCTGAGCGGCCGAGCTCTAGCCACGCGCACCACCTCACCGGGCCCTTAGTGCCCCCATCCTTTGGCAAAGCAATCAGTGGCCGCCCGGCAACCATAATGGCAAACCGTGTCTCTCCTTGTGCTGGCTTGCAGGAATCTCCGGAGGATAACAACACCGCGAGCTCCCTCTCCTCCCGTGCAATCCGCTTGCACGTTAAAAGGGGGGCTCCTGAGCATCGCGACTCAGGAGCTCTTACCGGCTCTCTAGCCCTCACCCCCTGGCCTTGACCACGGCACGCGACCTGGCATACCAGCGGCGGCTGAGCTCGCTCGAGGGCCGGGACCTGAGGACGTAGAGCACAAAGGAGAGTGCAGAGACGAGGGACATGCTCGTATGGGCCTGACCTAGCTATGCAAGGGACACCTATGCCCAAATTTTGTGCACCATGAGGAACCGACTACGGACCGTCAAGATAAGTCTCACGCTCGGGTTGGCTAAACCGCTAAGGACTAGGAACCGCTCTAGCCGCAGCCCTGTTGCGGCAACGTCACCGCCCTTTCCTACTTCTCATCGGCTGCTTGAGCGCTAAAGGGGACCTCCTGAGCATCGCGCCTGAGGGGCTCTTACTGGACCTCGGGCCGCTCACCTCCTGGCCTTGACCACGACACGAGACCTGGCATACCAGCGACAGCTGCAGCCTGCCTGGGGACCGGGACCTGTCAGTGTAGAGCACCAAGTCGTCGCGAGGTCGGAAATGGGAGACCGAGCTGAAGCAGGACTCGTGCTCGCGCAAGTTCATAATAAAGACAATATTGACAAGAGACATTACAAAACCTTTACACACCCCCACGTGGCACTTCTTCATTCCTCGTAGGGAACAAAAGGAAAGAGCTTAGGGAATCCTATCTACATGCGCCCCAGTGGATGACGCCATCGTCAACAGTGGGCCGACAGAGGCCGGCGCCAACCTCATCTAGATCAGCGGTGGCGGCGGTCGGATGCTGCAGCCCTACTCCGGGCTCGGCGAGAGCTTGGGGTCACGTAGCTGTCGTCGCTCATCTCCGGAGTCTCGTAGAGCTCAGGAGAACCGCTGGACTCCCAAGAATCGCTGCTACTGGAGGAGCCGCAAGCGGGGCGCGCATCGACCCGGCGGTCCTCTCCAGGGCAGCACTCCAGACGGCGGCCTTCTGTGTCGAAAACCTTGAAGAACAGCGTGGAGGCGAGATCGTACACAAAGTGGATTGCGAGGGCGCCCTCTGCGCGACACACTCGGGCGACCTCACCCCAGCCATGGGTCATAGATATTCCCTGAAGAGACGACCTTGACTTCCGCTCCAGTCGCCGGCGTGTCACAGTCGGCATGCTGTGGCCAAAGCTCAAGAGGCCCCATCGGCTGCATCTCAGCTGAGAAGAAGGAAGGGAAGTGGATCCAAGTGCTCGGGGGCATCACCGCCCACAGCACGAGCTCGCGTGAGGAGTCCATGGCGTGGACTCCAGGGGCGGCAACGCGCGCCACCGCAGCACGGCGACCATGGCCACGGCGCGCACGGCGACGCTCGTCGCCTCTCCCTCCTGATCCCCCGGCTTGGGTGTACAGGGGTAACGGATACCTAGGAGGCCGCTCCCACAAAGGCCTCGTCACCACCTGCATCATCACCGCGTCACGGCGGAGGACCGGCCTCTTCTTCGTCGGGAGCAGCACCAGGCCGTCGAGGGGAGTCTTTCCTTTATCCGTGGAGGAAAACCTTCGGATGGGTGCCATTGGTTTCGGCGATGGAACAAAGGAGGAGAAGCAAGCTTAATGGGAAGAGATGGGCAACGGGGGCTCCGCCCCCCTCATTTATAGCAGGAGAAGGCCAACCAGCACCCCCACGATCACAGGTAATGATGGTTTTTCCTTGTATGTCGCAGGGACTTGTCAAGTCGGGAAGTTGCCGAGGCAACATGGTGAAGCGGAGACGCCCACGTCCAATCAACCGCCACGCGTCGACCAGGGCCGCATGCTATTGGGGCCCGCGGCACTCCGCACTTGACCTTTGGCTTCGCCTCGAAGCCAAGTCCGAGCGGGCCTTGGGCCCGGGGGCTACTATCGGTGCTCTGGGAACGGGGGTCCCCAGACTTGCCTGCCTGCGGCCCACGACGTGACTCTGCAAGCGGGCCCGTACGGCCCATCTTCACCAACAAGCATTTAAGACCCTCGCGAGGGGCCAAGCCTCGCGAGGCGGACGACACAAGACCTCCTTAACAGCGGCCTCACCAGGTTGGCTCGCGAGGGGCGGAGAGATCAAGGCAAGGCAAACCTCGCGAGGTTCTCGTGACGTGAGCCATGACGATCGAGACCAAAGCGAGGCGCCAGTGAGCACCGAGCACAAGTGTACTTGTTTCCTCTTTGGTGCTAAGGAAGCAAGCGCAGACGTGGAGTACCGAGGCGTCAAGCAAAGGTTTCCATATCAGTGAAACGAGACCAAGACCAGCAGGATGGCAAGACGGAGGTCACCATGGAGCCCAAGGCGACGTCACCACCAGAACCTTTTGCAAGTCAAGACTGCTTTTGTCAGGATAAGCTGTACTAGCTGTCCCCTTTAAAATTGGCCATTGTTGTCTCCCTTCCCGCTCAATATTTGGGGAGAGGACCAGGGCCTCTATAAATAGGACCAGCCACCACCTTAGGAGGCAACTGAACTGACGGGATCTGCTCTTTAGCCAATCCTTAGCCACACACCAAGCACAAGAACACCTCAACCTCAGGAGGTTGTTCTTCCCCTTGTACTATACATCCTCAGCCCAAGAGGCAATCCACCACCACCACACTGGAGTAGGGTATTCCACCACAACGATGGCCGAAAGTAGCATAAATCTTGTGTCCCTTGTGTTGCGGGTTCGGAGAGTTAGCCCTCGAGAACTTAGCGAAACTAGGACGTGGATCAATAGGGTAAGATCTTCGTGTGCACCCTAGTGTTCGAACCTTGAGGGTTTTGCCAGAACCCGCATTCCGACACCTAGTTTCAGTAAACCTTTCGTCATTGAGACTGATACCCGTGACATAGTATTGGAGTTGTGTTAATGCAATATGGGTACCCTCTTTCTTATGGGCGTAAAGCTTTAGTGAATGAATCTCTCTCGGTGTATGAAAAAGAATATTTGGACATTCTGCTTCCAATCACTCGAGATCATATCTTCATGTTCAAGAGTTTACAGTTAGAATTGATCGGAAGATTTTAGCTAACAAATAAACTCAAAGATTGCATACAACTTGGCAACACAAGACTTTGGCAAAATAGCGGGGCTACAATATAAGACTATCTACAAGCAACATAAGAATATCTGCAATATAAGACTATCATCATGCATTATTCTGTTGGATTGGCATGAGAAAATTTATCAGAGACATGGTCGAGTCCTGTATCATTTTTCATCATGCACAACCTGAAAGAGTAGCATATCATGGGTTACTCTGTCCCTTACCCGTTTCAGGACAAAATCGGAGATGGTTACAAAGCATTTTATTATTGGATTACTAGTTATTTTAGTGGTGATTGAAAATTTTACTAAATATATCCCTTTTATTTCTCTCCAACATCCTTTTAATGCTCAAAAAGTAGCAGATGTGCTCGTTGACAATGTTTACAAGCTACATAACATGCCCAAATTCATTGTATTAGATAGAGATCCTAATTTTAGTAGTACATTCTAGAAACTTCTGATGAAAGCTACTAGTAGTGAGTTGAAAATGAGTGCTCGTGCTCTTTGAAACTGACAGACAAAGAGAAAGAGTTAATCAACTAGTGGAATGCTCTTTGAGATGCTTTTATCAGTGCTCTGCTCACAAATGGTGTAAATGGTTGTCATTATGTGAGTTTTAGTATAGTACAAATTGGCATTATTCCATAGGAAAAACTCGATTCGAAATCTTATGTGGCCATGCTTGATATTTTGGTATTTTTGCCACTGATTTTTATTGCTTATAGTGACATTACTCACTGGTTGGCAGTTGGCATAAAGGGATTTTGTTATTGATTTAATTAGACAAATTTTCTCACATCTCAACAGAGAATGAAATCTCAAGCTGATAAAGAAGAGAACTGAAAGTCATTTTCAAGTGGATGATCAAGTGTTCCTGAATTTGCATCCGTATGTGCAATCCTCTGTGGTTAGGAGAGCTATTCACAAATAATCTTTTAAATACTGTGGGGCCTATGCCATCATTGAAAAGATTGAAGAGCTAGCTTATTGTTTGAATCTTCCCACTTCAAGCAGAATTCACCCAATTATCCATGCATCTCAACTAAAGCAATGCTTACCTGCTGGAATTTAGTCTATTGTGGGACAACCCAATAGCAATTTCAGAATTCCTAATAAATCCTAGAGGCCCACTTAGCCCATTCGTGCAAGGCAAGGCGTGCTACTAAAGTTTAGTTCCATGTTGCTAGTTTGGTAGGAGTTGGACCTCCTTAGAAGGGAGGTTGTTTCCCCGCATATATGAGTGTGAGAACAAGAGGGACATTCACGCGCCCTCGTCCTCCGCCGCCCGCCTCGCCACGCCATGCCACGCCTCATCATGACGTGCCGCGGGTTGGGGGAATGAACCGAGCCGATGTCTAAATTTTTTCCACGCACGACGGGTATACGAATGATCACACGAGAGCTGAAATGTTTTACTGTAGTGGAGATTGAATCCGAATGTCACACCTTTTTGGTGCAGGTTATACCTCCCGTTGCAGCATGTTCGCCTCCTTCTCTCATGTTCCTATAAAGGAGAGGTCGCTTCTCTCCGGAGAGACACACCAGAATATCATCTTCCTCTCGCCACAGAGTACCAACCTCCGAGCTACTGCAAGGTTCTTCCCCATCCCGGTTTGCGGAGTGCACCACAGGCCAGGACAGTAGGCCTCCGAAATCCCACCTCTTTGATTCCTGTACGGGAGAAGGGTGATAAGGATTTTGGGGAGCACTCTGCGCGACTACTGACTGGTTCATCACGGACGCACTGGACACCGACGACCACTTCCCCAATAATGACTTCTTCCCCGACATCGAAAACCTCTTCGACAACATGGCCGGCGAGGACGTCGACCCCAAGACCAATGCTTCTACCGCTATTCCATATGTTCTCATGTACTCTGTGTTTGAGATCCTAGTTTCTCCTTCTAGTATCTACTCTACAAATGTTCTATTCTAGCTCACATGTGCAGATGCTATTTGCCTTCTCTCTTTGAGATTACATGACTTGTTTCATCTCTACTATAATAGTCATGTTTTATCTACTATTTCTGTTAATAAAATCATATGGTGAATTGCTCATATTTCCAACAATCCAAAAACCTTATTATAGGCAATTTACCCCAAGTGGTTTTGCTGCATCCGCGAGGCCTCATATGTTTGGGGGTGTGCTCTATAAGAGGTGGCGCATGAGAACAGTATTATGGTTCCAAACCATTGGTTGCTATGATGCCAATCTTCGCAAACCTGAAGGAGATCTTGATCCTCAACAGGAACAAGCTTTTCAGAAAATGGATACCCAGTTTAAGGCTGCTCTCTTGAGTGTTCTTGGTGAGAACATAGTTGATGCTTATGCGTCAATTGAGATAATGGATAAGATATGTGGGACACACTCGAGGCTAAGTTTGGGGTCTCGGATGCCGGCACTGAGTTGTACATCATGGAACAATTCTATGACTACAAGATGACTAATGAGCGCTCCGTGATTGAGCAAGCTCACGAGATACAATCATTTGCTACAGAACTTGAGCACTTCAATTTTATGTTACCGGACAAGTTTATAGCTAGAGACATCATCACTAAGCTTCCTCCCTCATGGAGGAACTTTGCTACCTCTCTGAAGCACAAGAGATAGGAGTTTCCCGTTACAGATCTTGTCGTGGTTTTGTCACGGCAGATGTCCTTGTGAAAGGACTTAGGTGTGGAGCCATCGCAACGTAGGTTAACTTGAAGGGGTTGAGCGGGCTGAAAATACACAAGGTTTACCCAGGTTCGGCCCCTCACAACAAGGTAAAAGCCTATGTCCTGCTTCGAGTTGTATTGATTGGATATCGATTACAAGGGAGCGGAAACGCCTGATCTAGCTCTCGATTAGTTGTTTCTTGACTTAACCCTCCCGGGGTCTCGCCTTTATATACATAGGTCGAAGCCCTGGGCTTACAAGAGTCCAAGTCGGATCACACAATGTGACCAACTCGGTTCCTAAGTCGATCTGCCTTGCCAGGAAAGTCGCCATCTGATACGTCTCCAACGAATCTATAATTTTTTTATTGTTCCATGCTGTTTTATTATCAATCTTGGATGTTTTATAATAATTTTATAGTCATTTTATATCAATTTTTGGTACTAACCTGTTGACATACTGCCAAGTGCCAGTTGCTGTTTTTCCCATGTTTTTTACATCGTAGGAAATCAATATCAAACGAAGTCCAAATGCGACAAAACTCCACGATGATTTTTTATGGGCCATAAGGAAGGCAATGGGCCCTGGTTGCACCTGGGGGGTGCTCTTAGGGGGGCACAACCCACCAGGGCACGCCAGGGGGCCTAGGCGCGCCCTTGTGGGTTGTGCCCACCTCGGGTGCCCCCCGGACCGCCTCTTTGCTCTATAAATACCACAAGATTCCAGAAACCCTAGAACAAGCGTCGAAATATTCATCCAGCCACCGCAGAGTCCAGAACCACCAGATCCAATCTAGACACCATCACGGAGGGGTTCACCACTCCATTGGTGCCTCTCCGATGATGCGTGAGTAGTTCTTTGTAGACCTTCGGGTCCGTAGTTGGTAGCTAGACGGCTTTGTTTCTCTCTTGCTGAATTCTCAATACAATGGTCTCTTGGAGATCCATATGATGTAACTCTTTTGCGGTGTGTTTGTTGGGATCTGATGAACTTTGAGTTTATGATCAGTCATATCTTT
Organism: Aegilops bicornis; assembly: GCA_021605145.1. NCBI lineage: Eukaryota > Viridiplantae > Streptophyta > Magnoliopsida > Poales > Poaceae > Aegilops > Aegilops bicornis. The sequence continues at coordinate 677,031,519 of CM038675.1, forward strand.
TTATATCCATGAAAGTTATTTGAGTTTCTTTGATCTCTTATAGCCCCGTATTTCTTCTCCAATATTTTGGTTTTGTTTGGCCAACTTGATCTATTTGTCTTGCAATGGGAAGAGGTGCCCGGTAGTGGGTTCGATCTTACGGTGCTCGATCCCAGTGACAGAAGGGGAAACAACACGTATGTATCGTTGCTACTAAGGATAAAAAGACGGGATCTATATCTACCGCCATATAGATAAACGGATCTTGTCTACATCATGTCATCGTTCTTATTGCATTACTCCATTTTCCAGGAACTTAATACACTAGATGCATCTTTGGATAGCGGTCGATGTGTGGAGTAATAGTAGTAGATGCAGGCAGTCGGTCTACTAATCTTGGACGTGATGCCTATGTAATGATCATTGCCTGGATATCGTCATAATTATTTGAAGTTCTATCAATTGCCCAACAGTAATTTGTTTACCCATCGCTGCTATTTTTCTTGAGAGAAGCCACTAGTGAAACCTACGGCCCCCGGGTCTTTCCTCTCAAGTATTTGCCTTGCGATCTACTTTTCGTTTGCATTTTTATTCATATCTATTAAACCAAGAATACACAAATACCTTGCTGCGTTTTATCTTTATTTATTCTATTTGGCGTTCGATATATCAATCTACTACAATTTACCTCGCGTCCACTTGCCTATCTTGAGGCGCCGTACCCCGGAAGGGATTAACAACCCCTTTAACTCGTCGGGTTGCGAGGTGTTGTTGTTTGTGTGCAGGTGCTATTTACGTTGTGTTTCTTGGTTCTCCTACTAGTTCTATGCCTTGGTTTCATAACTGAGGGAAGTACTTACCTTCACTGTGCTACATTATCCCTCCCCCTCCAGGGAAATACCGACGTAGTTCCAACTGCCATCAAGGAAGAATTTCTGGCGCCGTTGCCGGGGAGGATCTTCAACATAACCAGGTTCCTAATCACAAATCTCATCTCCTTGAAATTTACATTATTTGCCATTTTCCTCTCATATTCCTCTCCCCCACTTCACAAAAATTTGCTGTTTATTCGCCTCTCTTTTTCCATTCGCCTTTTTCTTGTCAGATCTATTCTTTTGCAATCATGAGTGATTTCGGTATGGCACCAGTAGAGGATGGCATGACTCCTAAGATGGGACGTACGGGCAATCTGGATGCTAAAACTTTGATCTTGGGTCAAAGGAACGTTATGGGAAAAGAACGTATCCAAGATTTTTTCAGTTGTGTTGGGAATCTAAGTCTTGATGATGCTCCTATACTAAAAACTACTAGATCTTATGCGGACGCTATTTCAACAGTAGTTCTTAAACTTGAAAGTAAAATTATTCATACTCATCCTACTTTGCAAAGATTGTTTTTTTAAGCTCCCCGATATAAAGAATCCTAGGGCTAAAAAGTTGGCTAGTCTCATTCTTATGAATGAGTTTGACTACATAATTCGCGAAGCTAGAGAAATCTTTGACTTTTATGGTATGAATCGTGAAAAACCTGTGATAGATGAAAGTCTCTACAATAGTGACTATGCTTTGAGACATTTGCTTGGGGATAATAAGATCTTTGATGAGAATCTTAAAAAGGAGGTCCCCGTTTTAGAAATAATCCAACAAGTTTTTAATAATGTTAATCAACAGTACTCTTGGATTGTTGCGGGAAATCAAAGGGGTTATGAAGAAAACCAACTAAGGAATGCTAAAGTTTCCATGGATAATATGTTTTATGTTGTGTTTACAAAACCCCATGAGGAAGACACTTCTAAGAAAACTAAGAATAACAAGGATGAAAAAACTTAGATCCTTGCTTTATGCCTAGCTAAGGGCGTAAAACTATAGTGCTTGTTGGGAGGCAACCCAATGAATAAAATTTATTTTTGCTTTTTGCTTTCCGTTCTGGAGTGTTTACACAATTATGCTACTGTTATGATTGTGTTTTTTATGTTTTAATTAGTGTTTATGCCAAGTAAAGCCTTTAGGATCTTCTTCGGTGATAGTTGTTCGATCTTGCTGAAAAAGACAGAAACTTTGTGTTCAAGAAAATAATTTTCATAAATCATATAAAAGAGCATTTGCTATGATTCTTTTACCAGAAGTATTCGCAAAAGTTACATTGCTACAGACTGTTTTGTTTTGACAGATTCTGTTTTCTTTGTATTGTGTGCTTATTTTGATGGCTCTATGGTTTTCTTTGATGAGTTTTTGCCATAGAAAAGTTGGAATACGGTAGATATAATACACAAACAGAATATGAATTGGTTTGATACAGCACTTATAGTAGTGATTTATTTTTCTTACACTAACGGATCTCACGAAGGTTTTGTTGAGTTTTGTGTGATTGAAGTTTTCAAGTTTTGAGTTATCTTACGATGGATAAAGGAAGGATGTAAGAGCCTAAGCTTGGGGATGCCCTGGCGTCCCAAGCTATTATCCAAGAATGAGCAACCAACTAAGCTTGGGGATGCCCCCGAGTGGCATCCCCGCTTTCTTACAATAACTATCGGTATTTTACTCGAGGCTATATTTTTATTCGTCACATGATATGTGTTTTGCTTGTAGCGTCTTGTATGGTATGTGTCTTTGCTTGTTTTGTTTTGTGTTTTAAGTCATCAATCCTTGCTGGACAAAACTATTTGAGAGAGCCAAAAATATATCATGCATTGTTAGAATTGCTCTCTATGGTTCACTTAAATCTTCTATGAGCCAGGACTTGCTCTAGTGCTTCACTTATATCTTTTTTAGCATGGTGTGATTTGTTATTTTTGAAGAAATGCTCTCTTGCTTCACTTAGATTTATTTGAGAGTTAGTAAAATTTTAAAGAAATTCTCTCTTGCTTCACTTAAATCATTTTGATAGAAAGAAAATTTGTTATGCTCATGATCTTCACTTATATTTGTTTGAGCTTATGAGAAGCAACACATAAAAGTTAGTCCCAAAGTGATAGATATCCAAGAAGTCTAAAGAAAAATATGTCATGAAGATCATTGGACAAAATAAACTTGATTCTTAGTAATAGTTTTGAGATATGATGATGTGATATGTGAGTTATGTTGATGAGTAATTGTGCTTTAGTAAGAATATCGGTGTTAAGGTTTGTGATTCCCTATGCATGCACGGAAGTCAATAATCATGCAATGAAAATTATATCCTACTTGTGGTGCATTATTCGGTGTTAATTATGCTTAATGCTTGCTTATGAGATTATTCGTTTCTTGGTTGGTCGCTTCCCAATCTTTTGCTAGCCTTCATTTTGCACTAAGTATGATCTCTACTTGTGCATCCAAAATCCCTTAAACCGGTTTTGCCACATGAGTCCACTATATCTACCTATATGCGGTATTGTTTTGCTGTTCTAAGCAAATTTGCATGTGCCATCTCTAATTTTCAAAATAAACTTCTCTTTTGTGTGTTTGTTTCGCTCGTGGAATGGTAACGGGTGGCTAATATTTTCCATGCTAGATGTGTTATTCTCAAGATGAGTGTTTATTCACTTGTCATTGCACGAGAATAAGGCAAAGGTCTTAGGGATGCCCAGTCCCGAAATGCAAAAAATATTTACTTTTTGTCAAATAATAAATTCCTTGGAAAGAGTTGGTATGGAGGGCACCCGTGGATATGGCTAGGCATGGAAAGTGAAAGAATGGTGGAAAAAGGAATAACCTTTATTTTCTATTTGGGAACCTCCTATGGCATATCTAGCATGGAAAGTGTTCATAGCTCTGAGTCGTTTTCGTTGGTGGGATGGATACACCTCCCAAAATGTTTTTATCTCTAATTTTTTTTGCTTTGAGCTCTGGCACCTCTACAAATCCCTACTCCCCTCTGCGAAGGGCCTTTTTTTACTTTATGCAATTTTTATTTTTATTTTGAGTCTCCATCTTCTCTTACAAAAAGCACCAACTAGGAGGCAATATGATCGTCCTTAAGTATTGGGTGTAGCTAATATTCGAGTGTGTTTCATGAATGGATCAATGTTTGAGCATGATGGGCTAGGGATAACTTATTTTAGCATTGATATTTTGAAAGATATGGTTGCTTGTTGATATGCTTGAGTATCTAAATTATTATGTCAAAACTAGACTATTGCTTTGAATCACATAAAAATCCAAATGTCCATGCTATAAAGAAAAGAATATGATTTGACTTGATGAGCAGCACTCCACATCAAAAATTCTGTTTTTATCACTTACCTACTCGAGGACGAGTAGGAGTTAAGCTTGGGGATCTTGATCGTCTCCAATGTATCTATAATTTTTGATTGTTCCATGCTGTTTTATTATCAATCTTGGATGTTTTATAATCATTTCATAGTCATTTTATATCATTTTTTGGTACTAACCGATTGACATAGTGCCAAGTGCCAGTTGCTGTTTTTTCCATGTTTTTTAGATCCAGGAAATCAATATCAAACGGAGTCCAAATGCCACGAAACTCTATGATGATTTTTTATGGGACAGAAGGAAGGCAATTGGCCCTAGTTGCACCTGGGGGGTGCCCCGAGGGGGGCACAACCCACCAGGGCGCTCCAGGAGGCCCAGGCGCGCCCTGGTGGCTTGTGCCCACCTCGGGTGCCCCCTGGACCGCCACTTTGCTCTATAAATACCACAATATTCCATAAACCCTAGAACAAGCGTTGAAATATTCATCCAGCCGCCGCAGAGTCCAGAACCACCAGATCCAATCTAGACACCATCACGGAGGGGTTCACCACTTCCATTGGTGCCTCTCCCATGATGCGTGAGTAGTTCTTTGTAGACCTTCGGGTCAGTAGTTGGTAGCTAGATGGCTCTCTCTCTCTCTCTCGCTGAATTCTCAATACAATGGTCTCTTGGAGATCCATATGATGTAACTCTTTTGCGGTGTGTTTGTTGGGACCTGATGAACTTTGAGTTTATGATCAGTCATATCTTTTTATATCCATGAAAGTCATTTGAGTTTCTTTGATCTATTATATGCATGATCTCTTATAGCCCTGTATTTCTTCTCTGATATTTGGGTTTTGTTTGGACAACTTTATCTATTTGTCTTGCAATGGGAAGAGGTGCCCGGTAGTGGGTTCTATCTTACGGTGCTCGATCCCAGTGAAAGAAGGGGAAACGACACATATGTATCGTTGCTACTAAGGATAAAAAGATGTGATCTATATCTACCGCCATATAGATTAACGGATCTTTTCTACATCATGTCAGCATTCTTATTGCATTACTCCATTTTTCCATGAACTTAATACACTGGATGCATGCTATTAAGTGCATCTAGTGCCCCTTAGTGATTTTGGTGTATTGAAGACTTATAGGTTAAGGGACTGATGCGTTTGTGAGTGTACACAGGTCTATAAGTCTATGAGGAGTTTGATATTTATAGAAAAAGTCGACCCCTAAAAATGAAATTCTTCGACTGAAGACTTTGGATTTCTGAAGACTTTCTGAAGACTTTGAAAGTCAAGAAATTGGTGTGACCTTGAAGACATGGTATTCATTCGAGGAATATGAATCATGAAGACTTTTGTTTTCGTAGTTTCATTTTCTCTTTCTTGAGTCATAGGAAACACCGTACTGTTAAAGGGGGTCGAGGAAATACTAAGGAAAAATTTCCATGTGATGCTCAACTCAAAATCCTACACCTACAAATCCCTTGAGTGAAGCCATTGGAAATCTCATACAGTTCAGTCAATTTCTTGATGTGAGAGACGAAGTTCTTCCGGTCTCTGAGGAATTTTTCTGACCGAGGAGTTAGGAATTCGCCAAAGGCGGATTGCCTACAAGTGAGGAACATGATAGCCACGAGGAATTTGATAGTCAAATTTCATTTATTCTTGTGCTATCTTGACCGTCCCAAAATATCTACCCACCTAACGGTCATATCATTGAGGGCATTTATGTCTTATCATGTCGGGCTGCTCCCTAGGCTATAAATAGCCGCCCCCTACAACCACTAGCTGGTTGGCTGCTCCGAGAGAAACTGACACTTGTCATTTGAGAGCATGCCATCCTCTGAGGACTTTGAGCGAAAATCATCAAGTGAGGAAAACCCAAACCCAAACACCTACAAACCCAAAGTGATTGAGAATCACTGAAGAGATTGATCCTGCGTGGATCCGACGCTTGTTACCTATGAAGACTGTGCATCTTCCAGACGGTTAGGCTTCATGGTCTAGAGCATCCAAGAGGAAATTGTGGATCGCCGAGTGACCGAGTTTGTGAAGGTTTGGAAGTCACCTGAAGACTTACCACGAGTGATTGGGCGAGTTCTGTGTGACCTTAGCTCAAGGAGAATACGGTGAGGACTGTGTGTGCGGAACTGTGTGTCCTCAGGTTTAAATACCTAGCCTCTCCAACCAGACGTACAACTGTCATAGCAGTTGGAACTGGTCTACCAAATCTTAGTCTTCACCAAGCCTACTAGTTCTATTTCCTCAACTCTTTAATTTCTTCATTACTGTGTTGTGTGCTTGTTCATATCTGTTTGAAGACATTGACTGAAGACTTTCTCAATTTCCTCAGTTCAATTTCTTCAGTCTGTTTGTCTTCATCCTGTGTTATCCTGTGTTTACGCTTTGTGTACTCTGTGCTTGTTTTCATTTCATCATGATGACCATGTTTATGTTCTGCCAGTTTTGCATCTGAGTACTTATTCCGCTGCAAATAGTTCTTCGCTTGGGAATTTCCTCACCCTGAAATTCCTCAGTGAAGAATTCATAAAAATTGCCTATTCACCCCCCTCTAGTCGATATAACGCACTTTCAATTGGTATCAGAGCAAGGTACTCCCTTGTTCTATGTGATTTTTGTTTAAACGCCTGGAGTTTTAGTTATGTCGACCGCAGGTATGATCAAGGTCTCTGCTGGGTGTCCTACCTTTGATGGGACAGACTACCCCTACTGGAAGAATAAGATGCGAATGCATCTTGAGGCAATTGATAACGATCCTAGTATGTTATGGAAATGGTGTTCCCTTAGTCACACCTTCTCAGAATGCTGCTGATGTGAAGAGATTCAAGCAACTCAATTCTCAAGCGAAGAACATCATATGTGGACATCTGAGCAAAGGGCAGTATGGAAGAGTGAGTGCTTTGGAAACTGCTAAGCTTATCTGGGATAGGCTATCCAAGGTCAATGAAGGAGTCTCAACACAACGTGACTCTCGAGTTGACGTTCTTCGCAATCTCTTCAACCGCTTCAAAAGACTCGACAATGAAAATGTTCAGCAAACCTTCGACCGCCTCATTGACATCTCAAATGAGCTTCAAGCACTTGGTGCCACTGACATCACCGACCATGAGGTGGTGAAGAAATTGCTGACATTGCTTGATTCCTCATTTGATACTCTGGCACTGATGATACAAGAACATGGAGATTACAAGTCACTTGATCCCGCTGATATCCTAGAGAGGCTAAACACTCATGAGTTCCAGCTTGCTGAGAAGAGAGATCTCTATGGTTCGAGCTATGGCACATCACGTGCCCTGAAGGCCAAAGCTGTCTCCGAATCTGAAGGTGAAGATTCTGGTAGTAGCCTTGGTGATCTTGAAGAACTGAGCCAGGAGCTAGCACTGCTCGTGAAGAAATTTCAGAAGTTCTCAAGACGTGGTCGCTTTGGAAAATCCTCAAGGAGTAATGATTCCTCATCCAGTGAATATAAGAAGAGACTATGCCACAAATGCAAGAAACCTGGTCACTACATTCAAGACTGTCCTAAGTGGGAAAAGGAATCAAAGAAGAAGAAATACAAGGATTACAGTTCAGATGATTCAAAGAAGAAGAAGAAATCTTCCAAGTCTTCATCATCAAAATCCTCGAAGTCTTCATCTCACAAGAAGAGTAGCTCCAAGAAGGCTCGGGCATTCATTGGCAAGGAAATGGACTCTGAAGCTGAATCTGAGGAACATGAGGAAGAGGAGGCATCTAAGGAGTTAGAATCTGGTGTGGCGAGCCTAGACCTCGCCACTGCGTTCGTCAGCAAGTCCATCTTCAACACTGAGGAAAATGGCTTTTACAACAAGGCTGATGACTACGCTCCCACCTATTGCTTCATGGCAAAGGGTGCCAAGGTACTCAAATATCCCTCCTCTGAATCAAGTGAGGATGAATCTGATGAAAACCTCAAGCCTAGCTTCTCTAAACTTGCTAAGATTGATGTGAAACAACAAAAGGCTTTTGAAAAGGTTCAAAACATGCTAGACAAAAGTGATGATATGTTGGGTGAAGAAATGGATCGCACTAAAACCTTGGTGAAAATCTTGAGACTTGGTCTAAGTTTGACAACCTTCAAGGTCATCATAACACTATCTTATCTGATCATGAGAAGCTTTCTTATGAATTCCTTCAAAGAAAGAAAGATCTTGAAAAGCTAAGGGTAAGTTATGAAGATCTTCAGAAGGAGCGCGATTCATTACTTTCTCAACAAATCAACGCTGCTCGGGAAGAATTTGTTCCTCCATGTTTGAAGTGCATTGAACGTGAATCTGCTAATTCTTCACCTGAATGTTCAAATGCTTCTAATGTTAAAAATTCTTCATCTGTCTCTGCTATCACTAATTCCTCATCTGAGGACAATGCTAGTATCACTGATGATGCAGGGCTGAAGGAATTATACATGACAGGCATGTATGAAAGCCTCAAAGGGCATCAGGCTCTTTGTGATGTGCTTAAAAAGCAGATCCTGAACAGGAACCCTAGGAAAGAGGGTATTGCATTTGAGAGGAAACTCAACGCTGATGGGACTTACTGGAAGCCTGAGCAGTATCCCAAAACCTCATGGGTTGCTGCAAAGGGACCTCCAGTAGATCCATCTACTTTATCTGGCTTTACATGTGAATCTCCTCATTCTTCTGATGAGTCATTTGACTCCAACTATAAACTGTTCAAAAATCAGAATGGTGAAGTATTTGCTAGATATGTTGGCACTAACTGCAGGAACGGTTCCCCTATGAAGAAAATTTGGGTTCCCAAAAGGTGCCTTGAAAATCTTCAGGTGAATGTCATCATGACACCACCTGTGAAGAATAGGAACCCCAGATCAAAATCTTCATATGGACCAAATTCTTCATATGGATCCAAGTCCTCATACGGACCAAATTCCTCACGTGGATCAAATTCTTCAAAAGGATCAAAGTCCTCATATGAACACCATCGTGCTAACACTTCTATCTCGAAGGGAAGATTTAAGGGCTATGAATATGAGCATTATTCTTCCAATCATTATGTTCATAAGTCCTCGAAGAATTTCTCTACTTATTCTTATGCTTATCCTAACTCCTCTTATGTGAAATGAAGTGGACTGGCTTCTATACCACCTTTCTCGTATGGAGCTCGTAGAGTGATGAACTCTTTGCCACCCCTTCAGATGTGGGTGGTGAAGAAAAAGAACTAATCTCTTATGCAGGGTCAGGTCTCCAGACGTGCTCAAACGTCTGAAGAATTTGCTGGAGACCTGAAAGGACGCAGGCTAATCATGAAGAAATGAATCCTCATTTCTCACGTCCTCATACTGCTTTATCTGTCTTATTGCTTGATGAAATTGATCTGATGAAATTGATGTCATATTCTTCACTAATGAAGTATATGAGTTCATAAGTCGCACTAATTCATCTGCAGGATGATCTACCCAAAGCCACTGAGTGGGTCCTCGATAGTGGATGTACGAATCACATGACCGGTGACAAAATCTGTTGATGGATGTTCCCTTATCTCCATCGCATCTGAAACATATCATCTTCGCTGACAAAGGCAAAAGCAAGGTATTGGTTCTAGGTAAGGTTGCCATCTCAAAGGATCGACACATGGACAAAGTCATGCTTGTCGAGTCCTTAGGATACAACCTCATGTCTGTCTCAATGCTTTGTGATCTTGATATGGTTGTTATCTTTGGCAAGTACCGTTGTGTTGTGATCATGGAAGCTGAAAATTCCAAAGTCTTCGAAGGCTTTATGAGAGGAGATCTTTATATTGTTGACTTCTCTATAGGACCACAACCAGCTATATGTCTACTTGCAAAAGCTTCAGAAGGTTGGCTATGGCATCGACGACTTGGTCATGCTGGCATGAGGAATTTGCACACGCTCGCGAAGAAGAAGCATGTCATTGCCATTGAGAATGTCAGATTCCTCAAGGATCACTTGTGCGGAGCCTGTGAAGCTATAAAGATGACCCAGGCCAAGCATCCAACGAAGACTATCATGACTACCACTCGACCATTTGAATTGCTTCACATGGATCCCTTTGGTCCTAATCATTATTCTGCAGTTACAATTGATGCATCTCTATATGGCTTTGTTATTGTTGATGATTACTCCCGTAACACATGGGTGCATATTGTCACTTACAAACATGTAGTGCATGAAGTCTTCAAATGATTTTCCTCGAGGGCTTCAACCAACTTTGGTGTGAAGATCAAGCACATGAGAAGTGACAATGGAACCGAGTTCAAGAATTCTGGTCTTGATGTACTTGGTATTACTCATGAGTAATCTGCTCCTTATACTCCTCAGCAGAATGGCGTCGTGGAGCGCAAGAACATGACTCTTGTTGAGATGGCTCGCACTATGCTTGATGAGTACAAGACACCTCGTCGTTTCTGAATTGAGGCAATTGACACTGTGTGCCACATCATCAACAGGGTATATCTTCACAAATTCTTCAAGAAGACTGCATAGGAACTCCTCACTAACAAGATACCCAATGTGAGTCATTTCAAAGTCTTCGGTGCTAAATGTTGGATTAGGGATCCTCATCAAAATTCTAAATTTTCACCGAAAGCACATGAAGGTTTTATTCTTGGTTACGGAAAGGACTCGCACACCTACAGATTCTTCAACAACGTTCACCATAAGGTTGTTGAAACTGTAGATGTGAGGTTCGACGAAACTATTGGCTCGCAAAGAGAGCACCTACCTTCTGTGTTAGATGAACAGTCATCTGAGGAATCTATCAAGTTCAAGGCCATTGAGGATGTCATTCCTACCAAAGAATCTGTTGAAGAAATCATTCCAGAACATGAAGAACGTCATGCTAATGCACCTGAAGAAAATGGTGCTGAAGCAAGTGCTGATCCAAATCCTCAACGACAACCCGCTCATCCTCGTGTTGCAAACGAAGTGCAAATTGAGAAAATCATCAGCGATATCAACATTCCAGGTCCTCTCACACGCTCAAAAGCTTCACATTTTTCTAACTTTTGTGGGCATTTTTCTTTCGTCTCTATCACAGAGCCCACTAAGGTATATGAAGCATTTCTGGAGCCTGAGTGGATTCAAGCTATGCAAGAGGAATTACATCAATTCGAGCTCAACAACGTCTGTGAACTGGTCAAATGTCTAGATCCTCTCAAGCACTATCATTGGCACAAAGTGGATCTACCAGAACAAGCAAGATGAAAATGGCCTTGTGGTGAGGAATAAGGCACGACTTGTAGCTCAAGGCTACACATAGGTTGAAGGAATTGATTTCGATGAAACTTTTCCCCCATTTACTAGACTTGAGGCTATTCGCATATTACTTTCTTATGCTAACCATCATGATATCACTTTATATCAAATGGATGTGAAAAGTGCATTCCTCAATGGTAAGCTTGAGGAAGAAGTATATGTTGCTCAACCCCAGGTTTTGAAGATCCAAAGCATCCTGACAAAGTCTTCAGACTCGATAAGGCCCTCTATGGCCTCAAGCAGGCCCCTCGGGCGTGGTATGATACTTTGAAGGAATTCCTCATGAAGAAAGGCTTCAAACCCGGTTCACTTGACCCAACTCTTTTCACTAAATCTTATGATGGTGAATTGTTTGTGTGCCAAATATATGTTGATGACATCATATTTGGCTGTCTGATTCAACGTTCTGATGATGAATTTGCCTATATGATGAGTGAAGAATATCAAATGTCTATGATGGGAGAATTGAAATTCTTCTTAGGTCTTCAAATTAAATCAACAAGCAATGGCATATTCATATCTCAGGAGAAATACCTCAAGGATGTACTGAGGAAATTCAGCATGCAAGATTGCAATGGCGTCCAAATCCCTATGCCCACCAATGGCCATCTATGCACTGATGAAAATGGTATTGACTTCGATCAAAAGGTATACCGCTCCATGATTGGTACTTTATTATATTTATGTGCATCTAGGCCAGATATTATGCTTAGTGTTCGCATGTGTGCCCGATTTCAAGCTACACCGAAGGAATCACACCATAAGGTTGTGAAACATATTCTTCAATATCTAGCTCACAAACCAGCACTTGGATTATGGTACCCCAAGGGATCAGCTTTTGATCTCATTGGATATTCAGACTCTGACTATGCTGGTGATCGTGTGGACCGCAAGTCAACATCATGAACATGCCATTTCCTTGGACGATCTTTGGTCTGTTGGTCCTCGAAGAAACAGAACTGCGTATCCTTCATCTCTTCTTTGAAGCTAAGTACATTGCTGTTGGTTCTTGCTGTGCTCAATTACTGTGGATGAAGCAAACTCTCAAGGACTACGGCATCAACATGAAGAATGTACCTCTCTACTGTGACAATGAAAGTGCCATCAAGATTTCTCATAACCCAGTTCAGCACTCGAAGACAAAGCACATTCAGATTCGTCATCATTTTGTTCGTGATCATGTGTTGAAGGGCGACATCTCTATTGAGCATGTGAAGACTGAAGAACAGCTAGCCGATATCTTCACAAAGCCCTTGGACGAGAAGAGATTTAGCAAGTTGAGGTGTGAGCTAAATATCCTAGAATCTTCGAATGTCCTTTGAACACACATCCCAACACTTATGCAAAATTGATGACTTAGATGTGCAACACGCGAAGAAACGTTTTTCTTCAATCAATGAAGACTAACACTCTAAGTGTGAAGAAATTAACGAAGAATTTGATTCTCAGAACCCTACGACAATTGTATGCGGTGTCTGAAATCATCATTCTTATACGGTGGGTCACGCCACCACCAAAAGTTGAAAATCTTCAATTTGAGTTTTTCCTCATTTCTGAAATTCCTCAGTTGTTCATTTTCTTCAACTCTGCATTGTCCTCACTCTTTCCGTTGTTATACTTCATTAGCTATATATATATATATATATATATATATATGTATGTATGTATGTATGTATGTATATATGTATATATATATATGAGTTTATGTCCTCTACAACACTCACTTATTGCCATTTCTTCAAGTTGTTTTTTTGCTAAGTGAATGCGATCGGACCCTTCCCCCTCTATGCTAAACTCAACCTGTCTATTCACAAATTCTTCATGTGAGTTCTATTTGCAACTCGTTCAAAATCTTCACTATGTCCTTGTCAGCTGAAAAATTTGCAAACGAAACTTTAAAACTTATCTTATCTGAATTTTCGGCTTTTGTCGCTCAAACCGTTCCACATTCCATGATAATACTTATCTATTCACCCACGATCTTACACGATCGCCACCTCTCAGTACATGGGTAACACATGTCACACGAATGAGAAGGGTCAGGGGCACGTTCGTCCAAATTCTTTGGGCGAGCAGTTTTTCACTTCGGCCATAAATACCCCTCCCCTTCCTCACTTCGTTTTTACTCCGCTCGACCTCACTCCCTCGCTCGAGCTTCTCAAACCCTAGCGCCACCGCTAGTACCATCGTCGCCGGTGAGGAAGAGCTTCTCTGCCTCGACCTCGTCACCGTCGTACTCGCGTCGGCCGCGGACTTCTTCACTCCGCCGCCGCCGTAGCTGTCTTCCTTTGCCAAGTTAGGGCGTGGAAGATCTGAACCGATGAGCTTCAAATCTACACTTCCCAGTTCGTCGTGTTCTTCGTCAAGGGTAAATAAAAGTCACTTTTACTGCCCTTATTGATTATGATGTTTTCTACGAGATCTTCAAAAGGTGTTTATTCTTCAAATCTTCACCACTAAACACCTCTCACAACATCTTTTCTTGAACCTTTCCCTAAGCAACATTTTTCTTCAAGATTCCTCATTTGTGTGGATTTTCAATCCATACAACTCTGGAACCTAAGTCAAAAACGCTTAGTGAAATTCCTCAAGACTCATCTGGTCATATTCCTCAAACTTGTTCTTTTTGCAAAAACTTCTGAGAATGCATATGACCTCTCCAAATTCCTCGCAACTATACTCTGTTCACAGGTACACATGTCCGCTGCTGAATCACTAGTTTCTCATCAACTTAACTCATTTGCAGTGTTCCTCGAAGAAAAGTTCCACACCTCTTCAGAGAATTCTATTTTTCACATTCCTCGGCTGAAGAAAATGGCTGACGGCAAGAAGCCTCAGAAGGGTGGAAAGAGACCTGAGGTCAACACTGCTTTCGAAATCCCAGATGACATTTACAAGGATTATTGCACAACTGATGAGTCCAAACACGGCAAAGAGGACATAAATCAGCGCAAGGTGCGCATGTAAAGGATAGAGAGGAGATGGGCACGGGAATGGAGGGAATACAGATATGTCACTCCTAAGTACATGAAAAAAATTCGCTCTTAACCCTTCATGCCCAAGATCTCCATTGGCACCTAGCCAAGAAGCTGATCCTACCAGCCTAAAGCGTGGTGAGGACTGTCCTGATGAATGGGCCAAGTGCCAGGCCAAGCTAGCCAAAATGGCTAAGGAAGCAGTGAGGAAATTCAATGAAGATTCTGCTGCTGCTGCTGCTGTTGAGGCCTCTGCAAGCAAGCCTAAGAAGGCCATGCCAAATAAGTCCACACACAAGCCCATGGCTTCTGCATCAAAGTCGTCACAGCTAAGCTCATCTGCAATGCCCTCACGGCCCAGCTCCTCAGCAAAGCCCTCACGGCAAATTCCTCAAGATGCACCAGCTCCTCCAAAGTCCTCAACTCCTCCTTCAAAATCCTCAGCACCTGTGCATCTCGCCTCATGCCAAAGGACCACAGGCATCTCTATTGCCTCAGGAGCCTCTACTAGTTCTTCAGCTTCACCAAATTCCTCAACAGGCCCCACACTGCTGAAGACAAAGGCCACTGCTGGACAAGGGTCTCGACCAAGTCCTCACAAGATGCAGGTCGCCTTTCAAGTGCCGTCTGATGAAGACGAAGCTGATGATGAGGAACTTGCTGAAATCATTAGGGACAGGCAGCTCAGGGCCACTAGTGCCAAAGGCACACATGTGCCTCTGCTTTTGGATCCTAAGTTGATCCTCAATTTTATCGACTTATGGCACAAGGATCCCAACACGCCCATGCCGGACTTCAACTTGACTCCTGGCCAAAGTCACATGTTGACAACCTTCATAGGCGAAGAAAAGTGGAAATTTGAAAAGGCTAGGCAGTTGAAGAAAATGCAGTACAAGAAAGAGCGCTTTCTGAAGAAGAATGTTGTCCTATGACAACTGAAGAACTTGTCACTATTCAATCTGAGATCAAGAAACTCAGTGATGAATTTGACGCGTACCGCGCTGATTGGCTTGGAGCCAAGGTCAGATTTGTGAAGTTAGCTGAAAAATTCACTACCAATGTTGCAGCCCCAACGCAACAAGAAATTCCTCAGGCTGAGGCATCTGCTCAGCCGACTGAAGAACATGCCAGCACCGCTGATGAAAATCAGGCTGCTGATGAAACTGCTAGCACCAGGGCTGATGACTGCATTCCAGCCTCTGATGACTCTGCCAGGGCAACCACTAGTGTTGCGCCTGAAGAAACTGTTAGGACAGCTGAAGCTTCAACCGTTGTGCCTGAAGAAACTGATAATGCCAGGGCAACTGCATCAGTTGTGCCTGAAGAAAATGAAAATATTTCCTCTGCTCCTCCTTCACCTACCCCAAGCCCAGTTCTTCTTTCTGCATCAGAAGCTAAGAAGACCAAGGCTGCGGTGCGTGCAGTTGTGAAGAAAAGGAAATCATCAATTTCATCAGATTCTTCAGCTTCGAAGAAGATGAAGAAATTGACCAGCTCTTTTGAGAATCCAATTGATGTTGTTCCTGTCTCGAGCATGCCATCAAAGGAACTTGTTCCTTTTGATGAAGAATATGTGATCCCAAGCGGATCAGATGAAGAGATTCCTTCTGTTGCTTCGTCAGAGAAGTTGGATGAAGAAATTGAAGCGGACACAATCCCTTCAACTCCAATCATCTCATCGCCCATGCCTCAGTTCACAGCTGAAGAGGCCAGCGTTGAAGAAATCAATGAAGAAGATGAGGATGTGGACATTGGGAGCACAACACCAGTGATGGATGATGACTTTTGGGAAAGTCAGCACCCCAACTCTCCCTTGTTCACACATCTGCAACAAATTCCTCAGTTCGCAGTGCATACTGAAGTTCAAACCTCACCCCACTCCATCTATTCATGAAGAGATTCCAGCCACTAGTGCTAATGAACTTGCCACTGAAGAATTGAAGACCCATGCTGCCGCTGAAGAAGAAACTGAAATTCCTCAGCCTATGGATCCTGAGATTGCGATTCCTGAGGTTGTTATGCAATTAGTTGATACTCCTCAGCCCAAGCCAAAGGATACTTTCTCAAAGAAGCAAAAATTCAAGGTTGATAACTTCTTCCACGAGCACATGTTCTTCACGGACTATAACCCCTATGACTCTGCTCGTCTTAGAAGGAAGCATTTCTGGACTGCCAGCCAAGCCAACTTCTATTCTTCCCTGCTTTGCAATAAAGACAAAGTCTTCGACCATGAGCATATTCCTCACGTGGTCATGGAATCACTGCCTTGCTTCACGCCAGTCCTCAGTGTTCTTCATGACCCTGGACTGCTCAACTTCTGCACTGATATTGTTGATTGGAATGAAGAGCTAATTCTTCATTTCTATGCAACGCTGCACATCACACGAAATGCTGAATATGTGAACTGTTGGGTATTGGACTGGATGACAGAATATTCTCACTTCAAAGCACCAGCCTCTGAATTGCTTCATTCCCTGCCTGTCAGTCCTCCCCTTGAAGGAGCTCGTTGCATATACCATGAACCTGAACTTACCGCTCACTACATGCAAGTGTTGATAAAGCCACTGAAGCAAGGTCAAGCCCCAAGGACCAAATTCCTCGTGAAGGAATTTCTATACGTGCCAAGAACAGTCTATCGCATTCTGTAGCGACTCGACTTGAAATCGGTCAAGCCTCTGTGTAGCTGTACCATCCCAAGATCATGCTGGCACACACAGTACATTGATGCAAAGATTCAAAGTTCAATCACACCTGAATTTATTACACGATTCTCATATCGAGTCTTTATTACAAGATAATAAATTCGGCCAAAGGCCAAGTCATGAGAAATAAACTAAATAAAGCTGCGGAAGCGTAGACGGATAGCGAGTCCATCCGACTCCATAGGGCAATCGCCAAGCGTGGATCGTAGTCTCACTCCTGATCGGAAAACTCCTCTGCAACATAAGACGTTGCAGTCATGTAGGTCAGCATTTTGAATATGCCGGCAAGTCATGAAGAGAGAACAACAAAAAAATTACTAACACTATATGCAATTTTGGCTGTGGGGCTCTAAATTTCATTGTTTTGTGAAAAAGCCAGTTTTTCCCTACAACAAGGACTTGTTTGCAAATACTACAAAATGTTGGTAGTTATTGAGATGGTTCCGCCAACCAATGTCTCATTCCCAATTATTAAATAACCCCCTCAATTAATTTATTAAGTTCGGTGTTGAGATGTCCAAAATACTCCAAGTTCCAGAGGCTTAAATTTTCCATAACCGAGGACACGGCTAATCGATTAGATCTTCACTCTGTAGAGGTTTGTGCACTTTACCCACAATAATCGTTCCCTACTTTTTAGCCTTCGCACTGCCTGGTGTTTGAAGACGGGACGAACGAAACAGGGTCTTCCGAAGAGTTCCTCTGGGCCACTGCCGGTGCCCATCAAATCCTACCGTTCTTCTACATCTCGTAGCACCGTTCGGCCAGAGTCACGCCTAGGGTCGACCAAGCCAGAGCCCATAATGGCTTGCGGCTGCACAGGTAAGCTTCCGGTCAATGGGGTATCCATCCATCTCTTCGTGGCTGGGTGAAGCTTTCCGCAATATGTCATGGCGCTTCTCCATGCATCTCGGCCATCCGCTGGTTTCTCCAGGTGCCCACAACCGTCCTCCACCCAGTAGTGAATTTTGAAGTCCATCTTGAGCTTGAAGTCATGGGGTTGTCATTATCTTGACTCTCGCATCTTCCTTATGAATCACTCAACCAACCCCGTCTACGAGCATGGCAAAATAAACTACATCGTCCCGGGCAATGGTGACAAGGGGAATTGGGTTCATCCTACCTCATGATACTACTCAAGAACATAACTTAACAAAATTCTCCTACTGCATGCATGGTGGGGAGGGATAATTCTAATGCAATAAAATCATAGGTATTGTAGAAACATGATCGAAAGCTAGCGACTCGTAATAGCAGGCTTCACACTCCGGGAATTCTACCGAGTCAAACAATAGCACAAATAAGTATAAAACAAAATAACATAATAGAAAGTTGAAGTAAAACACCCAAGCACTCAAACCAAAATCCAAAGAAAACTCAAGAAAGCAATTCAAGGTTTTCACCACATCAAGCAACAACTAAGAAATAGTTTTACACAACTAAAACTTTTCTTAACAGAACCTAAGCATGGGTTTTGGTAACTAACAGAAGGGAAAACATCATACAAACTATGAGCAAAAAGAATCACATCAAAAGCTATTATGGAACTCCTATTATGCCCAAAACAATCCTAGCAAAGAAAATAAAAAAAATTATTCTACTGTAAATAAAAGTTCATCCTCTGTAGCTACAGAAACTAATCTAAAATAAACTATAACATAATAAAAATAAAATAATTTACTAACTAGAACAGTAGGAAAAAAGTAGCTAGCTAAATAAACAAGAAAAACTTGATTTCGACTAAAACTATTTTTTTATTAAATCTAAAATACCCAAAGAAGTTCCTATTGCTAGGCATGGACTAAAATAAGCTGTAGCAAAAAGAATCACAAAAAATAATAATCCTAACTCAATTTATGGCAGAAAAACTAATCTGTCTAAATCTAATATAAAACTCTTTTTAATAATTTAAACATGGCTAAACATACTTTCTACAGAAACTAATCTGCTAAAACAGAAAATAAAACTAAAAAGAAGAAAACAAAAAAAACTAGCGCTACTGGGCCGTGGGCTAACTAAAAGACGCTCTGATCGCTACATAACTAAAACGCCTACGGGCTATAAGAAATAAACCGGACCAGTCTAAATAAACCTGTTACTAAAACTGATCTATATGGAAAAAACCTAAGTCTTCGCATATCTAATCTAGACCGTAGATTTAAGACCGGACGGCTGCGGGTGGCTCCGGCGACTTACAGTGAACATGACGGCGATGGCGACTCGGGCGACGATGGCGCGACGGCTCCGGCGATTGGGGAGGAAGGTGGAGTGGTCAGGGAGGTGCGGCGACTCGAGCGCGGCGTCGGGGTGGTCTCGATGGAGCTCGGGGACGACGGTGGCGATCGGGGCGACAGCGATGGCTCCCTGGTGAGCTGCAGCTCCGGCAAGCGGCGGTCAGCTCGGGGGCGACGGCTCCGGTGGTTCCTGGGTGACGAGGGGATGTCAAGGAGGTGCGAGTTGACGGCGCAGATCGAGTGGGATAGTAGAGAAGGGCAGGGGATCCTCACCGGCGGCGGAAGTGGCGGCGAACCGAGGCGGCGGCGGCAAGATGCGAACAGAGAAGGCGACGGCTCTGGTGTGTTTCGGGCGTAGGGTTTTAGGGGGTTCGAGGGAGGAGGGAGCTGGGTTTGTATAGGGCATCAACTTGGAGGAGGGGGGCGTCTCGGGATCATGATCCCGTGAGGATCGGAACCGCAGCGGCGGTGGCCGCGCTCTGGGCGGCGTTTGCATGCGTGAGAGGAAAGAGAAGGGGTGGGGCCAGCACGTCGGTGAGAGAGCTAGGGGTGGAGGCGATCGGGCGGCCGAGGCGGAGAGGGTTCTCAAAGTGAGCGCTGGGTCATGGTGGCTCGGTATTTGGCCGGGCGCCTGCCTCATTGGCCGGGCTGGTTGGCGCTTGTCGGGCAGTTATTGGCCGGGCGCCTCGGGTTTTTTTTTGAATTAGAGAGAAGAGAGAATATATAAAAATATATATTATTTTTATATAGGACATATATATATATCAGAATTCTCAGGGGAATTTATCCTACAACGCGGACATTTTTTCCAGGGGCAAAACTCAAACTAAAAAAACACTTTCTGGAAAATCCCAAATAAAATTCAAATTTGAAGTCAAACTTTTTGGCAATACTTTTCTTATGACATTTTTGGAGTGTCATGTTTACTCCTCTCATACTTTTGCTCAATTATTTGTTAGGCATTGATTTGAAAGAATTTAATTTGCCAATTTGAATCCAAATTCAACAAACTCAAAAGCCTCTGAAATATTTCAAATGCCACTCAATTTCAAACAATATGCACAGATGCTTAGCTATAATTATAAAACATTCCAAATGGGAAATTTGGGATGTTACACATTCTGACGAAGACAATGAGTCCAATCAAGGGCCGCGACTCGACTGATGAGGAAGTCGTTGGCATCGTGAAGAATCTGCTGTTCAATATCATGCATGTCATTCCTGTGAACTATCATGATTTCTTCATGAGGACTCCTGCAATGTTGCACTCTCTCCATTTGAGTTGAAGCCTTACGCTCCTTGGATTATGAGATTCCTTAGAACAAGGTCTTCACTCAACTACAAGGCTGATTTTCAGAATTATCTCAGCTACTTGCCCCCAATTGAAGTCCTCAAGCGGACATTTTTCCTCAGCTGATGAAAAGGGCAAGGCCGCTGCTGTTATTGATGAAGGCAATCGTCCATTGGATGGTCAGTTTCGCAAAGCTGCATCTTACTCCACCAATGATGACTCTGCTACTCATGACTCTGCCGCTAATGCTTCTAAGCCAAATACTCAAGCCACAGCTCCAAGAGTAATGACTTTTTGTGAGCTTCTTCTTAGTCTTCACCAAAAGGTGGATCGAAATCACAAATGGGTTAAGCATCAGTTTGGTTCCATTCTTCACAATATGACTGCTACACACAATGCAGTGAAGAAAAACCATTACTACCTCCATGAAGTCTTCAGTCGCACCTGGGCTGTTATGTCACATCTGTATGGTGAAGAAGATCTGAAGCAAATAGGTCTCAAGGAGGACTTTGACTAGTCTGCACCTCCAACGAAGAAATTCAAGAAGGTCAAGGTTCCTTCCTTGGTGGCCAGCTCATACTCTTCATCGCGCGAAACCGATGAGCATGAAGACTTGGACGACACTGCGGGAGGCCCTACTACAACAACCGACCCCAACAATGCTGGCGCTCCTCCATCAACTTGATATTCTTCAGGGGCGTTGGTCCTAATTTTTCAATCCTTTTGGTCATTCGATGACAAAGGGAGAGAAATTTGAGTTAGTCTTCAAGCGGGTCTATATATATGGGCGCTTTTTTGCTAAGTTACAACTCTCGTTCTTTTTGACGTCTTTGCTGGATCGAGTTATAATCTTAAACCCTATGGTGGTCTGATACTTTTGTCGTGTTATTCTGCATGCTTATTCCTCATTAATATTAATCCACGCATGCTGAATTACATCAGTCACCATATTTCATCATGCATTTCAAATTCTTCATATCATATGTTAAATGCGCGTATGAATTACAAGATATAGGGGGAGATCTCCATGATTCTACTCTTCAAGTGTGCATTGCTTGAAAAGCAAATTCCTCACTATGCACATATTCAGGGGGAGTTCTTCTATATCTTGCAATCAAATTCCTCAATATCAGTATGTACACTTCATATGTTTATTCCCGTTGAAAACTTAACCTATATTGTCATCAATAACCAAAAAGGGGGAGATTGTAAGTGCATCTAGTGCCCCTTAGTGATTTTGGTGTATTGAAGACTTATAGGTTAAGGGACTGATGCGTTTGTGAGTGTACACAGGTCTATAAGTCTATGAGGAGTTTGATATTTACAGAAAAAGTCGACCACTAAAAATGAAATTCTTCGACTGAAGACTTTGGATTTCTGAAGACTTTCTAAAGACTTTGAAAGTGAAGAAATTGGTGTGACCTTGAAGACTTTGTATTCATTCGAGGAACATGAAGCGTGAAGACTTCTGTTTTCGTAGTTTCATTTCCTCTTGCTTGAGTCATAGGAAACACCGTACTGCTAAAGGGGGTCGAGGAAATACTAAGTTAAAATTTCCATGTGATGCTCAACTCAAAATCCTACACCTACCTATCCCTTCGAGTGAAGCCATTGAAAATCTCATACAGTTCAGTCAATTTCTTCAGTGACAGAGACAAAGTTCTTCTGGTCTCTGAAGAATTTGTTCTGCCTGTGGAGTTAGGAATTCGCCAGTGCGGATTGTCTACAAGTGAGGAACATGATGGCCCTGAGGAATTTGATAGTCAAATTTCCGACCGTTTTTGTGCCACGCGCCAACTGTCCCAAAATATCTACCCACCTAACGGTCATATCATTTAAGGGCATTTATGTCTTATCATGTCAGGCTGCTCCCTAGGCTATAAATAGCCACCCCCTACAACCACTAGCTGGTTGGCTGCTCCGAGAGAAACTGACACTTGTCATTTGAGAGCATCCCATCCTCCGAGGACTTTGAGCGAAAATCATCAAGTGAGGAAAACCCAAACCCAAACACCTACAAACCCAAAGTGATTGGGCATCACTAAAGAGATTGATCCTGCGTGGATCTGACGCTTGTTACCTTTGAAGATTGTGCATCTTCCAGACGGTTAGGCGTCATGGTCTAGAGCATCCAAGAGGAAATTGTGGATCACCGAGTGATCGAGTTTGTAAGGTTTGGAAGTCACCTGAAGACTTACCACGAGTGATTGGGCGAGGTCTGTGTGACCTTAGCTCAAGGAGAATACGGTGAGTACTGTGTGTCCGGGACTGTGTGTCCTCAGGTTTAAATACCTAGCCGCTCCAACTGCACGCATAACCGCTACATCAGTTGGAACTGGTCTACCAAATAATTGTCTTCACCAAGCCTACTGGTTCTATTTCCTCAACTAATTCATTTCCTCATTACTGTGTTGTGTGCTTGTTCATATCTGTTTGAAGACTTTGACTGAAGACTTTCTCAATTTCCTCAGTTCAATTTCGTCAGTCTGTTTGTCTTCATCCTGTGTTATCCTGTGTTTACGCTTTCTGTACTCTGTGCTTGTTTTCATTTCATCATGATGACCATGTTTTGTTTTGCCATGTTTGCATCTGAGTACATATTCTGCTGCAAGTAGTTCTTCGCTTGGGAATTTCCTCAGCCTGAAATTCCTCAGTGAAGAATTCATAAAAATCGCCTATTCACCCCCCATCTAGTCGATATAACACACTCTCAATGCTGGATAGCGGTCGATGTGTGGAGTAATAGTAGTCGATGCTGGCAGGAGTCGGTCTACTAATCTTGAACGTGATGCCTATGTAATGATCATTGCCTGGATATCATCATAATATTTTAAGTTCTGTCAATTTCCCAACAGTAATTTGTTTACCCACTGTTGCTATTTTTCTCGAGAGAAGCCACTAGTGAAACATACGGCCCCCGGGTCTTTCCTCTCATATATTTGCCTTGCGATCTACTTTTCCTTTGCATTTTTATTCAGATCTATAAAACCAAAAATACAAAAATACCTTGCTGTGTTTATCTTTATTTATTTTATTTGGCGCTCGATCTATCAATCTACTACAATTTACCTCACGTCCACTTGCCTATCTTGAGGCGCCGTACCGCGGAAGGGATTGACAACCCCTTTAACTCGTCGGGTTGTGAGGTGTTGTTGTTTGTGTGCAGGTGCTATTTACGTTGTGTTGCTTGCTTCTCCTACTGGTTCGATACCTTGGTTTCATAACTGAGGGAAATACTTACCTTCGCTGTGCTACATCATCCCTCCCTCTCCGGGGAAATACCGACGTAGTTCCAGCTGCCATCACCATCGTGGCGGCTCACACCTTCCAGGTCCTGTTTTCACCGCCAGGTTCTGGGCCTTCAACAGGCCCACCTTGTAAGCCGCCACCATTCTTCATCTTCTTGGTCTTATTCGGGCCTTCACTTATGAGTCGCCAACGATGTAACCCGACCCCTCCTGGGCGGGTCACACCTCGGGGTTATATCCCCAATGTTAGGCCCCAGATTGATTTGAACTTGTTCATGTCTATCTTCACTGCTTTTGGTTGGCGAGTCTCCTTTTCCAATATTTAACTTTGAACGAATCGTTGTAACCCACTATGATGTCATGCAAAATAAATCCAGAAAAAACCCATGACATGACAATGGATATTTTTACATTAACTAGCCGTCCAAGAATCGAGGCACCTCTAGTGTTGAGATAATCATGATGTCTCCTTGATTTTCGCGCCTACCATTTCACTGTTTCACTCTTTCCATTATAAATAGGCACGAGAGGGTTCCTTTTTAATTTTTACCCCCTTCGCCTCCACTTCTTCTTCCTCCTCGCGACCTCCGCCGCATAAGAGCTCCGCCGCTTCGGTCGTTCTTCACCAGTGGGTCACGACGCCGTTCACTGCTGGAAACCGTCGGTGACTCAATTAGACAGCTGTAACTTCGACTTGGGCGAGGGGTCAAATGAACATGCTCACGACTGTATGAATAAGCTGCGTGTCGTGCAACAACTGTCTGAAGAAGCTCCACCGCATTCCAGGTCTCCACTGCAACTAGAGACTCGCCCTCAATCGGAATAGCTGCCAGTCGCGTTGCTGTTGCTATCATATTATCCACTGGGTTAGAGTAATGACTAGATGGTGTTGAAACCGTCGTGGCGGGGTGTGATCCCTACGGGGCGGTTCTGGCAAGCGAGGTTGAGCCGCCGCCCCGCTCCCTAGTACCTCTATGGCCCGGATGGTACCTGGCGGCGGGTTACATGGTCCTGCCATAGGTGTGTTGGAAAGATTCCGTGCCCCATATTGCAAAGGCAAACGGCTGTGGTGTCTGCTTTGAAGAACTGCATTAGAGGCGTTTTGATCCAATTTTAAGTGAAAAGCCTCCGCCATGATAAGCTATGACTCAGCGTCCATCTGGGCTCGTTCCTCTGCCATGCTGATGTTCTCTGCATTAAGAACCTCCTGGGCTTTGGCCACCTCATCCCGCACCTTTGCAACCTCTGCATTATGATGTGCTTGATTCACCACAGTGGCCTCTGTTGCTAACAGAGTCGCCAAATTACCCAAGAGTTCAGATAAAACTTGAGTCGGCGGCTGAACTGAGCCACCGATCCTAGCCGTTGCAGCGGTAGTCGATCCAAACGCCATAGCCGCTGTTGTTGATGAGTTGAGGGTGGCCCAGTGCCAGCCATGAAGAGCACATCCCTGGAGGGCGGCTCATAGGGGTCCGGAATATTGTTACCATCAGAGTAGCCCCCAAGCCCGCCATCTTGAAGCTGGCAGATGGATTTCGTGTCTCCGGTTGAGGACTCATCACCTGAGTAGATGGCCGTCTCTCCTCTAGATTCGGAGCCTTCTGCAAGCTCCATGTCTTGCGTGAAAACTACGAAAACGCGCTTTCGGCCAGGTTAAACCCTGCGAGTCACGCACGCCGGGCCGGCTCGACGGTGTCGGTGCAGATGTCCGGCTCAGGCTCTGACTCGCCGATCTTGCCAATACAGATGTGAATTCCGCCAAACGGGACCTGGTACGCGTACTCGATTGAATCGGCCTCGGGGCCCCAGCCCGCATCGTTGATTTAGAGCTTGTCGCGGTGATTCTTAGCCATCCGGCCCACGGTGTATCCCTTGATACCTGGGAAATTTCCCTTCAAGAACTTGAAACCATTGTGCTCTAGCCCCATTGCGGGTGCCAACTGTCGTGGTTTTGTCATGGCAGATGTCCTTGTGAAAGGACTTAGGTGTGGAGCCATCACAACGTAGGTTAACTTGAAGGGGTTGAGCGGGACAAAAAGACACAAGGTTTACCCAGGTTCGGCCCCTCACAAAGAGGTAAAAGCCTACGTCCTGCTTCGAGTTGTATTGATTGAATATCGATTACAAGGGAGAGGAAACGCTTGATCTAGCTCTCGATTGGTTGTTTCTTGAGTTAACCCGCCCAGGGTCTCGCCTTTATATACACAGGTCGAAGCCCTGGGCTTACAAGACTCCAAGTCGGTTCACAGAACGTGACCAACTCGGTTTCTAAGTCACCCTGCCTTGCCAGGAAAGTCGCCATCGTGGCGGCTCACACCTTCCGGGTCATGTTTTCACCGATAGGTTCTGGGCCTTCAACAAGCCCACCTTGTAAGCCGCCACCAGTCTTCATCTTTCATCTTCTTGGGCTTATTCAAGCCTTCACTTATCAGTCGCCAATGATGTAACCCGGCCCCTCCCGGGCGGGTCACAGCTCGGGGTTATATCCCCAACAGATCTCATTGGTACTCTTGATGTGGAAGAAAAGGCGAGGTATTGAGGGAGGATTTAGTGCCAATCTGGTATGGAGGAAAAACTTCCAGCCCCACAAGTTCAAGAATAAGGGCAAGTTTGATGGTAAAGCAAAGTTTGATGGGAAGAACAAGGTTGTACGGCACACCAACTTCAAGAAGAAGAATGAC
This sequence comes from Aegilops bicornis, assembly GCA_021605145.1. Lineage (NCBI taxonomy): Eukaryota > Viridiplantae > Streptophyta > Magnoliopsida > Poales > Poaceae > Aegilops > Aegilops bicornis. The sequence continues at coordinate 677,058,083 of CM038675.1, forward strand.
AAGAAGAAAGGTTTTTGCCATGTGTGCGGAGATCCTAATCATTGGGCTCCTAGTTGCCCTAACCGTTATGACAAGCGTCATCTTGGGAAAGGGGCAAGACCACTAATGTTGTCATTGGTGACATTGACATGAAGGATGCTAGACTGCAGGGACTTCCACAGTGTTGATGGGCAACGGTTCAAGTCCTTCTGTTCGTGGTGTTGCCACGGTCAATCTTAAGTTTACTTCATGGAAGATCGTGTGGCTGAAGAACGTGCATTATGTCCCCTCCGTCAATAAAAATCTTATTAGCAGATCTCTTCTGTGTAGAGATGGCTACAAGCTTGTCTTTGAGTCGAATAAATTTGTAATATCCAAGTATGGAACTTTTTTTGGTAAAGGCTATGAGTCAGGAGGCCTGTTCCATTTCTCCTTGTCAGATGTTTGCAATAAAGTTGTTAATCATTTTTGCAATAATAGTGAATCAAATGTATGGTATTCACGTCTTTTTCACGTTAACTTTGGTTGCATGTCGCGACTTGCAAAGTTGAACTTAATCCCTAGTTTCACCGCTGTCAAGGGAATTAAGTGTCAAGTTTGTGTGCAAGCTAAGTAACCTCGTAAGTCTCATACGACTATGGAAACAAGAAATCTTGCACTACCAGAGCTCATACATTTAGATCTTTGTGAAATGAATGGTGTTTTGACAAACGGTGGAAAGAAATATTTCATGACGTTATGATGACTCCACTAGATACTGCCATGTGTATCATCTGAAATCTAAGGATGTGGCTTTGAACTTTTTCAAAATCTATAAAGCCGAAGTGGAAAACCAACTTGATCGAAAGATCAAGACACTTAGGTCCAATCATGGTGGAGAGTATTTTTCCAATGAGTTTGATTATTTTTGTGCGGAACATGATATAATCCATGAGAGGACGCCTCCCTATTCACCTCAGTCAAATGGGGTAGCCGAAAGAAAGAACCGTACTCTAACTGATTTGGTTCATGCCATGTTAGAAACATCGGGTCTCTAAAAGGCATGGTGGGGGGAGGCGATATTGACTGCATGTCATGTACTAAACCGAGTTCCTACAAAGAACAAAGAGATAACTCCATTCGAGGAATGGGAGAAGAAAAGGTTAAAACTTTCTTACCTAGAAACCTGGGGTTGTTTGGCGAAAGTCAATGTGCTAATTCCAAAGAAGCGCAAGCTTGGACCAAAAACAGTGGATTGTGTTTTCCTAGGATATGCTTTTCATAGCATTGGCTATAGATTCTTGGTTGTAAAATCTGAGGTATCTAACATGCATGTTGGTACAATCATGGAGTCGAATGATGTGACTTTCTTTGAAGATATCTTCCCCATGAAGGATATGGCTAGCTCGTGAAATTAGGAGATGCCTAGTTCATCGAATCAGGAATTAGTTACTATTACTGAGCCTACCATTTCGATGGAACACTTTAAAAATCATGCGGAGGAGAACAATGAAGTTCCTACTAGGAGCAAGAGACAGAGGACTGAAAAGTCCTTTGGTGATGATTTTCTTGTGTATCTCATAGATGGCACTCCCAGTTCTATTTCAGAGGCCTATGCATCTGAAGATGCCGACTACTAGAAGGAAGCGGTCTGTAGTGAGATGGATTACATCTTGGCAAATGAAACTTGGGAGATTACTTATCGTACTTATGGGTGCAAACCTATAGGGTGCAAATGGGTATTCAAGAAGAAGCTTAGGTCTGATGGTACTCTTGAGAAGTACAAGGCACGGCCCGTGGCCAAGGGTTATACTCTTAAGGAAGGTGAAGACTTCTTTGATACTTACTCACATGTGGCTCGACTGACCACTATTCGAGTACTACTTTCACTAGCTACCTCAAATGGTCTTCTTGTTCATCAAAAGGATATTAAGACTACTTTCCTAAATGGAGAGTTGGGCGAGGAAATTTATATGGAACAACCAGATGGGTTTGTAGTAGATGGTCAGGAAGGAAAAGTGTGCAAGTTGCTGAAGTCTTTGTATGGACTTAAGCAAGCACCCAAACAGTTGCATGAGAAGTTTGAAAGAACTTTAACAGCTATAGGCTTTGTTGTAAACAAAGCTGACAAATGTGTGTACTATCGCCATGGTGGGGGCAAGGGAGTTATCCTTTGCTTGTATGTTGATGATATATTGATTTTTGGAACAAATCTAAATGTTATTAAGGAGGTCAAGGATTTCCTATCTCGTTGTTTTGAGATGAAGGATTTAGGAGTGGCTGATGTTATTCTGAACATCAAGCTCTTGAGAGATGATGGTGGTGGGATTAGATTGCTTCAATCTCACTATGTGGAAAAGATCTTAAGTCGCTTTGGCTACAGTGACGGCAAGCCCTCTGAGGAAGTTCCGGACTAGGGGGTGTCCGGATAGCCGAACTATCATCATCGGCCGGACTCCAAGACTATGAAGATACAAGATTGAAGACTTCGTCCCGTGTCCGGATGGGACTTCCCTTGGCATGGAAGGCAAGCTTGGCGATACGGATATGTAGATCTCCTATCATTGTAACCGACTTTGTGTAACCCTAGCCCTCTCCGGTGTCTATATAAACCGGATGGCTTTAGTCCATAGGACGAAAAACAATCATACCATAGGCTAGCTTCTAGGGTTTAGCCTCTTTGATCTCGTGGTAGATCCACTCTTGTAACACACATCATCAATATTAATCAAGCAGGACATAGGGTTTTACCTCCATCAAGAGGGCCCGAACCTGGGTAAAACATCGTGTCCCTTGTCTCCTCGTTACCATCCGCCTAGACGCACAGTTCGGGACCCCCTACCGAGATCCGCCGGTTTTGACACCGACATTGGTGCTTTCATTGAGAGTTCCTTTATGTCGCCACCGATAGGCTCGATGGCTTCTTCGACCATCATCAACGACGCAGTCCAGGTGAGACTTTTCTCCCGAACAGATCTTCAGATTCGGGCGGCTTCGCCGCGGGCCGATTCGCAGCCATCCGAGCAGATCGAAGCTACGCCCTGGCCGTCAGATTTGGAAGTTTGAACTTCACGGCCGACATCCGCTGGGACTTGATCCTCGATGGAGTCGAGCCACACCGAAGCGTGCCGCCTGTCACGGCGAGCATGATTTAGCTCGCAGCCGGACAAGACTCGGAGGTCAAGATTTCGAACCCGCTCCGATCTTCAATTCGGAGCCGGCTGCGCAGATTGGGGACGGATGGCTAGACACCGCCTCGGGGGATGCAACCTCTACGGCGATAGAGCCGAACACTGATCTTGTCCCTCATAAAGCTCGCGACTCCGAGGTGCCGAACTCCTTGCCGGACTTTGAACCTCCCGTGCCCCCTCCGATCGAATCCGATTGGGCGCCAGTCATGGAGTTCACCGAAGTGGACATCTTTCAACTCTCACCTTTTTGCGACATCTTGAGTTTGCTAAAGTACCTCTCGTTATCAGGAGAGCCCTGGCCGATCAAGCGGTCGGGGCGGTTGGGATGCGACGACGAAGAAATTCAAAGCCCACCCACCACCCACTTTGTAGTCATTGCCGATTTATCTAACCGACATGCTAGACTACGACTCAAGACATCGACGGTATGGACGACGATGCCGGAGATTTAACAAGAACCAGCACCTACCGGGCACTGGAAAGCCACCTCATCATATGACATATACATGGTGGATATCCCAAAGGATGGGAATGGCGAAGGAACAGGGGAGGATGACCCCTCCAAGAAACAGCCCAAGCGCCGGCGTCAGCGGTGCCGCTCAAAATCCCGCCACAGCAAGAATGAAGATTCCGGCACCGGAGATAACAATACACCAGACGGTGCCGAAGATAATCCACTCCAGAAAGATCCAGCGCAGGGGGATGGAGACGCCAGCCCTCACGAGAGAGCGGCAGAAGAATAGGTAGAGGATTATATGCCTCCCTCCGGAGACGAAGCAAGCCTCGACGACGATGAATTCGTCGTGCCTGAGGATCCCGTCGAACAAGAGTGTTTCAGACGCAGGCTTATGGCCACGGCGAACAGCCTCAAGAAAAAGCAGCAACAGCTTAGAGCTGATCAGGATCTGCTAGCCGACAGATGGACTGAACTCCTCATGTCAAGAGCATGAGCTCGAACGCCCCTCCAAAAGCTACCCTAAATGCAAGCTGCTCCCCCGATTAGAGGAGGAGGCTTACTGTCCCGCATCACCAGGAGACAATACGGCTGACCGACCACCCCGTGGTCGCGACAGAGAGGCCTCTAGGCCCTTCACTAGAACCGTACCCCGGCATCACTCAAAAAGCACACGGCCACAGGGGAACGCTCCGGACCTGCGAGATATATTGGAGGACAAGGCAAGACAATCAAGATCAATCTATGGATCGCGTGGGTGCCCCACGGTACATGACGACAACCGTCACACCGGACATAGTAAGTCCGCCGGGCGAACAAAATGCATAAAGCTCTTTTGAGCTCCGCCGTGATATCGCCCGATGTAGGCGCCAAGACACCCACTATGCTTCATGCATAAAGTAATGGATCATCAAATCCTCAAGGGTTTAAACCCGTCAATATTGAATCCTATGATGGCACAACAGACCCCGCGGTTTGGATCAAGACTATCTCCTTCACATCCACATGGCCCTTGGTGACGATCTTCACGCCATCAAATACCTCCCCTCAAGCTCAAAGGACCAGCCCGGCATTGGCTCAACAGCTTGCCAGCCAGAATCAATTGGGAGCTGGGAGGACCTGGAAGCCGCATTCCTCGATAACTTCCGTGGCACTTATGTGCGACCACCGGACTCGATGACCTAAGCCACATAATTCAGCAGCCAGACGAATCAGCCGACAATTACGGACACGGTTCTTAACCAAGAAAAACCAAATCGTCGACCGTCCGGATGCGGAGGCCCTCGCGGCCTTCAAGCATAACATCCGCGACAGTGGCTCGCCCGACACCTAGGACAGGAAAAGCTGAAATCCATGGCAGCCCTCACATCACTTATGACCCGCTTCTGCGGGTGAGGACAGCTGGCTAGCACGCAGCAACAACCTCAAAGAAAATTCTGGCAGTCCGGACTTCAAGGACCGAAATGGCAGGCAGCGTCGTAATAAAACAAACGCCGCGTTAACGGCGACAATATTGAGGATACGGCAATCAATGCCGGATTCAGAGGCTCTAAACCCGGTCAGCGGAAAAAGCCATTCAAAAGAACTACTCCGGTCCGTCAATTTGGACCAAATACTGACCGCTTGTGCGGATACACGGCACCCCCGAAAAGCCAGCTAACCACACCAACAGGGACTGTTGGGTATTCAAGTAGGCAGGAAAGTTAATCGCCGAAAACAATGATAAGGGGCTGCATAGCGATGACGAGGACGAGACCCAACCGCCGAACAATAGAGGATAGAAGGGTTTCCCCCCACAGGTGCGGACGGTGAACATGATATACTCAACGCACATACCCAAAAGGGAGCGGAAGCGTGCACTCAGGGATGTCTACGCGATGGAGCCAGTTGCCCCGAAGTTCAATCCATGGTCCTCCTACCCGATCGCTTTTGACCGAAGGGATCACCCCACCAGCATCCGCCACGGCGGATTCGCCGCACTGGTCTTAGATCCAATCGTCGATGGATTTCACCAAACCAGAGTCCTGATGGACGACGGCAGCAGCCTGAACCTGCTTTACCAGGATACAGTGCACAAAATGGGCATAGACCCCTCAAGGATTAAACCTACCAAAACGACCTTTAAAGGCGTCATACCAGGTGTAGAAGCCAATTGTACAGGCTCAATTACACTGGAAGTGGTCTTCGGATCCCCGGATAACTTCCGAAGCGAGGAGTTAATCTTCGACATAGTCCCGTTCCGCAACGGCTATCATGCCTTGCTCGGACATACCGTGTTTGCAAAGTTCAACGCGGTGCTGCACTACGTATACCTCAAGCTCAAGATGCCAGGCCCTCGAGGAGTCATCACGGTCAACGGAAACACTGAACGTTCTCTCCGCACGGAGGAACATACAGCGACTCTCGCGGCAGAAGTGCAATGCAGCCTCTTAAGGCAATTCTCGAGTCCGGCCGTTAAGCGGCCGGACACAGCTAAGCGCGCCCGGAGTAACTTACAACAAGACCACACCGGCACGCTCCGAGAACGCCAGAAGCGATGGCCCCAACCCCAGCCCCGCGAAACGCCAAAGCAGGTCCTTCGCGTACACCATTACATCTGAAGATACCATGGGCATGGGGAGAGGGGCACGACCACGATAAACCTGCATCGCGTGGCTCAACCACACCAGGGGCTCTCAAGTGTGTCGCTCTTTTCTTTTCTTTTACCTTTTACTTTTTACCCACAGGACTCCGTTTGTCGAGGCCCCTGTCCGACAAAGAACTGCCGAACTCACGATGGAACAGCCAGGAAGGATAAAGGCTACAACGAATATACAGTGTGGTCTCCATTACGAGCATTTCTATACACCAATCTGCAGCCTACCCACGGAGGGGACATGTTTAATAGTCCCATACCTTGCTTATCGCACTATTTGTATCGTTCTGCATTCGTAGCAGCATTTATTGAATAAAACAATGCAGCACCTTTTTGCTCATAATTACATTTCTTTTTCATACATATGTTCATTCACGGCATGTTGCATCCGTACACTTTGGTACGGCTAATATCCACCAGGGGCTTATGTTTCCCGCATTATGGTATGATAAGTCCGAACACTTTCACAAGTGCGGCACCCCGAACTTATAGCACTATATGCATCGGCTCGAATCATGTCTTGGGTCAATAGTTGGGTTTGCCCGGCTCCCATGTTTTGGTACCTTACGCCCGTTATATCGGCTAAGGTAGCACCGGGAGAACCATTGCGATTCCGCCTCAGCTTGAGCTGGGTTAACGCCTCGATGGAGAAAGCTAAACCGACCGTCATGATGAGGCGAGAGCCGATCGCTGTTCGAGAGGTTTTTAAGTAGTCCTTAAAGACTTATGCCGCTTAGAGCGAGGAGCCGGATACTGTCCGCCAAGGCGTGGATAGCGCCCCAAATTCGGCCTTCCGAAGACTAGGGGCTTCGCCGAAATTTAAAATTATAGAATTCTATGGCTAAGTGAGAGTGTTCAAGCATTATAAGTCCAGTTTCCTTGTTCGCTATGTTGAGCGCCTCCCTAGATGGACCCAAAAATGGGAACAAGAGTGCTCAAGTTTATCCCGAACACCCCAAAGACTCGTGGCATGGGGGTCAAGCCGACGACTTGCCATCTCTCAGATTTGATAAACAAATGCACGTAAGGTAATATTTTAAATTAACAAGCGTTGCTTAGCGCATATGAACTAAATTTTCAGCGCCGAGGATAACAAAATGCGAGTTTACTCAAATATTACATCCTTGGAGCACTCACCCGCAATAGTTCGGGCGCCTTCAAAGACACTCTTATAATACATCTCGGGCGTATGATGCTCCTTGCCCTCCGGGTGGCGGGTGCATCACGAGCTTACGGGCATCCATCTTGCCCCAAAGGCACCTTTGCGGGCAAGGGCCCGACGGGCACCCTCAATACAAGCGGAATGCTTGATGACTTATACCCACGGCACGCATCCATCACCGCCGCACCAGACAAAGTAGCTCCTGTGCATGGCCTCCTTAGGCCACAAATTAACTATGAGGCCCTTCATGGCCTGCTCGCCGCTTTAGGAACTCGACCAAGCTGCTTCATTTGGTCGCTAAGGGGCACTGATGTCCGGCCTCAGCATACTGAGACCAGAAGACCTTCTCCGTCGAGCTCCCCTCCTCGGCCCGGTAGAATGCGACAGCATCGGACACGCTGCGAGGAAGATATGCAAACGCTCCTGGAGAGCTCCGAATTCGGGTAAGCAACTGGTAATTAACACTCACATGCTTACTTTGCATGAAAAATGCCTTACCCGCTGCTATTTTCTTCACCGCCTCAACCTCCTGGAGGGCCTTGTAGGCTTTGCCCTTAGCGGCTTTGGCACTCTCAAGAGCCGTTGCAAGCTCAGACTCTCGAGTCTTCGAGTCACGCTCCAAGCTCTCATGTTTTTTCACGAGATCCTGGAGCTCTTGCTGTACCTCCGCCACCGCGCCTCCTGCTTCTCTCGCTCGGTGCGCTCAGCGCTGCATTATGCGTTCGGCCGCGGCCACCGCCTCCTTCTGTGGTCGCCACCTCGTTAGTGGCCCCTACAATACCCACGTTATCCTTGTCATTTTTCTTGCAACCAAATCCTTTTCTCAGAAGGTACAATTTTCATAAGGTATTACTCACCTTCTTTTTCCTCGAGCTGCTTCTTGGCATGACCGAGCTCGTTCTCGGACCGCTCGAGGTTTTCCTTCAAAATATTGACCTCCGCAGTCAGTGCGCAAAGGTCAGCAGAACAGCCTGCAATCCCATATTGACATATTTTTTATGACTCCTGCGTTTATCTTTCTAAAGATCCTCAGTCCGGCTTTTCATTCCGAACACCGAACCGAGCATCAGGGGCTACTGTCTGTGCGGTACCATTTACATATATTGAAATTCTTACCTCAAAGCCTGTTAGAAGGCTGCTGCAGGCTTCGGTTAGCCCGCTCTTGGCGAGCTGAACCTTCTGAATCACCACACTCATAATAGTGCGGTGTTCCTCTTCGATGGAGGCGCCGTTGAGTGCCTCCAAAGAATTATCCGCACCTCCGGTTGGATGTAGGCAGCCGTCAGCGGTCTTGCCCTTCTTATGAAGGGGTCGCCCACCGGACTCCGGAGCCACTGTGGCCTCCGGGGCTGAGTCCGGGAGGGTGTCCTGTGACACCTCCGGGGCCTCGTCCTCCTGGTGGGTCCCTTCCTGGGATCCCACCTCGGCGTCGTCTCACAAGACGGGGTGGAGGCAATCGGAAGGAATCCATATCCGACGCACCCAAGGACCCGCCGATTTAAACGGGAAGACATCCTTGGGCGAACTGCAGGGTTGTATGCGGCATTAGAAAGACATTATGTGGCGAGAAGAAAAACTTTGAAGTTATTCGGGAGTCCGGATACTTACGATCTCGCCAGGGCTTGGCCCTTGGAGGCCGATCCTCGTCGTCACATCCTTTGGCGTTGGCGGAGCAGTCCGGGAAGAGTTTTTCCTTCCTGGACCCTTCGCCTCCCTTGTTGGGGAGGCATTCCTTTTCTTCCTCCTTCACTGGGAGAGGCTTTTTTCTTCTCCTCCTCCCCTTGGTGGGAGGAGTGGGCCTCGGATTCATCATCCGATAGCACCTGAAAACGGGAACTCTTCCGAGTCCCCATGGCCGTCTTCTTGGTTTTCTTCTCCAGCACCACGTGGGGTGCCGGAGCCAAGAACCCGTTAGGCGGGCGTCCGCTGGGTCCTTTGGCAATGGGGCCGGACAGACAGTCCGTTCGGCCTTCGCCAGCCATTCCTGTCAAAGGTAAAGGGAGTTTAGATCCCGCATAGAGCCATGGAAAACAAGTGGTGAAATCACTTACCTCGTCACCGATCGCCGAGCGGAATCCGCGATCTTCGGTAGCGGATGCGGAGCTTGGCGCCTTGAACAGCACTCTTCCGGACATCTTCGTGACGTAGTGTCGAAGAGCCCGCCAGGTCCGTGCTGCGCCGATCAAACTCCCACATGTTGAAGCCCCGTCACGGCACGGGAGAATCTGGCGGATGAGCATGACTGGACTATGTTGACAAGCTTGAGCTTCTTGTCCACCAGCTTTCCGGATACAGGCTTGGAGTCCGCAGCTCCTCGAATCTCCCCAAATCCGCCACTCTCTTTCCGGGAGGTGAGCCGTGTAGGGATGCCAGATCTGAATTTCGGGGTCAGCCCAATCGTGGTCACGCTGCTCGGTGATATAGAACCACCCCGATTGCCACCCCTTGATGGTTTCCACGGAAGTGCCCTCGAGCCACGTAACGTGGGACATCCCGCCCACCATGGCGCCTCCGCACTCCGCTTATTGCCCTTCACAACCTTCGCTTGACATCAAGGTCTTGAGCCACAAGCCGTGGGGCTGGATGCAGAGGAAGGTTTCGCATACGATTTATAAACGCCGAGATGTTAAGGATGAAATTCGGGGCCAGATCATGGAAATCTAGTCCGTAGTAGAACATGAGCCCCCGGACAAAGGGATGAAGCGGGAAGCCCAGTCCACGGAGGAAATGGGAAGAAATAATACCCTCTCATGGGGCCTGGGGTTGGGGACGAGCTCTCCCTCGTCGGGGAGCCGATGCGCGATGTTGCTGGACAAATATCCGGCGTCACGCAGCTTCTGGATCTGCCCCTCCGTGACGGAGGAGGCCATCCACTTTCCTCCCGCTCCGTACATAGTTGGAGAAGGTTGAGGTGAGAAGTGCGGACTTGGGCGCTGGAGCTCGAGTTCGCGGAGATGGATAAGCCAAGGAGGAAGATGGCGCAGTAAAAGGGTTGGATCTTTATCCGTTATATGGGCGGACAAAACATCTGTCCCCGCCGCCTGGTAAAACTCGCTTATCTCCCAAGCGCCACAATCAATGGCGCGGTTGGGTTACCCACGTCCGTATTGATGGGAATCCCGGAATAAGGGGAACACGATCTCTGCTTTGACAAGACGTGCCAAGGAAACCGCTTCGCTAAACGCGTTGAGCTGGAACAATAAAAACAATTTGAGTAAAGGCTTGGCAGTGGTGCGACGTCATGCCACAGAAAACGTCAGCAGATTGATCTTGTGTAATATTATTCTCTCTACGGTGGTATGTGGAATTTATTTTTGCAGAGCCGGACACTATCCTGTTGTTCACAATCTTCTATAAATTATTCGGAGGAAGAACCCGCCTTGCAATGCCGAAGACAACATGCGCTACCGGACTCGTCGTCATTGAAGCCTGGTTCAGGGCTACCGAGGGAGTTCCGGACTAGGGGTGTCCGGATAGCGAACTATCATCATCGGCCGGACTCCACGACTATGAAGATACAAGATTGAAGACTTCGTCCCGTGTCCGGATGGGACTTTCCTTGGCGTGGAAGGCAAGCTTGGCGATACGAATATGTAGATCTCCTACCATTGTAACCGACTCTGTGTAACCCTAGCCCTCTCCGTGTCTATATAAACCGGATGGCTTTAGTCCATAGGACGAACAACAATCATACCATAGGCTAGCTTCTAGGGTTTAGCCTCTTTGATCTCGTGGTAGATCCACTCTTGTAACACACATCATCAATATTAATCAAGCATGACGTAGGGTTTTACCTCCATCAAGAGGGCCCGAACCTGGGTAAAACATCGTCTCCCTTGTCTCCTGTTACCATCCGCCTAGACGCACAGTTCGGGACCCCCTACCCGAGATCCGCCGGTTTTGACACCGACACCCTCTCCAACACCATATAATGCTATCGTGTTATCTCGAAAGAAGCAAAGAATTACTAAAGATCAATTGAAATATTCTCAGATTATTGGTTCGCTTATGTAGTTAGCCAATGCTCCAAGACCTAACATCTCTTTTGCTGTTAGCAAACTGAGCCGGTTTGTCTCAAAACCAGGAGATGTGCATTGGAAAGCTCTAGAGAGAGTTATGCGTTACTTGAAAGGCACTACAAGTTATGGAATACACTACACTGGGTACCCAAAGGTACTGGAAGGGCATAGTGACTCAAATTGGATCTCTAATGCTGATGAGATAAAGGCCACGAGCGGATATGTATTCACTCATGGAGGTGGCATTGTTTCTTGGAAGTCTTGCAAGCAGACCATCTTAACGAGGTTAACAATGGAGGCATAACTCACGTCACTAGATATAGCCACGGTCGAAGAAGATTGGCTTTGTCAGCTCTTGAATGACTTGCCGATTGCTGAGAAACCTGCATCGGGTATCCTTATGAACTGCGATAACCAAACTGTAATCACTACAGTGAGCAACTCAAAGGATAACATGAAGTCATTAAGACATGTTCAGAGAAGGTTAAATTCTATGAGGAAAATGAAAAACTCCGTATTTATTGCATTGGATTATATCCAAACGTCTAAAAATCTGGCAGATCCTTTTACTAAGGGTCTATCACGTAATGTGATAGATAATGCATCAAAGGAGATGGGTATGAGACCCACAATATGAGTTGTTCACAGTGGTAACCTAGTCTATGCATGTGATCGGAGATCCCGTGAATTAGATTTGGAAGACAAGTTGTTGGTCAACTGAGAGGAGAGTATCTGTTGGGGATATAACTACTAGGTATGACCCGCCCAGGAGGGGCCGGGTCATGCCATTGGCGGCTTAGCGATGAAGAGGCCTGACAAGGTCCAGAAAGATATGAAGATGGCGGTTCATGGAGCAAGCCTATTGAAGGCCCAAGACCCGGAGGCGACCTGAGGCCCAATGGGATGAGCCGCTATATGTTAAATTGATCTGTAAGGCAAGCTTAGTTAGAAACCGAGCCGGTCACGTTTGTGTGAGCCGGGCGGGACTCTGTAAGCTGCCGGGCATCAACTTGTATATAAAGGGGTGACCCGGCAGCGGGTTAACTAAAGAAAACAACTGATCGAGAACTAGGTCAAGCATATTCGCTCCCTGGTAATCAAACCCCAAGCAATACAACCAAAAGCAGGAGTAGGCTTTTACCTCATTGAGAGGGGCCGAACGTGGGTAAACTCTCTGTGTCCTTTGTCTCCTTCAACCCCTTCAAGCCAACCTAGTCGTGATGGCTCCACACCTAAGTCCTTTTGCTAGTGCATCTGTCGTGTTAAGTCCACAACAGTCGGCGCCCACCATGGGGCCAGCGCACAGTGGTTTCGAGTTCTTGAAGGGAAGCTTCTCAGGGATCAATGGATACGCCCTGGGCCGGATGACCAAAGTCGCTCCGGCAGGCTCTACATCGACGACGCTGGTTGGGGTCCCGAGGCCGGCTCAATTGAGTAGGGGTACCGGGTCCCCTTCGGTGGATTCATCATCTTCATTAGCAAGATCGGTGAGTTGGAGCCTGAGCCGGACACCTGCACTAACATCATCGAGACGGCTCAGCGTGCACGACCCGCCAAGGTTCAAACCGCGGTGTAGTACTCCTTTGTTGGTTTCATCCACGGGGCGGATCTTGAGGAAGGATCTGTGTCCGGTGGAGAGACGGCCATCTATTCTAATGGTGAGCCCTCAACCGGTGAAATCGATTCAATGTATCAACTTCAAGCTGATGGCGGGCTTGGGGGCTATTTTGATGGCAACAGTATTCCAACCTTTATGAGCCGCCAAATAGAGTCACGATCTTCATGGCAGGCACGCAACCGGTACAGAATTCATCAACCATGGCGGCTATGGCTTCCAGCTCAACAGCCGCGGCAACAACTGGGGCGAGCAGCTCTGTGCGCCCGCTGGCTCAAGTTTTATCCGAGATCTCGGAGGCTTTGGCGACATTATTATTTGCAAAGGTAACACCGTAGAATCAAGCACAACATAAGGTGGATGTTGTGAAACTGCTAGATAAGATAGCTCAGGCCAAGGAGGAGTTTAATGCTGAGAATGCTAGGATGGTGATAGAACGAGCCGCCCTGGATGATGCGTCATAACGGATTCAACTAGAAAATTTCCGGTTAAGCTTGGATCAGAATGTGTCTAACGCCATTCTGCGAAGGAGGCACCAGAGCCGCTTACCTTTGGAGTATGATGTGAGGAATCTTTTCAACACGCCTGGGGCCGGGCCTAGTAATCCACCTGAGGTAAACCAGGCTGTTGAGGACAACATGATTGCTGCAGCATCCCGACTGGCGGCTCTTCTCGTTGAAGGAGAGTCTCCTGCCGCAATGGAGATACGAAGGGCAGGGGAGCTTCTTCAGACAGCAGTAGCTCAGCAGGCGGCTTACTCATACAATCGTGATCGGATTCATTCGACTCCATGCCCCAGTCGGAGTTATAGCCGGCATATTGAATCGCCGGCGGTTTTGAGTAGTGAGCGACGCCATAACCAGCCTCACGAGCGTGACCCGCCACATGCTGATAACCCTGCTCAGGTTTTGGTGGATCAGGCCAGGGCACATCGGGAGGCTGAGCTGGTGGCTCAGTTAGCATCTCATCAGCGACTTCAACGTAACCCGTCGGTGTCCATAGAAGCTGGGATAACCTCAAGGACCCTGGGTGTGCCGTGTCTGGTGCCAGCTTTGCATAATGAGCACCTGCCCAAGGATTTTAAGGGTCCCCGCAAGGTGCCCAATTACACAGCGGATCAACCCCTGGCGGCTTGGATTGAGAGCTATGAGCTAGCCATGGAGATGTTGGACGTCAATGATGCTGTGTGCGCTAAGTATTTCACCATGAGGTTGGATGGGCCGGCTCGCACCTGGCTAAAAGGACCGCTTCCTAACTCCATCCGATCATGGGCTGAATTTAAGACGCGCTTTATTTAGAATTTCAAGGACACATGCAAGCAACTCCTGTGGATTCTTGATTTAGACACTTGTAAAAAATCCAGGGTGAGGGCGAGTCAACTGCCCACTGGGTACGCCGGATCTCGACTATTATCCACTCCTCAGACAGTATCAACACCGGCTCAGCCGTCTTGATTTTGGACAAGAATTGTCGGTTCCTTCCCCTCAAGCAGAACTGGGTGGCTTAAGCGCCACTACAATGATATGGGAGAGCTCATGGCGGCTCTCATAAACTACGCCAACTCTGATAGCACTAAGGACCTTGAGTCTGATGAGGAGAAGACTGGCAAGGGGAAGAAAAATGGCAATGCAAAGGGACAGCAGCACAATACGGTGGGTCAAGGTAATAACCGTAAGCGCAAGCAAACTGATGGTGGTTCAGATTTTGTGGCTAATACCAATACGCAGAATAATAATCAGCGTCGTAAGGGGAAATCATCAAATCCCCGGTTTGGCGGGCCAAAGTTCAACCTTGAAGCGATAATGAATCAGCCTTGCCCAAAGCACGGTTCTCAAGATAAGCCAGCCAGTCATCTATGTAAAGATTGCTTCATAATGAGGGAGTATAGAAATTCCAGCTATTATCAGGACAATCATGGCCCACAGGGCGGGTCAAGATCCGGCCCTCACGGGCCCGGCTTTGGAGGTGGCGGCTCAAACTCTGGGTTTCAAGGCCAGGGCAATCAAGCCGGTTTTAATCAGCAATCCAGCCAAGACAATCAGCAGCAGCAGTCCGGTTATCAGAGTAATCCAAAGCAGCCGAATAGTGGCTAGTATCATGTCTTTACCATGAGTTTATGGAAGCAGGACCAGAAGGTTCACAGACGAGCGGTGAGCGCGGTTGAGCTCACAGTCCCTCGATACTTGCGATGGTTCGAGCATCCCATTGTATGGAGTCGTGAGGATCACCCGCCCCGGGTTGACAACCCGGGTCAACTGGCGTTGGTGCTTGCTCCTCAAGTTGGAGGATACAAGTTCATAAAGGTTCTTATGGATGGAGGCAACAGTATCAATATTCTTTACTATGATGCTTTTCACCGTATGAATTTGACTGACAAAGATCTTAAGTCGTCTTCTGATGTTTTTCATGGGGTGGTGCCTGGTAAGTCGACATATCCAGTAGGTAAGATAGCCTTGGAAGTGGCTTTTGGCGATGAGCATCATTATAGGATGGAGACATTGTCTTTTGAGATGGTCAAGATCAAGAGCCCTTATCATGCCTTGTTTAGGCGGCTGGCTTATACCAAATTTATGGCACAACCTTGTTATGTTTATCTGCAGCTTAAAATGCCAGGTCGTAAGGGTACCATCACAGTTCATGGTGACAGGAAGATAGCTTTGGAGTGTGAAGAGGATGATGCTGCCTATGCTGAGTTTGTTTGAACAACAGAGGAGTTGAAGTTCTACAAAGATAATGTTGACCTGGCGGACATGACCCCTTTGAAGAAGCCAACCACAGAGCATGACCCTTTGTTGAATTTTAAGTCGGCAGATGAAACCAAGCAGGTCGATTTTGTTCCTAGCGACTCATCCAAATAGTTCAATATCAGTGCCAATATGGATCCAAAATACGAAAGAGCGCTCATCGAGTTCATCCGTGAGAACCGGGACATCTTTGTATGGAAGCCTCCAGACATGCCAGGTGTACCGAGGGAACTCGCTGAGCACACTCTCAATGTTGATCCAAAATTTAAACCGGTCAAGCAATTCCTTCGTCGTTTTAATGAAGAGAGGCGCAAGGCCATTGGTGAAGAAGTGGCTCGGCTCTTGGCGGACGAGTTTATTATTGAAGTTTTTCATCCTGAATGGTTGGCTAACCCGGTGCTGGTACTTAATAAGAACGACACCTGGCGCATCTGTGTGGATTACACAGACCTTAACAAGGCGTGTCCGGTTGATCCTTTTGCTCTCCCTCGTATTGATCAGATTATTGATGTTATGGCGGGTTGTGAGCGTTTGAGTTTTTTGGATGCTTATTCTGGTTATCATCAGATCAAGATGGCAGTTAAGGGCCAGGAGAAAACATCTTTCATCACTCCCGTTGGAGCCTTCTGCTACGTGTCTATGCCTTTTGGGCTCAAGAATGCCCAGGCGATTTATCAGCGGTGTGTTTAGAATTGCCTCCACAACCAGATTGGATGCAATGTTCATGCGTATGTGGATGATATTGTTGTGAAATCTAGGAAGAAGGAGACCTTATTGGATGATTTGAAGGAGACCTTTGACGACCTCCAGGTCTACAAGATGATGCTTAACCCTGCCAAATGTGTCTTTGGTGTGCCAGCAGGCAAGCTGTTGGGTTTTTTGGTTTCTAAGAGAGGCATTGAAGCTAACCCGGAGAAAATCAAGGCTATCACTTCTTTGGCTAAACCGGCATGTATCAATGACGTCCAGCGTTTGGTGGGTCGTATTGCGGCTTTGAGCCGGTTTGTAAGCCGCTTGCGGGAAAAGGCTATCCCTCTATACCAGATGATGAAGAAAACAGATCACTTTGTCTGGAGTGATGCTGCAAATCAGGCGTTCGAGGCGCTTAAAAAGCAGTAGGCTGAGCCGCCGGTTCTTGCAGCTCCCATTGATAAGGAGCCCTTGCTCTTATATGTGGCTGCTAACAGCAGAGCCCTCAGCGTAGCGGTTGTAGAAAGGAAGGAGTCAGGAAAAGAATATCCGGTTCAAAGGCCAGTTTACTTTTTCACTAAGGTATTAATTGAATCTAAGCAAAGGTACCTACATTGGCAGAAGCTAGTTTATGGAGTGTTCATGTCTAGTCGTAAGTTGAAGCAGTATTTCCTTGGTCATCCCATCACTGTGGTCAGTTATGCTCCTTTAGGGGATATTATTCAAAATAGAGAAGCTACAAGCAGGGTGGCCAAGTGGGCAACTGAACTTGGACCCCATGGTTTAAAGTATATGCCTCTGACAGCTATCAAGTCTCAGCCCCTCGTGGATTTCATCAATGATTGGACAGAGTTGCAGATGCCTGAGGAGAATCCTGATAATACATATTGGACTATTCAGGTAGTTGGAAGGCTCGGGGGCTGGAGTTATTTTGACTTCCCCACGAGGTGATAAGTTTTGTTATATTTTAAGGCTGATGTTTCCTTGTACTAATAATGCAGCTGAGTATGGGGCCTTGCTCCATGGTCTTCTGATGGCCAAGGAAATGAACTTAAGCCAGGTCAGGTACTTTGGCGATTCAGATCTGGTGGCTCAGCAAGTCTCAGGAACTTGGGATTCCAAAGACCCACTCATGACGGCTTATCGTCGGGTGGTTGATGCTATTTCTGGTCACTTCAAGGGTTCTCAAGTGGAACATGTTGATCGCGGGAAAAATGAGGCGGCTGATGGTTTAAGCCGGCTGGGATCTCAGCGTAAGCCAGTACCACCTAATGTTTTTCTTGATATTCTGAATAACCATTCAGTTAAATTGCCTATGGAGGAGGATCTTGCTATCCCTAACCCGGAGGCGCAGTTGGTGGCGGCTCTCCATGCTATTACTGATTGGGAAGTTCCATATTTGGCTTATATGACCCGGGGTGAGTTACCTGAGGATGAAACTTTGGCCAGGAAAATAACACGATGGTCTAAGTCATTGACTGAGGGAGTCCTGGATTAGGGGGTGTCCGGATAGCCGAACTATCACCGTTGGCCGGACTCCTGGACTATGAAGATACAAGATAGAAGACTTCGTCCTGTGTCCGGATGGGACTTTCCTTGGCGTGGAAGGCAAGCTTGGCGATACCGATATGTAGATCTCCTACCATTGTAACCGACTCTATGTAACCCTAACCCTATCCGGTGTCTATATAAACCGGAGGGTTTTAGTCCGTAGGACAAACAACAATCATACCATAGGCTAGCTTCTAGGGTTTAGCCTCTCTGATCTAGTGGTAGATCCACTCTTGTACTACCCATATCATCAATATTAATCAAGCAGAGTAGGGTTTTACCTCCATCGAGAGGGCCCAACCCGGTAAAAACATCTTGTCCCTTGTCTCCTGTTACCATCCGCCTAGACGCACAGTTCGGGACCCCCTACCCGAGATCCGCCGGTTTTGACACCGACATTGGTGCTTTCATTGAGAGTTCCTCTGTGTCGTCATCCTTAGGCCCGATGGCTTCTTCGATCATCAACAACGACGCGGTCCAGGGTGAGACTTTTCTCCCCGAACAGATCTTCGTATTCGGCGACTTTGCACTGCGGGCCAATTCACTTGGTCATCTGGAAGCGGAATCGAAAGCTACGCCCCAGCCATCGGTCAGATTTGGGAGTTTGAACTACACGGCCGACATCCGCGGAGACTTGATCTTCGACGGATTTGAGCCACAGCCAAGCGCACCGCACTGTCTCGATGGGCACGATCTAGATCTGCCACCGAACAGTGTCCTGGAGGCTGCACCAACGTCCGCTCCGACCCTTAGCTCGGAGCCGACTCCGCCGATCGAGGACGAGTGGTTGGACACCGACTCGGGGATACTATCTCTACGGCGATTGAGCCGAACTCCATCCCTATCTTTTGCGAAGACCGTGACTCCAAGGTGCCGGACTCCTCTCCGGACTCCGAACCCTCCGCGCCCCTGCCAATCGAATCCAATTGGGCGCCGGTCATGGAGTTCACTGCCGCGGACATCTTTCAGCACTCGCCCTTTGGCGACATCCTGAATTCACTAAAGTCTCTCTCTTTATCAGAAGAAATTCAACGCCCACCCACCGCCCACTTTGTAGCCACTGTCGAAAGCTTAAACGACGTGCTCGATTTCGACTCCGAAGACATCGACGGTATGGACGACGATGCTGGAGACAACCATGAACCAGCACCTATAGGATGTTGGACAGCCACCTCATCCCACGATGTATACATGGTGGATACACCTAAAGGAAGTGACGGCGAGGAACAACGGGATACTACGAAGGATAAATCCCTCGAAAAGCAGTCAAAACGGCAACGTAAATGCCGCACCAAGTCCGCCTCGACAAAGACGGCAGCCACACAGACCCATCCATAGAGCAGGACGAACCGGTGGACGACAAATATGCTATCGAGCAACCGTCCGAACAGGACAACTTGGATAAACAACCCGTCCCCAGCGAAGATAACAGTCCGAACGATCTCACGCCGAACAAATTGTTGGAGCAGAAGAACCTCCACAAAAGGCTCGTCGCCACTGCGCGTAGCCTGAAAAAGTAGAAGCGGAAGCTCAAAACAGCGGAAGATGCACTCAGAATCAGATGTAGCAAAGTACTCAACAAAGAGCTACCCGAAGCGCAAATTACTGCCTGAATTCAATGAGGAGGCCGTAGAGCCCCATCAATCAAAGAACAAAGAGGCCGCCCGGTCGGATAGACGACCACATGGCAAACATGGAGCGGCAAGCAGCGCCGCACACAAGCCGGCATGCGATCCGCATAAGGATTCGCATCAAAAGGATGGCCCAATTAGGTCCATCTATGGGCCAAGAAAGCAAGCTCTTCTAAGCAAGGCAACACGCCAAATATCCGAACATCACGGCACACCCAAGTATAGGGGTGCCGCACACCCCCTGTGTTTCACCGATGAGGTGCTGGATCACGAATTCCCAGCGGGATTCAAACCCGTAAACATAGAGGCATACGATGGAACAACATACCCTGGAGTCTGGATTGAGGATTACATCCTCCACATACACATGGCTAGAGGAGATGATCTCCACGCCATAAAATACTTACCCCTCAATCTCAAAGGGACAGCCCGGCATTGGCTCTAAAGCCTCCCTGAAAATACCATTGGAAGTTGGGAAGAGCTCGAGGATGCTTTACAGGCAAATTTTCAAGGGACTTATGTCCGTCCTCCGGATGCAGACGATAGTCGACTGTACGGACGCCGAAGCCTTAGCAGCTTTCAAACACAACGTTCGAGACGAATGTCTCGCCAGACACCTCGGCCAGGAGAAGCCGAGAACAATGGATGCATTAACAAGCCTCATGACCCGCTTTTGCATGGGAGAGGATAGTTGGCTGGCAAGATGCAGTACCAGCGACCCAAGTACATCCGAAGTCAGGGATGGAAATGGAAAACCACGACGCAGCAAGGACCAGCGCCAGACAAAGGAAACAGCCCGAAGAGCACGGCAGTCAACGCCGGATTCAGAAGCTCCCAGCAGAATCATAAAAAACTGCCCCTCAAGGACAACAGCGACGAGCTATCCAACCTAAACAAAATCTTGGACAAAATATGCCAAATCCACAGTACTCCCGGGAAGCCTGCAAACCATACCCACAGAGATTGTTGGCTCTTCAAGCAGTCCGGCAAACTAAATGCCGAACACAAGGGGCTCGACACACCAAACGAGGACGACGACGAACCCCACAAGCAGAGCACCGGAAAACAAAAGAATTTCCCTCAAAAAGTCAAAACAGTGAACTCACTTCAAGTGACAAAAGGGAAAAACAGAGCGGCGCCCATAGAAACACGCGCCGCACGGTCTATCAAAGTAGAGTCCCAACGATGGTTGTCAAAACCAATCACCTTCGATCATCAGGACTATTCCGGAAGTATCCGGAACGCAGGATGGACTGCCTTGATATTAGATCCTATAATCGACGGACTCCAATTTACACAAGTCCTAATGGACGGAGGTAGCGATCTAAACCTGCTATATCAGGACACAATCCACAAAATGGGGATAGACCCAACCAAAATTCGCCATAGAAACACCTCCTTCAAAGGTAATGACAGCCTATATGCCATGTAATGCGGCTCCCTACTGCTAGAAGTTGTGTTCGGTCATCCGACAGCCTTCCGCCGCGAAAAGTTAACCTTCCACATCGCCCCATTCGAAAGTAGCTATCAAGCACTCTTTGGGACGTGAAGCTTTACCGCTTTAACGCGATACCGCATTATGCATCTCTTACACTTAAAATGCCCGGTCCACGCGGCATCATCTCATTAAAAGGGAGTATCAAGTGTTACTCGAGCACGGAAGAACGTGAGACTGCCTTGACAGCCCCACACTAATCCGGCTCTGCTAATCAAAGCACCTGAACAGGTCATTCGAACCCCGGACATGGCTAGACGAGTCCGGCGTAAACGTATAAACGACTACTAGCGGCATACCCCTGTACAAGGGGCTGCACGCATGTACAACAAGAGACAATAAAGCTCAATTTTATTCACTTTTCGAACCGTACTCTGTTTATTTAATATAAAGTACATTTTTCGCACGATCCTTTTTTCTATTCAACTAAGTTCTTATCTTTTACATATGAACATCGTGCTACACCCGTCCAGGATACGGCACAACGGAGACACAGGCGCAGACGTGCAGTAGGGACCCGTTGCAAGGATTCTTTTCAGATTAAGACCCTGCGTAAACCTTTTTTACTGTCTCTTGTTGATACACATCCCCCGGTTTCTTGCTATAACCGAGGAGGAGGCTGGTGTTTTGGCATCGGCCGCACCAGAATTTTTGCGCGTACCTGGACACCAGGGGCTTAGGGCATTATTCTGCCCGTTTTCATAAAGACCGAATACCTTAGGGAGTGTTCGGCGTCTCGAGTTAGGCCTTATATGCATCAGCTCCGAATCATGTCTTTGGTCAAATGTTGGGTTTGCTCGGCTCCTTTGTTTTGCTGCCTTATGTTCCGTTCTATCGGCTAACGTGGCACCAGGAGAACTACTGCGATTGTGCCCCGGTTCGGCCAGGCGAGCACCTTAGTAGAGAAAGCCGAAAACTGACTGTCATGATATAGCGTGAGACTGGTCAACCACTCGATGACCCACCGGAATGTTTAGAATTCCACCGCATTAACGAAGGACCGTTTCCCGGTCAGTACATACGCTACCCGCATTCGGGGAGCGCTGGTGCCCCTAGGGGCTATATAGTAGCCCCACCATCGAACTCCTATGGCTAAGTGAAAGTGATAAAGCATTATAGTCCGGTTGCCTAGTTTGCTACGCTATCACCTCCTTTACAGGACCAAGACGTTGGATTAAGTGTGAAAATGCGCCTTTTTGCAAACACCCCGCACTATAAACGTGGGGGCTGAAGCCGAAGACTGCCATATTTCAGGTTATATACACATATACATCAACGGCCGCACAGGAGGTGTTCTAATACTTGAACGCACAAGTATAAAAAGCTCTTATATTATATTGAAACATTGTTTTCATAAATCATACATGTCATTAAAGCATAATATCCTTCGAGCATTGCGTCTCTATTAAACGAGCGCCCTGCAGGACTTCCTCAAAATAGTGCTCGGCAGGTACTCGGCTTCTGTCCGAATCTTGGGATGCAACGTGGGTGGCCTTCATCTCCGCCCAGTATGTCTTGACACAGGCAAGAGCCATCCGCGCACCCTCTATGTATGCTGACCGCTTCATTGCATCGATATGCGGCACCGCACCAAGGAACTGTTGCACCAAGCCAAAATAACTCTTCGGCTCGGGCCTTTTCAGCCACAAATGAGTCACGACAGCCTTCATGGCAAGTCCGGACAACCTATTCAGCTCAGCCCATTCAGCCAAACGAGCGGTTAATGAAAGTGGGCGCTTCCGGACTATGGAACTGCGACCAAAAAGCTCTTCCATTTCGTGATCCTTTTGACCTCGGAAGTGTTCGGCGGCTCATGCGGCTTTTCGCCGCCAAGTCCAGATAAGCATCCTCCACACCCCACAGCCGGTTCAATTGAGCGTACTTAGGATTCGTGAATTTCCTCCGCAGCAGAAAGGGCTTTCCAGCCGCAATATCTCCGGCCTGACGTAGCTCCTCCTTCATAGCTCTCATTGCAGAGCGAGTATCCTTGGCCACGGTGGCGGCCTTTTTCAGGTCCTCTTGTTTCGCTCGATCTTATTTTTCGAGAAGCTCGCAACGGTCAGTAGCATTCTTCAATTTCACGGCCATCTCGGCCATTTCTTTCTTACTTCGGCAGTGAGCAGCCTGTTCGGCTTTTAGCTGTGAGGCCACCTTTAAGGCAGCCGCATCACTTTTTTTGGCTTGCTCCTTGGCTCGTGCGAGCTCCGCCCGAAGGCTCTCCATAGCAGCGGCACCATCTGCATTAAGCATACATGTTGTAAGGCATGGGTGAGGGAGTCCTGGACTAGGGGGTGTCCGGATAGCCGAACTATCATCTTTGGCCGGACTCCAAGACTATGAAGATACAAGATTGAAGACTTCGTCCCTTGTCCGGATGGGACTTTCCTTGGCATGGAAGGCAAGCTTGGCGATACTGATATGTAGATCTCCTACCATTGTAACCGACTCTGTGTAACCCTAACCCTATCCGGTGTCTATATAAACCGGAGGGTTTTAGTCCGTAGGACGAACAACAATCATACCATAGGCTATCTTCTAGGGTTTAGCCTCCTTGATCTCGTGGTAGATCTACTCTTGTACTACCCATATCATCAATATTAATCAAGCAGGAGTAGGGTATTACCTCCATCGAGAGGGCCCGAACCTAGGTAAAAACATCGTGTCCCTTGTCTCCTGTTACCATCCGCCTAGACGCACAGTTCGGGACCCCCTACCCGAGATCCGCCGGTTTTGACACCGACATTGGTGCTTTCATTGAGAGTTCCTCTGTGTTGTCACCTATAGGCCCGATGGCTCCTTCGATCATCAACAACGACGCGGTCCAGGGTGAGACTTTTCTCCCCGGACAGATCTTCGTATTCGGCGGCTTTGTACTACGGGCCAATTCACTTGGCCATCTGGAGCAGATCGAAAGCTACGCCCCTGGCCATCAGGTCAGATCTGGAAGCTTGAACTATACGGCCGATGTCCGCGGAGACTTGATCTTCGACGGATTCGAGCCACAGCCAAGCGCGCCGCACAGTCTCGATGGGCACGATCTAGCTCTGCCGCTGAAAAGTGTCCTGGAGGCCGCACCAGCGTCCGCTCCGACCCTTACCTCGGAGCCGACTCCCCCGATCGAGGACAAGTGGTTGGACACTGCCTCGGGGGCTACGATATCAACGGCGATTGAGCCGAACTCCATCCTTGTCCTTTGCGAAGACCGTGATTCCAAGGCGCCGGACTCCTCTCCGGACTCCGAACCCTCCGCGCCCCTGCCAATCGAATCCGATTGGGCGCCGGTCATGGAATTCACTGCCGTGGACATCTTTCAGCACTCGCCCTTTGGCGACATCTTGAATTCACTAAAGTCTCTCTTTCTATCAGGAGAGCCCTGGCCGGACTACGGTCAGGAAGGTTGGGATCCGGACGACGAAGAAATTCAACGCCCACCCACCACCCACTTTGTAGCCACTGTTGATGATTTAACCGACATGCTCGACTTGACTCAAGACATCGACGGTATGGACGACGATGCGGAGATTTACCAAGACCCAGCGCCTACAGGGCACTGGAAGGCCACCTCGTCATATGACATATACATGGTGGACATCCCAAAAGATGGGAATGACGATGGAACGGTGGAGCTCCTCCACGAAACAACCCAAGCACCGACGTCAGCGGCGCCGTTCTAAATCCCACCACAAGAAAACGGTGATTCCTAAGACAGAGACAATAATACCGGACGATTATGAAGACAACCCCTCCAGAGGATTCAGCAGGAGGAGGGAGAAGCAAGTCCGCATTTACAAAGGCGGCAGAAAGAGAGGTAGAGGACGATAATTACGTGCCTCCCTCCGAAGATGAGGCAAGCCTCGATGACGCATTTAATTTGTCGTGCCCGAGGATCCCGCCAATGTGAGCGTTTCAAACGCAGGCTTATGGCCACGGCAAGCAGCCTCAAGAAAAAGCAGCAGCAGCTTAGAGATGACCAAGATTTGATAGCTGACAGATGGACTGAAGTCCTTGCAGCCGAAGAGTATGAACTCGAACGCCCCTCCAAGAGATACCCCAAACGCAGACTGCTTGTAACACCCCGGATGTAACTTTCCATATTTGTAACTCCAACTCTTGTCATTTTCGGCATTGTGATATGATATTCCCTCCGTGGTTGGGTTTTCCTCTTTTTGTTTTTTGTCCATGTCATGCATTTTATCATGTCATCATGTGCATCGCATTTGCATACGTGTTCGTCTCATGATTCCGAGCATTTTTCCCGTTGTCCGCTTTTGCAATCCGCACTCCTATCTTCCCGGCGGCCCTTTTACGCTTTTTCCGTGTCGGGTACTAAACCTTCTCGAAATGGACCGAGGTTTGTCTAGTGGCCTTGGTATACCACCCGTAGACCACCGGTCAAGTTTCGGGTCATTTGGAGCTCGTTTGGTACTCCAACGGTTAACCGCACTCTCGCAAAGGCCTCTTTTTAGTTGCAGCCCAACACCCCTTCAAAACAGCCCTATAACCCATCTAAGTCACTCCCATTCTCTCCGGCGTTCGATCACGATCGTGTGGGCGAAAACTACACCTCATTTGGACTCTCCTAGCTCCCTCTATCCTATTTAAGCAAACCCCCCTCCAAATCCCGGATCATTCCCCCGAAACCCTAGCTCTTTCCCCCTCCGCGCCCCGGACACGTCCGGCGGCCGGCAGCGTCCGCCCGCCGCCGCCCGGCCAATCGCGGCGCCACGTCGCCACCAGGCGCCCCCGCCCGCCCTCCCGCCCGGCCCTTGAGGCAGGCGAGCCGCCTTGAGCCGCCGCCGCCGCCGCGGTTCCCGCCTCCCGGCCAGCGCCGCCCGAGCGCCGCCTCCCGCCCGCCCGGCGCTCCCCAGCGCCGCCCCGCCCGCCCGGCGCCTCTCGCCGGCCGTACCACCGCCACCGGCCCCCGGCCAGCCGCCCCGCCCGGCGACCTCCTGCCGCCTCGACTCCCCTCGCCGGCCGCCTCCCCGGCGAGCTCGCGAGCAGCCCCGCGCCGGCGCCCCGATCCGATCCGATCCGGCCGGCCTCGGGAATCGCGCGTTGACTCTCTCCCCTCTCCTTTTTTTTTCTCAGTCTTTTGCATCTCGTTAGTTTGTTGCATTTTCTACGTGCTGTAACTTTGTCATCGTAGATCCATTTTGCACGTATAGTATGTCAAAATGTTCGTATCGAAGAGTATATCATTTCATCTCATTGCATCATTTTCGTTCGAGCTCATCTTGATGCCCGAAATGCTGTTGGAAGAGTGCTATGTGTTGTTAGTTTCTGTTTCTTAACAGAACTTGCACTTTGTTATTTTTCCATGATTATTGTGTGCACCCTATGAATTGGAGTCCTACATGTGTTTTGTAATATGCCATGCCATCTTTCCAGGGTGTATGCCATGTATTTTTGTGATCTATGTGGTGACTAGCACAAGCATGCAAAGTAGGTGTCCTGATGTTGCTGTTTTCAGCCCTGTTTAGCTGATATCTTGATGCCATGTTAACTTGATGCTACCGAGAGATCCATGCATATTTTGAGATACTTCAGTAAGGATGTTTTGTTAAACATGTCTTGAGTCAATCGAGCTCTACTTTTGCTATAAAAATGTTTCCTGGCAGATTGTTTACATGTTATTCAATTTTGCCAAGGTTGTTGTGGTTGATCCAAGTATGCTATGTTATTGTTCTTGCCATGTATGTCTTCTATGCCATGTCTTCTTGATGTATGCATGCGTAGTTTATCATTTAAGGCTCTGTAGTGAGTGCATCAAGCTCTTAAACATGCCTACTTGTTATCAGTTTTTGACATGCCATGTTGCTGAATCTGTTAACGGAACTTTCAATATTGACATGGGTGTTACTATATTTTCGGATCCTTTTTGGCTTATGGTCAGTAAGGGATTTTTGTTCTATGCTTTGAGTAGATTCATGCCATGCCATGGTTTGCTATTTTAAGTTCCTGTAGCATGTAGTTTTGTTGCTCTGAACATTGCAACCTGATGCTGTTTTTGCCATGTCCAGCCTGATATTTTGTGCACTTTTGCCATGCTTGTTTGAACCTGTTATGATGTGATTTAGCCAAGCTCAGTGCTCATCTTTTGTCAAGCATCTTGTGTAGATCACTGCCATGTACTTTGTTGATACGTTTGGTTGCAGTAGCTTAATTATTTGTTGCTTGCTAAGTGGCATCATGCTGTTAATGGCAGATTTGTGCCATTCTTGTTTTGCTTGTCATTTCCAAACCGTGCGTCCGATTCCGGTGATCTTTATATCGATTTCAACCGAAATCATCTCATCTTTCCAGTGGCATACTTGGTTTGCCAAGTTGATGCCTGGTTCATCATTTCCTTCCGGAGCGCCAGCATACGCATTGCATATCACATCCCGCATATCATGCCATGTTTTGCATCATGTTGATTGTGCATTGCACCGTGATTTATTGTGGTTCCTTTGTTTGTGTTGTTGCTTTGGGTAGAGCCGGAGACGAGTACGTGAACGAGGATCCTGTTGAGAACGCTTACGAGGATCAAGCTTTCGACAACTCTGAGAACATTGCAGGCAAGATGACCATACCCTCGAAATCACTTCTATCTTTGCTATGCTAGATGCTCGCTCTTTTGCTATGCCTACGCTGCGATGCCTACCACTTGCTATATCATGCCACCCATATTGCCATGTCAGCCCCTAACCATCCTTTCCTAGCAAACCGTTGATTGGCTATGTAACCGCTTTTGCTCAAATTTCCTCTTATAGCGTTGCTAGTTGCAGGTGAAGTTGAAGTTTGTTCCTTGTTGGAACATGGAGATGTTGTTCCTTGTTGGAACATGTTTACTTGTTGGGGATATCACAATATATATATATATATATATATATATATCTGCTATATTTAATACATCTATATACTTGGTAAAGGGTGGAAGGCTCGGCCTTATGCCTGGTGTTTTGTTCCACTCTTGCCACCCTAGTTTCCGTCATACCGGTGTTATGTTCCTTGACTTTAAGCGTTCCTTACGGTTGGGTGATTTATGGGACCCCCTTGACAGTTCGCTTTGAATAAGGCTCGTCCAGCAAGGCCCAACATTGGTTTTACCATTTGCCACCTAAGCCTTTTTCCCCCGGGTTTTCGCGAGCCCGAGGGTCATCTTTATTTTAACCCCCCCCCCCGGACCAGTGCTCCTTCGAGTGCTGGCCCGAACCGAGCCGCCTGCGGGGCCACCACGGGGAAACTTCGAGGCTTCGTTTTACTCGTAGCTTTGTCTCATCTGGATGTGCCCTGAGAACGAGATATGTGCAGCTCCTATCGGGATTTGTCGGCACAACCGGGTGGCTTTGCTGGTCTTGTTTTATTGCTGTCGAAATGTCTTGTAGTCCGGGATTCCAAGATTGATCGGGTCTTCCCGGTAGAAGGAATATCCTTCGTTGACCGTGAGAGCTTATAATGGGCTAAGTTGGGACACCCCTGCAGGGTAATATCTTTCAAAGCCGTGCCGCGTTATGAGGCAGATGGGAATTTGTTAATGTCCGGTTGTAGAAAACCAGAAGTTGACCTCAATTAAAATACACATCAACGCGTGTGTAACCGTGATGGTCTCTTCTCGGCGGAGCAGGAAGTGAACACGGTGTTGGAGTTATGTCGACGTAAGTAGTTCAGGATCACTTCTTGATCGCTACTAGCTTCACGACCGTGCCTTGCTCCTCTTCTCGCTCTCTTTTGCGAAGTAGCCACCATATATGCTAGTCGCTTGCTGCAGCTCCACTATACTACTCTGTCCTTCCTATAAGCTTAACTAGTCTTGATCTCGCGGGTGTGAGATTGCCGAGTCCCCGTGACTCACAGATACTTCCAAAACAGTTGCAGCTGCCGACGATGCCAGTGCAGGTGACTCAACCGAGCTCAAGTGGGAGTTCGACGAGGAACGTGGTCGTTACTATGTGTCTTTTTCCAGATGATCGGTAGTGGTGCCCGGTTGGGACGATCGGGGATGTGTGTATCATTTGTGTTATGTTCTTTTTTTTTGTTCGGTAGTCGGTCATTTTGTGTACTCTTAATGATGGTTGTTTATTTATGTATTGTGTTAAGTGGCATTTGTAAGCCAACTATGTATCTCTTTCCCTTATTTATTACATGGGTTGTGTGAAGATTACCTCACTTGCGACATTGCTTTCAATGCGGTTATGCCTCTAAGTCGTGCCTCGACACGTGGGAGATATAGCCGCATCGAGGGCGTTACAAGTTGGTAATCGAGCCTTCCCGACTTAGGAGCCCCTACTTGATTGTTTGTCTGGCGTTGTTGAGTCTAGAATGGAAAAATGTTTTGAGTCTTAGGATTATATATATCGGAGAGTAGGATTCTTTTTACTTCCCGGTCCCTTAAGCTCTGTGAGGTATCCTGACGTAGTGTTTTGACTCTTCTCTCCTCAAATTTCACTAAAATTTTTTTAGGATCACGTGGGTATCTTGGAATCGTTCGATGGTTTTGTGACGAGAACATTGTTCTTGGTGCCTCCCGACATTTAGGGGTTGTGGCGGTGTCCGGGGAGTTGAGCTCCGAGGTGTTGTCGTCACAATTTTATCGTTGCCTTACGGAATACACGAGTTTTGCCGACATCGAAATCTCTTTTGTGCAGTTGTTGGTGAGATAACCTGATAGCCCGATCTTGTGGCGAGTCGGGAGTATTGCCATGACTTGTATAACGGATGTTTTTCAAGGTCGAGGTACACGATTTCGAGGATTTCTTGGTTATGTGTTGACGGATGGATACAATTTGGATCTAGGTATTGTTAGTTTGGGTGATATATTTTGTGTCCCCTGTATCCCCAACACCAGATTGCATAACCAGAAAGTTTCGAGTTTATAGGTGGGAATTCTAGTAGCTTACGGGATATCTTTCCGACGGATGTATGATTTGAGATTGGGTTCCAACGTCTAGTGGTCCGCCCATTCACGGTCGATTCTGATTGGTCGCGAGACGTCTTAAAGAATCCTTGGCTATGCTGATTCGGGACGTCTTGTTAGTCATTCGTGACGGCCGCTATACGTCGTGTCCGTGTGGGCCCCACCACGAACACTTTGGGCGAAATCTCTATCATGTGTTTGTTCCGGCTCATTCTAGAAGCCAATCTTTTGTTTTCAGTTGTGATATTCGAGTTGTTTCTAAGACAGATGTTGTTTCCATATCTTTATCTAAGTGGCTTCTCACCTTAATGGACGTGTGATGATTAACTTTGGAATTCATTCGTTCATTCTTGTTCGAATGTTTATTGTGAAGACTATATGTTGCAATTTCTATCCGTTGATTCTAGTTATCAATTTGTCTATCAAAGGACTAACGGATGTCACCCTCTTCAGGATGGCTCCATGTAACGTCTCAATCCGGATCGTAATGATGGGGATCAGTCGAACCTCCACCTCCACCTCCACCTCCGCCTCCAGAGGCTGGCAAGCTATCATGGCAGCCACCAATGCCAATGCTCGAGATGATTTTGCAGCTCTTGCAAGAGCGTACTCAAGGGCAAGGCAATCAAGGCAATCAAGGTCAAGGCAACAATCAGCCACACTTTGCTACTCTCAGTCAGTTCCTCGCTAATCAGCCGAAGTCTTTCAGTTTCTGTGTCGAGGCCACAGACGCTGACGATTGGTTAGTGGACATCTGCAAGCATTTTGATTTTAGCAATGTCAGACCTAAGGACTTTGTCAAGTTTGCATCATTTCAACTCAAGGATCAAGCTGCTGAGTGGTACCAGCAATACAAAGATTCCAGAGGAGGTCGTGTCATTACAGGATGAGTTCCGCCGTGATTTCAGAGCTCACCACATTCCGAAAAGTGTTGTTGAGAGCAAGCGTGAGGAGTTCCGCAATCTCAAGCAGGGCAACATGTCCGTCTATCAATACAATATCCAGTTCGAGCTTCGCTCGTTTTGCTAAGCAAGACGTGCACGATGAAAAGAGTATGATCTATCAATTCAGAGGTGGTCTGAGAGAAGATCTGCAATTAGCTCTTGTGCTTTTTGAGCCGATTAAGTATGATGAATTCTACAACATGGCATCAAGCAAGAAGCTGCCCAGCTCAAGCGTGAGGCTTCTAAGAAGAGAATCAGGGATGCGATTCAGTCTTCTTCTTCCTCTCAAGTGGCGACTAAGCAGAGAAGTTTTACCTTCCTCCTCCTCCGTTCCGTCGGCCTTATCAAGAGAAGAACTCGGTGGCCGTGGATCTTCCCACCCACCCAACCCAAGCTATCGTAACAAGTCTAATTCTCAAGCTCCAAGGTCTAGTGCTCCTTACCACCGTCCGCTCTACGAGGTGACTTGCAACAAATGTCGTGAGAAAGGTCACTATGCGAACAAATGCTTCAACCAGAGGCGCCTTCCGCCTCCTCCTCTGTGAAATCTTCCAAAGAATGCAAAGTGGTCAAGCATAATCCCAAATCTGCAAAGGTGAACATGATGAATGCAGCTCAAGCGAGAGGAATCTTACGATGTGATAATGGGTAATCTTCCGCTTAATGATATTCTGCAAAAGTCTTATTTGATCTTTGGTGCATCGCATTCTTTCATGTCATATCCTTTTGCATCGGGCACAATTTTGAGACAGAGGCATTACCTAAAGCTATGCAAGTTATTTCTCCGCCAAGCGTTTGAGATCTACCATGTTGGTTCCAAATGTCGGTATCAAGATGGGTGATTATAGATTTCTGGCTAAACCAATTGTTCTTGGTGACTCGGATATTGATCTTATTCTCGGAATGGATCGGCTTTCTCAGCACAAAGCTCTCGGCTTGATTGTGCTGCCGGGGAAATTCAATTGACTCACTCTTCTAATGATGTGATCATCTATGCCGCTTCGTGATGAAACAATTCGGTTGTTTTCTCTCAATGAGAAGGGCGAACTGAATGCTATCTCTCGATTCCAGCGTGTGTGAGTACCAAGATGTCTTTCGTAAGAGCTTCCGGTATGCCTCCTCATCGGCCCGCTTGAGTTCGTTATCGATCTTGAGCCCGGCATCGAACCCGTTTGCAAGCGTCCATACAAGCTTGGACCTAATGAGCTGAAGGAATTGAAGAAGCAACTCGATGAACAAGAGCGTCTGGGTTTGATCGGACCGAAGTTCATCTCCTTGGGGTTGTGGTGTTCTTTTGTCCGAAGAAGGATGGCACGGACCGACTTTTGCGTCGACATCGTCCATTGAATAAGAAGACAATCAAGAACAAGTATCCACTTCCCAACATCAATGAGCTTTTCGAGCAACTCAAAGGTGCTACAGTGTTCTCTAAGCTTGACCTTCGCATGGGGTATCATCAGATTCGCATTCGTGAACAATATATTCCCAAGACAGCATTCAGAACAAGCTTTGGTTCTTATGAATATACTGTCATGTCTTTCGGCCTCGTCAATGCTCCTCCAACATTCTCTCGGATGATGAACTTCATCTTCAATCCCTACACCAATGAATTCGTCTTGGTCTATCTTGATGATATTTTGGTCTTCTCCAAGAATAAGAAGGATCATGCCAAACATTTGCGATTGGTGCTAGACAAGCTCAGAGAGTACCAATTCTATGCGAAGTTCTCCAAATGTGAATTTTGGCTCGATGAAGTGCTTTATCTTGGTCATATCATCTCCGCCAAGGGCATCGCTGTTAATCCCGAGAAGGTGTCCGCAATTGTGAATTGGGAACCTCCTCAGAATGTCAAGCAGCTCCGCAGTTTTCTTGGTCTTGCAAGCTATTGCCGAAGATTCGTTGAGAACTTCTCCAAGATTGCAAAGCCTCTTTCCAACCTCCTCCAGAAGCATGTGAAATATGTCTGGTCTCCTGAGTGTGACGTTGCTTTCAATACCCTCAAAGAGAAACTCGTCACAGCTCCTGTCTTGACTCCTCCTGATGAATCCAAGCCATTTGAAGTTTTCTGTGATGCTTCTCTTCAAGGTCCCGGTGCTGTGTTAATGCAAGAGAAGAGAGTTGTGGCTTATACCTCTCGCCAGTTGAAGCCCAACGAGAAGAACTACCCTACTCACGATCTTGAGTTGGCGGCAGTTGTCCATGCATTGATAACGTGGAGACATCTCTTGTTGGGAAGGAAAGTGGACATTTTCACCGATCACAAGAGTCTGAAGTACATCTTCACTCAGCCCAACCTCAACCTCGAGTGAGACTCGATGGGTCGAAATGATTCAAGAGTACAACCCAAGTATTGAATATACTCGGGCAAGGCCAATGTCATTGCAGATGCTTTGAGCAGGAAGGCTTACTGCAGCAGTCTAATCCTCAAGCCCTTTCACCGGATCTCTGTGAAGCTTTCCAAGCTGAATCTTCAAGTTGTTCCTCAAGGCTTTCTTGCCAACCTCATAGTCTCTCCTACTTTGGAAGATCAGATTCGTGAGGCTCAACTTCTGGATACCATGGTGTAAAAGGTGAAACGTGGTATCGACAAGGGCATTTCCAAGTATAAGTGCTTCCACATTGATGACAAAGATACTCTTTTCTTTGAGGACCGGATTGTGGTTCCTAAGGGTGATCTACGAAAAGTCATTATGAATGAGGCTCATAATTTGCTTCTATCCATTCATCCTGGAAGTACGAAGATGTACCATGATCTCAAGCAGTCATATTGGTGGACTCGAATGAAGCGAGAGATTGCTCAATTCGTGAATGAGTGTGATGTCTGCATAATATTGAAAGCAGAACACAAAAGACCAGCTGGTCACCATCAACCTCTTGCTATTCCGTAATGGAAGTTTGATCATATTGAAATGGACTTCGTGACTGGATTTCCTAAGTCCAAGCGTGGAAATGATGCTATCTTCGTTGTCATTGACAAGCTTACTAAAGTGGCTCATTTTCTTCCTATCAAAGAATCTATCACAGCAGCTCGGTTGGCGAGCTATACACCTCCGTGATTGTCTCCTTGCACGGCATTCCACAATTGATCTCTTCTGCACCGTGGCAGCATCTTTACCTCCAAGTTCTGGGATTCTTTTCGTAAGGCCATGGGCACCAACATTCGTTTCAAAGACAGCTTTCCACCCTCAAACAAGTGGCCAAGTCGAGCGAGTTAATCAAATCCTTGAAGATATGCTCGTGGCTTGTGTCATTTCTTCGGTATGAAGTGGGAGGATTGTCTTCCATATGCCGAGTTCTCCTACAACAACAGCTTCCAAGCGAAGTTCGAAAGGCCCCATTCGAAATTCTCTATGGCGAGAAAGTGCCGTACTCCTCTCAATTGGTCCGAGACAGTGAACGCCAACTTCTTGGCAATGACTTGATCACGTAGCGGAAGAAATGTGCCAAGTCATTCGTGAGAATCTCAAAGCCGCATAATCGCGCCCGGAAGAGCTATTATGATGATAAGCACCGTGATGTGGCTTTTGAAATCGGAGACCATGTCTACCTCCGCGTCTCTCCAATGAAAGGCACTCGTCGCTTCGGTATCAAAGGGAAGCTTGCCCCTAGATACGTGGGTCCTTTCAAGATCATTGGCAAAAGAGGCGATCTCGCCTATCAACTTGAGCTTCCATCCAACTTTGCAAATGTGCACGATGTGTTCCACGTGTCACAGCTTCGCAAGTGCTTCAAGACTCCTGAACGCACTATCAACTTCGAAGAGATTGACCTTCAAGAAGATGTCTCTTATCATGAGCACCCCGTTGCTATTCTTGAAGAAACCGAGCGCAAGACTCGCAACAAGTCAATCAAATTCCTGAAAGTGAAGTGGTCACACCATTCCGACCGAGAAGCTACACGGGAGCGCGAGGATCACCTCCGTTCGAATATCCGAGTTCTTTCAGTCCTAGATCTCGGGACGAGATCCTCTTGTAGTGGTGGAGTGTTGTAACACCCCGGATGTAACTTTCCATATTTGTAACTCCAACTCTTGTCATTTTCGGCATTGTGATATGATATTCCCTCCGTGGTTGGGTTTTCCTCTTTTTGCTTTTTGTCCATGTCATGCATTTTATCATGTCACCATGTGCATCGCATTTGCATACGTGTTCGTCTCATGATTCCGAGCATTTTTCCCGTTGTCCGTTTTGCAATCCGCACTCCTATCTTCCCCCGCGGCCCCTTTTACGCTTTTTCCGTAAAGGGTACTAAACCTTCTCGAAATGGACCGAGGTTTGTCTAGTGGCCTTGGTATACCACCCGTAGACCACCGGTCAAGTTTCGGGTCATTTGGAGCTCGTTTGGTACTCCAACGGTTAACCGCACTCTCGCAAAGGCCTTTTTAGTTGCAGCCCAACACCCCTTCAAAACAGCCCTATAACCCATCTAAGTCACTCCCATGCTCTCCGCTGCTCGATCACGATCGTGTGGGCGAAAACTACACCTCATTTGGACTCTCCGAGCTCCCTCTATGCCTATTTAAGCAAACCCCCCGCCACATCCCGGATCAGTCCCCCGAAACCCTAGCTCTTTCCCCCTCCGCGTCGCCGGACACGTCCGGGCGAGCCGGACGCGTCCGCCCGCTAATCGCGAGGCGCCACGTCGCCACCCGGCGCCCACTGCCGCCTCCCTCCGGCCATGAGGCAGAAGGGCCCACGAGCCGCCGCCGCCCGCCTCCCGGCCTCGCCCGCCGCCCGCCACACATACGGCGCCTCACATCAGCCCATCTAACGGCGCCCCCGACGCCGCCGCCACCTCACGGCTGACCTCCCCGCCTCGGCTCTCCTCGCCGGCTGCCTCCCAGCGAGCTCATGAGCAGTCCAGCGGCGCCCGATCCGATCCGATCCGGCGGCCTCGGGAATCGCGTTGACTCTCTCCCCTCTCCTTTTTTTTCTGTCTTTTGCATCTCGTTAATTTGTTGCATTTTCTACGTGCTGTAACTTTGTCATCGTAGATCCATTTTGCACGTATAGTATGTCAAAATGTTCGCCTCGAAGAGTATATCATTTCATCTCATTGCATCATTTTCTTTCGAGCTCATCTTGATGCCCGAAATGCTGTTGGAAGAGTGCTATGTGTTGTTAGTTTCTGTTTCTTAACAGAACTTGCACTTTTGTTATTTTTGCCATGATTATTGTGTGCACCCTATGAATTGGAGTCCTACATGTGTTTTGTAATATGCCATGCCATCTTTCAAGGGGTGTATGCCATGTATTTTTGTGATCTATGTGGTGACTAGCACAAGCATGCAAAGTAGGTGTCCTGATGTTGCTGTTTTCAGCCCTGTTTAGCTGATATCTTGATGCCATGTTAACTTGATGCTACCGAGAGATCCATGCATATTTTGAGATACTTCAGTAAGGATGTTTTGTTAAACATGTCTTGCTATATCCATCCATGTCCTTGTTTGCAATTATGGAGTAACATAGCTTGAGTCAATCGAGCTCTACTTTTGCTATAAAAATGTTTCCTGGCAGATTGTTTACATGTTATTCAATTTTGCCAAGGTTGTTGTGGTTGATCCAAGTATGCTATGTTATTGTTCTTGCCATGTATGTCTTCTATGCCATGTCTTCTTGATGTATGCATGCGTAGTTTATCATTTAAGGCTCTGTAGTGAGTGCATCAAGCTCTTAAACATGCCTACTTGTTATCAGTTTTTGACATGCCATGTTGCTGAATCTGTTAACGGAACTTTCAATATTGACATGGGTGTTACTATATTTTCGGATCCTTTTTGGCTTATGGTCAGTAAGGGATTTTTGTTCTATGCTTTGAGTAGATTCATGCCATGCCATGGTTTGCTATTTTAAGTTCCTGTAGCATGTAGTTTTGTTGCTCTGAACATTGCAACCTGATGCTGTTTTTGCCATGTCCAGCCTGATATTTTGTGCACTTTTGCCATGCTTGTTTGAACCTGTTATGATGTGATTTAGCCAAGCTCAGTGCTCATCTTTTGTCAAGCATCTTGTGTAGATCACTGCCATGTACTTTGTTGATACGTTTGGTTGCAGTAGCTTAATTATTTGTTGCTTGCTAAGTGGCATCATGCTGTTAATGGCAGATTTGTGCCATTCTTGTTTTGCTTGTCATTTCCAAACCGTGCGTCCGATTCCGGTGATCTTTATATCGATTTCAACCGAAATCATCTCATCTTTCCAGTGGCATACTTGGTTTGCCAAGTTGATGCCTGGTTCATCATTTCCCTTCCGGAGCGCCGTGACACGCATTGCATATCACATCCCGCATATCATGCCATGTTTTGCATCATGTTGATTGTGCATTGCACCGTGATTTATTGTGGTTCCTTTGTTTGTGTTGTTGCTTTGGGTAGAGCCGGAGACGAGTACGTGAACGAGGATCCTGTTGAGAACGCTTTACGAGGATCAAGCTTTCGACAACTCGAGAACATTGCGTGCAAGATGACCATACCCTCGAAATCACTTCTATCTTTGCTATGCTAGATGCTCGCTCTTTTGCTATGCCTACGCTGCGATGCCTACCACTTGCTATATCATGCCACCCATATTGCCATGTCAGCCCCTAACCATCCTTTTCCTAGCAAACCGTTGATTGGCTATGTAACCGCTTTTGCTCAAAGCCCTCTTATAAGCGTTGCTAGTTGCAGGTGAAGTTGAAGTTCGTTCCTTGTTGGAACATGGAGATGTTGTTCCTTGTTGGAACATGTTTACTTGTTGGGGATATCACAATATATATATATCTGCTATATTTAATACATCTATATACTTGGTAAAGGGTGGAAGGCTCGGCCTTATGCCTGGTGTTTTGTTCCACTCTTGCCACCCTAGTTTCCGTCATACCGGTGTTATGTTCCTTGACTTTAGCGTTCCTTACACGGTTGGGTGATTTATGGGACCCCCTTGACAGTTCGCTTTGAATAAGGCTCGTCCAGCAAGGCCCAACATTGGTTTTACCATTTGCCACCTAAGCCTTTTTTTCCCCCGGGTTTTCGCGAGCCCGAGGGTCATCTTTATTTTAACCCCCCCCCCCGGACCAGTTCTCCTTAAAGTGCTGGCCCGAACCGATCCGGCTGCGGGGCCACCACGGGGAAACTCGGGGCTTGGTTTTACTAGTAGCCTGTCTCATCTGGTTGTGCCACGAGAACGAGATATGTGCAGCTCCTATCGGGATTTGTCGGCACAACCGGGTGGCTTCTTTGGTCTTGTTTTATTGCTGTCGAAATGTCTTGTAGTTCGGGATTCCGAGATTGATCGGGTCTTCCCGGTAGAAGGAATATCCTTCGTTGACCGTGAGAGCTTATAATGGGCTAAGTTGGGACACCCCCTGCAGGGTAATATCTTTCGAAAGCCGTGCCCATGGTTATGAGGCGATGGAATTTGTTAATGTCCGGTTGTAGAAAACCCGAAGTTGACCTCAATTAAAATACACATCAACGGCGTGTGTAACCGTGATGGTCTCTTCTCGGCGGGCCCGGAAGTGAACACGGTGTTGGAGTTATGTCCGACGTAAGTAGTTCAGATCACTTCTTGATCGCTACTAGCTTCACGACCGTGCCTTGCTCCTCTTCTCGCTCTCTTTGCGAAGTAGCCACCATATATGCTAGTAAACGCGCAGCTCACCTATACTACTCTGTCCTTCCTATAAGCTTAAATAGTCTTGATCTCGCTGGTGTGAGATTGCTGAGTCCCGTGACTCACAGATACTTCCAAAACAGTTGCAGGTGCCGACGATGCCGGTCAGTGTGACTCAACCGAGCTCAAGTGGGAGTTCGACGAGGAACGTGGTCGTTACTATGTGTCTTTTTCCAGATGATCAGAGTGGTGCCCAGTTGGGACGATCGGGGATCCGTGTAGCATTTGGGGTATCTTCTTTATTTTGGTTCCGTGAGTCGGACCTTGAGTGTACTCAATGATGGTTGTTTATTTATGTATTGTGTGAAGTGGCGGTCGTAAGCCAACTATGTATCTCTTTCCCTTATTTATTACATGGGTTGTGTGAAGATTACCTCACTTGCGACATTGCTTTCAATGCGGTTATGCCTCTAAGTCGTGCCTCGACACGTGGGAGATATAGCCGCATCGAGGGCGTTACACTGCTACCCCAATTAGAGGAAGCAGCACCCAAACCTACATCACCAGCGCATGATGCGGCCGACCGGCCACCCCGTGGTCGCGACAGAGAGGCCTCTAGACCCTCCAATCAAGCCGCACTCCGGCATCGCCCGAAAAGTACCAAGGCACGGGGAAACGCGCCAGATCTGCGAGACATATTGGAGGACAAGGCAAGACATACAAGATCGATCTACGGATCGCGTGGGCGCCCCACGACACGTGACTATAACCGTCACGCCGGATACAGCAACTCCAGCCGGGCCAAACACAGTAGACAAAGCTCATATGAGCTACGTCGTGATATAGCCCAATAAAGAGGCGCCGCACACCCACTATGCTTCACAGATGAAGTAATGGATCATCAAATCCCCGAGGGCTTCAATCCCGTAAACATCGAATCATACGATGGTACCACAGATCCCGCAGTTCGGATCGAGGACTATCTCCTCCATATCCACATGGCCCGCGGTGATGATCTACATGCCATCAAATACCTCCCACTCAAGCTTAAAGGACCAGCTCGGCATTGGCTCAACAGCCTTGCCGCCAGAAATCAATCGGTTGGGAGGACCTGGAAGTCCCATTCCTTGATAACTTCCAGGGCACATATGTGCGACCACCAGACGCCGATGACCTTAGCCATATAATTCAGCAGCCAGAAGAATCGGCCAGACAATTCTGGACACGGTTCCTAACCAAGAAAAATCAAATCGTTGACTGTCCGGATGCAGAGGCCCTTGCAGCCTTCAAACACAACATCCGCGACGAGTGGCTAGCCCGGCACCTAGGACAGGAAAAGCCGAAATCCATGGCAGCCCTCACCACACTCATGACCCGCTTTTGCACGGGAGAAGACAGCTGGCTAGCTCGTAGTAACAACTTGACCAAAAACCCTGGTAGTTCGGATACCAAGGACATCAATGGCAGGTCGGCTACGCAACAAGAACAAGCGCCGCATTAACGCATTTACAATGATGAAGATACAACAGTCAATGCCGGATTCAAGGGCTCTAAATCCGTCATGGAAGAAGCCATTCAAAAGAAATACCTGTGGCCGTCCAACTTGGACCGAATACTCGATCGCTTGTGCCAGATACATGGCACCCCCGAAAAACCAGCCAATCACACCAACAGGGATTGTTGGGTGTTCAAGAAAGCAGGCAAGTTAAGTGCCGAACTCAATGACAAGGGGCTGCATAGCGATGACGAGGAAGATCCCCGGCCGCTGAACAATAGAGGACAGAAGGGCTTTCCTACACAAGTGCGGACGGTGAACATGATATACGCAACCCACATACCCAAAAGGGAGCAAAAGCGTGCACTAAGGGACGTATATGCGATGGAGCCAGTCGTCCCGAAGTTCAACCCATGGTCTTCCTGCCCGATCACCTTTGATCGAAGGGACCAACCCACTAGCATCCGTCACGGCGGATTCACCGAATTGGTTCTTGACCCTATTATCGACGGATTTCACCTCACCAGAGTCCTGATGGATGGCGGTAGCATCCTGAACCTGCTTTATCAGGATACAGTGCGCAAAATGGGCATAGACCCCTCAAGGATTAAACCTACAAAGACGACCTTTAAAGGCGTCATACCGGTGTAGAGGCCAATTGTACAGGCTCGCTTACACTCGAAGCGGTCTTCGATCCCCGGATATCTTCCGGCGAAGAGTTAATCTTCGACATAGTCCCATTCCGCAGCGGCTATCATGCACTACTTGGACGAACCGCATTTGCAAAGTTCAATGCGGTGCCGCTTTTACGCCACGTCAAGCTCAAGATGCGAGCCCTCGAGAAGTAATCACGGTCAATGGAAACACCGAACGCTCTCTCCGAACGGAGGAGCACACGGCGGCCCTCGCGGCGGAGGTGCAAAGCAGCCTCTCACAGCAATTCTCGAGTCCGGCCACTAAACGTCCGGACATTGTCAAGCGCGCCCGGAGTAACCTACAACAAGACCGCCTGGCACGATTCAAGCACGCGTAGCAATCCGGTCCCAACCCCAGCCCTCGCGAAATTGCGAAGCCAGTACTAAGCGTACATAACTACGCTCTGGAGATACCATGGGCATAAGGGGAGGGGCACGACCACGGCATGCCCAGAATGCGGCTCAACTGCACCAGGGGCTCCCGATTGTGTTTTTCTTTTTCTTTTTTTTCTTACTTTCAGGACTCCGTTTTCTAGAAGCCCTGACCGGCACTAGGATTGCCGAACTCATGATGCAACAGCCAGGGAAGCAGAAAACTACGTCGAGTGTCCAGGTGGTCTCTACTACGAGCATTATACCTGTTTTGCATACCATCCCGTAGCTTACCCCTGGAGGGGGACATGTTAAATAGCCATATCCCTTGCTTATCGCACTATTTGTATCGTTCTGCTTTCATTGCAGTCCCCTTTTGAATAAACAATACATAGCTTTTGCCTATTATTGCACTCTTTTCTTTATCTATATATATGTTCATTTCATGACATGTTGCACCCGTACACTTTGGTACGGCCAATACACCAGGGGCTTAAGTGCCCCAAAATTATGGTGTGATAAGTCTGAACACTTTCACAAGTGCGGCACCCCGAACTTATAGCATTATATGCATCGGCTCTGAATCAAGTCTTGGGTCAATAGTTGGGTTTGCCCGGCTCCTGTGTTTTACTGCCTTACGTTCCGTTCTATCGGCTAACGCGGCACTAGGAGAAACACTGCGATTGTGCCCCGGTTGAGCTGGGTTGAGCACCTCAGTGGAGAAAGCTAAAACTGACCGTCATGATGGGGCGAGAGCCGGTCGTTGTTCGAGAGGTTTTTTCGGGTCCCTAAAGACTTATGCCGCTTAGAGCGAGGAACCGGAATTGTCCGGCCAAGGCGTGGATAGCGCCCCGAACTCGGTCCTCCAAATACTAGGGGCTTCGCCGAAATTTAATATTATAGAATTCTATGGCTAAGTGAGAGTGTTCAAGCACTATAAGTTCGGTTGCCTTGTTCGTTGCGTTGAGTGCCTCCCTCGATGGACCCAAGAATGGGAACAAGAACGCCCAAGTTTATCCCGAACACCCCAGCACTCGTGGCATGGGGGCTGAAGCCAACGACTTGCCATCTCTCAAATTTAATAAACGGCCGCACAGAAGGTAATATTTTAAATTAACAAGCGTTGCTTAGTGCATTGAACAAGTTTTCAACGTCTGAGGATAAAAATGCGAGTCTATTCAAAATTACATCTTTGGAGCACTCATCCGCTATACTGGCGGGCACCCTTCAGACGCCCTCATAGTACATTTCGCCGTACGATGCTCCTTGCCCTTCGGTGGCCCGTCCGTCACAAGCTTCTCCGCATCCAGCTTGCCCCAGTGCACTTTAGCACGGGCAAGGGCCCGACGGGCACCTTCGATGCAGACGGAGCGCTTGATGACTTCAATCCATGGACAGGCGTCCACCAGCCGCTGCACTAACCCGAAGTAGCTCCCAGGCATGGCTTCCAATGGCCACAACCGAACTATGAGGCCCTTCATGGCCCGTTCGTCAACCTTGTGGAGCTCGACCAGCTGCTTCAGCTGGTCGCTCAGGGGCACCGGACGGTCGGCCTCGATATCGAGACCGTAACACCTTCTCCGCCGAGCTCCCCTCCTTGGCGCTGTAGAACGTGGCAGCATCGGACACTCACGGGCAGATCTGCGAATGCTCCCCGGAGAGCTCGAATCCGGGTAAGTAATAGGTAATTCACTTTCACATGCTTGCTTTGCATAAAGAATGCCTTACCCGCCGCTATCTTCTTTAATGATTCAATTTCTTTGAGGGCTTTTTGGGCCTCGGCCTTAGCAGCTTTGGCACTCTCAAGAGCCGAGGCAAGCTCGGACTCTCGGGTCTTCGAGTCATGCTCCAAACCCTCGTGGTTTTCCACGAGAGCCTGGAGCTCTTGCCGTACCTCCGCCAGCTACGCCTCCCCCTTCTCTCGCTTGGTGCGCTCCGCAGCTGCTTTGTTTTTGGCCGCGGACAACGCCTCCTTCAGGGTCGCCACCTCGCTCGTGGCCCCTGCAGTACCCATGTTATTCCTTTTATCTTTTGAAACCAAATCCTTTCTATAAGGTATTTCTCTAATAAGGTATTACTTACCTTCCTTGTCCTCGAGCTGCTTCTTGGCAAGGCCGAGCTCGTTCTCGGACCGCTCGAGGCTTTGCTTCAATGCATTAACCTCCATGATCGGTCTTGGCGGAGATCATCGGCAGCCTGCATTCCCATATTGACATACTTATGTTAGACTCCTGCGTATATCTTTTAGATCCTTAGTCCGCTTTTCTTTCCGAACACCGAACTAAGCATCGAGGCTACTGTCTATGCGTAAAATTTTTACATATTCTAAACTTACCTCAAAGCCTGTTAGAAGGCTGGTGCAGGCTTCAGTCGGCCCGCTCTTGGCGGACTGAACTTTCGGATCACCACACTCATAACAGTGTGGTGCTCCTCCTGATGGAGGCATTGTTAGCGCCTCCGATAAGCTATCCGTGCCTCCGGTTGGGACGGAGGACACCAGCGTCTTACCCTTCCTACAAAGGGACCGTTTGGGACTTCGAACCGCTGAAGGTTCGGTATGGAGTTCGGACTAGGGTCGCTTAGAGCCTGAGGGGTCTCGCCCCCATCGCTGGAGTCCGGGAGGTTGCCTTGCGGCGCCTCCTGCGCCACCTCCTCTTGACCAGGCCCCTCGAGGCCCCACCTCGGCATCGTCCATGGCGTGAGGTGAGGCGGCCGGAAGTGAAGTACTCTCCACTTCCGACGAATTCAGGGACCCGCTCCACGAAGCGGCGAACTCGTCCTTGGGCGGTCTGCATGATTGTTCGGCATTAGAGAACATTATGCAGTGAAAAAAAAACATGGGTATCCGGACACTTACGATCTCGCCAGGGGCTTAGCCCTTGTTGGCCACTCCTCCTCGTCGTTGTCGGTGTTGGTGGAGAAGTCCGGATGAAGGGTCCATCCCTTCTTAGACCCTCCGGCCTCCCCAGTTGGGGCGGCCTTCCTTTTCTTCTCTCTCCCTGCTGGGGGAGAGGTTTCTTTTTTCTCCTCCTCTTCCTCAGAGGAGGATTCCACCTCAGAGTTGTCAGGCGGTGAGTCCGACAGCACCTGGCGCCGGGAGCTCTTTCGAGTTCCCGTGGCCTCCTTCTTGGCCTTCTTCTCCGGCACCACGTGAGGTACCGGAGCCAGCAGCCCTGTCAATCGGGCGTCCGCTGGGTCTTCTGGCAAGGGGGCCGGACAGTTAATCTGTCCGGACGTCTTCATCCAGTCCTGTCAAAGGTTAGGGAGTTTTAGATCCCACATAGAGTCAAACTATGAAAAAAGAGTCCCATAAAGGATAAAATAACTTACCTCGCTGGCTTGACGCTGCGAGCTGAATCCGCGATC
Organism: Aegilops bicornis; assembly: GCA_021605145.1. NCBI lineage: Eukaryota > Viridiplantae > Streptophyta > Magnoliopsida > Poales > Poaceae > Aegilops > Aegilops bicornis. Next base: position 677,102,588 of record CM038675.1, read on the forward strand.
TTCGATAAGCGGATGTAGAACCTCGGCGCCCTTGAACAGCACCTTCCAGGCATCTTCGTACGTAGTGTCGAAGAGCCTTTTCAGAGTTGAGTGATGTGCCGGATCGAACTCCCACAATTTGAAGGCCCGTTGTTGGCATGGGAGAATCCGGCGGATGAGCATCACCTGGATTACGTTGACAAGCCTGAGATTCTTGTCCACCAGGTTTCGAACGCAGGTTTTGAGTCCGGACAGCTCGTCCGAATTCCCCCATGCCAGGCCCGTCTCTTTCCATGATGAGAGCCGTGTGGGGAAGCCAGATCTTAATTCGGGGGCCGCCGCCCATTTGGAGTCGCGCGGCTCGGTGATGTAGAACCACCGCGATTGCCACCCCTTTATGGTCTCCACAAAGGAGCCCTCGAGCCATAGGACTTTGGCCATCTTGCCAACCATGGCACCTCCGCACTCCGCTTGGCGGCCACCCACTACCTTCGGCTTGACATTGAAGATCTTCAGCCATAAGCGAAGTGGGGCTGAATCTTGAAGGAAGGCCTACGCACCTGACGATAAACGCCGAGATGTTGAGGATGAAATTCGGGGCCAGATCGTGGAAGTCCAGGCCGTAGTAGAACATGAGCCCCCGGACAAATGGGTGAAGTGGAAAACCTAGTCCGCTGAGGAAGTGGAGGAGAAACACCACCCTCTCATGGGGCCTGGGGGTTGGAATGAGCTGCCCCTCATCGGGTAGCCGGTGTGCGATGTTGCTGGACAAGTATCCGGCCTCCCGCAGCTTTTCGATGTGCCCCTCCGTGACGGAGGAGGCCATCCACCTGCCTCCCGCTCCAGACATAGTTGGAGAAGGTTGAGGTGGGATGTGCGGACTTGGGCGCTGGAGCTCGAGTGCGCGGAAATGGATGAGCAAAGGAGGAAGAAGGCATAGGCGAAAAGGTGGATCCTTATCCTTATATGAATGAGACGAAGCTATGCGTCCCCCGCCACCTGGTAAAACTCGCTTATCTCCCAAGCGCCGTAATCAATGGCGCGGATGGGTTACCCACGTCCGTATTGATGAGAATCCCGGAATAAGGGGGCACGATCTATGTTTTGACAAGACGTGCCAAGGAAACCGCCTCGCTAAACGTGCTAAGGTGGAACAGTAAAAAACGATTCATATAAAAGCTTGGCCGTGGTGTGATGTCACGCCGTGGAATACGTCACCAGATCTGGGCAAAAAGTATTCTCTCTACGGTGGTATGTGGAACTTGTTTTGCAGAGCCGGACACTATCCTTGTGTTCAAAACCTTCTATGAAGTATTCGGAGGAGGAACCCGCCTTGCAATGCCGAAGACAATATGCGCGCCGGACTCGTCTTCTTTGAAGCCTGGTTCAGGGGCTGCTGAGGGAGTCCTGGACTAGGGGTGTCCGCTAGCGAACTATCATCTTTGGCGGACTCCAAGACTATGAAGATACAAGATTGAAGACTTCGTCCCTTGTCCGGATGGGACTTTCCTTGGCATGGAAGGCAAGCTTGGCGATACGGATATGTAGATCTCCTACCATTGTAACCCGACTACGTGTAACCCTAACCCTATCCGTGTCTATATAAACCAGAGGGTTTTAGTCCGTAGAGACGAACAACAATCATACAATAGGCTAGCTTCTAGGTTTTAGCCTCATTTATCTCGTGGTAGATCTACTCTTGTACTACCCATATCATCAATATTAATCAAGCAGGAGTAGGGTATTACCTCCATCGAGAGGGCCCGAACCTGGGTAAAAACATCATGTCCCTTGTCTCATGTTACCATATGCCTAGACGCACAGTTCGGGACCCCGTACGCGAGATCCGCCGGTTTTGACACCGACAATGGGCGTTATGCTCCCTTACCAGGTGTCCGCGGAGAAGTTGCATACCTTGTGACTCGTCAAGCCGCTTATTAACAAGCGTGATGTCCGCATCCGCCACGTCAAGTTGCCGCTTCAGTTCGGCAAATTCATCAGCCCGGCTAGCCACTGGACGCTTCGCCACCTACATAGGAAGAGCGCATATTATACCTGGGGTTATGATCCTCGGCGCACCGTCATTTTTGACACCGCACCAAGTCTCATGGGCTACTATCTATACATGGCGCATTTTATATGCAAAACTGTCAGAAGGTACATCATTTTGCGTACCTCAAAACCCGTCAGTAAACTTACGACGGCTTCATGCAATCCGCTCTCAGCGGATGAAATCCTTTCAATCACCGTACACATTAACGTACGGTGATCTTCCGAGATAGACGCTCGCCCGAGCAGATCCTTCGGCTCCTCCAACCGTGCACCCGTTGGTGCCGGACTCGTCCGCTGGCCTTTTTCGAAGGCCGGACACGGAGGGCTTTGAGGGGACATACGGCTGCCTTCTGGCCCCGCCGGAGTCGGAGACGCCCTCCGCGACGACACCTCAGGGTCGTCCACCTCGCATAACGGTACGGCAGGCGGAGGCGTTTCGCTCTCCATCATCTCCGGACCAAGATCCCCTGAAGACGAGCTCTGCTATGAAGGGCTGAGATCCGAACTACAAGGTAAACTTTCGGTTACCTTCAGAAATAAAATGGGGATGTCTCTCTTTTAAAAAAAACGCCCCCTTTACTAACGGCTCACTGGAGGGCTGATCTCCTTGGGGAAATAGTGCGGCCGGGGCATCTCCGCCCTTGAGGACCCTCTGGTGAAGATTTCTTCCCCGCCGAGGCTTTGGTCTCCGGATCTTGAGCGGTCCTCTTCTCCCCTTGGAGGGAGGATTCTCGATCCCCTTTCTTGATAGCCTCCTTCACGGAGGAAGTAGTTCCTTGTTCCCCCTTCGCCTTCTTCAAAAGGCACAACCTCTAGCATCTTCGTTGTCAGGATCCGGCGTGGCCTCGGGGAGGGGGGCCGGACACCTGATCAGTTTTGCTTTTGCTATCCACTCATGTTTAAAGGATAGCTCTTTTAAGGGCAAGTTTATGATAAATATGCGGATAGCATGTCCGGGTACAGGACTACTTACTTGACCATCGGGGCGATTGCAGCTCAGACCTGCGTCCTCGGACTAGTCCGGACACATTGCTTGTGATCCGAAGAACAGTTCTTACATCTCCACGGGCGTTACGCCCATAAAATGTTGGAGAGCTCGTGGTCCCTCCGGATTAAACTCCCACAGGCGGAGGGCGGCGTTTGCAGGCAAGGTGCGATTTAATCAGCATGACCTGCGCTCATCGCGACCAGATTGATCTCTCTCTCTCGGCCCCGCAATGTAGGTACGTCCTTGGGCGGTCCCCAGTCGAGCCCTTTATTGACCCATGACGCCCGCGGAGTGGAGGACCCAGCCCGGAAGGCAGGTGGCGCCGCCCATTTGGTGCCCCTAGGGCGGTGATATAAAACCACTCTTGTTGCCATAAATTGAGCTCCTCTTGAAAAAGAGCCCTCGGGCCATGGAGCGTCGCATTCTTGCTTATAACAGCCCCTCCACTTTTCTGCTGATGCCCGTGGATCATCTTCGGCTCCACTTTGAAGGTCTTGAGCCACAATCCGAAGTGAGGGGTAATGCGGAGGAAGGCTTCACATACGACAATGAACGACGAGATGTGGAGGATGGACTCTGGATCCAAGTCATGAAATTCCAGCCCATAATAAAACATGAGCCCCCTCACAAAAGGGTCCGTCGGAAGCCAAACCCGAAGGAAGTGAGACTCGGATACCACGCTCTCACCAGGCTCGGGAGTGGGAATAACCTGCCCTTGGGCAGGAAGCCTATGTGAAATTTCGCCGGTGAGAGAGCTTGCGTCTCTCAGCTTTAGCACATCTTCTTCCGTGACGGAGGAAGACATCCACCGGCCGTGCAGGTCGGTGACGGACATCATTGAAGGTCCGAAGCGCCTAAATCTGGAGCTTTGGGTGTTGTAACTCGAGCCGAGGGGCGGATTCAATTCAGATTGAAAGAAAGGAGCGGGCCTTGGTCTCGTTATAAAGAGGTTGAATACCAAGAGCCCTCCCCGTGACCGTTCGGGACTCGCCTTCGATGGAGGAGGCATGCCAATGGGCACGACTGGGTTACCCACGCCTGTATTGATGAGAATCCCGGAATAAGGGGCACGATCTCTGCTCTAATCAGACGTGCCGAAGAAACCCCTCGCTAAACGTGCTGAGGTGGGACAGTAAAAATGATTCGTATAAAGGCCTGGCTGTGGTGTGATGTCACGCCGCGGAATACGTCAATAGATCTGTGCAAAGGTTATTCTCTCTATGGTGGTATGTGGAACTTGTTTTGCAGAGCCGGACACAATCCTTGTGTTCAAAATCTTCTATGAAGTATTCGGAGGAGGAACCCGCCTTGCAATGCCGAAGACAATATGTGCGCCGGACTCGTCGTCATTGAAGCCTGGTTCGGGGAGCTCTTGAGGGAGTCTGGATTAGGGGTGTCCGGATAGCGAACTATCACCGTTGGCTGGACTCACGGACTATGAAGATACAAGATTGAAGACTTAGATCACGTGTCCGGATGGGACTTTCCTTGGCGTGGAAGGCAAGCTTGGCGATACGGATATGTAGATCTCCTACCATTGTAACCGACTGTGTAACCCTAAGCGGCCGTGGAATTGTCACGGCAGATGTCCTCATGAAAGGACTTAGTCGTAGGGCCATCGTGCGGGTTAACCTAGAGGGGTTAAAGCGGACACAAGACACGGGAATTATACTGGTTCGCCCCTTCGATGAAGGTAAAAGCCTACGTCCAGTTGCGATGTGATTGATATGATTTCGGCGACTAGGGAGCAATAGCTTTGCCTTAGCCTCGAATCCTCTCCCCTAACTCGCCGCCGGGTCGTCCCCTTATATACATGGGTTGACGCCCGGCCGGTCTACAGAGTCCCGATCCGGCTCATACCAGCGTCCGGCTCGGTCTCTTCTTTCTTAACTTACAACACAAGTTACAATACTAAGGCGGTTTACATAAATGGACCTTAATTCGCCTCTGGGCTCCAGGCCTCCTCCGTGGGCCTGAATCATGGATTTAGGGTAAACCGGCCCCTTCGGGCGGTTCACGCCGATAGTTGTATCCCCAACATTAGGCCCCAGATTGACTTGAACCGTTCATGTTAATCTTCAACACCTTCAGGAAACTCTTGATCTCTTTTCACATTTTGTAAACCGCCACCTGCTTGAACCGCCGAGATGTCATCTTCCGGTCCGCGTGTCAGGGTGTCTTGACGTTATTTTTTATAAAGAAATCCAAACAGTAAGATTCCCTGCATTTAATGCCATCCCGGAAATCGAGGCGGCCGCTGCACCGTCCGCCGCTTTTGACTCCCCGAATCTCGCGCCCGTTGATTGCTCCGGTTCCTTATAAATAGATCGGCCGCCTCCTGTCTCTTCTTCTCCTTCCTCGCGCCGCTCCAGTCTTGAAGCTCCGCCGTCGCCTCCGACCTTCGAACGATGCGTCAACGCCGGGCCGCCGCATCAACCTGACCGTATCAGAGGCTTCCGGCGCTCCTCCTCAACCGCTCATCGTAAGGTCCTTTTTCAACCCCTAGATCGCATCTCAGCAGACCCTGTTCATCCCATGCAGTTCATCTCGGTTTCTTCACACCTGCTCCGCCATGGCCATGCGATCCGGTCACATCGCACATCACATGCAGGGGACTGCCCGCCGTCCATCTATCCTTTCACGATCGGCTTTTTTCCGTAGATCCTCGAGTTTAGAATACCCGAACCCTCCTGTTCTTTCCGAGGTTTGCATAGGTCGTGAAGGTTTTTCTTCATCGAACTTTGGTAGATCTTGATTACTTCCCTTCGCATGTGAAAACTGTTTCATTCCATACTTAGCGGATTTTTCAATTCTGCCTTATTCGGGCGGTTTAACTTTTGATAGCTAATCCGTCACTCCATTAGCCCTCAGTTAAACCGGAATGGGAGGCCGGCCGCTGAATCGCCGGTTTAACAATGCATAATATGCCTGAACCGTTTAATGGTGAGCCGTTTCTCCCTTTATTCCACAGCTTAGTCTTCCGGAATGGCTCCTCAATTCTCAGCTTGCAATTGGGTCCGGTCAAAAATCACTGAAACGCAACTCAACGGCTATGTCACCACTGGTGGTTTGGCTCCAAAAATGCCCTCCATGGCGTGTTCCGGATGGCGAAGTTTCCTTGAGCCACAAGAGGGAGAAGTAATTGTGTTTATGCAGCATTTAGACCGGGGTTCTCGCCGCCCGGTTCAAAAAATTTCGGGGCGTCCTTGCAAGCTTGCAACTCCATCCGCAGGATATCGGCCCGAACTCTGTGTCAAACATATGCAACTTTCAAGTCTTCTGTGAAGTCTATCTTCAGGAAGAGCCCTCTGTGGAGCTATTCCGGGATTTCTTTCACTTGAACTGCCGTACGGAGTTTTCTGATGGTCCCAACACAGAACTAGGCGGCGTTTCAATCCGTAAAAGGAAGGAAGCGGACTTTCCTCACGCCAAACACCACAGCCATCCAAAGGATTGGAACCAAACCTGGTTCTATTGCCGAACACCGCCTCCCGCCAACGAGAATCCCTTGCCGGGTTACCGCCCTCACCGGCTCAAGAACAACCATCTGCTGCCTTTTACGGCTTAACCGCCATGAACGGAAGAACTTTGCACCTCAGATCATAAAACTCCGGGCTCTAATGGCCAATGGACTAACTGGTGTGGACCTTGTGCGATGCCGGGTTTCTTGGGGCATCTTGCCCTTAAGCCGCCGCCCGTATTGATCCACGAGTATCTTGGCAACCTCAAAGACCCTCAAAGGCGTCACGAATTACCAATAACTGAATTTGAGGTTACATAGGCTGTAAAAAGATGCTTGATGAACCAATCTCCGTCAAGAGCCTAACCGGGTTGGCTCCGTTACGTGTTGCCAACCCGCCACCTGCGGTAAGACTTTGCTCACCGCTTTTCAGGCTTTTAACATTTTGTTGATATTCATTAATCCTTGCTACCTCGCAGGCTGACAGCTCCTTCTGGAGACGGACCAAACCGGCCCGAGCTCCGCGTATAAAGTCCAAGGCTACCAAAAAGGCTGGCAAGAAAACCGCCGGGTCTTCTGATCCGCCGGAAGATGGAGAATCTGAAGCTGAGGTAAAACTTGATATCCTTACGAGGGAGCCGACGTAAACCGGCTCTCCTCCTTGTGTTTCTTCTTATGATTTATCCCTCTTTATTCTTCTCTTCACTAACAAATTTAATTCCCAGGATGACGCCGAAGCCAGCCATGTCGACCATTTTGAGGTAATCCTTCTTTCTTCGACCCGACCTGCGTGCGGTTAAAAGAATTAAATCGCGCCGTTAGGAAAGTGAAAAATCTCATTCCTATGCTTATCTGAAGACACTGACGGGCTAAAGAGCGCCCGTACAACCCGCACGATGGTCAACAGATTCTCTCCTCCGTTTACCAGATACACCAACCCGGAAGCGTCGTCAGAGGTGACTTGTTCTCCTGAAAAACGTTATCCCTTAAAAAGGTTTCTTCCGATGTCCTCTCAATCCGTCGACCCAATTATCGTGCCTCTTCCAACTCCTCTGGCGGTTCATCAACCACGCAACTGCCTCCGCTTAAAGTTGTTGCGGTATGTAATCGATGTCCATCGATTCGATTTACAACTGCTTTGGTTGATTTGCCTTAATCAATTCAACATTGCAGCACCAAGGCTCGCTTGAGTAAGAAAGCGAAAACCTTGACCCTCATGCGGATGTTGATCCGTAAAAGACCCCGGAACAAACCCACGAAAATCCTGAAGTCGCCAAAGATAGCTCTGGCGAGTTGTACAAAGACGATCTCGCTGATCCGCCGTGGCTGAACCGAGGTCCAAATGGAAACTTCACAGCCTGCTCCACCAAACCCGCCGATAGAGCGAGTCGTAACAGTTGAACCGCCGAGCCAGAGTAAGCAAACATCAAGCCCAAAGAAGACCGCCGAAAATGACGATGTTATTGTGATAGGCACTGGCTACGCTGCTCCTAGCCAACCGGTCGCTTTAACAAAACATATTGCCAAGGGCGAGTCGGCCGCCGTGAGTAAAGATAAAGAAAAACAGACACTGTCGATTTACGACAACCGCTTTCTGCCCAAGAAGCGCACTCGGGTTTGAACCGGCTCTATACCAGCCGTGACCTTGAAGCTGGTCAGTAAACCGGATGAAGGACCGCTATGAGGTAATGAATTATGCCTTTCCTGCATTTTAGCTGTATAGTAGCCCCCAAGGGTCGGTTCAACTTAGCATAGTTAAACCGGGACTTAATTTCTGCACCCAAATGGCAAACTGAGATCAATTAGCCATTAGCCCCCAAGTGCCAAGGTGAATATGTATATTGAGCTTGGGACTTGATAATGAGACACCTAACATGCTTCCGTTGTTACCAGAATGAAATAGAGCAAAGCAAAGCGTGCAACTCAAAGACTCATGAGCCAATCGGAGACTCGAAGCGAAACCACTAAGGCCAAGGACGAATTGAGAACGGCCTTGGCCACTATGGAACAGCTGAAGGAGTGGTATAAATTCGAACGGGCCAACTGGGACACCGAGAAAGCCGGTTTGAAAAAACGAGCGGAAGAAGCCGAAGCAGCCCTTAAGCCGGTGACTGAAGAGCTTACCGGACTCAAGCGCCAAGTGCATGCCATGACCTCTGCCGTCTTTGGTAAGAAACTATGCACTGACTATCTTAATTTTGATATTTCCGCCGGTTTATCTTGAGTTGTCTTAAACCGTGCGAGCAAGCGTATTGCACATATGGGTTACGATGTTCGAAGAAGCTCAAGGCCGCTTATACGCTGATTGAGTAACGTATACCGGGCGCCAAATGAGTCATATGTGCTACATCATACGACAACACGGGCGCCGTCCTCGATCGGAGAAACCTCGGACCGGTTGTCCATGGTTCCGGCAACTTGAAGAGTTGAAGCGATCCATGCTCGGCTGGCACCTTCTTGGCTCGGCGCGCCAAGGCGTGGATAGCAGATCTTGATCCGGCCCGACATAGCCAAAGGTTTCCCCGGTGCTCAAGAGAATGGTGAAGCCTTTGATAACGACGCCTCTGAAATGGATCACAAAGGAAATCGTCATTGGCGAGTCAATCGGCAGACGAAGCCAACTGACGGTTCACCGCTCCTTTTATGACGCCAACAACAAGCGGGTGGATTTTGTCATCCCTCAAGTGCGAGCCTTGTTCCCCAATCCATAAGCACACTTACGCCTCGACGTTGATCCGCTGAGCTGATAAGTGAAGAAGCTGTCTTCGTGCCTTAACCGGATTGACCGGTCTACCAATGACTTCCGGGCTTTGGGTGAGGAAGAAGAAGAAGTTGAACCGACGTCAGCGCCCCCTCTACCTCACGTCAACCCGGCGAAGCAGCGTAATTAAATCAAGCGGGTGACGCCTCCGAAGCTTCAAGGCATAACCCCACATGAAACGCCGGGCCTCAAAAGGCTTTGTAATAGGATAGTCAGTACTTTGTTTTGAACAATGTCGTTACAACCTCAGTCTGTAAACTTTTGCACGGCGGTGCTGGATACTTTGGTTTTGAAGTAGTGAATCCTGCAACATATTTTGCCTGTAATCACAAATTCTTAAACCGCCATGGCGGCTTGCGCCTCTGCCAGTGTCGGGCACACAGTTGGTTGTAGCCAATCCTGAAGCGGAGGCTTTATAAACCATCACCGTCAAAGGAGAACAATCCCTGTGTGTATAATACCGATTTACCGTGTAAATCGTGTCGGGTATGATAAGCCCCATGTTACTCCATAATGGGATGTTAACAGCAAAATCAAACCGGAACAATCAATTGCCGGAAAAAATGGACCAAATTCTGAAAACTTGAATCCGGTTGAAAGAAGGTTTGTCGGTTTAAGACAACAAACAAAAGCCAAATTATATGTATAAAAAACACATGGAAGCAAAAACAATAACAAAGACTGTTTGCAAGAAGAGGCTTTATTGAGTCTCGATCAGATAGGCGTTACCATGGTCGGACAGGACCAAGCTCCCTATAAGGTGTAGCGATGGTTCAAGTCAGCCAGTCCCCAATCGACATCGTGGCATTACGCCCGATCAAGTGGCATTGCATTGGTTCGGGTTCGACCAAGCCCCTAAGTGATTCTATGGCCTTAGGCCGACCAAGAGGCGTGGATCGGTTCAGACGTGACCATGTCCCCAAGTGATCCGGGTGGCTTTTCGCTTTGTCAAGAGGTGTTGCATTGGTTCGGACACGACCAAGCCCCCAAATGATCCTGGTGGCTTTTCGCTTTGCCAAGAGGTGTTGCATTGGTTCGACACGACCAAGCCCCCAAGTGACAAAAATTTCACAAAAGCAAGGCCAAGGGTTAAACCGGAGGCCGCTTCACGACAAAGATCTCCATGTACCCAAACCGGACTTTGATACGTAATGTATACCCCGTGCCAGAGTCGAGGATCCGGTTTATTGCCTTTATTCATAATATATACATTGTCTTAATATGTACATAAGTGGAGCCAATGGCTCGTGTATAATAAGGTCAAGATGAGCTATGTTCCACGGCCTATTGGTCTCCTCCTCTCGACGCGTGCGTGAGTCCTTTTGCTCTCGAACATCAATCGATAGTAGGACCCGTTGCATAGATTCTTGTCGACCACAAAAGGCCCCTCCCAAGGTGGGGATAGCTTGTGCATATCTTTACGGTCTTGAATGAGCCGCAGCACTAAGTCTCCTTCCCGAAAGGTTCTGGTTTAAACCCGCCGGCTGTGATACCGACGAAGATCCTGCCGGTAAACCGCCCGAACGAGCAGTGCTATATCGCGCTCTTCATCCAAATGATCCAAATCGTCTTGCCGTGTTGCCTCGCTATCTGTCTCAACATAAGCTGCCACTCGAGGCGAGTCGTGGACGGATATCGCTGGGAAGGACCGCCCTCAGCTCCATAGACCATAAAGAACGGCGTGTATCCGATTGGATCGGTTGGGGGTAGTATTTATACTCCATATCACCGATGGTAGCTCTTCCACCCAACAACCCGGCGACCTCTCTAAAGGGACCATAAGACGGGTTAAGATACCTTTCAAGATCTCATTATTAGCTCGTTCCGCTTGAACATTGGATTGCTGGTGGGCTATGGAATAAACATCAAGCCGGATGTGATCTCGTTCACAAAATTCCTTCATAGCTACTTTGGACAAAATTGTGCAATTGTCCGTGATGATCTTGTGTGGAAACCCAAACCGAAAATCACCTTTTGATGAACTGAACCGCCGTGGCCGCATCACACTTGCTAACAGGCTCGCCTCAACCCACTTGGTAAATTTATCAACCGCCACCAACAGGTGGGTCTTTTTGTCCTTGGACCTTTTGAAAGGTCCAACCATATCCAGCCCCAAGTCGCAAACGGCCAAGTAATTGGAATCATCCTCAATTCTTGGGCTGGCACATGAGCACGCCTTTGGAGAACTTTTGGCAACCATCACATCGTTCGACCGGATCCTCCGCGACGGATGGGCAGTCAACCAATAGAAACCATGGCTGAACGCTTTGGCCACCAAGGACTTTGAACCGTCGTGGTGAACACAATCCCCTTCATGTATCTATCCCAATATCTCACAGACCTCTTCAGGGGACACACAACGCTGAAAGCATACGACACCTTTGCAATGGTGCAACTTCGCCATTAACAATGGTCATAGACTTAGACCGCCCGAACTATCTGCCAGAGCGTCTCATCTTCTCGGTAACTTCGCCCGGTTCATGTATGCCAAATAAGGAGGCGCCCAATCCGGAATGACATGCAGGGCCGCCACCAATTGAGCCTCCGGATCGAGGATAGCCAAATCAATTTCATCAGGAAGCTTAAGCGACGGATTGTGCGGTACATCAAGGAAGACGCGTTAGGCGGGACCGGTTTACGTTGAGAGCCCAGCCGGCTTAAAGCATCGGCCGCCGTTCTTCCGACGATCCACATGGTCCACCTGATATCCTTTAAAATGTCCTGCAACAACATCCACCTCCCGACGATATGCAGCCATGAGTGGATCTTTGGAATCCAAGTACACGATACTTGTTGAGCCACCAAGTCCGAGTCACCAAAGCATTTAACCCGGCTGAGATTCATTTCTTTAGCCATCCGAGACCATGGAGCAAAGCTTCATACTCAGCTACATTGTTAGTACAAGGGAACATTAGGCGGAGAACGTAATGTAACTGTCACCTCGCTGGGAAGTTAATACGACTCCAGCCCCCGAGCCTCCAATTGCCTGGACCCATCAAAGTGGATGGTCCAATAGGTATGATCCGGCTTCTTCAAAGCGCTTGCAACTCCGGCCCAATCATTAATGAAATCCACAAGTGCTCGAGATTTTACGGCCGTCGAGGCACATACCTTAAACCGTGCGGCCCAAGTTCTATAGCCCACTTAGCAATCCGCCAGTCGCTTCCGGTTCAGATGATATCGCCCAAGGAGCCGAATCGACCATCGTGATGGGGTGCCCTTGGAAATATTGCTTTAGCTTCCGACTGCCATAAAAACCCCGTACACCAGCTTCTCGCCAATGCGGATATCTGCTTAGACTCAATGAGGACCTCGCTGATGTAATAAACCGCCGTTGAACCGGATACTCCTTCCCTGCCTCCTTCCGCTCCACCACGATGTCCAATCTAACTGCCCTTGAATTAGCAGCAACATATAACAGCAGCGGCTCTTTGTCAATGGGGGCGGCTAGAACCGTCTGGTTGGCCAACTGCCGCTTTAAGTCCTCCAATGCTTCATCGGTGGTGAACTCCGCATAAACCGATCCGCTTTTCTTCAACATCCGGTACAAAGGAATGGCTTTCTCGCCTAGACGGCCGATAAACCGGCTTAGCGCAGCAATCCGCCTGCCAAACGCTGGACGCTATTGATGCACTTTGGCTTAGCCAAGGAGGTGATAGCCGTAATTTTTTCCGGATTAGCTTCGATCCCCTGTTGGACACGCGAAAAACCCAATAACTTGCTCGCCGAACACCAAAGACGCACTTGGCCGGGTTGAGCATCATCTTGTACACCCGCAAGTTGTCAAAGGTTACCTTTAGATCCTCAATCAAGGTTTCCTTCTTCCTTGACTTAACCACGATATCATCCACATAAGCATGCACGTTACGGCCGATCTGTTCATGCAAGCAACTCAACGAGCATAGCGGCGATAAGTCGCTTGGGCGCTCTTGAGTCCAAAAGGCATAGATACATAGCGTAAGGCTCCAAAGGGGTGATAAACGCCGTCTTCTCCTGGTCCTTAACTGCCATCTTAATCTGATGATAACCGGAGTACGCATCCAAAAAGCTCAAACACTCACAACCCGCCGTAGCATCAATAATCTGGTCAATGCGGGGAGGGCGAAAGGATCTGCTGGACAGGCCTTGTTGAGATCTGTGTAATCCACACACATGCGCCAAGTGCCATTCTTCTTAAGAACCAACACCGGATTGGCAAGCCACTCTGGATGAAAGACTTCGACGATAAACCCTGCTGCCAAGAGCCTAGCAACTTCTTCTCCGATGGCCCTGCGCCTTTCCTCATTAAACCGGCGAAGAAACTGCTTTACCGGTTTGTATTTTGGGTCAACATTAAGAGTGTGCTCAGCGAGTTCCCTCGGTACACCTGGCATGTCGGAAGGCTTCCATGCAAAAATGTCCCGATTCTCACGGATGAACTTCGATGGAGCGCCGCTTCCTATTTAGGATCCAAGTTGGCACCGATGGTGAACTGCTTGGGACGAATCGCCGGGCACAAAATCAACAAGCTTCGTCTCGGCCGCCCGATTTGAACTTCAAGTCCGGATCATGCTCCGTAGTTGGCTTCTTCAAAGGGGTCATATCCGCCGGATCAACATTGTCTTTATAATATTTTAGCTCCTCAGTGGCACAAACTGACTCTGCATAAGCCGCATCACCTTCCTCGCACTCCAAAGCGATCCGGCGGCTCCCATGAACCGTTATCGTTCCTTTGTGACCCGGCATTTTCAGCTGTAAGTAAACATAACAGGGCCGTGCCATGAATTTAGCATAAGCCGGCCGCCCAAAGAGGGCGTGGTAAGGGCTTTGAATTTTCACCACCTCAAATGTCAACGTTTCGATCTGAGTCATGTTCGTCCCCAAAGGTCACCCCGAGCTATCTATCTTACCGACCGATGCGCCGACTTGCTGTGCACCACTCCGTGAAACACTGCTTGTCTTTGGATGGCCTAAGATGCCTATCCACAACCCCATACGCCGGAAGGTCTCGTAGTACGTGATGTTGATGCTGCTTCCTCCATCCATAAGAACCTTGGTAAACTTGTACCCTCCTACCGGGTGCCACCACCAGGGCTAGCTGACCCGGATTGTAAACCGGGAGGATGGTCCTCTCTGCTTCCACACGATCGGGTTGCTCGGACCAAGCGTGGTAATGCGGCGCAGCCAGTTCAACAATGCTGACCGCCCGCTTCGAAGTTTTCGGTCTCGTCTGTCCAAGCTGGTGGTAAAGACGTGGTATCATCCACCGTTCAACCGCTTTGGGTTACTTTGATAACCCGACTACTGCTGTTGTTGATTGTAGCCCCTTGGTTCGATTGTTCGACTGCCGATTACTTTGATTATTCTGATTGCCTTGCCCGCCCGGATTACCACCGAATCTCGGGCGGAATTTCCTCCACCGTAACCGGGCGGACCACTGAACCGCCGCCGGGCCCTTGATCATACCGGAAAGAGTTGGAGTTTTGAACTCCTGCATAATGTAACAATCCTTCCAAAGGTGGTTCGCCGGTGCCTCCTTCGTCCCATGCTCCGGACAAGGTTGATTCAATATGAAATTCAAACGATCCGGATTGTGACCGCCCCGGTTTGATTGCCTACCCCTGCGCCGCTGACCCTTGTCCTGCACGTTGGTGTTGGCCACAAAGCCCATGTTGCCGTTAAACTACGCTTGTTCCCTCCATTGCCCGCGAATGATGTCATTGGCCCTGGAGTTGCCGCTTGCTTTCCTTCCCCACTTCATCATTCTCAGATTCGGGATCCTTGGTACCATCAGAATCAGCGTACTTTACCAAAACGCCCATTAGAGTGCCCATGTCATGGCAAAAACACTTCATGCGGCCTAGCTTCAATTTCAACGGCTCGAACCGGCAATTGGCTTCCAAGGTCAAGATCGCGGAATCAGGGTTGATCCGGTCCGAAGAATGTAAAACTTCAAACGTATGCACCCAATGGGTTGTGGATTCTCCCTCCGCTGGACACAAGCTGCTAAATCCACCACGCATATGGGCTGCTTACAGTGTCTTTGAAATTTTGAATGAATCGGGTTCGCAATCGTCCACGAACCGATAGAGTTGGGCGGCAAATTTTTCAACCAAGTCCGGGCCGTTCCTTCCAACATCATTGTGAAGTATTTCGCATACGCGGCTTCATCCACATCTAGCATCTCCATGGCCATCTCATAGCTTTCTATCCATGCTTCGAGCCAAATCAGCAGTATAATTGGGCACCTTGCGCTGCCCTTGAAGTCGTTGGGCAAGCGCCGCGTTACGTAAAGCGGGACGCAGGCAAGGCACCCCCAAAGAACCGTGACGTGACCCCTGGTTCGAAGATGGTCGGACGAACGGGCGCGAGCGGATGATCCTCTCTCGCTTGTGCTGCTAACTCGCCTCCCTACGTGCGTTCTGGCGCGGTCCACTACCACTTGAGCATCCTCAAAGCCGCCCGCCGGATTGTTGCCGCGAGGCGTACCACGCCGCGCATTGCTTGACACGGCCGGTTAAATCGCCGACGCTGGCTGCTATAGCTCCGGCTTGGGCGGGGGTGGAGTGGATCCGATCCGGCTGTAAGAATACGCTTCTTGCCGAGCCAGGCCGTCTGAGGAGCTCCTTAACCCGGCGTGTCTCGCCGCCGTGGTGAATCGCCTTCAATTGAATCGCCTCCAACCGTGCCGCAGCCGCCACGAGGTTATCCATCGGGTTGGAGTAATGACCCGGAGGCGCTCGCACGGTTCTGGGCGCACTGTATGATGGCGAGGTAGATCCATCACACGGGCTGAACCGGTCCGCCGTCCCTGTGCTTCCGGCTGGTTTATCGCCCGGCCGGCGGGTTCTTGGTCCCTGCCTTACGGGTATTGAAAAGCTCTCTTCCCTCGAAAACCGAAGGTAAACGGGACCTGTACTTCCTTTTCATGACTTCATGTGACGCTCACGATCCAAAGATGAGCCTATAAGCTGCGCATCCAAAAGCGGCCCGCTTGGCTGCCATCCTCACGTCGCGGGTGCGAGTCCGCTTTAGCTTTAGTGATCTGTTCTCTCACCTTTGCAATCTCCGCGTTGTGCAGGTCTGATCCGGCCGGATTAGCCTCTGCCATGAGCACAGCCAATGCGCCGAAAAGCTCGACAAAACTTGAGCGGCGGGCGACAGGCCTCCTTCCCCGGCTGCCGTCACATTGCGAACCGCGACCGAGGCGCCATGATCGAAGAGTGAAGCGCCGCTTTCAAGGTCACCGGCCATGAAGATCCCAACCCGGTTGGGCAGATCGAAGGGTCCGGAATACTCTCACCGTCGGAACAGCCCCGATCCGCCATCTTGCGGTACCGGTATAGGGACTTCGGTTTCTCCGGCCGACGATTCGCCGCCAGTAGACAACAGTTTCGTCTACCAGATGCTGATCCGTCCTCGCAGCCTCCGTGGGCGACTCCCACGAAAACATGCACCGCGGTTTAGCTGTGGCAGGACTCTTCTTCGCCAGCTGAGCCGTCTTGACGAGGTCGGTCGCAGACGTCCGTCCAGCCACAGCTCGCCGATCTTGCCGATGAACACGTGTATGCCGACGAAGGGGACCCGGTACCCGTACTCAACTGAGCCGGCCTCGGGGCCCCAGTCCGCATCGTCGATGTAGAGCTTGCCGCGATGACTCTTAGTCATCCGGCCCACTGCATAACCTTCGAGTCCTTCAAACTTGCCCTCTAAGATCATCAAACCATCGTGCGACGGCCCCACGGTGGGCGCCAACTGTCGTGGAATTGTCACGGCAGATGTCCTCATGAAAGGACTTAGTCGTAGGGCCATCGTACGGTTTAACCTAGAGGGGTTAAAGCGGACACAAGACACGGGAATTATACTAGTTCGCCCCTTGATGAAGGTAAAGCCTCACGTCCGATTGGCGATGTGATTGATATGATTTCGGCGACTAGGAGCAATAGCTTTGCCTTAGCCTCGAATCCTCTCCCTAACTTCTCGCCGGGTCGCCCCTTATATACATGGGTTGACGCCTTCGGCTGGTCTCTGAGTCCCGATCCGCTCATACCAGCGTCCGGCTCGGTCTCTTCTTTCTTAACTTACAACACAAGTTACAATACTAAGGCGGTTTACATAAATGGACCTTAATTCGCCTCTGGGCTCCAGGCCTCCTCCGTGGGCCTGAATCATGGACGAGGGTAAACCGGCCCCTTCGGGGCGGTTCACGCTCAGTAGTTGTATCCCCAACACTAACCCTATCCGGTGTCTATATAAACCGGAGGGTTTTAGTCCGTAGGACGAACAACAATCATACCATAGGCTAGCTTCTAGGATTTAGCCTCTCTGATCTCGTGGTAGATCCACTCTTGTACTACCCATATCATCAAAATTAATCAAGCGGGGAGTAGGGTTTTACCTCCATCGAGAGGGCCCGAACCTAGGTAAAAACATCGTGTCCCTTGTCTCCTGTTACCATCCGCCTAGACGCACAGTTCGGGACCCCCTACCCGAGATCCGCCGGTTTTGACACCGACAATGACCATTGTCAATGACGAGTTACACCGATGCAGTATCACAGGGGTGTTTCAGTGATGTATCTCTCCTTAAGAAGGCTGTGAAATTCTAAGTGAGATTCATGAAGGTGATTGTGGCCATCATGCCGGCTCTAAGTCTCTTGTAGCTAAAGCTTTTCATCGTGGGTTTTATTGGCTGACGGCTCATGCTGATGCAGAGGATCTGGTTAGGAAGTGCGACGGTTGTCGGAAATTTTCCAGACGAGCTCATGTGCCGGCTCAAGAATTGAGGATGATTCCAATCACTTGGCCGTTGCGGTCTGGGGGCTGGTTATGGTTGGACCTTTCAAGAGATCCAAGGAAAGAAAGACCCACCTTTTGGTGGCGGTTGACAAATTTAAAAAATGGGTTGAGGCAGAGCCGGTCAGCAAGTGTGACGCGGCAATGGCATTTCAATTCCTTAAAAAGGTGATTTTTCATTTTGGCTACCCTCATAGCATCATAATTGATAATGGTACTAACCTGTCCAAGGGTGCTATGAAAGAATTCTGTCAACAAGAACATATTCGCCTTGACGTCTCATCAGTGGCTCATCCCCAGTCCAATGGTCAAGCCAAAAGGGCCAATCAAGAAATCTTGAGAGGTATAAAACCCCGGCTTATGGTCCCTTTGCAGAGGATGCCGGGTTTTTGGGTTGAGGAGTTACCCTCAGTGCTTTGGAGTATCAATAGTACCCCCAATAGATCACAGGTTATACGCCTTTCTTCATGGTCTATGGAGTAGAGGCGGTTATTCCCAGTGACATCTGTCATGACTCGCCCCGTGTGGCGGTTATGTTGAAGCTGATAATGAAAGGGCACGTCAGGATGATCTTGACCTCCTGGATGAGGAGCGTGACCTTGCGACGGCTTGTTCAGCAATCTACCAGCAAGATCTGTGTCGTTATCATAGTCGTCGGGTTAAAACCCAGACCTTTCAAGAAGGTGACTGCTACGTCTTGAGCTTGCGTTGGTTTTCCCCGAAGAGGAGAGGATGATGTAGCAGCGTAAGTATTTCCCTCAGTTTTTGAGAACCAAGGTATCAATCCAATAGGAGGCCACGCGCGAGTCCCTCGTACCTACACAAAGCAAATAGCTCCTCGCAACCAACGCGAATAGGGGTTGTCAATCCCTTCACGGTCACTTACGAGAGTGAGATCTGATAGAGATGATAGATAATATTTTTGGTATTTTTGGTATAAAGATGCGAAGTAAAAAATAAAAAGGCAAAGTAAAGAGCAAAACGATAATAAAGCGTAGGGAGATTAATATGATGAAAATAGACCCGGGGGCCATAGATTTCACTAGTGGCTTCTCTCAAGAGCATAGGTATTTTATGGCGGGTGAACGAATTGAGCAATTGACAGAATTGAGCATAGTTATGAGAGTATCTAGGTATGATCATGTATATAGGCATCACGTCCGAGACAAGTAGACCGACTCTGCCTGCATCTACTACTATTACTCCACTCATCGACTGCTATCCAGCATGCATCTAGAGTATTAAGTTAATGAAAATAGAGTAACGCCTTAAGCAAGATGACATGATGTAGAGGAATAAATTCATGCAATATGATAAATACCCCATCTTCTTATCCTCGATGGCAACAATACAATACGTGCCTTGCTGCCCCTACTGTCACTGGGAAAGGACACCGCAAGATTGAACCCAAAGCTAAACACTTCTCCCGTTGCAAGAACTACCAATCTAGTTGGCCAAACCAAATGGATAATTCGAAGAGACTTGTAAAGATAACTCAATCATACATAAAAGAATTCGGAAAAGATCCAAATATTGCTCATAGATAATCTTGATCATAAACCCACAATTTATCGATCTCAACAAACACCCGCAAAAGAAGATTACATCGAATAGATCTCCACGAGAGAGGGGGAGAACATTGTATTGAGATCCAAAAAGAGAGAAGAAGCCATCTAGCTACTAACTATGGACCCGAAGGTCTAAGGTAAACTACTCACACTTCATCGGAGAGGCTATGATGTTGATGTAGAAGCCCTCCGTGGTGGAATCCCCTTCCGGCGGAGCTCCGGAACATGCCCCAAGATGGGATCTCGTGGATACAGAAAGTTGCAGCGGTGGAATTAGGTTTTTGGCTCCGTATCTGATCTGACGGGGGTACGTAGGTATATATAGGAGGAAGAAGTACGTCGGTGGAGCCTCGAGGGGACCAGGACGTAGGGGGCACGCCCTAGGAGGGGGTGTGCCCTCCACCCTCGTGACCGCCTCGGAGCATTCATGATGGAGGGTCCAAGTCTCCTTGGTCTTATCCGATGAGAAAATCACGTTCCCGAAGATTTCATTCCGTTTGGACTCCGTTTGATATTCCGTTTCTTCGAAACATTGAAATAAGCAAAAAAACATCATTCTGGGCTGGGCCTCCGGTTAATTGGTTAGTCCCAAAAGTAATATAAAAGTGGAAAATAAAGCCCAATATAGTCCAAAACAATAGATAATATAGCATGGAGCAATCAAAAAATATAGATACGTTGGAGACGTATCAGTGACTTGGTGCTCCAGCTCATCCAGGATCAAACGGATATGCACAAGTTATCCCCACCTTGGGAAGGGTCGTTTGTGGTCAGCAAAAACTTGAACAACGGGTCATACTACCTCATTGATATTCAAGACCACAAGGACTCACTACAAAAAAAAGACACATCCGTGACATTTTGGGCCGAACGAATTTTTTTTCTGTCATACATATGACACTTCTATGACGATAATTGTGACAAAACCCGGTATCATCATAGATGTGGTGGGCTCCTTCTATGACAAATAATCATGACAGAAAATGGGCTTTTCGTCCTGGGCGGGCCGGAGACGCAGCTGCATGACATTCTTTGGGCCGTCCATGACGGAAAAAACCGTGGTAGAAGCGAGGGGGAGGAAAATTTCGTGGAGTTGCTGCTCACGGTGGGAGGTCGGGGCCGAAGCGATGCGAAGTTTCTTCTCGTACACATACGCCGCTGCAGGTGCGGTAGGCGCTATTCTAATCAACCCGAGCGAGGTGTTGGGCTCTAATCAACCCGAAAGCGACAGACCGCAGGTTACGCTACATCGAACTCCAGCAATCGCTCGATGGCTGTTAACTGAACCCGATGGAGCGATTCCTTCGCTACTGCTGCTAACTGAAGCCAATCGATGTTGCCTCTCGGATGAACAGTGAGTGTTGCGGGGGGGTTTGGATGAACAGTGAGTGTTGGCGTTGCCTCTAGATGAACAGGACCCCATGGTGTGGAGGGCTGGATGAATAGTAGACAATGGAGGGGTGGCCGTGGAGGGATGGTTGAACAGGACCCCGTGGTGTGGAGGGCTGGATGAACAGTAGACGGTGGAGGGGTGCCCGTGGAGGGGTGGTTGAACAGTAGCCGGTGGAGTAGCGCGTGGTGGAGGCTGGATGAACAGGAGTCCATGGAGGCGGGAGGAGGTCGATGGTGGAGATGAAACAGATGTCGCGTGGAGTCCCGCTTTTGCGATGCGCCGCACCCTCCCGATGAATAGGACCCCCATTTCGACCGTGGCGCCAAACACAAGTCTGTTTAGTCCGCTTTTGCGGTACGCCACACCCTCCCGATCAACAGACCCCGTTTGACCGTAGGGAGGTCCGCTTCTCCGCTTTTTGCGGTACGCCACACCTCCCGATCAACAGGACCCCTGCTTCGATCGTGGGAGGTCCGCTTCTCCGCTTTTGCGGTACACCACACCCTCCCGATCAACAGGACCCCCGTTCAACGTAGGAGGTCCGCTTCCTCCGTTGTCGCGGTACGCCAGCCTCGCTTCCATCGCCTGTTCCGGCCCAAGGCCTCCAATGAACACGACCACGCATTCCGCTCCGACCCAGCCGGTTGGCTCCCCATGAACACGACGACGACGCTGTTTCTCCGTTCCGACCCAGCCATGTAATGTATGCGCCGGTAGGCGTTCGAGACCCCTGCCCGTATGTACTTACGTGGCGTATTTTCTTTCTTGCACCCTCGCCGCTAGACGACGCGTGTACATGCTACGTCGCGCGCTCTACATCCACCAAGATATATATATCGTGACACGTTCGTGACCAGAATGACAACGCTTCGTGCACTTCACCAGGTGGGTCCCGGTATCGAGCACTTCCTTGCTGCGAAGATGTAGCCAGTGGTCCCAGCAATGGGGGCGAATCGCTTTTGGGTTTATTTTTTCCTGACGCACTTCCTTGCGTGCGAAGATGTAGCTGGTGGGAAACGTTTTTCGCGAAATCTGTCTGGCCCGTCCGGTGGGTCCCAATTGTCAAGTGGAGGAATCATTATTTTCCGCGTAATAAGCGTGCACTTCCTTGCTACGGCCAGGACCCAGCCGTCACCTCTCCACGCATACCCACGACCGATGGAAGTCGCTCCTTGACCACGTTGACCACGCCAAGGCTACCGTGAGCACCAGGCGGTGGACGACGGCGCGAGGCCTAGGAAGGGGACGCCGGGAGCCGGGAAGACGCGGCGATGGAAGCCCGCACGGAGAGGAGTACGAGGGTTCACCGTTCGCTGCGGTGTGATTGTCGCCGCCGAGGGCCTCAGCCAGTGGGAATAGTAGGCGGTGAGGCCTCCATGGCCAAGACCGGCCACGGGAGGCAGGATCATGCGGCACGACCGGCGCTGCTTTGGGTGGCTGGAGCAAGAAGACCATAGGTTGAAGAAGCACTACAGCCGTTGGATGGACATCGTACAGTCACTGGAGCTAGAATCTTTCATATTGACTAAAGTTGACAAAGGCCCCCGTCCCAGTAAACTTAGTAGGCCCACAAGTCAGCCTCCCACCATGGTGGGTCCCAGCTAGCAGGGGGAGTATTCATTTTTTTGTGCATAATAAGGAGGCACTTTCGGTGGGTCCGAGTCGGCAAATGGGGAACGTTTTTCAAGGAATACGTTGGCCCGTCCAGTTGGTCCCAGCAGTCAGGGGGGAAATGTTTTTTTCGTGAAATAAGGTGGCCCATCCAGTGGGTCCCTACTGTCAGGTGGAGGAATAATTATTTTGCACGTAATAAGGAGGCACTTCCTTGCGGCCACCGACCCAAATTGCCGCCTCTCCACGTGACAAAGACACTTTCGATGGAAGTCGGTCGTTGACCACGTTGACCACGCCGCGCCGAGAGCACCAGGGCGGTGGTCTGGACGAGGCGAGGCATAGGAAGGGGACGACGCGGAGCCGGGGAAGACACAATAGTGGAAGCCCGCGCGGAGAGGAGTACGAGGGTTCACTGGTTCGGCTGCGGTGTGAGGTTGCCGTCGCTGCGGTGTGAGCACGCGACACGACCGGCGCTGCTTTGGACGGCTGGAGCAAGAAGACCAGAGGTTGAAGAAGCACTACGGCCGTTGGATGGACATCGTACGATCACTGCAGCTAGAATCGTTTATATTGACTAAGTTGACAAAGCCCTTGGTACGCGTCAACTTAGTAGGCCCACAGCTCGGATTTGGCAGAGAACATATAGCCCATCTACGATTGGTAAGAATGTACAGCCCATTTTTTAATTCTAATGGAATTTAGTACAGCCCATTTACAGTTTGTTAAAAGTACAACCCAACTTCTAGCTTGGACAATGATTAATAGTTTCAAACAACCGCTCAAAACAGAATTCAAAAAAAAACCCACATTTTGATGGGATCCGGAATATTTTTATCTGAAATTTCTAGTCAAGTTAAATATAATTTCAAAATAAAGTTGTATTACGTTAAAATCCAACGAAATATTGCGCGCGCAACAAGTAATGAAATTAAAATTTCCAAATTCCAAAAATAATATATTTTTCAAACTAATTACGTGTTTGGTGCATAGTAATTGCCCAGCTTTTATTATTACATCCCATTTATTATTTCTTAAAGTCCATTTTCTTGTTAATCCTAATGCATACCTCCTAGGAAACTTTGTAGCCAAATACGGATAACAAGTTGACCCGGATATTGTGTACAACTGTCAGCCCAGTTGCATTGCTGATGTTAAAAAAAAGGCCAGTGTAGTACAGTACAACATAACATGGTTACTCAGCCCACATTCAGCGACGCCGGAAAGGCCCAGACAAGGTTTCTGTACAAATTTTTGAAGTCACTGAGCTCAATTAATAACTTAATAAAAAAGTTAGATTACAGTGGAACCTAATTAAAAGCTGTCACGAGCAAATAAATAATTCAATGGGTCCCACTTGTGCGTGTGCACGTGTGTGTGTGTGTGAGAGAGAGAGAGAGACCCATCGGTCGATGCTCGTAAATACATCTTTCAGCCATATGCATTGCTGATGCTCAGAGAAAACTTATATAGTTGACACGATCATATAGAACATCATAGCACACTGAACTTGCATACAAAAATTTCACGTAGGCGGCACAATCAGGATGGAAGCAGTGGATCGCTACGGGAAGGGCTATGTTGAAACCAACGAAGTCGTACATAACAGTTCATCGTCTTTATAAATGACGGGGAAATATCTTGAATGTTGTGCAAAGAAAACAGACAGACAACACAATAAATTCTGCTAGCACATTAAGTTGACGTACAACCCTTTCTAAAAAAAGTTCAGGTACAAAATTATAACAGGTCACAATCAAATGTACTGGCATATCAGTGCTTCAGACCCATAGCTCGGATTTAACTAGTAATGTCTGACAAGATTCAGTTGTTACCTCAAATTAGAGCACATCCAGGCAGCCAGCCCTGCCTCTTCAACCAAAGAAGCAGTGGCCTCCGCCGCGCGATGGAGTAGGCCCTGTGCCATCCATCGTTCCGAGCAACACGGGGAAAGTCTGACGTTGACTCCTGTAATGGACGTTGTCGGTGTCAAAACCGGCGGATCTCGTGTAGGGGGTCCCGAACTGTGCGTCTAGGCGGATGGTAACAGGAGACAAGGGACACGATGTTTTACCCAGGTTCGGGCCCTCTTGATGGAGGTAAAACCCTACGTCCCGCTTGATTAATATTGATGATGTGTGTTACAAGAGTGGATCTACCACGAGATCAAAGAGGCTAAACCCTAGAAGCTAGCCTATGGTATGATTGTTGTTCGTCAGCCCCATGGACTAAAGCCATCCGTTTATATAGACACCAGAGAGGGCTAGGGTTACATGTAGTCGGTTACAATGGTAGGAGATCTACATATCCGTATCGCCAAGCTTGCCTTCCACGCCAAGGAAAGTCCCATCCGGACAAGGGACGAAGTCTTCAATCTTGTATCTTCATAGTCTTGGAGTCCGGCCGATGATGATAGTTAGGCTATCCCGGACACCCCCTAGTCCGGAACTCCCTCAAGAGCCCTCGAACCAGGCTTCAATGACGATTTAGTCCGCACGCATGTTGTCTTCGGCATTGCAAGGCGGGTTCTTCCTCCAATAATTTATAGAAGATTGTGAACACCAGGATAGTGTCCGCTCGCAAAGATAAATTCCACGCATACCACCGTAGAGAATAATATTACACAAGTTCAATCTGCGACGTATTTAGTGGCGTGACGTCATGCCATTACCAAGCCTTTACTGCTTTTATTGTCCCACCTCCGCATGCGTTTAGCGAGGCGGTTTCCTTGGCACGCCTTGTCGGGCAGAGATCGTGTTCCCCTTATTCTAGGATTCCCATCAATACGGACGTAGTAACCCAACCGCCGCTTGCTACACGCCTCCATCGGGCGGGTTCCAAACGGTCACGGGACGGCTCTTGGTATTCTTCCTCTTTATAATGAGACCAAGGCCCGCTTCTTTCTATTCAATCCTCTATGGGATCCGCCCTCTCCCGAAGTTCCAACACTCGTGGCCCCAAATTGGTACCTTCGATTTTCGACAATGTCCGGTCCTGACCTCCACGAGGTCGGTGGGTGCCTTCCTCTCACACGGAGGAGGACGTCTTGAAGCTGAGATGCCAGGTACTTAACCTACGAGATTTCGCATAGGCTGCCTGCCCGAGGGCAAGTTATTCCAACTCCCGAGCCTGGCGAGAGCGTCGTGTTCGTGTCTCACCTCCGTCGGGGTTTAGGCTTCCTGACGGATCCATTCGTGAGGGGGCTCATGTTTTACTATGGGCTGGAACTCCATGACTTGGCTCCGGAGTCCATCCTCCACATCTCATCCTTTATTGTCGCCCTGTGAAGCCTTCCTTCGCACTACCCTCACTTCGCTTGTGGCTCAAAACCTTCAACGTGGAGCCGAAGATGATTGAGGGGCGCCAGCAGTGCAAGCGGGCGGTTATAAGCAAGAGGGCCAAGCTCCATGGCCCAAGGTCTCTTTTCAGAGGAGTTCGCTTGTGGCAACAGGAGTGGTTCTATATCATCGCCCTGTGGGGCAAGCAGTGAGCCGCCGCCTGCCTTTTGCTCGGGCCCTCCACAAGAGCCGACGCCATGGGTCAACAAGGCGTGACTGGGGCCGCCCAAAGACGCACTTTGTTGCAGGACCGGATTCGAGGCCTCCAAGAAAGGGAGATCGATCTGGTCGCAGCGGTACAGTTATGTTGATCCGCGCCATCGCCTCGCAAACGCCGCCTCTACCTATGGGAATTTAATCCGGAGGGGCCACGAGCTCTTCAACACTTCATGGATTTGACACCCGTGGAGATGTACAAACTGTTCTTCGGATTGCAAGAGACGCGTCCGGATTTGACCGAGGATGCTGGCCTAAGCTGCAATCGCCCGGATTCTCAAGTAAGTAGCCCCATGTCCGGACACGTTTTCCATTTATTTACTGTGGGTTTGCCTTTTAACCAGCTATCCCTTGGACAGGAGTGGATAGCGCAAGAAAAACTGATACGGTGTCCGGCCCCCCTCCCTGAGACCACGCAGGACCCCGTGTTAATCAAAATGTTAGAGGTGGCACCTTCGGAGGAGGGCGAGGAAGGGCACAGGGGATGTACCATCTCTACCACAGAGGCTTTTAGTAAGGGAGGAATCAAGAGTTCCTCCTTCCAGGGGGAGAAGAGGACCGCTTCCGAAGACCCGGAGGTCAAGGCCTCAAAGCGGGGAAAGAAATCTGTATTGGAAGGTCACGGGCAAGGAGCCCGGCCGAACTGCTCCTCGGAGGACTCAGCCCTCTAGCGAGCCGTAAGTAAAAGGGGGAATTTTGTAATAGTGGACATCCCTGCTTAATTTCTAAGGGTAACCAAGTCTTCACCTTGTAGTTCGGATCTCAGCCCATCTCAAAGACAAGCTCATCTTCGGAGACCTTCGTCCGAAATGATGGAGAGTGAACGCCTCCATCTCGCCGCCTATCACAGGCGGACGACCCTGATGTGTCGTCGCGGAGGGTCTCCCTGAGTCCGGCGGGGCCGGAGAGTTCGGCACCCATTGGAGTATGGCCGGTGGAGCTGCATGATTTGCTTAAGAGGGCGTCCATCTCAGAAGATCACCGCACATTAATGCGTAATGTGATCGAGAGGATCTCGTCCGCCGAAAGCGGGTTGTATGAGGCCGTCGGAAGTTTACTGACGGGATTTTAGGTACGCAAAAAAATGACATACCTGTTGATAGTTTTGCACATGAAGTGCGCCTCAGATAGATAGTAGCCCTGAGACTTGGTATGTCGTCGAAAACGACAGCGCGTTTAGGATCATAATCTCGCTATTAATCGCCGCCTTTCCTATGCAGGTGGCGGAACGCTCGTGGCCAGCCGGATCGATGGATTCGCCGAGCTGAAGAAGCAACTCGACGCCGCAGATGCGGACATCTCGCTGGTCAATAAACGACTTGATGAGTCACAAGGTATGTGGTTGCTCACGATCGCTTAGTAAGGGAGCTGGTGCCCATTCTTACAAGTTGTATGCTTGATGCGTATGGTGCCGCTGCTGTGAAAGACCTTTCGAGCAGAACTTGCTCGCCAAGGAGCAAGCCGTAAAGCGAGGCCGCTGCCTTGAAGGCAGCGAAAGAACTAGAAGCCGAGAAGGCTGCTCACTGCCGAAG
The DNA here is from genome assembly GCA_021605145.1 of Aegilops bicornis. Lineage (NCBI taxonomy): Eukaryota > Viridiplantae > Streptophyta > Magnoliopsida > Poales > Poaceae > Aegilops > Aegilops bicornis. Next base: position 677,130,260 of record CM038675.1, read on the forward strand.
CAGGGAGGAGATGGCCGGAATGGCCATGAAATTAAAAGTTGCTACCGACTGCCTGGAGGTTCTTGAAGGAGAACGCCGAGCGGAGCAAGAGGACCTGAAGAAGGCCGATGCCGAAGCCAAGGATGCCCGTAGTGCGATGCGGGCTATGAAGGAGGAACTGCGTCAGGTCGGATACATTGTGGCTGGAAAGCCCTTTATGCTGCGTAGGAAGTTCATGGATCCGAAGTATGCTCAGCTGGGCCGATTGTACGGTGTGAAGGATCCTTATTTGGACTTGGCGGCGAAAAGGGCGGACGCAATGTACACTTTCGAAGCCGGAGGATCATGAAATGGAAGAGCTTTTTCCGTCTCAATTCCATAGTCCGGAAGCGCCCACTTCCGCTGAGTGATCGGCTGGTTGAGTGGGCTGAGCTGAATAGATTGTCCGACTAGCCATGACGGGTGTGGTCGCCATCTGCGGGTCGAAAAGGCCCAAGCCGAAGAGTTATTTTGGCTTGTTGCAGCAATTCCTTGGGGCGCGCCGCATATTAAGGCGATGAAGCGGTCGGGCATGCATAGAAGGTGCACGGATGGCTCTCGCCTCGTAAAACATATCATGGCGGAGATGGATGCCACCTGTTGCATCCCGGGTTCGGACAAAAGCCGATTCCCCACCGAGCATTACTTTGAGGAAGTCTCCGCAGGCGCCAGATAATAGAGTCGCAAAGGTTGCTCGAAAGATGTTATGTTTGAATGACATGTATGATTTCTAGGATCATGTTTATAATGCAATGACTTTTTATACTTGTGTGTTCAAGTATTGAACTATCTCCGTATGACGTCAGATATGTATGTATAATCTGAAAGATGGCAGTCTTTGGCTTCAGCCCCACGCACATGGTGCGGGGTGTTTGCAAAAAGAAAACGCTTTTTCACACTTAATCCAACGCCTTGGTCCTTTTTAAGGAGGTGATAGCATAGCAAACTAGGCAACCGGACTATAATGCTTTATCACTTTCACTTAGCCATAGGAGCTTCGAATGTGGGGCTACTATATAGCCCCCGATGGCACCGCTTCTCCGAACTCTGGGCGCCAGATGTGCTCGACCGAAGCGGTCCTTCGTCAAAGCGGAGGAATTCTAAACATTCCAATGGTCGATCGAGTGGTTGACCAGTCTCTCACTATATCATGACAGTTAGTTTTCGGCTTTCATCGAGGGTGCTCTCGGCCGAACCGGGCACAATCGCAGATAGTTCTCCGGTGTCTGCGTTAGCCGGTGATACGGAACGTAAAGGCAAGAAAACACAGGAGCCGGGCAAACCCAACATTTGACCAAAGACATGATTCGGAGCTGATGCATATAAGGCCTAATCTCGAGACGACGAACACTCCACGAGGTGTTCGGTCTTTATGATATCGGGCGTAACAAAGCCCTAAGCCCCTAGTGTCCGTGCACAGCGGAACTTCTCGACGCGGCCGATGCCAAAACGCCAGCCTCCTCCTCGGCTCGTAGGAAACCGGGGATGTGTATCAACAAGAGACAAGAAGAAAGGTTTACGCAGGTCTTAATCAAAAGAATCCTTGCAACGGGTCCCTATTGCACGCCTCACGCATGTGTCTCCGTTGTCATATCCTCGACGGGTGTAGCACGTGCTTCATCTGTAAAGAGAAGGACTTAGTTTCTAAGACATATCGTGCAAAAATTGTATTAAAATAAAGTATAATTTGGAAGATGAAGAAAGTTGAGCTTTATTATTGGCTTTCATCATTTATGCACGCGCCCCCAAAAAAAGGGGTTTGCGGCCGGGAAGCCTTGTTAAGTTACGCCGGACTCGTCTAACCATGTCTGAGGTCTAAATGACCTGTTTTTAGGGGCTTTGACCTGCAAGGTCGGATTAATGTGTGGCTGTCGAGGCAGCCGCACATTCTCCGTGGTCGAGAGACACCTGGAGTTGTGAGATTATGCCACGTGGACCAGGCATTTTTAAGCGTAAGAGACGCGTAATGTGGTATTGCATTAAAGCGGGCGAAAGTTGTACGCCCCAGTAGTGCTTAAGGACTACTACTAAATGGGGCGATGGGGAGTGAGCTTTTCGCGACGGGGGTTGTCGGATGAACCGAACACAACCTCTAGTGGTACAGAGCCTGTATAATAAAGAAGGCTCAAGGCCATTCCTTTGAAGGAAGTGCTGCTATAGCTAATTTTGGTAGGTTCTATCCCCATTATGCGGACGGTGTCCTCGGTATGGCGTGCCGCTGTGTGTTATCACATGAAGTGAGTTCACTGTTTTGACTTCTAGTGGGAAAGTCTTTTGTTTTCCGGAGTGCTGCTTTTGGGTTTCGTCACTTTCACTTGGTGTGTCGAGCCCCTTGTGTTCGGCGTTAAGTCGGCCGGACTGCTTAAGACCCAACAATCTCTGTGGGTATGGTTTGCAGGCTTCCCAGAGGTACCATATATTTGACACAATCTATCCAGAATCTTGTTTAGGTTGGATAGCTCATCACTGTTATCCTTTAAGGGCAGTGTTTTGTTGTTCGGCCGAGAGCTTTTGAATCCGGCGTTGACCGCCGTACTATTTGGGCCATTTTCCTTATTCTGGCGCTGGTCTTTTCTGCGTCGTCATTTCCCATTTCCATTCTTGATTTCGGACGTACTGGTCATTGGTGTCGTGCATCTAGCCAGCCAAATTGTCTTCCCCTCGCAAAAGCGTGTCATGAGGCTTGTTAGTTCGCCATTGTTCTTGGTTTTCTTGGCCGTGGTGTCTGGCGAGCCATTCGTCTCGGACGTTGTGTTTAAAGGCCGCTTAAGGCTTCAAAGGTCCGGACAATCGACTATTTGGTTCTTTTAGTGAGGAACCTGTTCTAATTTATGCGGTCGACTCTCCGGGCTGTTGAGTTATGTGACTTAAATCGTTTGCATCCGGAGGCCGGACATAAGTCCCCTGAAAATTTGCTCGAAACGCATCCTCAAGCTCTTCCCAACTTCCAATCGTATTTTCTGGGAGGCTTTTTAGCCAATGCCGAGCCGGCCCTTTGAGCTTGAGGGGTAGGTATTTTATGGCATGGAGATAGTCTCCTCTTGCCATATGTATGTGTAGGATATAATCCTCAATCCAGACTCCGGGGTATGTTGTTCCGTCATATGCCTCTATGTTTACGGGTTTGAACTCACCGAAATCCATGATCCAAGACTCGCCTCGGTGAAACATAGTGGGTGTGCGGCGCCCCTGTATTTGGGTGTGCCGTTGTCTTCAAATGCTCGGCTGGTTGTGTTACTTCCTGGAGTCTTCTTTTTTGGCCCATAGATAGACCTGGCCGGGTTATCCTTTTTCCGAGGATCTTTATGCTGATCGTGTGCCGGCTTGTGTGCGGCGCCCCTTGTTGCTCTTGGCCTGTCATCTGGTCGTCTATCCGGCCAGCGGCTTTTTCTTTTTTTTGACCTGGGCTCTAAGGCCTCCTCGTCAAATTCGGGCAACAATGGCGCTTGGTAGCTCTTTGTCCGGTGACTAGTGCCATATTTATCCGCGGTGTTGAGTACTTTGCTCCATCTCATTCTCGAAAAGGCCCTTCATCGCTTTTGAGCTTCCGCTTTTGCTTCTTCAAACTTCTTGCATGGCGACGGCCTTTTATGAAGATTCATATGCTCGTGATGTGAGATAATCTTCGCCGGGATGGGTTGCTTGTCCAGTTCATGTCCGGCTGGCTGCTTGTTGACATGTGCGCTATCCATCCTTCTTCACCCCGCTCTAGGGCCGGGTCCGTATGGGTGCCGCTTTTGTCGATGCGGTCTTCGGCGGCGCTATGCCGCCGCTTTGTTTGTTTGTTGGGGAGTTTTCCTTCGCCACGCCCCGCTTTTCCTCATTGTCGCTTCCTTTTGGTGTATCCACCATGTATACGTTGTGAGTGGGGTGGCTTTCCGCGTGCCGTTAGGGCGCTGGTTCTTGGTCGCCTCCCGCATCGCCGTCCATACCGTCGATGTCTTCGAGTCGCCGCTCAGCATGTCGGTTAGATCGTCGACAGCGGCTACCAAGTGGGTGGTGGGTGGGCTTTGAATTTCTTCGTCGTCCGCATCCCAACCTTCCTGACCGCAGTCCGGCCAGGGCTCTCTTGATAACAAGAGATACTTTAGCGAACTCAAGATGTCGCCGAAAGGTGCGTGTTGAAAGATGTCCGCTGCGGTGAATTCCATGACCGGCGCCCAATCAGATTCGATCGGAGGGGGCGCGGGAGGTTCGAAGTCCGGCAAGGAGTCCGTCACCTCGGAGTCGCGAGCTTTATGAGGGACAAGATCAATGTTCGACTCTATCACCGTAGAGGTTGCAGCCCCCGAGGCGGTGTCTAGCCATCCTCCCCCGATTTGCGCAGCCGGCTCCGAATTGAAGATCGGAGCGGGTTCGAAAAGCGCCTCCGTGGTACCGTCCATTGCGGAGCTAAATCATGCTCGCCGTGATAAAGGCGGCACGCCGGTCTGTGGCTCGACTCCATCGAGGATCAAGTCCTCGCGGATGTCGCCCGTGAAGTTCAAATCTCCAAATCTGACCGACGGCCAAGGGCGTAGCTTTCGATCTGCTCCGGATGGCTGTTTAATCAGCCCGCAGCGGCGGCCGCCGAATACGAAGATCTGTCCGGGAGAAAAGTTCACCTCGGATCTGCGTCGTTGATGACGGTCGAAGAAGCCATCGAGCCTATCGATGACGACACGTAGGAACTCTCAATGAAAGCACCAATGTCGGTGTCAAAACCGCGGATCTCGGTAGGGGTCCCAACTGTGCGTCTAGGCGGATGGTAACAGGAGACAAGGGACACGATGTTTTACCCAGGTTCGGGCCCTCTTGATGGAGGTAAAACCCTACGTCCGGATGTCAGCCCTCTTGATTAATATTGATGATGTGTGTTACAAGAGTGGATCTACCACGAGATCAAAGAGGCTAAACCCTAGAAGCTAGCCTATGGTATGATTGTTGTTCGTCGTCCTATGGACTAAAGCCATCCGGTTTATATAGACACCGGAGAGGGCTAGAGTTACACAGAGTCGGTTACAATGGTAGGAGATCTACATATCCGTATCGCTGCTTGCCTTCCACGCCAAGGAAAGTCCCATCCGGACACGGGACGAAGTCTTCAATCTTGTATCTTCGTAGTCTTGGAGTCCGCCGATGATGATAGTTCGCTATCCCGGACACCCCCTAGTCCGGAACTCCCCACGCCGCCGACGGACTCGCACCAACCGGGCGGCGGCAGGACTTCGATTGATGGATTGACCACATCTTTGACATGCACGAACACTGATACATGTACATCCCTAACGTGGTCCGCGGGCGCCTTGGTGGCGATTTAATAGTACAACCCGGTTCCTCGCACCGTATCTCAACACCAATCACCTTCGGTATGGTGGACGGCTTCTTCATCCATGCCATAACCGCTGTGAGCCCAAATGTCTCGAGGAACAAACATACTTACGAAGCTCACCTCCAAGGTCGCTGATAAGCTCGCTCATGGACTCGCTGTTCCAAGCACGCCGAGGCATGTCGTGGAAGGTAAGCTTTGTTAAAAACTCAAGCTCGTAGGGCACCGAGCCCCATCCCGGTGCCACCGATCAAAGCTCACCAATACCATCGCAGTAACAAACGCCGGAAGATTCGAACACACGATTGCGCCAAAAGTTGTCCGAACCCGACGAAGAAATCAGTCGGTGGCGCATGCACTTTGACGAGCAAGTCACTTATTTGGATGCCGTGGCGCAATGCCAAGACCTTTGACAAGGTCGTCCGCGAGACGGGAGGCCGGCCAGCCGCTGATGGTTACCATCAGCACTTTGTCGCAAGAATCGGTCGTCAAGCGCCGACATGCCATCGCTGGAGCGACAAAGACGCAGCCGATCAAGGCAGATTTGACCTCGTGATCTCCGGCCGGAGATCCGCGCTGACCGCGACATGATAGTGCGCTTGAGTACATGGGAGTAAAGGAGGGGATTTGGGGAACTGGAGTAGGAATCGAGATTCCAGAGGTGGGGAGGCGGGAGACCGGGATGAAAAGGTAGCATGAATTTTGAAAGCACGCGCCAATATGCTCTCGGTGCGCAAGCACACGAAAACACCGGTGGCGCCCACATGTCGGCCTAAGAGTCCTTATTCTTTCTTTTTTGGAGAGCCCGGCCTTTTTTTTCAGGATCTTTTGAGAGCCCGGCCCGAGAGTCATAATTGACCTGTTTGGCATTGCGTTACTACTCGACCCATAATCAACGACACCTCACCGCCCAAACAAGTGTACATCATCGAAAAGACAAAGTGAGCTCAAATTATATAACTTGAAAAAGGAGATATACTCAACATCGGAGAATGGTGATGCCCTCATTTAGCCCACCAAGAATTCGAGACAATAAACAGTTCAAACAATGATATATACAACATTCAAACACCGACTAGTGACTACTACCGACATAAACAAATGAGACATGATAGTTCATAAGAAGTCTTGCTACACCACAAAACGCACTCCATCTCATAAAGACTCGACTCTCGTGATCCGCATTTAGAATGACATTCTAAATGTATAACTATTACATAGAAAGAGTGACATAGACGAGGATGACCAAATGACAAGGAATATGCATAACAAAAAGAAAGAACTACCCATCCGTAACCATCAAGAAAGACAAAAAAGTCATTCAAGAGATGATCCAACACCATCATAATTTGCAGCCCCGCTTCACGATCAAAGGATCCCGGAGGCACCAAGATTCCACCCTTTCGACGCAACAGCCCAATTACCTATCAACCTCAAGGCTTGAACCACATCAATCGATTGTCGTGAATTGAGACATCCAAGGATCAAAGTTAATCCGGATGCCTTTGTCATTCTCACCTTCTTTTGGCTGCAGTCAGATCGTTGACAATCGTGGGAGTTTGCTCCCGAACTCCTAGGGCCCGCCGTGTAGACACAGTTTTCCATAGCAAACAAAGCCTCTCTGCCATCAAGGTCCTTGCCAACGGTGATCTCCTGGTTAATCCGATAATTGAGTCCGAGAAACAGAGAGTGTGAACCAAGGCTGTTTACCCGCCTCCAACTAAAAAATCGTAAAGGCCCCAACAAGCTGGTATCCTGCTCATAGACGTAACAGCCGTTTTCCGGATACTCACGTATTACACGGTGCTTGTATACAGTGGGGTTTTTGCAATATAACTTTTCCGCTCATGTGTCCGAATGATCATCAGTCTTTTGCCATCATCTCGATCGAGCGAGGAACCGGTTGTGCTTCCCCTGTTTTTGGCAAAGGTGGTGTGATTACAAAGGGCAAGAATCAGAGGGACACCGCATCATATCAAAAAGGATAGGCATTGTTAATGTAAGATCAGCATTGTTCGTAGTATGCGAGGATAATGCAAGAAACAAGAAGTGATATGTCCTCGTTGAACCGGGAGGAAAATACAGGAAATGTATACTGGGTTCGAAAATATAGAAGTGCCATGCATGGTTATACTCATGTTATCTCGCAATCGATTCTTCACAGGAAACTACCATGTCATGCATGTTATGTAATCATGTTCTGTCCTCACAAACAAATCTTCAAAGTAACTAACAGACCATGCATTGTTATTACTCGTGTTCTGTGGGCAAACATTTTGTGAGGATATTATTCTAGCCATTGATTGCTGAAGGGAGAATATAGGTATGTACACATGGTAAGCATTGCAGGATTTCACTACTTCCAAATATAGAGTTCTCCATATGCACATTTACTTCCCTAATGTACGGTTAGATGAAACCAACAGTGTGGTGCATGTTTCTACATCATGAAAATGAGGAAACTAACATGGCATTGATACACACTCATATTTAGTAGTAGTATATAGATTATCGTAAAATAAGGATAATATCCATATATTCCTAACCGCTTGATTATTCAGGTACAAATTGGTTGTAATGACATGGTCACAATCGCATGAATTAACTCATTCCAAATATAGCTGATTTACGGCATCTCTAATATATTGCCATAGTTCTACTCAAATTCTTCTCAAACAGGATATGCCAATCATCACAAAAAGTTCAAACAAAGGTCATGGCGTCATCATTAACATGAGACGGAAACAACTTACACGCACCGTCTCAAAGAATACGTGGTGCCATCTACTCGTCGATCACAGAGATGATGCCATTGTGTTCAATAGCATCACATAAGTGTGTATCAGCTTTGACGATGATCCACCGTGAGCCGAGTTGTCTCCAGCCTAAAGAAGGCACCGGCGTAAATATAGGCGGTAGTCCGCTGGTCGAAAAAGGCAATTAGCTTGAAGTCCGCAGAATTCGCATGTCGTGGTGGGCACTTGGCAGATTACAATCTTCCGCAAAACAAGGTCCGTCCAACCGACGTAGTAATCTATATGACTTGGACCGCTGATGGTAATACTCTACATAATCCGACGAGGAAGGATAATCTCATGGGAGGTCCGGAAGTTCACGAAAGCACCAACTTTTACCGCCTTTCTCTGAAGGCAGCCATCCAGTGGGAGTTCATGCCGACCCAGTACATACCTGCCAAGAAGATTCGAGCGATGGTGATCAGATCGATGTCGAGGGAAATGATGTACGTCGACACACTACATACCTGCAAAGAAGTTTCGGCTAATGGAGATCGGATTGAAGTCGAGGGGCATCATGCACGCCCATATCATGGTGAGCCAATCTCAGAAGACCGTGATAGCAGCAAGCAGTGGTGTCTTGAAAAGCTTAGGTCTCGCTCGACGATGGCCGTGTGCATGTCCCTCGAAAGCATGCAGCCAGCCGCAGAGGCGGTCAACATATCCATACACACGAACAATGTAGGTCGAGGATGTCACTGGGGAGATTGCTCCAATCGTGGCTCATCTGGATGTTGTGCGGTTCGCGATTGGCCATGGTGGAGTTTGGAAGGGGGCTTGATTTACGGGGAAGAAGGTTGTCGGTGCTGGAGCGGCTAGCGAGGGAATAGTGGTACTGGGGGAGGCGAGTGAGGCGACCAGACACGGGGCACAAGTGAGATGGAGACGGAGAAGGAGATGGAGATGGAGTGGTGCTATGGGAGCGGAGAGGGAGACGAGGCGAGGCGCCAATGTGTCAGACAACAAGGCCGATCGACAGACAAAGGCATGTGGTGAGGCTGACTTTGGTAACTAACACGCTACCACCGGTATAGTGTTAGGCGCAGGTGTTGTCACTTCACCATGAGGACCGGATGAATAGTATTTTGACCATCAAGTGTACCACAGCTTGTACTACTACTACTACTAGTAGGAACATGAGTACTCCAAAGATTGTATAGCGTAAAATAGGTCTCCCGTGCTAGCATGCCTGCTCACTTCATCGCTCAGTATCATCCATATTGCAAGCGTAACTAAATTCTCGCATGCCCAATCAACGCCCGCCGCAATGCATGCAAAGTGGTCGTTATGGTGCATCAAGGACGGCATGCGATCGCTCCACACTTGAGAAGAGTAAAATGGAAAGGTAGAACGCGGCAGCAGAGGAAGAGAACGCCGGGCTAACGAGGGCCGAGGGGATCGAAAGGTGAAGTTAATGCTCCACGCCTAAAGGTTTTGGGAAAACCTAATTTTCATAAGGTGACTTATACTCACCTAAACGGAGGGAGTATTCCTTAACCGTAGAATGTTGTGTCTCCCACTCACGCTACCACAAAAAAATCTACGGCTACATTTTTTATCTATTTGCATAGGTCCCACCTATCGTGAAGGATGGGCACGTACATCTAATGTGCACGACTCCTCGCCTACCCGCATAGCCTTTTCGCTTAGTCTACCTAGCCGCCTAATCAATCGTCAAGACGCCACTTCTCCCATTTACTTCTCCATCGTGAACTGATTACTGCTTTCTTCACCTCCCCTTCGCCTTCATTTGCATCCAAACCCCACCTGCTCACATTGTTTTAACCTCTTAAAATAATCATCTACTACTTCAGCTTAGACTAGCCATCTAATCCTAATTCTCCAAACCATAGCCCTCCGCTCCAAATGTTCCAAATGGCTAAAGAGATCGAGATGCAGGTTTTAGCATCCAACATGTCCTCGTCAAGGCTCGACAAGCATAGTTGCCACCGCCACCGCCCACCCAAGGGTTGTTCGGCAAAGGATCAACAATGTATCCAACTCCTCAAAGAGGTATAGACGAGGGCCATCGGTCTCGACGCAGAAAGTACACGGAGCGTGCCCTCGAAGATCCAACGCTGTCATTGCCCTTCCGCTTGTGCCTCAAGATGATGTTTTGGTGTACCACATCATACACTCGCCCATCATACCAGGTGAGCTTCACGATTTCTTGTCTCGGGAGGATCGATACTTCTATGGGGCAGCCATCGAAGGGGACAAACAAGCCGGAGCCGCATAAACGTAAGAAGAAGAAGAAGAAGAAGAAGAAGAAGAAGAAGAAGAAGAAGAAGAAGAAGAAGAAGAAGAAGAAGAAGAAGAAGAAGAAGAAGAAGAAGAAGAAGAAGAAGAAGAAGAAGAAGAAGAAGAAGAAGAAGAAGAAGAAGAAGAAGAAGAAGAAGAAGAAGAAGAAGAAGAAGAAGAAGAAGAAGAAGAAGAAGAAGAAGAAGAAGAAGAAGAAGAAGAAGAAGAAGAAGAAGAAGAAGAAGAAGAAGAAGAAGAAGAAGAAGAAGAAGAAGAAGAAGAAGAAGAAGAAGAAGAAGAAGAAGAAGAAGAAGAAGAAGAAGAAGAAGAAGAAGAAGAAGAAGAAGAAGAAGAAGAAGAAGAAGAAGAAGAAGAAGAAGAAGAAGAAGAAGAAGAAGAAGAAGAAGAAGAAGAAGAAGAAGAAGAAGAAGAAGAAGAAGAAGAAGAAGAAGAAGAAGAAGAAGAAGAAGAAGAAGAAGAAGAAGAAGAAGAAGAAGAAGAAGAAGAAGAAGAAGAAGAAGAAGAAGAAGAAGAAGAAGAAGAAGAAGAAGAAGAAGAAGAAGAAGAAGAAGAAGAAGAAGAAGAAGAAGAAGAAGAAGAAGAAGAAGAAGAAGAAGAAGAAGAAGAAGAAGAAGAAGAAGAAGAAGAAGAAGAAGAAGAAGAAGAAGAAGAAGAAGAAGAAGAAGAAGAAGAAGAAGAAGAAGAAGAAGAAGAAGAAGAAGAAGAAGAAGAAGAAGAAGAAGAAGAAGAAGAAGAAGAAGAAGAAGAAGAAGAAGAAGAAGAAGAAGAAGAAGAAGAAGAAGAAGAAGAAGAAGAAGAAGAAGAAGAAGAAGAAGAAGAAGAAGAAGAAGAAGAAGAAGAAGAAGAAGAAGAAGAAGAAGAAGAAGAAGAAGAAGAAGAAGAAGAAGAAGAAGAAGAAGAAGAAGAAGAAGAAGAAGAAGAAGAAGAAGAAGAAGAAGAAGAAGAAGAAGAAGAAGAAGAAGAAGAAGAAGAAGAAGAAGAAGAAGAAGAAGAAGAAGAAGAAGAAGAAGAAGAAGAAGAAGAAGAAGAAGAAGAAGAAGAAGAAGAAGAAGAAGAAGAAGAAGAAGAAGAAGAAGAAGAAGAAGAAGAAGAAGAAGAAGAAGAAGAAGAAGAAGAAGAAGAAGAAGAAGAAGAAGAAGAAGAAGAAGAAGAAGAAGAAGAAGAAGAAGAAGAAGAAGAAGAAGAAGAAGAAGAAGAAGAAGAAGAAGAAGAAGAAGAAGAAGAAGAAGAAGAAGAAGAAGAAGAAGAAGAAGAAGAAGAAGAAGAAGAAGAAGAAGAAGAAGAAGAAGAAGAAGAAGAAGAAGAAGAAGAAGAAGAAGAAGAAGAAGAAGAAGAAGAAGAAGAAGAAGAAGAAGAAGAAGAAGAAGAAGAAGAAGAAGAAGAAGAAGAAGAAGAAGAAGAAGAAGAAGAAGAAGAAGAAGAAGAAGAAGAAGAAGAAGAAGAAGAAGAAGAAGAAGAAGAAGAAGAAGAAGAAGAAGAAGAAGAAGAAGAAGAAGAAGAAGAAGAAGAAGAAGAAGAAGAAGAAGAAGAAGAAGAAGAAGAAGAAGAAGAAGAAGAAGAAGAAGAAGAAGAAGAAGAAGAAGAAGAAGAAGAAGAAGAAGAAGAAGAAGAAGAAGAAGAAGAAGAAGAAGAAGAAGAAGAAGAAGAAGAAGAAGAAGAAGAAGAAGAAGAAGAAGAAGAAGAAGAAGAAGAAGAAGAAGAAGAAGAAGAAGAAGAAGAAGAAGAAGAAGAAGAAGAAGAAGAAGAAGAAGAAGAAGAAGAAGAAGAAGAAGAAGAAGAAGAAGAAGAAGAAGAAGAAAACCCCGCACCAAATAGGAGGGCATTATGGATGGATGAACTATTTCCTCTCTTGTAAAAAAATTATTCCCTCTCAGTGTATATTGATATAGATGGACTATTTTGATTGTGTGCATGTCTTTGGAACAGAGTAGTAGAAGAAAACGCTGCACTAGCAGGAGGGCATTATGGATGGATGAACTATTTCCTCTCTTGTAAAAAAATTATTCCCTCTCAGTGTATATTGATATAGATGGACTATTTTGATTGTGTGCATGTCTTTGGAACAGAGTAGTAGCATGGGTCCACTTGAGTATAAGGAACTATTTATCCGCATATATAGCTTTCTCTGCTACTCCTTCCAGTGATCGGTATGCAGTGCATGTGTCCGTAGACATGCCAGGTTGTCCATGGAAGTTCAACTACGGCGACTATCACGTTTCATCTCGCGATTCCCACGACGCCTCCAACCCACTTCAAGACCACGCTTCCGACGCGGCGCCTCACCCTCTCGGCCGCACCACCCCTCTTCCTTTGTGTGCATGACATGTGGGCCACCTAAAATGCGGCGAGCATCAAGTTTCTACCACAGCCACCCGCGATTCCCACGATGCCGCCGAACCCATGAAACCACATCGCCTCCCGACCATGCTCACCCCTCTTGGCCCCTCTCAGCACCTCCGCCGGAGCATTACATGTGGACCAACACCCATCGGGTCCACATGTTATCGACTCAAAGGTAGGTGTAGTAAGGCTACAAGCTCACCTCGACGGCCCCGAGAGGGAAATGTAACTCCCAAGGCCAGGCTTGTGGTGCTCCTCACAAAGATGAACTCGTACAAACTCGAGATTTGTTTCTTTACTATACATGCACGCAACGATTTAATGGACATTGTAATCTCAACATTTGATGGGGAGCTCTAAATTTGAATGTGAAACTTATAAAACGAATAAACTGGGAGAGAGGGAGTATATCGTAGGATGTGTCCCATACAAAATAAGTCCCCTGGTTTGTCACCGCGAAGATGCGGTTAGAAAGGAGCACATTGCCTTCCTACTCAGACGGCAAACAATCGGTCAGCAGACAAGATGATCCGCTTTGACCGCCATGTGCAAGGTTCGTATATCTTATTCAATCTCACCGAGGTTCCATCGCATCAATTCATGCAAAGGGCCCGCTGTATGGCTGATCCCAATGTTGGACAAAGGTTCTACGGAACGGTGTCACCGCTAAATGTTGTGCAAATTGATGTTGGTACCTCCCGCACATCTCGCAAGCCAATCTCCACTGCACCGAGCCTAGCCTCGTGAAACAAAAGGCGGAGGAGAATTAGGAAATGGACACGGAAGTAGTCTTTAGAATGCATTTACTACGTGATCAAACTCATCTTACCCGCTCATCGGAGGAAATTCGAGGTGCCCTCAACGCCTAAGCATCTCAAGGGGCGCCAACTTGCAACTACGGCCACGCCGCTACCGGAGAGACCCCCCAAGGAAACATCCTTGTGCGCTCCATGGAACATCAAGATGCATTTGTATGAGTAGTTTATCTTCCGAGAGAAAAGGATGAACGAGGGAAGGCCTCTAGAGATAGAGATGGACACTACTACTACCAATGTGTCGGGCCTGCTGCGCTAAATGGATCCAAACTAGTAGAATAATACTTGTTCACGTGCTTGAAATATAAACACTCTAGTTTTGATATACATGTGTCGCCAGACACGCACAGCTTGTCCATGGAAGTTGAACCACCATGCGACCATCACGCTTTCTTGTTTCTACCATCGCCACACCCACAAGCCGATTCTCACGACGCCGCTTCCAACCCACGGCACGACGCCCCCGACGTGACATGGATCCTCCGACATGGCTATCACCGCCTTTGCCCTCGCTTTTTCCTTCACGATGTGTGGGACCCACGCTTATTGGTCCCACATGTCGCTGATGTAATGGTAGGATTGTTCGTGCCCTCATCCCTCTCGCCCCACCGCCTTCCGCTTTTGTGTGCATGACATGCGGCCACCGAATCAAGCGCGACCATCAACTTTCTACCACGCATACGACACACCCGACGTGGGTTTGCTCGCTCATTGCCGTCAGGTTCTATCCGCATTCTCGCACCATCAAATTTTCATCCAAATGGCCACACATTTCATCCCCGCATCAATCCTCACCGAGTACTTATGTACTATAGGTAGTACCCGCCGGTGGCCATCTACGCCAGAACGCCTCGACGCCCACTGTGGCACCTCGCCACGGCCACGCCACCACCGGCCGGTTCATCTCGAACGAGTAAGTCGCGAACCACGCCACCACCATGAGAATGACATGTGGGTCACCGCATTTAAGGTCCGCATGTCATCGACTCATAGGCCGGGCACTAAGCCACCAAGTTCGGGTCCTCAGGCCCCGAGAGGGAAATGTAACTCCTGTGGTGCCTTGTGGTGCTCCCAGCAGACGAGCTCGTACAAAATCGAATTTGTTTCTTACTAGTACTACCAACCGGAGTAGTACTAGTAAGGTACACGCTCATTGCACGCATGAGATTTTGGTGGTTTGTGCATTATGCTTCTACATGTGGAGTTTTCTCGATTCTAACATGTGGCAAAATCTGGTGGAATGTAAGGTTAGGCAAGTTTGATTAACTTAGGTGAGTGTTTGGTCTAAGCCACACCTTAGGCAAGCCACACTAAGGCCACACATGACATACACACAAAAATGTGGCAAGATTCCCTTAGGCTTGCCAACTTGTGGCTCTCTCATTTTGAAGAATTAATAACTTTGCCTAAGCTTAGTTGTGGCAAAGTTAGTCATGAATTAAGTTCAACCATGGATTCTTCTAGATTATACATGTGGCGTAATCTGGTGGATGATATCCAACGGCCAAGAGTGCTCGGATTTGTCATCTTTGTACCGGTCGGATTGGCTTCATCCAACCACCAACTTTCAAAGTTTTTCACACACCATATAGGGGGTATAGATATAGATGTGTCATCTGCTGCAATGGATCCAAAGTATATCTATTTAGTGGAGTGCACTCTAAACACATTATCTATTTATTTTCTCTAACCTTCCGTAGCCATGCAACCAAGCCACATAAGCTTTATGGGTGCCCTGTCACACCGGGTTTTTTTCCGGTAATAAATTCCGTAAAATGGCCGTCAGGCTCACCAAATTTCTGTGATTACCGTTAATGATGAGGCACCAATTTGATACGTAAATTCCAAGCAAAATATAAAATATGTGGTACAAGACCATCTCGGTCTGTGAGTACAACAAATGGTTTCTAGTGGTTGATGGCGGAAGCGGTTTGTGGATCATCAACGCCTATGGGACTCCATTTCCCACGGAACAAATGACCGTGTTAACTCCTATCTTCGTGAGGTTGCTATCACCATTGCATAGGTTCCGGGTTGTCATCGCAACGCCCTCTCCACGCAAGAAATCTGGCCAAGACAATAGCTGTGGACAAGCCGGAGTACTTTGAATGTACCGCAAACATTTTGAATACGTATAATATAAGTGACAAGCATGCACCTAAATGTTCTATGATCACATCACGCTATAAAGAAAAACTCGATGCATGCAAATGTATCATTAAAATGCAACAAAGTGAATAGGTAATGACGGGCAGAAATAAAATGCACTGCTCGGGTGTCCAAGCAACGCCTCGAATTGATGGTAAATAACAAAATGTTACAATGCATGCCTTGGCGACACCACATAAAGGGCATATAAAAGAAAATAATAACAAGAATGTTATACCAAGGCCTTGGCGACACCACATAAAGGGCTTATAAAAGAAAAATAAAACAAGCAATGTTATACGAAGGCCCGAGCGACACCACATAAAGGGCTTTAAAATAAATGCCATAAATATGCCTAAGCGACACCACATAAAGGGCTTTAAAAATAAATGCCACAATGCAAGGCCTCGAAAGCAACACCACATAAAGTGCTTTAAAATAAATGTTACGGCCAAGGCCTTAGCGACACCACATAAAGGGCTTATACATAACCACAAAGTGAATATCCAGAGGTAGAACCACCCCAGGGATACTCAATAATTCAAATAATATAACGGGTTAGTCCACAACAGAAATAATGTTCATGGGGTTAGTCCATACCAGAAATAATAATCATAATCATCATAAGTCACATGTCACTATTCATTGTTCGGGTTAACAGTTTCTCCTCCGAAGGTCGACACTAAGACCGACACCTGGCCCATCCTAGACTGGAATCCTTAACCGAGGACACGGCTATCCGAATAGGTTTAATCTCTGCAGAGGGTGTACTCTTTACCCACGAGTAACGGATTTCTTTAGTCCTTCGACTAATTCCGCTTCTGATATTTTAATTGAAAACACACCGACTTGCACACACCAGCCTTAACTTACCCGTGTCTGGAATCACCCATGACACATGTCAAGCAAAACTCTAAGTGGGGAGGCTGCAACCTCGCGTAGCATGGGATCAAATTTATAACGCGTGCTCTAAGGGGTGGCCTCCCCTCTCGGTCTCAACCGGAAACACCCATGCCCCCGGACCATGTGGCATGCCTACCGGCTTCAACCGATATCTTCCAACATGGCCTCTCTGTACGGTGTGTGCTTGAAAGGGGTTGACGAATGACTGAACTGTACCCTACTTGTTGTAGGGACAAGTGATAGTACGAAGCAAGTAAGGGTTTACTGGAACAAGACTCGATATACGGTCGACTCAAGAGGTTTATAAATTCCTCGCATGACAGATACAACAAAAATATATTTCAACCAACAAAGTCACCACTCACTATACCTTACCATGCCATACCGGTCATAACCATCCCGACGGGGACCGGCGACAAGCGCACGCCTACCCAAGGCAGAGGCTTTCCCGGATTCCTTTCCGGCATGCATGCAAGGCACATGAGAATGGTTACCATCACAAGTATAATCATTTCCAACAACAAGGAGATCACTAAAATGCATCCATGCAAATGATCATATCACATGAAATAACGAGTATTCCGAAATGAGGTGGTGTTATAAACGTGTCAACGAACACACCAAAATATTATGCCGGGTTCAGAATGCTTGCCTTCAGTTTGTGTAGAGGCAGGGTGCACCCTAAAAACTTTTGCAAGCTTTCTTCTTCTCCAAAAGTCCTATTTTGAATAAATTTGAATTAACACACAAACTCAAAGCAGCACAAAAAGTTGTTTTGAAAATTTTTCAAATAAATCTTAAAATAGACTAGGTCAAATTTGAGAGGGGTAGGAAAAAGAATCAATTCATTAGGAGTTATATTTTAAAAGTTATAGCCAGTCAAAGTTTAGTCAAATTCCTGGTTTTTAAATAAAACAGAAAAAAAAAGAGAAAACGCCTCGAACCGGTACACGTCGAAGACGTACTTTGAGATTTACGTCTCCACTTAACCCACGTGGACCGGGGCGAGGTCACTGACAGTGGGTCCAGGGGGGCCAGTGGTCAGGTTTGACCAGTCCATCTCCCTCCTCTTCCTCTGCCCGAACGGCGGCGAGGCGACGGTGATCAGCGTCAGCGAAGGGCTGCTCCCCACGGGCTCCAGAGGGTCGGGATGGATCCGCAAGACCGCGGTGGTCCTCCCGGTGGTCGTTGGGTCGGTGGGGACGGAGTGAGCTGCCGGCGGCGAGCTTCGCGGCGGAGGAGGCATTCGGGAGCAGAGTGGTTTTGGGGCTACGGTGGCTCCCGATCAAAATCGAGCAGGGGGAAAGGTTCACGGGAGGAAGAGAGAACTTCTGGTGGAGAGAGTGGAGAGGGGGAGGCCCGGGTTGCGGTGAACGGAGCTGGGACGTGGCGGCGCGCCACCGCCGGAGTTGGGGAAGACGGCCTCTTCTCTTCAATTGACGGCAATGGGGGCACTAGGAGTACGGTGTGAGGCTGCTCGTGTGCTCGTGAGGGCTCGAGGGGCTTCCTTTATAGTGCTCCTACGCTGGCCGCAGCAGTGGATGAGCTCGTCGGCGACCGACTTCGTAGCTTGCGTGCAACGTGGCGAGGCCGGGATGGCGGCAGAACTAGCGGACGAAAGTGGGTACTGCCTGTGGGCGAAGCCGGGCGAAGCGGGCGCGCTCGAGCGGGCGCTTAGCCATTGCGGGGCTGTCGGGCGGCATTGGCGGCTAGTCAGCCGCTCGCCGGAGACGTGGCGAGGGCTGCTTGGCGCGTTGCAGTGAGGAGCTTAGTGAGTGGCGTGGCTCCGCAGGGCGTGCAGAAATCGGGGCGCGACGCATCGGCTCAGGCGCGGCATGTGCAATACGCGTGCTCTGCTCGCGCCCAGAGCACGCACGGGACGTGCTCGATGAAATGCTATGGCATGGTAGGGGGCTCCAAACCACAAGAGGGTTAGCAGGGTGGGGTTATATGTTAGGGCAAAACCATGGGACATGCTGGTCTGGTCAGGTTATTAAGTTCACAGTGTAAACAAAAACTCATGTCAAATCTGTCCATGCTCTCAAGGTGTTTGACAAAATGCCAAAGGCTCCTAGGCAGTTCTTGGAGTGGCCAAAACCTCCAGAGTGGGGTCTCTTTAGATAAAAGAGAGGGTGGTAAGGTTAGTTTGCCCAAAGCATAAACTTGCTAGTGCAAGTTTTGCAAAACTTCAATTGCATGTAAAGAACAGGCATGGTTGCATGCACGTGAGAACCATCCAATGGGTCCACTCTCCCGGACTTAAGGGTTTGGCAAGGAGGACTACAAGTAGGAAAAGGAATCATGGATCAAGGAGCAACTAAAAAGGTGGTTGTCAGCACAAAACCTCAAGTTGGACCAGAATGGAAAAGAGGATGGTTCACTCAAATTTTCCAAGAAAAACATTAGGTTATTGCATAAAGTTGAATAATATGCTCCTACTGATATCCCATAATTTTGGTAGAAGTTTTAAAGAAATATTTGAATAGGTTGTAGTGAAAAAAATGCTCTCTGGACCAGATTTGAAAATATGGTGTAGAGCTCAAAATATTCTATGGGCAGAAGATATTTTTGCACAAAAGTGGTTCAAATACTCCATATGATATCTCCAAATTAAGGTGGGATTTTTTAATAAATATATAAAAGGGTTGTAGTACAAATGGGACCAATAAACTATGGGAAACCATTTTTCAAGAAAATAAGGATCAGGAAGAATATTGTATAATTAATTCTTCTGATAACAGAAAAGATTTTCTTGAGAGGGTAAACAAGTCCAATAACATAAGTGAAAGATTTTTCATCTTTGGGAACAACTCCAATATAACCAAGAAAATAATGGTTCTGAAGTCAAGAAAAACCAAGAAAAAGGAAAGTTAAATTTCCAGGCAAAATTTTAACAAAACCAGGTTTAAAAAAAATTAGGGGTGTCACAACACTACCCCCCTTAAGAAAAATCTCGTCCTCGAGATTTGCTAAGAGTTTTCTCTATAGCAAAATTGCATCAAAACAAAAGTGGCTACAGTGAGAGGGCAATAAGTGGTGCAAAATACAGTGTGGGGACACTGGTGCTGCGTGGAAAAGAAATCTATGGTTAGGAGCAAAAACGAGAGATTTCTACGCTGGATATAGATTTAGAATAAATTCTATATCTCAAAATACGCTGGTCGCACCCGAGCACAGCAGCTCTCTCTAGTCGACAGTGGACCTCGCCCACTGTCAGCCTCTTCTTCTTCCTCTGGCTCTTTCTTCTTCCTCTCTCCTGCGTGCTTTCCCCCGCTTCCTCCACCGGCGACGCCTAGCGCATAGGGCATCTAGGTCGTACTGCGGTAGTGCGCGGCGTGCTAGCTGCCGGTGCAGCGTGCACTCACCTCATGGGCCAAGTCTGCTGGCACCGCCGAGGATTCGGCCCAACACCGGTGATCGGGCGACGAGCGGCGTTGGTGGACCTCGCCCACCGTGCACCGAACTCGAGCTATAAAATGGCCGAGGTGTTCTTCCCTTTTCCTCACACCCGACCTTGCTTCTCCTCCTCCTTCCTTCTCCTCTGTCTCCGTTTGCCGGAGCTCGAGGCGAGGCTCTAATGGCGGAGGTGGTGCCGGACTGGTACGTGATCTTGTTGTGCGGAGGGCTGGCAGCGGTGCTGGGGCTCTCCGTGCTCCTGTGCGCGATGATCTTCGATGATCGTCGTGATGCTGCTGCTCGGGTGTTGGCTCTCTGGAGTGGTGGTGATCATGAGGAGTAGGTGGGGTGTGTCGGGCGTTGACTGTTGTCGGGAGGTGCTCAGTTAGATGTAACACCGTTGCAAAATTTTTGCAAGCAGTGTGAGTGTGTGCCCGAGTAGTTGTGGTTGTGAGCCTGCTGCCGTGGTGCTGCGGGAAATAAAATAATCCAAGTCGTGAGGGGATGTATGATGCAGCAATCAGGGAAAAGAAATCTCACTCCAGGATCTTTCGCGAGAGAAAACAGTAATACATTAAAGTCAAACCGCAACAGAGCTACTCTCGTTAATAGAAACTAAATGATTTGCTCGCCGTGCAAACTCGGGGTACCGCGCTTAAGTTACAACACACAAACAAATGTTGCAGCAATGCACACAGCAGAGACGTCTAAAATAAAAATGGTAACTGGACGGGGTCCTGAGAAAACGTCTCTAGTGCTGGGATACACTCTTCTTCTATCGGGGAGAGTGGATTGACCAGACGATGAATGTGCCACTCCTGGTCGGGCCTCAGTGATCTGCCGATGGCGGTCTGAGGATTTAAATCCGCGAGACCCTGGAGATAACCCATCACGCGTTGGGTTAAACGCTCTTGAGCGATAGCGACGCATCGACGAGGTTGGCCAGACTGGGTCTCTCTCAATTCGTCCACCGGAAAAGAGGTTACTCCTCCGGTGCCGCACGGCTTGGAAAGTAATAATACCCTCGTCACCGCATAGGGCACCGTGAATCGAAGGCGAGCAAGCGCTTCATACGCAGCAGCTTCTACGGCCATATGCAGGGTTGGCATAGATTTCCCCACGAAGGAGACCTCCGTTGGGTCTTGGTTTGGGTTTACAGGAGGGATGTGCACTAATGCCCAGTATCTCGAGGTGGAAGGGGTGATCCTTGATTTGAACAGCTCGTACTGGGGTGGCTGGGTAGCGCCCATGGTACTGCAGGTAAAATCCCATAATATTTTGACAAAACTACCAGGGGTTGCATCTGGAGTTCTCAGATAAATACTAGGGCTCGGCATGGCAAGAAATGGTTCTGCGAGGGATGCTTGGTAAGGTCACGCGGGGTCTTTATATAGCATTGGAGCTGGATCATTTTACCGTGGTGAAAGGTAATGAATTTGCCAGCTCGGCTCCGAGGGTCGGGGTCAAAGCCTACGGACACACATCTCACCAAAGTGACGTATCACTGTGGGTGTTGTCGGGGTGGTTTTGGTAGTTGAGCCTGGGATAGAAAAATCACACTGCATGCTAATACATCCATGCAAGGCTACTATTTAAAACAGAGGCACGGGCGGCATCGCGTTAATTTAAGTGATCACAAGATTACAAAGCGAGGATACACTGGGACTCGACATCACTTGCGTGACTTAGTCTACCTCGTTTACATCCAAGCGGGCGTGCCTTGTGGATGTTGAGGGTTCTCCACGGTTCTCACCGTCGGAATTTGCTGGAGAGGGTTGAGGGGCTGCGGGCTCGGGGTAGTGATGATGACCGTCGCGGGGATTGTTGACCACAACCCCGTTGGAGTGTGCTCCCAAAAGGAGACGAAGCACTTCGGGGGTCATCAAAGCACCTTGGCTGATGGTTGGAGCTGACCTCAGGGTCTCGATCGGGTGTCCGAACAGCATGACTGGGTTGTCGGTGTTGGGCTCGTTCTCTTCTCTCGCCGGGACTCGACGAACCAGCTCTCCACGAGCTGCGATCAAATAAATGGTGATTTGGTCGAACATCTCCTCCAGCGCACCTACATAGCGCACTAGGTGCAGCAATGCAGGGTCCGTCTCGTGATCTCCGTTGGTAACTTGGGGTGGTCTACCATACCCTTCACGCCTGGGGTAGTAGTGGAACGAGCGACAGTTAACTCTGGTCGACAGGTTCCTGAGATTAACTATAGACTCTCGAGCAGCTAGTTGGATGGCTTGTGGCTCAAAGGAAGTTGTTCTTCCCGGTGAACTCAGAGGGGCCGCCGAGCTAGACCCCTACCGTAAATGTGTACGGTGGCCTGCACTGACGGCTCTCACCACTCATGGGTCCTTGGTACACAACATATTCGGGTGGCTCTTCTAACGCATAGGCACGACGGGTGAGGTTTGCGAGTATGGTCACAAAGCCTCCAAGGTTGGTCGCTGTGGTCTCGTTGTGCACGACGGGGCCAGGCATTGTGGCTTGGTTTGGGGTAGCGATTGTGCTGTGTTGGGGCTAGCGTGCCCTTTTATAGTAAAAGGGGACGGAGTGTTCCTTCGCACGCTTGCGAATAAGACACCTTGGGTGCTGATCACTGCTGCGCGATAGACAGGCTAGGTTGATAGGTTGGGCACCGACTGCCAAAAGGCGTCGGGTCACTATGTGGCTATCTTGAACGAGAAGCTTGGCTGGGGTTTTGGTTATGGTCTGGTGGGTTGGTTTGCCTAAGTTTATTGACCGGACTAAGATAGGATTAGCCAATGGTCAGCCTGGCTCTGATACCAAGTCTGTCGCGACCGGTTTTTTTCTGGGTAATAAATTCCAGAAAAATGGCCGTCGTGCTCACCAGCCCCGTGATTACTGTTAATGATGAGGCACCAACTTGATACATAAATTCCCAGAAGAATACAAAATATGTGGTACAAGACCATCTGGTCTGTGAGTACAACAAATGGTTTCTAGTGGTTGATGGCGGAAGCGGTTTGTGGATCATCAGCGTCTATGGTACTCCATTTCCCACGGGAACAGTTGACCAGGTTAACTCCTATATTCGAGAGGCTGCTATCACCATTGCGTAGGTTCCGGAGTTGTCATCGCAACGCTCCTCTCCACGCAAGAAATCTGGCCAAGACAATAGCCAGGGACAAGCCAGTGAGTACTTTGAATGTACTCGCAAACATTTTGAATACAGGTATAATATAAGTGACAAGCATGCACTGAAATGTTCTATGATCACATCGTCAGTTATAAAGAAAAAAACTCTGATGCATGCAAACAGATCATTAAAATGCAACAGTGAATAGGTAATGACGGGGCAGAAATAAAATGCACCGTTCGGGTGTCCGAAGCAACGTCTCGAATTGATGGTAAATAACAAAATGCCACAGTCGGGCGTCTTGGCGACACCACATAAAGGGCATATAAAAGAAAATAATAACAAGAATGCCACAGTCGGGCGTCTTGGCGACACCACATAAAGGGCTTATAAAAGAAAATAAAAACAAGCAAATGCCACAGTCGGGCGTCTGAGCGACACCACATAAAGGGCTTTAAAAATAAATGCATACCCGCGTCTGAGCGACACCACATAAAGGGCTTTAAAAATAAATGTTACGATGGGCGTCTGAGCGACACCACATAAAGGGCTTTAAAAATAAATGCCACAGTCGGGCGTCTGAGCGACACCACATAAAGGGCTTTAAAATAAATGCCACAGTCGGGCGTCTTAGCGACACCACATAAAGGGCTTATACATAACCACAGTGAATATCCAGGAGGTAGAACCACCCCAGGGATACTCAATAATTCAAATAATATAACGGGTTAGTCCACAACAGAAATAATGTTCATGGGGTTAGTCCATAACAGAAATAATAATCATAATCATCATAAGTCACATGTCACGATTCATTGTTCGGGTTTAATAGTTTCTCCTCCGAAGGTCGACACTAAGACCGACACCTGACCCATCCTAGACTGGAATCCTTAACCAAGGACACGGCTATTCGAATAGGTTTAATCTCTGCAGAGGGTGTACTCTTTACCCACGAGTAACGGATTTCTTTAGTCCTTCGGGACTAATTCCGTCTACGCCTTTTTAATTGAAAACACACCGACTTGCACACACCAAATTAACTTACGCGTGTCCGAATCACCCATGACACCGCCAAGCAAAACTCTAAGTGGGAGGCTGCAACCTCGCGTAGCATGGGATCAAATTTATAACGCTACGCCTAAGGGGTGGCCTCCCCTCTCGGTCTCAACCGGAAACACCCATGCCCCCGGACTAGGTGGCATGCCTATCGGCTTCAACCGATATCTTCCACCATGGCCTCTCTGTAAGGTGTGTGCTTCAAAGGGGTTGACGACTGACTGAACCGTACCCTACTTGTTGTAGGGACAAGTGATAGTACGTAGCAAGTAAGGGTTTACTGGAACAAGACTCGATATACGGTCGACTCAGGAGGTTTATAAATCCCTCGCATGACAGATACAACAAAAATATATTTCAACCAACAAAGTCACCACTCACTATACCTTACCATGCCATACCGGGCATAACCATCCCAACGGGGACCGGCGACAAGCTCACGCCTACCCAAGGCAGAGGCTTTCCCGGATTCCTTTCCAGCATGCATGCAAGGCACATGAGAATGGTTACCATCACAAGTATAATCATTTCCAACAACAAGGAGATCACTAAAATGCATCCATGCAAATGATCATATCACATGAAATAACGAGTAT
Source organism: Aegilops bicornis (assembly GCA_021605145.1). Lineage (NCBI taxonomy): Eukaryota > Viridiplantae > Streptophyta > Magnoliopsida > Poales > Poaceae > Aegilops > Aegilops bicornis. The sequence goes on from CM038675.1 coordinate 677,154,994, forward strand.
TCCGAAATGAGGTGGTGTTATAAACGTGTCAACGAACACACCAAAATATTATGCCGGGTTCAGAATGCTTGCCTTCAGTTTGTGTAGAGGCAGGGTGCACCCTAAAAACTTTTGCAAGCTTTCTTCTTCTCCAAAAGTCCTATTTTGAATAAATTTGAATTAACACACAAACTCAAAACAGCACAAAAAGTTGTTTTGAAAAATTTTCAAATAAATCTTAAAATAAACTAGGTCAAATTTGAGAGAGGTAGGAAAAAGAATCAATTCATTAGGAGTTATATTTTAAAAGTTATAGCCAGTCAAAGTTTAGTCAAATTCCTGGTTTTTAAATAAAATGTAAAAAAAGAGAAAATGCCTCGAACGGACACGCCGAAGACGCATTTTGAGATTTACGTCTCCACTTAACCCACGTGGACTGGTAAGGGTCACCGACAGTGGGTCCAGGGGGCCCACCGGTCAGGCTCGACCAGTCCATCTCCCTCCTCTTCCTCTCGCCTCGAACGGCGGTGGCAGGCGACGGGCGATCACGGCTGAAGGGCTGCTCCCCACGGGCTCCAGAGGGTCGGGATGGATCCGCAAGACCGAGGCGGTCCTCCCGGTGGTCGTTGGGTCGGTGGGGACAGAGTGAGCTGCCGGCGGCGAGCTTCACGGCAGAGGAGGCATTCGGGAGCAGAGTGGTTTTGGGGCTACGGTGGCTCCCGATCAAAATCGAGCAGGGGGAAAGGTTCACGGGAGGAAGAGAGAACTTCTGGTGGAGAGAGTGGAGAGGGTGAGGCCCGGGTTGCGGTGAACAGAGCTGGGACGTGGCGGCGGCCGGACCGGTCGGAGTTGGGGAAGACGGCCTCTTTCTCTTCAATTGACGGCAATGGGGGCACTAGGAGTACGGTGTGAGGCAGCTCGTGTGCTCGTAGGGCTCGAGGGGCTTCCTTTTATAGTGCTCCTATGTCGGTTCGCAGCGGCAGTGAATGAGCTCGTCGGCGACCGACTTCTGTAGCTTGCCGGCAACGTGGCGAGGCCGGGATGGCGGCAGGAACTAGCGGACGAGTGGGTATCGCCTGTGGGCTTAGCCGGGCGAAGCGGGCGCTCGGGCGGCGCTACCGCCATTGCAGGGCTGTCGGGCGGCATTGGCGGCTAGCTGCTGGCCTACCGGAGACGTGGCGAGGGCTGCTTGGCGCTGCGGTGAGGAGCTTAGTGAGTGGCGTGGTTCGCAGGCGTGCAGAATCGGAGCGCCGACGCTGCCGGCTCGGGCGCTGCACGTGCAATACGCATGTTCTGCTCAAGGCCCAAAGCACGCACGGACGTGTTTCGACGAAATGCTATGGCATGGTAGGGGCTCCAAACCACAAGAGGGTTAGCAGGGTGGGGTTATAGGTTAGGGCAAAACCATGGGACATGCTGGTCTGGTCAGGGTATTAAGTTCAAAGTGTAAACAAAAACTCATGTCAAATTTGTCCACGCTCTCAAGGTGTTTGACAAAATGCCAAAGGCTCCTAGGCAGTTCTTGGAGTGGCCTAAACCTCCAGAGTGGGGTCTCTTTAGATAAAAGAGAGGGTGGTAAGGTTAGTTTGCCCAAAGCATAAACTTGCTAGTGCAAGTTTTGCAAAACTTCAATTATGTACAGAAAGAACAGGGCATGGTTGCATGCACGTAGAACCATCCAATGGGTCCACTCTCCTGGACTTAAGGGTTTGGCAAGGAGGACTACAAGTAGGAAAAGGAATCATGGATCAAGGAGCAACTAAAAAGGTGGTTGCTGTACAAAACCTCAAGTTGGACCAGAATGGAAAAGAGGATGGTTCACTCAAATTTTCCAAGAACAACATTATGTTATTGCATAAAGTTGAATAATATGCTCCTACTGATATCCCATAATTTTGGTAGAAGTTTTAAAGAAATATTTGAACAGGTTGTAGTGAAAAAAATGCTCTCTGGACCAGATTTGAAAATATGGTGTAGAGCTCAAAATATTCAATGGGCAGAAGGATATTTTTGCACAAAAGTGGTTCAAATACTCCATATGACATCTCCAAATTAAGGTGGGATTTTTTAAAAAATATATAAAAGGGTTGTAGTACAAATGGGACCAACAAACTATGGGAAACCATTTTTCAAGAAAATAAGGATCAGGAAGAATATTGTATAATTAATTCTTCTGATAACAGAAAATATTTCCTTGAGAGTGTAAACAAGTCCAATATCATAAGTGAAAGATTTTTCATCTTAGGGAACAACTCCAAGATAACCAAGAAAAGAATGGTTCTGAAGTCAAGAAAAACCAAGAAAAAGGAAAGTTCAATTTCCTGGCAAAATTTTAACAAAACCAGGTTAAAAAAATTAGGGGTGTCACATGCCCCCCACATCATATTATTCATACTACGTTGATTGAAAAAAAGATAAATCACCCAAAACAAGATCTTCCCGTTTTTTGTTCCTACGATGTTGTGTCGTGCACGTACCTACTAGTTCTATAGTGGTAGTACTAGTAATATAGTATTAGGAGTACAAACTTGGTACTAGTAGGAGTAGTACTAGTACGGAATGCTCCTACTCTATCAACGAGCCCCGTCTGACACCAAATTTCTTGGCTTCCGTGCAACAGCTAGATCTTCCCCTCGTTTGCTTTTCCAACCCGCAAGTGGCGGGTGTCGGTTGGCTCAACGGCGGTCCCACATGAAAGTGAAAATGCTAGGCAACACGCCTTCCCTAAGCTATGTGTCGTGTCGGGCGGGCCGTGTTGTACTCCCGATTCCCGGGTGTGTGGGGATGCGACGCGAACGCGGCAGGCCTTTTCCTTTTACTAGCAATGTGCCCGTGCGTTGCGACGGATCCAATGTAGTAGAATAGTAGTATTTGTTCACAAACTTGAAAGAAATCACTATTGTTTTGATATACTCCTAATATATTACTCCCTCCATACCTAAATATTTGTCTTTTTTGAGATTTCAAATGGACTATCACATACGTATTATATAGACATATTCTAGTGTTTCTAGCAAGATGCCCGCGCGTTGCACGAAGTTAATGGAAAAGGTAAGCACAACTTATAAATTGACGGATGGAGTACTAGTTACAATGATGCATATAATTAAGCAAAGGGATCGCACATGTCGGTATTGACTGGAACGAGAATACAACAGCACAATAAGAATTAAGGCCACGATGATGCGATCGCAGTGGTGGTTACAGAAGGCAAGAACAAAGATGGATCCACGAACATACGACCTCCTCCTCCTCAACTTAGTGCGTCGGGCCACCGACCGGTGGCTAAGGAGTGCCGGCTTTTGTGGCGAGGTCGAGGTGCTTCTCAGCAAAGGCATCCAAGGCTTCCAGCCGGTTGAGGAAGGCCAACGCCGTAGCGTCCTCACTGGCCTTGTAGATACCTATGTACACGATTTGCTCGTACACGTGGATGTGTACGTCGACGAATTCTTGCAGGGCGAGGCGCCTCGCGGCGAGCGCGACCTCCAGGTGGGCATTATTCGTGGCGTCGGGCGGCGCCGCAGGCCACCAAGCTTGAAAGAGGTTCCGGCCATGGAGGCCGATTAGGGTGGCAGGCAATGAGGAGCCCGGGCGCGCGAGCTGGAGGAGTATGGTGATGTCGTCCGCGAGCTTCTTGAGGACGGTGAACTTGTTGTTGGTGACAACGATCATCTGGTCCAACTGAGAGTCGTAGTTGGCGTCGACGGCGGCCATCCACCACCGGGTCTCCAACACTGCTCGAGACGATCCTCGGCGCCATGCCGCAGCCGGGCGTCAGGACCATCCGGGCGCAACCGCTGGTCGCTCACGCTGCCGCCACCATGGAGTCCAGGTGAGCTCTTTTTGCGCTTAGTGTAGGTGCTTAGGCAAATGCTTAGGTGCGCATTTATGTGGTAGATGCATTGGAATGGAGGGGCGCTTTATATGAGGGCAATGAGGGCAAACTGCGTTGCATTCACATCGTGCAGCCTCTTTTCCGGACCTCCTCCCATTACTTCCCTCATGCATTAATTGAAGGAGGATGCATTGGCCGTTCAACATATCGGGAACCGCTTCTCCCTCCTCGTCTGCATTAAAGCCAGATCGGGAACTGCGCCGCCCATTGTCAAATCGAATACTCCCTCCGCCTAGGTGAGTATTAAGTCATCTTCCGAAAACCAACTAGTAAACACATAGGCGTGGTGCATTAACTCTCACGTTGTTTCTTATTTTTTGACATAAATAGAGGAATGACTTGTATGCTTTTAATGACTTGAGACTATCAAACATGACATACAGTGGTCAGTTCATTGCACAAGAACAAATACAACCCACGCCGGCACACGCATCTTATAGCAACACATCCAATGGCTATAAAAGATGAATGAGACCAAATTATATCTCATTTAGATGAGTTCTAGCAAAACTGTATTAATAATACTTAGGCTGGTCATAGTGGGGAGTAACTTAGACTAGTAACATGTATATGTTACTAGTCTATGTTACTACCTCTATGGTGCATAGTATCATAGATTAGTATCGTAGATGGTCTCATTTATTGCCATGCATGACACATAGTAGCATCGCATTTATTATGTTACGGTATCTACCTATGTTACTACTCCCTCCGTCTCAGTTTACAAGTCCTACGCGTATATCTAGGTTGTCAATTTTATTACCCTAATATAAACTATATAACACAAAAATTAAACCGTTTGAAAATAGAATATCTGAAGTTTATATTGATATATTTTTTGTAGTATATAACTTGTATTAGGTTGGTCAAATTGACAACCTAGGAGTACGTGCACGCCCTGTAAACTAAGAGAGAGGGAGTATAACCATATTTCTCTTCTTTAATTGCCTGTCACATAAGCATGTTTGCGAGTCCCAAGTGTATGTTACTACTTATGTTACCCCCACAATGGCCAGCCTTAGTACTCCTACTCCATGTATCATATATTAGTATCATGTAGTATTTATTGCCGTGTATGACACATAGTTCACGAGCGCTCTCTATATGTACCACCTTTTTTAATTTCAAGTTTTGCTCCATGGCGCAATCCATCGATACACTACTGTAAAAAGTGGAGTATATACATTTTTTTAAAAGGCTAGAGGGCGAGGCAGTCTAGCTCGGTCGGTTTCATGAGAGGCGAGGGCCTTTATGATTTGACGGCTCATTAATGTTGTCAAATTGAATAGTACTGCGCCACCCGCTGCACGCCCGGCGTCTCCATTAAACACCTCTGTTAAACCCGCATGCAAACCGAGAATCCTACTCCGGCCACATGTCCGTTCATGAGCGGGTCGGAATTAAACGCAACACCGGTCGAGCTCTTCCATCCGCCCTCAGTTTAAACGAGGCTAGACGCCGGCCAAGCTCCTACCGTCCGCCCTCTATTTACACGAGGCCAGACAGACAGCGGGCAAGAATCGCACCCCTCCGCTGCTCCCCCATCTCCTCCTTCACAATTTTCTCCACTATTACGATGGCTTCCGATGAGCCGTTCTCCGAAGAATTACCCGGCTCGGTGTCCCGCCGAGCACTCTGGATACAGGCGAGGCCGCTCGGTGCATCACCAACCTCGCTTGGCGACGGAGCGGTTGCCGCCCAAGCAGGCGCGTGGTTCAGCAACTCGCCGCTCCAGTTCAGCTCGATGAGGAGTGGCGAGTTGCTCCACGCCGGCACGGCGGCGAGCACGCCAC